>CM056498.1:10281768-11481768 GCA_029783415.1 Anisodus acutangulus
ACGATCAGGTAATTGACTGAAAGCAGAGGGACGGAGAGGAGATGCTCGACTGACAAGTTACTTAGTGCTTATTAGTATCGAATAGAAATTTAAATGGGGCGTGACCAAGTGGTAAGGCAACGGATTTTGATCCCGCTATTCGGAGGTTCGAATCCTTCCATCCCAGAACATATATATATATATATATATATTCTATGAGAATATAATAGCTTAAGCCTACCACAATCTTCCCACTTGGAAGAGGTTGATTTTCCCACGAGAAGTGGAGAGTGGAAACGAGTTTCGTGTGTGTTTGATAGGGAAAACAAATATTTTTTGAAGGAAACTGTTTTTTATGAGTAAGTTATTTTTCTAGTGCTTGATATAATGATTCTTTTTTATGAAAAAAAAAATTCCTCAGAACTAGGAAGATGACTTTCTTCAGTTATAGGCATGTTGAAGTCATTTTCCTTATAATAACTTTTAACTTTTTTTTTCGTTAGCAACAACCCTAATTTTTAACTTCGTGTTATTTGATTTAACTAACATATAGACATTATTATTAATTTCTAGTACTCAATAGTTTCGTCAAAACACACTCTAATTTTCTTATATTATTATAGTACTCTTTAATAGTTATTTTAAATAAGAAAATATTTTTTACTCATCCATCAAACACCATAAAAGATTTATCAAAAATATTTTAGTGGCTTTATTTATACCAAACACGCCCACCATCTCAACTTTCGAGTTTCCAATTATATTGTGCTTATTTGTTATCCAAGATTCAGTTTTCCTTTTGAAGCTTCAAAAAAGAAACGCAAATAAAAGAGAAGTATTCTTAGGTTAATTAGATATTCTATATATGCAACCAAAAATAATTAAGCAAGACATCATAAGATGATGTTTATTTAATTTAATGAAGCCATAGACACAAACATGCATCACATTGATTCCACTACTCTTAGAATTTTGACTTCATTAATTTATTTTACAGCTCCATCTTTTTTAACACTTATTCTATACTATTCTAAGCTGCAACATTCCTACCATCTTCTTTTTAAATCTTCGATTCTTTTCCTCCTTTCCCTGCATCACAACAGGAGATATATACAACACTGTCAAATATATATTTAACCTAAAAATAAAAAGGTAAAAATAAAATCCATCATTTTATTAAGGACATATAATTTAGGGTGTGTTTCGTAAAACATAAAAGTCATTTTCTCGGAAAATATTTTTAATGAGAGCCATTTTTTGGTATGACCGAAGTCATTTTCCACCAAAAAGGGAAAAATTGGCTTCCCCCGCTTAAGGATGAAAGTCATTTTCTTCTCAACTACTGTTAATTTCATATAACTTAACTAATAACACTTGGACGTTATATTTATTAATATCTAATAATACTTGAAAATTGTCATCGAAACACACTATTAAAAAATATCTATTTTCCCACTGAATTTCTCACTGAAAAATGTTCAGTGGTTATTTCCCACTAAATGTCGGTCGGAAAAATCTAAATATTAGTGCTTTCACGTTTTTCACCGTTTTAATGAAAATCTGTTTCCCACTATGCGTTTTTTCAGTGAGCTGATTTGATGGGAATGAAGTGGAATAATCATATTTTATAATACAAATTTCTCAATGAATATCGGTCGGAAAAAATTATGCTTCTAGTAGTGACACTCTTCGATTTGCTAGTACTTTTTTACGTAGAACTTGTTGACAATATATGTATTTTTCGGTTTTTGAAAAATATTTTCGAAATCGTTCTTGTCGGAAACGTTTCTGATGAACTTTTCGTCAGAAATATCACGCTCTTTTAGTATTGGTCCAATTACCCAAAAACATTTTCCAGAAAAGATATTTCCCAAGAAAGAGTTTTTTGAAAAATTGAAAAAATATCCTAAAAATATTTCTCATGAAAAAATGACTTATGTCAAACCAAACAATATAGAAGGAAAAAAAAGGTAGTGATACCTATTTGCATCTCATTCACATGCAGAGCAATGTCACTATTTGGGAGCTTCTCACTGAAATTAATTTTCTCAAATTCAGCTTCTGAAATGGATGCTTTATTTGCATTTTCATTAGTAGATTTTTTTGGCATTGGAGGAAAAAGGTGTGTTATGGATGACTCGGGATTTTCTCTAAAATAAAGTTCACCAAACATTTCAGTAACATAAGATTTCTCATTTTCAGCAGCCTTTTTTTGGAAAAAACTTTGTTCTTGCCTTGTTATCTCTTCAAGGAATTCCTCAATGGTTAATTCATGAAATTGATCTTTCATTGTTTTGATTTGTAAAAACTGAAGAAATATGAGAGGTGTAATGGAAAAAAATGAGTTGATTTTGTAGTGCTATATATAGGACATGGAGCAAATGAGGTTAAAATTAGTTGTATTTATATATGGTGTTTCCTCATTTACTTTTCTTGTTGAGGAGTAGAGTAATATATAAGTTGGATAATATCATCCCCAATGAGGTTACAGTTTAAGACAAGAAATTTTTACATCATCAGTCATATTTACGGCAGGTTGTAGAAAGTATAGGGCCATAGGGGTTCATTCGAGTCCCCTTCACCGAAAAATTACACAATATATAATGTCAAAAATATTTTTTATGTGTATATATTAGATGTTGAATCCTCTTATCTTCTTCATGTGTTTACTTAATTATATTTTGAATCCCTTTGAAAATTCTAGCTCCACCACTGAGCAAGTAACCTACTTTATTTTCAAGATTATAAATCTCACATTTTAAACAAGTGAATAAACAAGTAACCAATGGATTGTGTTAAATTTCCTAATATTCAAAAGAGAAAAGCTTCATTACAAGAAGATAATGAATTAGCAATGGACAACTTAATTATGTCAGTAAACAACAACAAAAAAATTTGCTAGTTTTATTTAAAACAGGTTAACTATGAGCTATTTAGCGATAAATTTGCAACGAATTCCCCATAGCTTATTCTTTTTTTTCTTGTGGTTGTTTATTTTTTTCTCTAGTATTTTTAGAACTGCCTTTTTGGTTTTCAACTTGCAAAGATAATTTTTTTGAATGCATGTTTCTGAAGATAAAGTGAGGAATCAAATGTACAGACCATAAAGTTGTAGCAGCTGGAAAGATCTTAACTTTTTTCTATGTACAAAGAAGAAATATACAGCTCTGTGGTTCCAGCACCCTCTATAATTAGCATAGTATCAATTTAGAACATCATTATCATAATTCTAAGTTGGAAAAGCAATGTTGATTTGGTATTTTTAGTATTTTTCATTTGAGAATTTCAAAAATAATTATAGATAATTGTCTATAATAATGAGAACTTGTACCCGACAGGATAATGAGATATTTAACCTCCTACAACACATTAAAATATAATATTGATATTGTAAAAATAATTAAGCGATTTAAGTGCAAATTGATAAAACGTCTCACCGGTAAGTTTAATTTTTAAGTTAAATAGAGACTTAATAGTGACGTGAAATAATTAAACCATATGTTTACTATTGTTGCTAAACAGAGGAGGATTAACAATGTAACCTATAAATTTACGAGAATTCTATAATTTTTTTCCCTAACACTATATATTTATCAAACAATTACAAATATTGGAGTGTGAACACAATAATTTTTATTACTATATATTAGTATTGCTAAATGCCAAATGCAACCTTGCTAGTCAATAATTACTTTTGAGTTTTTGTAACCGAAAGCACAGTTGAGAATTGGAATCAAGTGCAATAATAATCATGTAAAGACAAATGAGGTTGTACTCATGTTTTTTCCTTAGAAACTGAATGCACAAAACTACAAAACCAACCCCTAGAGTTTAGCGGTGACACGCTGATAAGAGTTCTACTATTATTTTGGATCATATAATGTGCAAATTAAGTGAGTAGTATTATTTTGTGGGAAAAAAATTATATCTTCTCTGAAGTTTAAACTTATATATAATTCAAGAATACATATTAAAACAAGAGTAGATGATGTTCTAGTCTAATTGTCACTCGTTAAAAGATTTTGATCAACATTTTCTTTTTTTATGCATCCACTATTCAAGATTCACTGACCTGACTAATCTGGTTACGTATTGTGTAGGGTTCACTAAATGGGAAAACGCTCGTTATCAAGAGTTTCTCCATCCCAAAACTTGAATCTAAGAATTTTGATTAAGGGTGGAGAGATAACATGAGGGCAGAGCTACAAAATTAGGTGCGGGTTAGGACAACCCAATAGCTTTTGCTTTATTACTTAGATCCGTATTTGTATTAGAAAATTCATTATCTATATATAAATATTTAATTGCAAACTCAATATATATAAAAGGAGGCATATATGGTTAAGTGGCAAGTTCAGAACCTATAAAGTTAAAATTATGAATCTGACGCTAATAACATCCCTTTCACCACACTCTCAGATGGTTTAAAAAAAAAAAGATTTGTGTGAGCCCTTATTGTTGTTATGTTTTCCAGGTGACTGATTAATATCTTATTTATTTAAAGCGAATTTCGGGTCCTGCAGTAGAACTTGAATTTCTGCATGTATACCTGATTGAGCACTAATACGAGTTACAAATCCCTCCATTCAGTTACTTGTGGAATTTCTTATAACTCCACATGCACTTAGTTGGGTTATATGCCCCATCGATATTCAGTTTATACAAATCATTGGGTGGTATAACTTTATGGTTGAAAGAATCAGAATATCGAGGAGAATTTATATCTGAAATTTGAAGCAATTTCATTGAGATTTGACATAATTTTGGATCGATTTTATAGCAACTCACAAGGTTGAAGAAGATGATTGTTCGAATTTTGGATTACCGCAATTGAGCTCTATTTCATGTGGGTGATATCTTTAAAAATCCAGAATATGTAGGGGAGCTCATATATGATGTTTAAAGCAGTTTGGTTAAGATTTGACATGGTTTTAGATCAAATATAACAATTTTGTCCAAAAGGAAGAAGACGATACTGCCAGAGATAGTCTAGTAGAATTTTTATTCAAGTCTAAACTAGGTTTATTAGCATCATATAGTCTTTACTAAGCTTTTGCATTGGCTCTACTTCACCCCCTCCCTCTTCACATTCCCCTCAAGCTACCCCCAACAACCCCCAGTAATTGTGGTTCTTATTTCTCCTTTGTTTTTTTGCTGTTATTGTATGGCATGTGAAAAGGATGTTGTTTTGCTGTTTTTGTTTTTTGTTTGCATGCCATGTAAATGTTCAGAACTCGCAAACATGTTTCACATTATATATTCTACTAATCTTTTGTAGTTAAATTATAAATTATTTGTTCAGAACTCGTAAAACATGTGTCATATTGTATATTCTATTAATCTTTTGTATGTGAATTATAAACTATTCGTTCAGAACTCGCAAAACATGTGTCACATTTTATAAGATTCCAATTGCCAATGTCAGTTTCATGATCAATTTTACGAGTGAGTGCTTGGATGCAAATTATGAAGAAATAAGGGAAGAGAGTGGATCCTTGCCTAATACCTCTTGAAGATTCAAAATATCTTGTAGGTTTGTCATTTATCATGACAGTTGTACTAGTGGAGGTAATACAGCTCATTATCAGTATTGTTAGAGGTCTAGGAAAATTTAGGGCAATTAAAACATCATGGATGAAGGACTATTCCAGCATATCAAAAGCTTTTTCCAAGCTATATTTAGCATCATTTTGGGTTTTGATATTCGTACTCTTTGGGAAGGAATTGTTGCCTTCTTGAACTATAATTAAATTATCCACAGTGTGTCGCCCTGATATGAAATTACATTGATTACGGATAATAATGTTATTGATTTGGGTCTTATATTGTTAACTATGATTTTGATAATTGTTTTATAAATGGTGTTACAAAGGCTTATGGGCCTATAATTAGGGGTGAGCACGGGTACCGAGTACCCAGATACCCGATCGGAATCGACACTAACGGGTAGGTTCCGGATAGATATATTATAATAACGGGTAGGTTCCGGGTAGTAAAATTAGAAACCGATCAATGTCGGGTCCGGTTCCGATTCCGGCAAATAGAGACAGGGTACCCGGACCCGGAACCGATACCCGAAACCTATAAAATATTAAATATTTTTACTTTTTTAATTTCATTATTTTTTAGTTAATAAATAAATAAATAAATAAAAGTCATACTAAAGTACACCATTTAAGGGGAAAAAAAACAAATGCAAAACAGTCACTTTCACCATCAAGAAATAATTAAATAATACAAAGTGACAATCATAAGTAGAGAAAAAGCCAAAAGCGGTAGAAAACTGAAAAACTGAAAAACCGAATTTTTTAAACTATGTACTCCTTTAAGTTATTGAAAAAGAAAGTTGAAACGAAAATCAAAGCAAATCTTTGAAACATTCTTGGGATATTTGCTCCGAAAGGATTCTTTATGGGTTTTGTGGCACTGGCTTTCAGTACGAATTTATTCCTAAACCAAAGCTGTTATATGAAGGCATTATTTTGCACAAAGAAACTGTTGGTTTTACAACGGATTGCAGGAACGAAAATTACAAGTAACTGTTTATGTAAGAATTGAAATTACAATTCAACTAGAAAACTGAAAATTACAAAGATGAACAAGAAAAACTGAAAAACTGTTTTTGCTGAGTCGAGTGTGGCACTCTGTCCTTAAGACAATATTGCCCCGTATGTATCATTTATACGTCCTGGACAATTTGTCTCCCAAGATAAAACAGTAATGGAACACTTGAGCAAAGGAAACTCAAATGCTACCGTGAAGAATATTGAGTAACGAAATTATGCTTGGAAGATGTAGGAAGAAACTATTTTGCTTGTGTATTTTCGTGTATATTGTAAGTGTGCCTCAAACTGTACATCTTGAAACTTCTGTCCAAATTCTGTCTTTCTGGAAAATTCAGGGACCAAACTGTACATTTTGAAACTTCAGGGACCAAACTGTATATCTGAAAGAATTCTGGTCCAAACTGTACATCTGAAGGCCCGTGACCCGTGAACCCGGAACTCGGAACCGAAACCGGACCGGACGGGCGAGCGGCGGCGGCGCGCGCGTGGTCTTTCCTCGAACCGAAGCACATCTAGGTCCTCCCTCCTTTAAACACATGGGATACCCCTTGGGGTCCCAAACCCCAAACCAATTTCGAGTCTTATATACACAACAATTCTTTCTTCCTCTACCGATGAGGGAGAATTGATCACACACCACACTTTTCCATGCTTCAAACACCTTACTTCGTGAACCAATATCTCTTTCATTTCTCAATGAAATTTGACGATTCTTGGCCCTACGGTTATCTACGTACTTAGTAGATCATGCATGTGTGAAGAACCGGATTCTCCAACATACGTAACACTAGTGTTTAAGACGTTAAAGTTGGTCGGTCGCAACTCCCGCCAAAGGCTAATTTCCAACAATCCCCTCTTGAAAGAGATTTTGGCGCACTCACATGGTGTCTTTTCATTTCCAGCAATATTTCAGCGGACCGATGTTGCATAAGGAGAGGTAGCTTCAGCTTTGAACCTTTCATAGTCGAATACCATCGGACTTACTTACTGCGCGGTGAACGTGATGTCTTGAACCGTCAGTGTTTAGTGTAAGCCAAGTCAATGGTACCAACACAACAAATTCCCTTACTCTCTTCTTCGTAATGTTTTGTCCGTTTTGGCCATGGACAACATCTTGGATTCTTAAGTGCATTCATTTGAGGCGGCCCGTCCTCGCACTTAAATAGGTGGTCTCCTACAAGGTATCCTGATATACCCCACTTCACAAGTGTTAGAAACCATTAAAAGTTTTCCAAAAACCTAACCTCAACTGCTGAGGATCATTACAGGTTTTGAAAACTTAACCTTTACCCATACTGCAGATAGCACTTAACGTCTATCGCGGGAACGGCTTTGGATTTGGTGTTTACGCTCGAAATCACTATCCGAAGTGCTCATGCTTCCACCGAAGCGATCAACCGAACCTTTACAACTTAGTTTTCCCATTGAACCAAATTACCGGGATCTCCAGTTAGTAAGGTTGGGTTACATTGTATTAGTCCTTATATTTTGGGTTTTAAGCCCATTCCCCTAGACAGGCAAGCCATCTGATCTTTGGGTAAGCCCTTTGTCAATGGGTCTGCTATATTATCCTTTGACTTAATGTAATCAATGGATATTGTACCCGTGGTGATCAGTTGCCTAACGGTCTTATGCCTCCGTCGAATATGACGAGACTTGCCGTTGTACATAGCATTCCGTGCCCTTCCTAGAGCCGACTGACTGTCGCAGTGGATCATTACCGAAGGTACGGGTTTATTCCAACACAGAACATCCTCTAAGAAGTCATGAAGTTACTCAGCTTCTTCTCCTGCTTTGTCTAAAGTGATAAACTCCGATTCTATCGTGGATCGGGCGATGCAAGTTTGCTTAGAGGATTTCCAAGACACAGCCCCACCACCAATTGTAAATATATACCCACTGGTGGACTTGGTGTTCTCGATCTCAGATATCCAGTTTGCATCATTGTACCCCTCTAGTACAGCTGGATATCTCGAATAATGTAACCCGAAATTTAACGTGTATTTCAGGTATTGTAATACCCGATTCAACGCCTTCCAGTGATTATCACTCGGATTACGGGTGAACCTAACCAACTTATTGACTGCGTAAGCAATATCAGGTTGGGTGCAGTTTGTTATATACATCAAACTACCGATCACCTGTGCATATCGCTCCTGGTATACAGGTGCACTAAGATTTTTATCAAGCTTTTGATTTGTATCCATTGGTGACGCTATCGGTGAACTGTCTAACATCTTGAACTTTCTCAAAACATCCTCGATGTAGTGAGACTGAGATAAGACCAGTCCGTCAGACGTCTTAGAGATTTTAATCCCTAGGATGACATCTGCGATACCCATATCTTTCATGTCGAAGCATTGTTTCAACATGTTCTTAGTCTCTAGCATTACCCTAGGACTGCTTCCTGTGATCAACATGTCGTCTACATACAAGCATATCATAACAAATGAGTCAGAGTTACCTTTCGTGTAAACACATTTATCGCACTCATTAATGGCGAACCCCTTCGATAGTAGAGTACTATCAAATTTTTCGTGCCATTGCTTCGGGGCTTGTTTCAGCCCGTACAGAGATTTGATAAGTCGACAGACCTTCTTCTCTTGCCCTTGAACCACGTACCCCTCGGGTTGGTCCATATAAATTTCTTCTTCCAAATCACCATTTAGGAATGTTGTCTTAACATCCATCTGGTGTATCTCAAGGTCACGCAAAGCTGCGATTACAATGAATACCCGTATGGATGTCATCCGGGATACCGGAGAGTATGTGTCAAAGTAGTCAAAGCCTTCTGTCTGTCGATAGCCCTTGACTACCAACCTGGCCTTGTACTTGTCTATAGACCCATCTGCCTTGTATTTCCGTTTGAGCATCCATTTACACCCCAACGGTTTATTTCCCGGAGGAAGATTAACCAACTCCCAAGTATGGTTATGCAGAATGGAGCTTATTTCACTCTCAATAGCTTCTTTCCAGAGCGGTGCTTCTGGATTTGACAACGCCTTAGCAATTGTCCTTGGTTCATCATTAACCATATAAGCTACAAAGTCAGGACCGAAGGATTTATCCTTCCTGGCCCTTTTACTTCGCCTTAGATCCATCTCTGGAGTCTCCACGTTCTGAGAATCTGGAACACTAAATTCCGGATGTTCAGCCACCTCGAGATTCGCTAGATCTGAACCATCTAGATCCGGGCAGTCAAGGACTCCCGGTTCTTGAGAGCTTTGTGCATAACTTCGTTTGCGAGAGGTTATGTCTTTTTCCTTTCTAGGAAAGGTATCTTCAAAGAATAAAGCATTCCTTGATTCCATAATTGTACCCTGGTGGATATCTGGAATATATGACTTATGCACTAAGAAGCGATAAGCACTATTGTTATTTGCATATACGATGAATATGCAATCTACAGTCTTAGGCCCAATCTTGACCTGCTTTGGCTTGGGTACTTCAACCTTTGCCAAACAACCCCACACCTTAAAATATTTGTAGGTGGGTTTCTTTCCTTTTCATGATTCATATGGAGTTTTGTCATTACCCTTATGTGGGACTCTGTTAAGAATCGTATTAGCGGTAAGGACGGCTTCTCCCCACATGTTTTGGGAAAGTCCGGAATTGATAAGCAAGGCATTCATCATTTCCTTTAATGTGCGGTTCTTACGTTCCGCCACACCGTTTGATTGAGGTGAGTGTGGAGCCGTCGTTTGATGAATAATGCCTTCTTGGGCACAGTATTCCTCAAAAGGCGCTACATATTCTCCCCCTCTATCGCTACGAATGGATTTAATCCGTAGGCTAAGTTGGTTCACAACTTCTGCTTTGTAACGTCGGAACGCTTCAAAGGCTTCATCCTTACTTCTTAACAAGTAAAGGTAACAATACCTTATGTTATCGTCAATGAAAGTCACAAAGTACTTGTTCCCCCTTCTAGTTCATGCAAACTTCAAATCACATATATCTGTGTGAATAAGTTCTAGAGGAGCGGTATTCCTTTCGACGGATTTAAAAAGAAGCTTCGTGAGTTTTGCCTCTACGCACACCTCACACTTATGTTGAGGGTTTACGTCGATAGACGGAAACAACTCCATCTTTACCAGCCTTTGAATAGACTTGTAGTTAACGTGTCCTAATCTATGATGCCATAAATTAGAAGACTCAAGCAAATAAGAAGAAGGTTCAACTTTATTTCCTTGACGCAATACAGACATGGCATTCACTTTGAAGAGGCCTTCACAGACGAAGCCTCTCCCTACAAATGTGTCATTTTTAGTGAGTACAAACTTATTGGATTCAAATACTAGCCTAAAACCAGCATTAACCAATAAAGGTCCAGAAACTAAATTTCTTCTAATTTCTGGAACGTGCATCACTTCCTTCAGAGTGAGTTCCTTGCCGGAAGTCATCTTCAGGACCACATTTCCAACCCCTAGCACGTCCGAGGAAGCGTTGTTGCCCATGAACAACTTCTTGTCGGTGACCGGAGTGTACGTGGAGAAGGCATCTTTGTTGGAACAGATGTGTCTTGTTGCACCTGTGTCCACCCACCACTGCATCGAATTCTCAACCAAGTTGGCTTCTAGCACCACGGCCGAGAGATCCTCAATCATGTCATCCAGGAGCGTGTCCTTGACGATGTTAGCTTGAGCCTTGCCTTTCGACTTGGCTTTCTGTTGTTGCTCAGTCTTGAGCTTGCGGCATTCCTTGATCCTATGACCAGGTTTCCCACAGTGATGACAATTACCTCTGAACATCTCTGCTGCAGGGGCTTTGCAGTCTTTCTGGAACTTCCGCTTCTTGCTTGGGTTCCCTTTGGCCTCAGCCAGATTCGTCTTTGCCTCAGCATGTTGTTTACCCTTTGGCAAGGTCTTCTTATTATCTTTCTGGATTTGCAGTTTGATAACAAGCTCTTCAAAGGTCATCTCATTTGTCTTGAGTTTCAAGTAACTCATAAACTCATTCCATGAAGGAGGTAACTTTTCAATCAGCGATGCAACCAAAAATTGCTCGTTTGGCTTCAGTCCTTCCAAATCAAGGTGATGTAAAATCATTTGGAATTCCTGGACTTGGGACATCACTGTCTTGCTGTCCACCATTTGGAATTTTATAAATTTCCCAACGATGAACTTTTTAGTACCCGCATCTTGTGCGTTGTACTTGTTTTGCAGTTTTTCCCACAGCTCTTTGGCAGTGCCAACGGTACAATAGACCGTGTAGAGAGGGTTTTCCAAGTAGTTCAGTATATAGTTCTTGCACATGAAATCGCTATGATTCCACGCATCATGAACCATCTTCATGCCGTTAACGACATGGATACCAAGGCCCCGTTCACCCATTTCAGCAGGCGAAGAGTCCATTTCATCTCCAGCTTGTGGAGGATCTTCCGTAAGGAACCGGGCCATGCCCATAACTGTTAAGTAGAACAGCATCTTTTGCTACCATCTCTTAAATTCTGATCCCATGAACTTTTCAGGGCGATCATGGTGGTGTGAAGAAGAGGGTGGAGCTCCAACAGTCGGGAAGGCAGCAGTGTTACTGCCTTGAGCGATAGCGATAGCGGCGGCGATGAAAGCGGCGGAGTTACTGCCTTGGCCAGTAGCGGCAGTGGCGGGGAAGGCAGCAACGTTGCCTCGAGAGGCAGCAGTAGTAGCAGCAACATCGGTCATATTTCAAGCCATGTTATTGCAGTTATCGTAAGCAAATATTGTCTTAAGTTGTCGGTTTTACAACGGATTGCAGAAACGGAAATTACAAGTAACTGCTTATGTAAGAATTGAAATTACAATTCAACTAGAAAACTGAAAATTACAAAGATGAACAAGAAAAACTGAAAAACTGTTTTTGCTGAGTCGAGTGTGGCACTCTGTCCTTAAGACAATATTGCCCCGTATGTATCCTTTATACGTCCTGGACAATTTGTCTCCCAAGAAAAAACAGCAATGGAACACTTGAGCAAAGGAAACTCAAATGCTACCGTGAAGAATATTGAGTAACGAAATGATGCTTGGAAGATGTAGGAAGAAACTGTTTTGCTTGTGTATTTTCGTGTATATTGTAAGTGTGCCTCAACAATGGTATAAGAGGTGTTTATATAGGTGAGGGAGGAGCAGCAAAACTGCCTCCATAAGTGCCATTACTGGCCAAGTAATGACCATTATGGAGGTAGTAATGTCACCAAAATAAATGGTGAAGAACACCAACGGATTGACCATTATAGGAGGAGTAATTCAGCCAAAATAAATGGCTGAATTGAGTGCTGTGGCGTTTCTGCTTTGACCGTCCAAATTCTGTCTTTCTGGAAACTTCAGGGACCAAACTGTACATCTTGAAACTTCAGGGACTAAACTGTACATCTGAAAGAATTCTGGTCCAAACTGTACATCTGAAACTTCTGGGATCAAACTGTACTTCTGGCAAAGTTCTCTGGCCCAAAAAGATAATATCAGAAGGCCCACAGCCCACAGCCCGTGACCCGTGACCCGTGACCGGTGAACCGGACGGGCGGGCGGCGGCGGCGCGCGTGTGGTCTTTCCTCGAACCGAAGCACATCTAGGTCCTCCCTCCTTTAAACACATGGGATACCCCTTGGGATCCCAAACCCCAAACCAATTTTGAGTCTTATATACACAACAATTCTTTCTTCCTCTACCGATGAGGGAGAATTGATCACACACCACACTTTTCCATGCTTCAAACACCTTACTTCGTGAACCAATATCTCTTTCATTTCTCAATGAAATTTGACGATTCTTGGCCCTACGGTTATCTACGTACTTAGTAGATCATGCATGTGTGAAGAACCGGATTCTCCAACATACGTAACACTAGTGTTTAAGCCGTTAAAGTTGGTCGGTCGCAACTCCCGCCAAAGGCTAATTTCCAACAGAAACACCGATTCCGGGTACTCGAGAACCTACCCAGAACCGCAGGGTCCGGGTAGGTTCCGGGTAATGATTGCTACGGATAGGTTCCGCGTAGTAAATTTAGGAACCAATCTTTTACTGGGTAGGGTCCGGGTAGTTCAAAAAATTAGGGTACCCGGACCCGCTCACCCCTACCTATAATAGGTTATGTTGGTTGGATTTTTTTATTTTTGGGATGAGGACAACATGGGTTATGTTGATATCTTGTTGAATGCAAAGTGATTGGAAGGCAGTGAAGCAAGTATAGATATGGCATCTTTTGTCTCGTGCCAAAAAAATTGAAAAATAGGGGGTGCCGTTATGCCCCAGGGATTTCATGGGTTTGAACTTTGAAGGAGAGCATCAATATTTTCTTGGGTTAGTTGATTGGCAGGACTGTATTGGTGATAGTTGGGCCTGGAGCTATATATGAGCCCAATAGTGTAGGTGTCTTGAAAGTGTGTGTTAAATTTATCTCACCAATATTGTGGGTCCAGTTGCCCACACTATCATTGAGATGAATAATTTTGTTTTTTCTGATTTTTTGGATGATCAAGAGATGGAAAAATTTCATGTTAGCATCCCATTCATTAAGCTATTGGACTCTTGATTTAAATTTTTTGAATTCTTCCTCACTTTTGAAAACATCATTGTAATTTTCAATCAAGTTCTCTTCAAGGTTGTAGTGATATGATAACCGTGTTTGTTAGCAGGGTTTATTTAAGCCATTCAATAGGCTTTAACAAAAAATTATTAAAAATATCACCAAAAGCTTTCTTACTCCACTTTATCCCCGGGAAAATAGAGAAATTATTTCGGATAGACGCTCGGCATGTTTAGTAAAATTATCAAGCGCATTAGGGCGTAGTCTTAATTGTTCAACCAATGGTGGCTAACTAAAGGTTGGAAATCTGGGTGTCTTAGCCACATGGTCTCAAAGCGAAAGAAATCGTGAGGTTTAACCAATATGTTTGTCACTGTTCAATATCAGGAGACAGTGGTCAGAATGGATATGCGGTAGGTGAGTGACAATGGCTTCTTCAGTATAAATACTTAGCCAGTTCGAATTTGTGAGAAATCTATCTAGTCGATGGCGTGGAGTGGCGGAGTCAGAATTGTTTTTAAGAGTGTTCAGATTTTGAGAAGTAAATATTTTTTTTATGAATGAGTGCAACAAAAATTTTATATCAAGCTACATAATATTTGATTAAACAGTGACTTTTAAGGATTGTTTCTTATTCTTATGCTTTCTTTTGAGCCGAGGATCTTTCGGACACAGTCTCTCTACCTTCCAAGATAGGAATAAGGTCTTCATACGCTCTATCATCTCCATAGTGAGATTTCATTAAGTATGTTATTATTGTAAAACAAAAAAAAGTGAAAGAGACCGTTGGAAATTGGTACAGGCACTTATATTTTCTAAAAGGGGATCATAAAAAGTTGGCTCTGTATGTTGTTTCTTTCAAGATTAAAAAGGTAATCAATCCCATGTACTCGATGAGACATTCTACACCTCTTTACCACTTCAATTGTGTTAAGGTATGTTCAAATCTTTGGATATCTTGATATAAAATAGTATTTTATTTATATATATAAGGTATAATTTTCTAGTGAAGGGTGTTCTCCTAACCACCATGTAGCTCTGGCCCTGATGATGACGTGGTCCCTATTTTTATTTTTATTGGTCTGTGTACATGCTGCCAGTGAATCCTAGATCTATCATACGATATTGTCCAAACATTCTATAAAAGTAGAGGTTCTTTTATTTCTAATAAGGTTGCCCCCATATTTTTCAGTGGCTGAAGTAACTTCATTGAAGTCTACACGCAAGAGCCAAGGGCTTTTGCATTTTTATGCCATTTTTTGCAGATTGTTCCAGAGAATTGGTCTATTTGCATATATGGTACTAGTATAAATAAGTGAAATTATCCACGGTTGGGATGAGGGGCTTACCTGCACATTTACATGAATCTTCTGGTCGGTGATGGCTACTGGGTCAATGTTGAGCTCACTGCTCTTCCACATGAGTGCCACTCCTCCGGAGTAACCATTTGGCCTGATATCAAACATGTCAGTGTACTTGATAAATTCCAGAAGAGAGCCATGATTTTTCATCTTTGTTTCTGTCAAGCATATAATAATTGGGTTGTTCCATTCCACCATTGCTTTGAAATTTCTTTTTAAGTCAGGTTTGTTATAACATCTACAATTCCATAGCAACACTTTCATTTATGGATTGGTTGTAGTGATGGAACTCCCTCCTTGAGCCAAAGACATTTCCAGATGAGCCAGTAAAGGGTGTGAGTGCCCTTTCATCATCGGTATGTCTGCCTCCGTCAGTGTTGGTATCATCAAGAATGCGTATTTGTGGAGAAGAGTGAAGGGGTAGGTGTGTATGTTTAGAGCTACCCTTAGCGTCTCCAATGGCACTGTAATGAGATACCATCTTTCCTTGTTTTCGTGCAGAGTGAGAGATAGAGAGTTTCCCAGAGTTATGTGTTGTTGTGCCTGTGTTCAAAATCAGGAAAAACAGAAACCAAACGGAAAGACAAAAACCAGGAAAACCAGAAACTGGAAAAATAATACAGAAGTAAGAAAATATCCGAGACCACAGAATTCATTGTGTGTCCTTAAGGAATTTAATCCCCTCACTGTACCCGAGGTTATGGATTACTTCCTCCCAGGATAAAACGGATATACTGCCGCAGAGTAGCAGATGCGTCAAACGCCTTCGACTTCGACGAACTCAAAGTTGGCAACGAAACACAGTAAGACTCGATAGTTTTATTTGTGAAAAAGAATGCAGAATTTCAGATGCAGAAATTTTTGGTTTTGGTATCTTTAAAATGAGGCATTGCCTTAGTTTATATAGCCTTGAAGGTGCCTCTTCGGAATAGGTTGGTGACTGTTCGGAAAGGTTGCCTTCCATTTCTCATTCACACCAACTTGGCTAGTTTTATTCATTAACTAGCTTTAACAATCCCCCACATGAATGGGGAATGGCTATATGATGAAAAACATGCATGACAAAAAAGCTGTGATTCGTAGCAAGGATTAATCGCATCTGGATAAGTAGATTTCTCTTTGAACTTTCCGTAGTGAACATATGTCGGATATACTCGGTCAATCGGTAGATGTGATATCCTTGAACCGTCGAGCTTTGGTGTATACCTAGACAACCACATGTCACACAATTAACCCTTTAACCGTCTTTGGTTCTCATTGTTTTGTTCGTTTCAGCCATGAACACTGCCTGGTTCATAAGTGCGTAGAGAATTGGCCTTACATAATTCTCCTTGAAGCGGCTTACACTTCACACTTACATAGGTGATTCCTAAATGTGTCATCCCGTAGATACACTATTTGATATACCCCGTACCAAACTTAGGAACCATTAAAAAGCCGCAATGCTTTATCCTGCATCGAACATTGTCTCATCACGAGAATGGACCAAAGAGTTATTGTGACAATGTTGAACCGTCATTAATGACTTTGTTTGATCTCTTTGAACCTAGATCTTGGGATCTCCAATCTTCTAGGTAGAGTTACCGTCATGATGACTTGTCCTCGGCCATAGTCCCATTCCCCTTGATGATCTTTCAACTACCTCTCTAGTTAGGCCTTTAGTTAGTGGATCCGACACATTATCTCTTGACTTACCATAGTCAATTGTGATAATTCCACTAGAGAGTAGTTGTCTAACAGTATTATGTCTTCGTCGTATGTGACGAGACTTTCCGTTGTACATAAGGCTCCCGGCTCTTCCTATTGCCGCTTGGCTATCGCAATGTATGCATATAGGAGCCAACGGTTTGGGCCAAAATGGAATATCTTCTAAGAAATTCCAGAGCCATTCAGCTTCTTCACCGGCTTTGTCTAAAGCTATGAACTCAGATTCCATTGTAGAGCGGGCGATACATGTCTGTTTGGATGACTTCCAAGACACTGCTCCTCCACCTATGGTAAAAACATATCCACTTGTGGATTTAGTTTCAGTTGAACCGGTGATCCAATTTGCATCACTGTATCCTTCAATAACTGCAGGATACCTGTTATAATGCAAAGCAAAGTGTTGAGTATGTTTTAAATACCCCAAAACTCGTTTCATTGCCAGCCAATATTTTTGGTCGGGATTACTAGTGTAGCGACTTAGTTTACTTATAACACATGCAATATCAGGTCGCGTACAGTTCATGATATACATCAAACTTCCCAACACTCTGGCATAATCCAATTGAGAATGACTTTCACCTTTATTCTTTGCAAGAGCAAGGTTCATATCAATTGGTGTCTTTGCAACTTTAAAGTCCAAATACTTGAACTTTTCAAGTACCGTTTCAATATAATGAGATTGAGACAATGCTAGACCTTGAGGAGTCTTATGAATTTTAATTCCCAGAATTAAATCGGCAACTCCTAAGTCTTTCATATCAAACTTACTAGCAAGCATGCGCTTAGTAGCATTTATGTTAGCAATGTCGTTACTCATTATCAACATATCATCCACGTACAAACAAACAATGACTACGTGGTTTGGAGTGTTCTTAATGTAGACACATTTATCACACTCATTTATCTTGAATCCATTTGACAAAGATTGTATGGTCAAATTTTGCATGCCACTTGTTTGGGTGTTTCTTTTACTCCGTAAACAGACTTACCAACTCGACACACCTTCTTCTCTTTCCCTGGAACTACAAACCCCTCAGGTTGTTCCATGTAAATTTCTTCCTCTAACTCTCCATTTAAGAAGGTTGTTTTCACATCCATTTGATGGATTTCAAGACCGTACACGGCGGCTAACGCTACTAACACCCGAATAGATGTAATCCTCGTTACAAGTAGTATGTATCAAAGTAATCAAGACCTTCTCGTTGTCTAAACCCTTTAACAACTAGTCTTGCCTTATATTTATCAATAGTACCATCAGCTTTCATTTTCTGCTTGAAAATCCATTTGGAACCTAAAGGTTTATTCCCTGGAGGAAGGTCAACCAGTTCCCAAGTATGGTTGTTTAAGATGGATTCTATCTCACTATTGATTGCCTCTTTCCAAAATTGAGCTCCGATGAAGACATAGCTTCGTTGAAGGTTCGAGGCTCATTCTCCAACAAAATGTTAGAACTTCTGGTCCAAATGAAGTAGACGTCCTTTGACGTTTGCTGCGTCTCGATTTTTCCTCATCAGAAATATTTTCCTTTGTTTCTTCCCGAGGTCGTTTAGATTCTTTGCTAGACGACTCACATTCCTTTTTATACGGATATATGGTTTCAAAGAAGTCGGCATTATCCGATTCAATTACCGTATTTACCTGAATGTCGGATTTTCTCGATTTGTGAACTGTAAATCGATATGCCTTACTATTTGTGGCATATCCTATGAAAACACAATCAATGGTTTTAGGTCCTATTTTTACCCTTTTGGGTTTAGGAATTTGCACCTTGGCCAAACACCCCACACTTTGAAGTATCCCAAATTGGGCTTCCTTCCTTTCCACTTTTCGTATGGAATAGATTTTGTTTTGCTATGAGGCACTCGATTGAGTATTCGGCTAGTTGTTAGAATGGCTTCCCCACAAGTTAGGGGTAAAGAACTTATTAACAGTGGCATTCATCATTTCTTTCGTGGTTCTATTTTTCCTTTCCGCAATTCCGCTTTGATTGTGGCGAGTAAGTGGGCGATTGTTTGATGAATAATGCCATATTCCAAACATATTTGTTCAAAAGGAGATTCATATTCACCGCCCCTATCACTCCTTATCATTTTAATCTTTTTGTTAAGTTGAGTCTCAACTTCAGTTTTGTATTGCCTGAATGCTTCAATTGCTTCATCTTTACTATTAAGTAAATAAACGTAGCAATACCACGTACTATCGTCAGTAAAAGTTATGAAATACTTCTTTCCACCGCGAGATGGGATTGACTTCATGTCACAAATATCTGTATGGATTAAGTCTAAAGGACTTGATTCCTTTCAACTGACTTATAAGGATGTTTAACATACTTAGACTCAACACATATTTGACATTTTGATTGATTGCATTCAAACTTAGGCAATACTTCCAAACTGATCATTTTTCGCAAGGTTCTATAATTGACATGTCCTAAACGTGAATGCCATAAATTATCGAACTGAATCAGTTTTGACAGCAACAATTATAATACACAACGGTGAAGATTTTATTTCTTCAAACCGAATCAAGGTTACACAAACAGATTTAAAATACTTGAAACGAAATGCAGTAAATTGTATGTTGTATACTTGATGAAGTTTTTATATCTTCAAATCAAGTACCCAAATGAGTAGAAAGTTATGAAAACTTTAATCTCAACCGGAGTAGAAAATCCGAAGATTTTAGTCTCCAAACAACATATAAGTTCGTTACAATCAAAACAACAAACACCTTTTTTTCCTTTTTTTTCAAGAATTGTATGTTGTATACTTGATGAAGTTTTTATATCTTCAAATCAAGTACCCAAAGGAGTAGAAAGTTATGGAAACTTTAATCTCAACCGGAGTAGAAAATCCGAAGATTTTAGTCTCCAAACAACATACAAGTTCGTTACATCGAAACAACAAACATACACCTTTTTTTTTCCGACAATGTTCTGTAATTGTTAAACAAGAATAAATGAACACAGAAATAATGTTTAAATTCCTTAAGCTTGTTGTTGTGCCTGTGTTCAAAATCAGGAAAAACAGAAACCAAACGGAAAGACAAAAACCAGGAAAACCAGAAACTGGAAAAATAATACAGAAGTAAGAAAATATCCGAGACCACAGAATTCATTGTGTGTCCTTAAGGAATTTAATCCCCTCACTGTACCCGAGGTTATGGATTACTTCCTCCAAGGATAAAACGGATATACCTGTCGCAGGAGTAGCGGTACGTCAAACGCCTTCGACTTCGACGAACTCAAAGTTGGCAACGAAACACAGTAAGACTCGATAGTTTTATTTGTGAAAAAGAATGCAGAATTTCAGATGCAGAAATTTTTGGTTTTGGTATCTTTAAAATGAGGCATTGCCTTAGTTTATATAGCCTTGAAGGTGCCTCTTCGGAATAGGTTGGTGACTGTTCGGAAAGGTTGCCTTCCATTTCTCATTCACACCAACTTGGCTAGTTTTATTCATTAACTAGCTTTAACATTATGTTCTGCAGTGTCTGACCGAGACTGTTGATCTTGGTTGATTTACTGATAGAAATCTTGTTCCTCCTCCTGAACATTGAACAATAGCTCCGGGTTTATGTTCGGAACTACCTGATCCTCTTCCATGTCTTGCCTCTCCATGTCCTCCTTCCTCCACTACAATGTGTTCCCTTGCTCCTGGATGTTGTTCCCCGTCCGTTCTTGATTGTTGAAAAGATTCAGCTGATGAATAATTTCTAGTCTCAATGACCTTATAATCTAACTAATATGATTCTACCATTCTCATATTTGACTTCCACCTTAATTTAATTGTCTATATATGGAGATCAAAGGAAAATTATGATATGACATTTCATTCAACACATGAAATTTGTTAAACAGAGCAATATACCCGTGATATACATCCAATATACAACAGTGTATATCACGGACAAAGCAGTGAATTCTGGCCAATCTGGCCCATCTCAGTAGCAGCCCAGCAATAGGCATCTCCAGCAGTCCAGAAGCCCATCACGGGCAGGAAATGTATATTTGGTATATATGGTTAATATATTATTGTGTAAAGGTTACCTTAATTATTGTTATACACTTACCATAATTGTATAGTTAGAATTATGGTAGAATAAGGTTTTAGGAATAGGATTCTCCTATTTTGTAACTTGTATAAATACCTTTCAATTAATGAAAATAATCAAGGGGATTATTTCTTTCATTGTATCAAAAGTCTAGGTCACACAAAAATTTTCTCTCAAATTTTTTGTTCCTCCCTCTCGGCCGAGACCCCACCCCCCCTCGGATTTTACCAAATTTTGTCTTCCACTCTCAAAATCTCTCTTACTAATCCCTTTTTCACCTTTTGTTCTTTTGCTATGTCTACATCAAAGAACTCGTTTCACCCTGCCCTTGTTGTTTCTAACATCAAGAATCATATCCCGTTAATTCATGAAATAGAAAACGTCCAATACGCGACGTGGGCCGAGTTGTTCAAAATTCACGCTCGTTCGCATCAACTCATCCATCACATTATCCCCGCAGCTCTTGATGATCCAGAGGTGCCTAAACGCGAGGATGATCCTAAATTATGGACAACACTAGTAGCCACTGTCCTTCAGTGGATATATTCTACTATCTCCACCGACATATTGCAGACGATTATCGAGCCAGACGCTACAGCGATGGCCGCATGGAATAGACTGCGTGACATATTCCAGGATAATCAAAATTCCAGAGTTGTTACCCTTGAACAGGATTTTTCCCACGTCAACATGGAAAATTTCCCGAACGTTTCAACATATTACAAAAGGTTGAAGGAATTGACGGACCAACTCCGCACCGTTGGTGCGCCTGTTAGTGAAGATCGTCTTGTTTTACAGATGGTCGCTGGCATGTCCGAAGCCTATAGTGGCGTTGGGACTTTCCTTCGTCAAAGTAATCCTCTTTCAAGGTTCTATCAAGCCCGATCCATGCTTACCTTGGAAGAAGCCGATTTGGCTAAAAAGGCGGCTACTAATGCTAGTCCCGTGGTCATGATGACTTCCTCCCCAAGTCCTCAAAATTATGGCAAAAATTCAAACCAAAAACAATCCCACGGGGGCAACAAGAATGGCCGGAAAAATAAAAATCGCGGGGGCAAACGCGGCGGTTCAGGCGGCAGTCATAGTGGCCAAAGCAGTGGCAGTGGGCCCCTCTAGTTTCCAGTGGGCCACTGAACCCCTGCTCTCAGTCTTGGGCCTCTAGGTCGTGGACTTGGACCAGTGGACAGTGGCCCTACGGCCCAGCTCTACCACAGTTTGCAACCACTGGCCAGTGGGCTTTCCAGCAGCCCAGACGGCCCACTACCTACTGGCCCAGTAGCGGCAATAATTCCAGCGATTTCAGCCCACGGCAGCAGCCCAGTTCGGGAATACTTGGGCCCCGGCCTCCGCAAACTCACCACGCGGCAGGCCCCACTCAGACCGATATTGAGGCCGCAATGTACACACTAGGGTTGACACAATCGGACCCAAATTGGTATATGGATACCGGTTCCACCACTCACATGACATCTGATTCAGGTACTCTCTTATCTTATTCCAATTTGAGCAACCCTCGCGGTATAATTGTCGGTAATGGCAACTCTATTCTAATTCAGGGTTATGGTCAGAAAACGTTGTCTCCTCCCAATCCACCCCTTATCTTGAAAAATACTTTACATGCTCCCAAATTGATTAAAAACTTAGTGTATGTCCGAAAGTTCACCACTGACAATTCTGTTTCTGTTGAATTTGATCCTTTTGGTTTCTCTGTGAAGGATTTTAAGACGGGGAATCCTCTTATGAATTGTGATAGCAGGGGAGATATTTATCCTATCACGCCTAGTGTCGGTCCATCGAGTCAAACATTGCCATTAGCCATTGCAGCCATTTCTCCTTCCTTGTGGCATGCTCGCCTTGGTCATCCGGGATCCTCTATTTTATCAGTTTTAGATAAAAATAGTTTTATTTCTTGTAAGGGTACGAGTCGTACTCCACTTTGTCAATCTTGTTCTTTAGGAAAAGTTTTTAAGTTGCCATTTATAGACTCAAATTCTCATACATCAATGTCATTTGATATTATTCATAGCGACCTATGGACATCTGTTGTTCTAAGTTCGTTGGGTCATCGATATTATATTCTTTTTTTGGATGATTATTCTAAATTTTTGTGGACGTTTCCAATTGCCAATAAATATCAAGTATTTTGCGCCTTCATAAAATTTAGAGCATTCATTAGAACACAATTCGAAAGATAAATAAAAAATATTCAGTGCGATAATGGGAAAGAATATGATAATAGGGTGTTTCGGGAGTTCTGTGAAAATAATGGGATCAATTTTCGTTTTTCGTGCCCTCATACATCTTCACAAAATGGGAAAGCCGAACGCAAAATTCGTTCCATAAATAACATTGTCTGCACTCTATTACTTAATGCTTCCGTACCCCCATATTTTTGGCATCATGCAACATATCTCCTTAACATAATTCCTTTCAAATGTCTGACATATTCTTCCCCTCTCCAAATCATATATAATAAGAACTCTTCTTATTCTCATCTTCGGGTTTTTGGGTGCTTGTGTTATCCGTTATTCCTATCCACTACAATTAACAAACTTCAGGCTCGGTCTACTCCGTGTGTGTTTTTGGGTTATCCGTCTAATCATCGTGGTTACAAATGTTTTGATTTATCCTCCAAGAAAATCATAATTAATCGCCATGTCATTTTTTATGAAACCCAATTTCCATTTACAAAAGTTCATACTCCCGAACCTAATTCGTATAATTTTTTGGATGACCATATATCCCCGTATATTATTCGGCATTTTTCGGACATCTCCTGCACCCAAAATTCTCCAGCGGGCCCACTGCCCGCTGGACCAACTGGCCCATCTCGGTCAGCGCTGCCCCGTCTTCTCACTGGGCCAGATTTAGTGATTGGGCCAATCCAGCCCAACACTGGAACTGGTCCAGTTCCCGTCACTGTTTCCGACGCTGGGTCTGTTTCCATAATTGGGCCAGCAGGCCCACTGCCTGCTGACCAGTCTTTCCCAAGCCCAAAAAATTCCCAAAATCCACCCTCCTCTTCCTTGAGTCTTAGACCAGTCACTCGTAGTCAACGGGGTATTTTTACACAAAAAAAACATTTTAATTTACATTCGAATGTCTCTAAATCCCCCTTGCCCCGTAATCCTGTGTCCGCCTTAAATGACCCGAATTGGAAAATTGCTATGACTGATGAATATAATGCTCTTATTGATAATAAGACGTGGGAGTTGGTGTCCCATCCCTATGGTATTAATGTTATCAGGTCTATGTGGATTTTTGCTCATAAGTAAAATTCGGATGGTTCATTCGCTCGACATAAGGCACGGCTTGTGGGTGATGGTAAGACTCAGCAGGTTGGGATAGATTGTGGTGAAACGTTTAGTCCGGTGGTCAAGCCGGCTACCATTCGCATTGTGCTTAGTTTGGCTCTTTCGAAGGCATGACCTATTTATCAGTTGGATGTCAAGAATGCTTTCCTACATGGTGATCTCAAGGAAATAGTTTATATGCATCAGTCGTTGGGTTTCCGAGATCCCCACCATCCTCATCATGTATATTTGTTGAAGAAGTCCTTAATGGGCTTAAACGGTCTTCACGGGCCTGGTATACAAGTTTTGCTGACTATGTTTCAACCATTGGGTTCACTCACAGCAGGTTAGACAATTATTTGTTCATCTACCGACGTGGTTCATCCTTGGCCTACATCCTGTTGTATGTGGATAATATCATTCTGACTGCCTCTTCCGATGCCTTACGCCAGTCTATCATGACCATGCTCAGCTCTGAGTTTGCTATGAAAGACTTAGGGTCGTTGAGTTATTTTTGGGGATTGCTGTCAGGCGTCATTCAGATGGATTGTTTTTGTCTCAACGAAAGTATGCTGCTGAGATCATAGAGCGGGCTGGGATGTCATCCTATAAGTCCACTTCCACTCCAGTTGATGCAAAACCAAAGCTTAGTGTCACGGAAGGTGCACCATACGAGGACCCGACCCTCTATCGTAGTCTTGCAGGGGCCCTCCAGTATCTTACATTTACCCGACCGGATATTACGTATGTTGTTCAGCAGGTGTGTTTATTCATGCATGATCCCAGAGTTGAGCACATGAATACAATCAAACGCATCATTCGGTATATTCAGGGGACACTGGACTATGGTTTGCATTTATATCCTTCATCTACATCCACACTTGTCTCATACACAGATGCTGATTGGGGTGGTTGTCCCGACACCAGACGGTCGACGTCTGGCTACTGTATGTTCCTTGGCAACAACTTGATCTCCTGGTCGGCCAAGCGTCAGGCAACTCTATCCCGCTCAAGTGTAGAGGTCGAATATCGAGGGGTAGCTAATGTGGTCTCAGAATCATGTTGGTTACGTAATTTACTTTTGGAGCTTCATTGTCCCATTCAGAAGGCAACCTTGGTAAATTGCGATAACATTAGTGGCATCTACCTTTCAGGTAACCCGGTTCAGCACCAACGCACCAAGCATATCGAAATGGACATTCACTTTGTCCGTGAAAAGGTTGCTAAGGGTCACGTTCGCGTATGTCATGTCCCGTCTCGTTATCAAGTTGCAGACATCTTTACAAAGGGTCTACCCACGGTCCTTTTTGAAGATCTTAGGGACAGTCTCAGCGTTCGAAGACCGCCCGCTATGACTGCGGGGGTGTGTTAAACATAGCAATATACCCGTGATATACACCCAATATACAACAGTGTATATCACAGGCAAAGCAGTGAATTCTGGCCAATCTGGCCCATCTCGGTATGACCAAAGATTGGGCATCTCCAAAGATCGTAAGCCCATCACGGGCTGGAAATGTATATTTGGTATATATGATTATTATATTGTAGTGTAAAGGTTACCTTAATTAGTGTTATACACTCACCATAATTGTATAGTTAGAATTGTGGTAGAATAAGGTTTTAGGAATAGGATTCTCCTATTTTGTAACTTGTATAAATACCTTTCAATTAATGAAAATAATCAAGGGGATTATTTTTTTCAAAATTAATGTGATGTGGGTTCTAACTTTTAGAAATTAATTAAGAACCATCTTGATCTTCTGGACTCTAGCTAAGACTTCAATAAAATTAAATATTAATCCAATCTATTGTATAAGATGAAAACTTTTATTTTGTGCCTGATGCAATTAGTGTTTTTTGTCTTACAAGTTAATAGATCCAAAGTTTATACTCACATAATTAGTATTAATTGTATGAGACACAAAATAAAAAACTTCATCTATGATGATCATGTTTGATTAGCCATAAAGTGCAAAATGTTAGTTTGACCTGAGTATAATGTTGGTAGTTATTAAAGAAACAAAGTATTTATTGTTCAATTTGTCTATTAGAGAGAACGATTATTTTAAAGTCATGAAAAGTTCTATAAATTTGTATTCTTGTTAAAACTTATAATAAATAATATTATTCATCGAATTGTCAAATTATTTTGGATCATCATTTTTAAATAAAAAATGTGTCACCTAAATTGAAATATTGAGAAAATACGAAATATTAGTGAGTTCATTGGTGATATCTTACTATCACGGATAAGAGTTGAAGTAGAGTGTTAAGTATTCCTACATCCTTAACTAGAGGTCTATGAGCGTTCAAGATACAAAGTCGTCTTTGATAGGTAGCAGTTTAGATCACAAAATTCAAAAGTCTTCTTTTAATTTTTAGACTCTGTGCTCAGTCAAACTACATCATATAAATTGAGACAGAAAGAGTAAAAAAGTGAATACATGTTAAAGGGAGAGAAATTAAGCTAGAGATATTTGTGTGGTTAGAGTCTAAAATAAGCCAAATATATTTGTGTGGTTAGAGATCATCTCATTAAGCGTAAAAAGTAAAGTTTAAAGTTAAATTGTTGTCAAATAAGGAAATGTGTCATTCTTTTTTAAACTGACTAAAAAGAAAAGTGTGTCGTATAAATTGGTTAGAAGGAGTATTGTTTTATTGTATGATTGGTCAAGCTTCTAAAATCAGTTTATTTTCAAAAGTGTTTTTTTAAAGTACTTTTGCTGAAAATCAGTTTGTGTTTGGCCAATTAATTTTAAAAGCACGTTTGAGCAGCAAATAGTGTTTAGCCAAGCTTTTAAAAAGTACTTCTAAATGTATTTTTCTCAAAAAAGTATTTTTGGGCAACTATTTTTTAGCTTATGAAAACTGCTTCTGCTACTCCCTAAAACACTTATTTTCTTTCAAAAACTTGGCCAAACACCTCACTTATAAGCACTTTTGAAAAAAAATAAACTTGATCAAACAGGCTATTAATTTACATATTAAAAAATATAAAATAAACTAAGCTATTGTGGATGTAAAATGAGTACTTAATCTGTATATGGATTTCAGTAATTTTCTTCTGAGATTCAGGTTTTAAATTTTTGAAGTTAGACAATAGTTTACGACTTATTTTCATTTTTAATTTCAATTTTGAAATTAGGTATAAACAGTTTCAATCCTATGTTCTAATTAATGCATTGATACATCTCCTCAAACAATAACTCAAAATCAATGTTACAATTTAAGAAAAGTGCAAAGATGACAAGAGAATTATAATCTGAAGGCTTTCTAAATCTTTAGAATGAAACTGTAAAAGCATACATTTAGTTCATGGACAAATCCTATTAATACAAGATATAATAAACTTGTCATAAATTAAATTCTGAGACCTAATTAAACACTTGGGAAATTCAATCCCATCAATACATTACTCCAGTTCCCTATAAAGAAATCTAATCACTTCTCTTCTACATATGCTTTTCTTGTTTTATCTTCTTTTCTTTTTTCACTGCCAAGAACTCTCGATGAATCTTCTCATCGAATTCATCGTCCTTACTTTTTCTGCATCAATAGAAAATTACCATTTGAAAATAGTAGATAAATGATGGTATAAATCTGTTAAATAAGGCAATATACACATAATATACAAGTGTATATTGCCTTATTAAAGGCCACGAAATCTGCCTTGATGCTCTCGGTTTTGGGCTGATTTTGTACATAAGAATATTGTATATTTGGAAAATATATATGGAGTATATTGTAATGTATTTGTTACCTAAAGTAGGATTATACACTACCATAATTGTACAGTTAGAATTATGGTAGAATAAGATTTAGGAATAGAATAGGAATATTTTGTATCTTGTATATATACCTATTCAAGTAATGAAAATAACCAAGGGGATTATTTCTTTCATGATATCAAGAGACTAGGTTTTACAAAAAAAATTCTCTCCCAAAGTTTTTTGGACCATTCTCGACCGAGAACCCCCCCCCCCCTCCCCCCCGGGTTTCTCTCCCAAATTTCGTCTTCCGCTCTCAAAAACCTTTCTTAAATTTCCCCTCCTTCTTTGTTCTTTCAATATGTCTAAGAACAATTATCATCCTGCCCTCATGGTTTCCAACATCAAGAACTGTATCCCGATTGTGCTTGAGATGGAAAACGTCAAATATGCGACGTGGGCGGAGTTGTTTAAAATACACGCTATCTCCCATCAAGTTATCCATCATATCATTCCTCCCACTACACCTCGTCCCGAGGAGGATCCTCAATTATGGATTACGCTTGATGCTACCGTTCTCCAGTGGATCTATTCCACTATTTCAGTTGACCTTCTACAAACGATTATTGAGCCGGATATCACGGCTATGGCTACTTGGAATAGATTGCGTGACATATTCCAAGATAACCAACATTCACGTACCGTCACACTTGAGCAGGAATTCTCCCTCGTTCACATGGAAGAATTTCCTAACGTATCTGCCTATTGCAAGAAACTTAAGGAGTTGGCAGATCAACTCCGTAATGTGGGCGCACCTGTCACCAATAATCGTCTGGTTCTACAATTGGTTGCCGGCCTTTCGGAGGCATATAATGGCGTTGGAATTCTCCTACGTCAATGCAACCCTCTTCCCGCTTTTCATTAAGCCCGCTCCATGCTTACTTTGGAAGAAGTTAGTTTGGCTAAAAAGGCGGCTACCGGAGCAAGCCCCGTCGTCATGGTGGCGTCCTCTCCAAGTTCTTCGGGTTTTGTTAATAATTCGGGCCAAAACCATAATCATGGTGGCGGCAAAAATAATCGTAAGAATAATAACAAAAACCGCGGGGGGCAAACGCAGCGGTTCTGGTGGCGGTTCCGGTGGTCAGCAAGCAGGAGGTGGGCCCCATCCAGGGAACAGTGGCCCACCACCCCCTTGGTCCCAACAGTGGGGCCCACGGCAGTGGGGCTGGGGCAGTGGGCCATGGGCCAGCAGCCCTTATAATCCAGCAGGAAATTCCAGTGGTCAGTGGGCACCAACAGTGGCCCAGCAGCTACGGCCCAGCCCCGTCACGGACAGGAATTCTAGGGCCCCGACCTCCGCAAGCCCATCATGCAGCTGGCCCCACTCAAACCGATATCGAGGCTGCGATGCACATATTGGGGTTAACTCAACCGGACCCAAATTGGTATATGTACACCGGTGCCACGACTCACATGACTTTCGAATCAGGTACTCTCTCATCCTATTCCAATTTGAGCACCCCTCGGGGGATAATTGTTGGTAATGGCAGTTCTATTCCAATTCTAGGGTATGGTCAGAAAATGTTGTCTCCTCCCAATCCACCCCTTCTCTTGAAAAATACTTTACACGCTCCTAAATTGATTAAAAATTTAGTGTCTGTCCGAAAGTTCACAACTGACAATTCGGTTTTCGTTGAATTTGATCCTTTTGGTTTCTCTGTGAAGGATTTCAAGACGGGGAGCCATCTCATGAGGTGTGATAGTAGGGGTGATCTGTATCCTATCATGCCCGGTTTCAGTCCATCGAGTCCAGCCTTGCCGTCAGTTTTTGCAGTCATCTCTCTTTTCGTGTGGCATGCTCGCCTGGGTCATCCGGGATCTTCTATTTTATCAGTTTTAGCTAAAAATAGCTTTATTTCTTGTAAGGGTACGAGTCGTACTCTACATTATCAGTCTTGTTCATTAGGAAAAATTGTTAAGTTGCTATTTGTAGACTCCAATTCTCATACTTCAATGCCATTTGATATTATTCATAGCGACCTCTGGACGTCTCATGTTCTTAGTTCATTGGGTCATCGATATTATATTCTCTTTTTAGATGATTATTTTAGATTTTTGTGGACGTTTCCAATTGCGAATAAATCGCAAGTGTTTTCCGTCTTCATCAAATTTAGAGCGTTCATTCATACTCAATTCGAAAGAGAAATAAAAAATATTCAATGTGATAATGGGAAAGAGTATGACAATAGGGAGTTTCGGGAATTCTATGCTAATAATGGGATCAATTTTTGGTTTTCGTGTCCTCATACATCTTCACAAAATGGGAAGGACGAACGCAAAATTTGTTCCATAAATAACATTGTCCGAACTCTCTTAATGCATGCCTCCATACCTCCATATTTTTGGCATCATGCTCTACAAATGGCCACATATCTTCTTAACATAATTCCTTCTAAAGGGCTGACATATTCTTCCCCCCTCCAAATACTGTATAATAAGAACCCTCCTTATTCTCATCTTCGTGTTTTTGAGTGCTTGTGTTTTCCGTTATTCCCATCCACCACAATTAACAAACTTCAAGCTCAGTCTACCCTATGTGTATTTTTGGGTTATCCGTCTAATCATCGTGGTTATAAATGCTTTTATTTATCCTCCAATAAAATCATAATTAATCGCCACGTCATTTTTTATGAAACCCAATTTCCTTTTGCGAAAGTTCATACTCCCGAACCTCGGTCATATAATTTTTTGGATGAACAAATATCCCCGTATATTATTCGGCATTTTTCGGACATCTCACGCACCCAAAATCCTCCAGCGGGCCCACTGCCCGCTGGACCCACTGTGCCGTTCCCTGTTCCAGATGACACCCCTGTTTACCGATTTGGGCCAGCAGGCCCACTGCCTGCTGGCCCGTCCATCCCAAGTCTAGCAAATTCCCAAAATTCCCAAAATTCTTCCTCGCGTCATAGACCGGTCACTCGTAGTCAGCGGGGTATTTTTACACCTAAAATACATTTTAATTTACATTCTGATGTCTCTAAATCCCCCTTGCCCCGTAATCCGGTGTCCGCCTTAAATGACTCAAATTGGAAAATTGCTATGACTGATGAATATAATGCTCTTATTGATAATAAGACATGGAAGTTGGTGCCCCATCCATATGGTATTAATGTTATCAGGTCTATGTGGATTTTTGCTCATAAGGAAAATTCAGATGGTTCATTTGCTCATCACAAGGCGCGACTTGTGGGTGATGGTAAGACTCAGCAGGTTGGGATAGATTGTGGGGAGACGTTTAGTCCGGTGGTAAAACCGGCTACTATTCGCATTGTGCTTAGCTTGGATCTTTCGAAGACTTGGCGTATTCATTAGTTGGATGTCAAGAATGCTTTCCTACATAGTGATCTCAAGAAAACAGTCTATATGAATCAGCCGTTGGGGTTCAGGGGTCCAAGCCGTCCTCATCATGTTTGTTTGTTGAAGAAGTCCTTATATGGGCTTAAGCAGTCTCCACGGGCCTGGTATATGAGGTTTGCTGACTTTGTTTCGACTATTGGGTTCACTCACAGCAGGTCAGATAATTCATTGTTCATCTACCGCCGTGGTTCGTCATTGGCCTATATTTTGTTGTATGTGAATGATATCATTTTGACTGCCTCTTTCGATGCCTTGCTCCAGTCTATCATGGCCATGCTCAATTTTAAGTTTGCTATGAAAGACTTAGGGCCTTTGAATTATTTTTTGGGGATTGCTGTCAAACGTCATTCAGGTGGTTTGTTTTTGTCTCAACGAAAGTATGCTGCTGAGATCATCAAGAGGGCTGGGATGTCATCCTGTAAGTCCACTTCTACTCCCGTGGATGCAAAACCCAAGCTTAGTGTCGTGGCAGGTGCACCATACGAGGACCCAACTCGCTATCGCAGTCTTGCAGGGGCCCTCTAGTATCTTACCTTTACCAGACCGGATATTACGTATGTTGTTCAGTAGGTGTGTTTATTCATGCATGATCCCAGAGTTGAGCACATGAATGCAATCAAACGCATCATTCGATATATTCGGGGGACACCGGACTATGGGTTGCACTTGTATCCTTCTTCTACATCCACACTTGTCTCGTACACAGATGCGGATTGGGGTAGTTGTCCGGACACCAGACGGTCTACGTCAGGATATTGTATGTTCCTTGGAAACAACTTGGTCTCCTGGTCTGCAAAGCGTCAGGCGACTCTATCCCGTTCAAGTGCAGAGGCATAATATCGAGGGGTAGCTAATGTGGTCTCAGAATCATGTTGGTTTCGTTATTTGCTTTTAGAGCTTCATTGCCCCATTCAGAAGGCGACCTTAGTATATTGTGATAATGTTAGTGTCATCTACCTCTCAGGTAATCCGGTTCAGCACCAACGCACCAAACATATCGAAATGGACATTCACTTTGTCCGTGAAAAGGTTGCTAGGGGGCAGGTACGCGTATGTCATGTCCCGTCAAGATATCAAGTTGCAGACATCTTTACAAAGGGTCTTCCCTCGATACTCTTTGAAGATTTTAGGGATAGTCTCAGCGTTCGGAGACCATCCGCTATGACTGCGGGGGTGTGTTAAATAAGGCAATATACACACAATATACAAGTGTATATTGCCTTATTAAAGGCCACGAAATCTGCCTTGATGCTCTCGATTTTGGGCTGATTTTGTACATAAGAATATTGTATATTTGGAAAATATATGTGGAGTATATTGTAATGTATTTATTACCTAAAGTGGGATTATACACTACCATAATTGTAGAGTTAGAATTATGGTAGAATAAGATTTAGGAATAGAATAGGAATATTTTGTATCTTGTATATATACCTATTCAAATAATGAAAATAATCAAGGGGATTATTTCTTTCAAAATCACCATTTATGTTAGTCATCAAATTTATTTGACGTTTTCACTCAGTTTTTAACTAGGATTTATAGAATTAATGTTGATCAAATATACTCAATAGCAATCGCAATGTATAAGAGAATGTGAGGCTGCGGGCTTAAATTGGAGGAATAAAGATTGTAAGGCGATTCATATATTTGTCTTGAATTTCTTCAAATTGAAATGTACATTCTTCTTCTTCATGTTGTTGTTTTTGGTTGTTATTTGTTGTTATTATTGTTATTGTTATTGTTATTTATTATTGTTATTATTACTATTGTTATTCTTCTTATTATTATTCTTAATATTATTATGTCTTTGACAATTCTCGTTTGTCTCATGGTTGACAAGTTATCTTTAGTTAGTCACATAATTGTTCTTGTCCAAATCTTTTAAAATAATATTCAACTAATGTGTGATAAGCGGATAGCTAGCATTCTTTTGGGTCAAGACCAAACTTTTCATTTTTAATAGAATATTTCCTGAATATTATTTTATTAATTGTATATATTTTATTTTAGGTAAAATTATATTCCTATTGTAATTTGATCTCCTAGTTTAGGTAGAATTATATTTCCTATTGTAATTAGGTTGATTAGTTACCTAGTTTAAATATTCTTGTACTACTACATATAATGTACATTATTAATGAATACAATCAAGTGAACATATTCTTTTATGGTATCAGTAGCCTAAAAATACCTCCAGCGCTGTTGACCATAGCTCTCAGCCGCCACCCCCACGGAACCCTAGTATTTTTTTTTCAGCCATTCTCTCTCCCTTCTCCTCCTAAATTTCATATTTCACGACTGACAAAACCAAATTTCATCATGCACTTGCAGTAAATAACATCAAAAAATTCATCCATATCACCCTTGAGATGGAAAAGAGTCAATACTCCTCGTGGGCGGAGCTTTTTAAGATCCATTGTCGTGTTTACAAAGTTATTGACCACATCATCCCTCCTACACCGAAGTCCACAGACCTACCATCGGCTTCGACTTCTGATGATGCACTCTGGTCTCATTTGAACGCAGTCGTCCTCTAGTGGATATACGACACAATCTCTAATGATCTGTTGCACACCATCATTGAGACCGATGTCACTGCCCGTCAAACGTGGGAACGTCTGGAACGTATTTTCCACGACAACAAAACTCAATGGGTGTTATACCTTGAAAATCAGTTTAAGGACGTTCATCAGTATGATTTCCAAAACGTGTCTGCATATTGTCAAGAACTCAAAATGTTTGCCGACCAACTCTCCAATGTCGACGCACCAGTCACTAATCAGCGATTGGTCATGCAACTTATTGCATGGTTGAATGAATTCTATAACGGTGTTTCTACCATACTTCAGCAATGCACGTCGTTACCTCCATTTTATGAGGCCCGTTCGAAGCTTATTCTTGAGAAAATCAAGTGCAGCACCACTCAGGCCAACATTGTCGACGCCGCCCTCACTACTATCATCGGGCCCTCCACTGACGGTAGGGCCTCCAACTCCGGCAACCAAAACCGCCAGCCTGAGGGCCCGCAGCAACCCGCATCCACCCATAACAACCGTCGGAGCAGGCAGCCTGGAAAGGGTCGCGACAGACGAAATACCGATAATAACGGCGGCATGAATGGGGAGTCCCTGCCGACAGGAAACAACCAGCAGTGACCGCGACAGTGGTAGCAGCCTCCACCGTGGGTTACCTACCCGCTGTGGACCGCATGGGCCCCACAGTCATGGGCCTTTCCTCCTAGCCCATATCCGACAACCTCATGGACTCCACCTCAGAACCGACAGGCCTACCCTGGCATAATCGACCCACGTCCCTAACAGGCCTACACAGCACAACCCCCCCTCAACTTATACATCGACTGACATTGAAGCAGCTATGAACACAATGTCACTCAACGCTCCAGACGAAAATTGGTATATGGACACAGGCATCACATCTCATGTGACGGCATCACAAAATACTCTCTCGTCTTATTCCAATTTGAGTAATTTAAATTGAAATATTATTATTGGTAGTAGACAAGGCATTCTCATTCACAGATTTAGTCATTCATCCTTATCCCCACCACATCCACCACTAATCTTAAACATATCATCCATGCCCCTAAACTCATTAAGAATCTAATCTATGTGCGACGTTTCACAACTGATAATAATGTTTTCCTTGACTTTGATCCTTTTTGGTTTTTTTGTGAAGGATTTTTCGACAGGGAGATAAATAATGAGATGTGACAGCATCGAAGATCTCTACCCTATTTTAAACGCCGTCAACAATCCAGCCTCAGATACATCAACCTTTGTTGCTCTTTCGTCTTCCTTACGACACTCTAGATTATGACATACGGGAGATTCTATTTTACGCTCCCTCAGAAAAATTAATTTTATTAATTGCAACCGTATTTCTATGACTCAATATGTGAATCTTGTGTTTTTGGGAAACATGTTAAATTATCATGTTCTGCATCCACAAATTGTACTTTACTACCTTTCGATGTCATACATAGTGATTTGTGGACGTCCTCTATTTTAAGTACGGCTGACCATCAATATTATGTATTATTTTTGGATGATTATTCTAACTTTCTATGGATTTTTCCAATTGAAAATAAATTCCAGGTCTACCCTATTTTTTCCTCATTTAGTGCTCTTGTTAAAACACAATTTGAAAAGAGCATTAAATGTTTTTAATGTGACAATGGCAAGGAATTCAATAATAATCAATTCAAACATCTTTGCTCTAATAACGGTCTTACCTTTCATTTTTTCTTCCCTCGCACCTCCTCCCAAAATGGTAAGGCCGAACAAAAAATTCGAACCATAAACAACCTAATTCGTGCCCTACTTGCTCACGCCTCAATTCCCCCTCAATTATGGCATAACACACTCTTCATGTCTACATATCTCCTAAACATAATCCCAAATAAGTCTCTAGCTCAATTGTCACCCACTCAAGTTCTATTTCGTAGGAACCCCTCCTACCAACACTTGTGTAACTTTGGATGTCTCTGTTATCCTTTTCATCTGACCACTCAAAAACTCCAACCCCGGTCTTCTCCGTGTGTGTTTTTCAGTTACCCCACCAATCATCGTGGTTACTCGTGCTATGACTTGTCAAGCCATAAAATTATTATTTCACGTCATGTCCTATTTAATGAGTATCAATTCCCATTTGCCTCCCTAAAGCCACGTCGGCATTCCTATGACTTCCTAGTTGATGGCATGAACCCTATTCTAATTCATCATTTACATAGTCCACCATCCCAGACCCCAGCACCCGCTCCCACCTCGGACAGTCTGGGACACACTGCCCACCCAGTTCTGCCAACGGTGGCCCGGAACATCCCGCCTCAGAGTAATTCTATAGACATCTCTTAGCAAACTGAGCATCGGCCAGCAAGTCCTGCTACCCCTGCCATTCATCCTCTTCTAGACAGTCCCGCAATACACCTCTCTTCCATCCCGCGTCCCGAGACATTTCAGTTGTCCCTTACCCTGTCTCTCAAAATCCGAAGGATCCCTTGTCCGACCCTAATTGGAAAGCCGCAATTATTGACGAATATAATGCTCTTATGAATAATAAGATGTGGGACATAGTACCCCGTCCACTTGATGCTAACATTATTCATTCTATGTGGATTTTTAAACATAAAAAAATCTGATGGTTCTTTTGAGAGGTACAAGTCTCATCTTGTAGGTGATGAAAGGTCTCAACAGGTGGGAGTGGACTGTGATGAAACGTTCAGCCCGGTCGTAAAGCCTGCAACCATCCCGACCGTCCTTAGCATTGCTCTATGCAAGTCTTGGTTCATTCATCAGCTTGATGTCAAGAATGCCCTCTTACATAGATCTTCATGAAACAGTATATATGCATTAGCCTATGGGTTTCAGGGATCCAATTCATCCGGATTATGTGTGTCTGTTGAGAAAATCGCTCTATGGACTAAAATAGGCTCCTCGAGCATAGTACCAACGGTTCGCCAATTATGTCTCCTATATCGATTTTTCACACAGCAGATCCAATAATTTCCTGTTTATCTACAATAAGGGTACAGACATCATCATCACCACATCATCTGATACTCTCCGTCGGTCCATTATGTCTCTCATTTCCTCTGAGTTTTCTATGAAGGATTTGGGGCCCCTGAGTTATTTCTTGGGCATCTCTGTCACTCGACATTCTGGCGGCCTATTTCTGTGTCAGAAGAAGTACGCCGAAGAGATCCTTGACCGTGCAGGCATGACATCTTGCAACCCATCCCACACGCCAGTAGACATCAATTCCAAGCTCAACGCTGATTTTGGCCCCCCATATTCAGACCCGACTCACTATCGTAGCCTGGTTGGGGCCCTGCAGTACCTCATATTCACGAGACCTGACATATCCTATGCCCTGCAACAAATATGCCTACACATGCACAATCTGACGGAAGCACACATGCTTGCCCTCAAACGTATTTTACGATACGTCCAAGGTACACTTCACTGCAGGTTCCATCTATACAGGTCCTCACTCACTGGTCTCACTTCTTATTCTGATGCTGACTGGGGTGGATGTCCTGACACCCGACGCTCCATGGCCGGTTACTGCATTTTCCTCGAAGATAACCTATTGTCTTGATCTTTCAAAATGCAACCTACACTATCCCGATCCAGTGCTGAAGCAGAATACAGAGGTGTCGCTAAAGTCGTCTCTGAGTCTTGTTGGATCCGTAACCTTCTACTTGAGCTTCACTGCTCGATTCAAAAGGCAACATTGGTCTAGTGCGATAATATTAGTGCGATATATCTTTTCGGTAATCCCGTCCAACATCAGCACACTAAACACATTGAGATGGACATTCATTTCGTTCACGAAAAAGTGGCTCGTGGTCAAGTTCATGTCCTTCATGTTCCTTCCAGATATCATATTGCCGACATCTTCACCAAAGGACTTCCGCACATACTATTTGATAATTTTCGAGTCAGTTTCAGTGTTCGTGAACCTCCCGCTTCGACTCCGGGGGTGTAATAGAATATTTTCCGAATATTCTTTCATTAATTGTATATCTCTTATTTTATGTAGAATTGTATTTCTATTATAATTATGTCTCCTATTTTAGGTAGAATTATATTTCCTATTGTAATTAGGTTGATTATTACCTAGTTTAAATATTCTTGTATTACTATATATATTGTACATTATTGATGAATACAATGAAGGTAACACATTTCCTTAGTTTTAGTATGATTGAGCCTTGTGGTAGAATATGGGGAATTTGATCGGGAGCATTATTTATTTCTAACATTACGTGAACTTAACTTTTCTTTATGGTTCTCGTAACTTTCTTTAATTAAATGATTGGTGTGGTAAGAAATTAGTACTCTAGTTAGCTAACTAATTTACTCTTGAGTGAACTCGGGTGCGTTTATTTTCTATCTTTATGTGAACTTCTCTTCTTTTTGTGATTCTCGCAACTTTCCTAAAATAAAAAATTGGGCTAGTAAGAGATCAGTATTCCTATTAGTAAATTAATTCACTCGTGAAGTGCGTTTGTTATAGTAATTGTATGGTAAGTAGTTTTTCTCCCTTCAACGTGTATTCACTTTTCACTTCTATTACACATGATATTCAGTTAAACACTGTTATTTTATATATGTCGTTTCAATTTGGACAAAACGAAAATATAAAACAAACTAAGCGATTGAGAGATGTAAAATGAGTACTGAATTCATATATGGATTTCAGTAATTTCCTTCTAAGATTCAGTTCATTCTTTTTTTTAAAAGGTTAGACAATAATTTACAGCTTATTTTCATTTTTTCAAATTTGAATTTAGGTATAAACAGTTCCAATCATATGTTCTCATTATGCATTGATACATCTTCTCATGGCTAAAGTGGTATCTATAAGTGGAAATAGTACCTTCTTCTACTATTTTCTTCATCTTCCGAAAGAGGTGAAGGTTTTGAGCTTTGACAAAATGCAACTCCCTAGTATTAGGAGAAAATATGGCTAAAATGTAATTTGTTTTGTTAGTTGATTTGTTATTTCTGCTGTCGCTACGGAGGACAGAGGACTTTTGCTCATTTGTACATCCTCGTAGCTTTTTTGATAAGGTTGTAGCCTTCTTTATTGGTTGGAGATTTGGTCCCTCCTCTTGTTGTATTTTCTAATTAGATGAAATATATATATATATATATATATCATGGCATTTTTATGACTATAAGAACATGTCACTATTAGATTCTTAAAATTACAGAGTTTTAGAACATAAAAAAGTATCATTTCTTTTGTTACACGCTAAAGAGAAAAGAGTGACATATAAAACAAAGAGAAAATTTCACAAATGACTATACTTTGATTTTTTTTAGGCATAGTCACACTTATGTTAATTACATTTTATAGCTACAGTATCTTGTATTCAATTTGGTTGTATGCCGTTGTATTCAATTATGATGTGTTCAATTCAATTGTATTCATTCGTAGCTATTTTTACACTATATTTTGTATTCAAACAACATAAATACAAAAAATACAGGGATATTCAGTTGTATTCAATTCATTGTATTCATTTGTTATACAAAATATCTCCTTTGAAATACATGCAAAAATACAAAAAAAATATTGTGTTACACTCAAAAAAATAACGAATACATTCAGATCTGAGATACAAGAAATAAAATATATTCATATCTGAGATACAAAAAATAAAATACACTATGATCTGAGATATAAAAAATAAAATACACTCCTGAGATAAAAATATCATAATTGCATTTTCTTTGAGGAAATTCTCTTTATTTTCTGGGAAACGGCTAACTCTTTTAGCACCGTAGCTGCCATAGCTTGAGATTTGGGTGTTCCCATTTGGAAAATTTCTAACAAAGATGAAATTCCTCCTCTTGACTCAATTGTTATTGCATTCGCCTTTTTATGACCCAATGCTTGCAAAGCTATGCATAAATTTTCCTCACCCAGAACACTTTCAGATTTGAGAACTCGGCAAATATTGTTAAAAATACCTAAATCTTCAGCGATCAAAACATGTTTGTTGGAATCTATTGGAATTAAATGATCCAATAGATATGAAGGACCTCTCCCTCTCACAACCTTGCTCATCATTAATGGAGATAGAAAATACACAAGCAGATGAGAGAGTGACAAAATACTCAACATTGTTATTGTCAAAGTCGGATGAAATGATGCAAAGTTATACGGTTGGGCCACAGAAGAATTTGGACCAACAAACTATTATTCCTCAGCGCAAAGACAAAATGCAGATAAGTAGCAGTCCAGTGGAAAGCACAAACGCAGGCCCAATTTCATCATAACAGTTGTGCACATTCTTGAAAGGTTCCTAACATTGTAGAGAATATACTTGCTATTAATTTTGTTACTAGGATAGCCAATAGGAGATAGACAAAATTGTATAGAATTTTATGATTAATTTTATTCTTTAACTCCCATATACTTGTATAAATACAATATGATTGGAATAGATGAAATACACAGAAAATTTTTCAATATTGAGTCACTACATTCTATCATGGTATCAGAGCTATAGATTGAAAAGTTTTTCTGCTAAAACATTCTTCTTAGATCATCTATTGTAATCGGATATCAAAATGATTGAAGTTCAAAATAACACAATCAACAAGAGATCAGTCCGTCTGGTTAATTTCATTATCGATAAAGAACGGATGGTGGCGGTGTTAAGAACTCATCTGGCATCTCGACCACTGAAATCACTGCAGTCTGATCCGAGTAAAAGAGATCAGTCCGTCTGGTTAATTTCCATGGCACTCACGGGCATAAAGCTGCAAATTGTAGACATCTACAAGAAGAGGTGGCAGGAATGCTAAGCAGGGTCCACCTCCGGGAATATTTGAGAAACAACTTTGAGCGGAGACCACCAGCATAAGGTAAGCCTAATCTGGTTGCTCCATCCCATGTCATAAACATAATATATGGTAGATCAATGATTGTTGCCATGTCTTTCACGTCGGCTAAAAAGACAAAAAAATTATTACCCGGGAAAAGAGGTTTTGGGAGATACCTAACGAACATACTATTACGTTCAATGAAGAAGACGTTGCCGGTGTAATCTTCCCTCGTAATGATGGTGGTCACGGTTCCTATCGAATGCTTCTAGGTAAAAATAGTTTTAATTGATCTAGAGAGCTCAGCTAATATAATCAAGCTGAAGGTGGTAGAAGAAAGAAATATGGCAGACAAAATAGTTCCGGCTTCTAGATCCTTTTCAAGCTTCAATATGTCGAGTGAAACCACGAAAGATAAATAGACCTACCGATGGACGCAATGTGGGTTATTAAGATGGCAAAGTTTTATGTCCTCGATGGCGACATGAGCTACAACACAATATTGAGAAGACTGTGGATACATAATATGAAGGCGGTCTAATCAACACTGCATTTGAGGGTAAAATTCACACAAGAAGAATCTTAACAAATTCAAGGTGAACAGTTAAGTCATTTGCAGGAAACCTTTGAAGTGCTGAGGAAGTATAACATGGAGCTAAACCCCGAGAAGTGTGCTTTCAGGGTTAGCCTCGATAAATTTTTGGTTTCCCAGAGGGGGAGAGATAAATCCTGAAAAATAAAGGCTATCAAAGACATATTGGACACACTGGAAGATGTTAAACCAGTTCAACGACTGATCGGGCGTGTGGCGGCCTTATGCAGATTTATATCCCGATCCTCAGAAAAATGTCACAGGTTCTCACTTCTAAAAAAAGAATGATTTTGTGTAGACGCCCGGGTGTCAGCAGGCCTTAAGGGACCTGAAGACTTACTTATCCAGTCTTCCGCTCATATCAAAGCCAAAGAATGGAGAACAACTACTTATATACTTAGCGATCTCGGAGGTAGCGGTAAGTGCATTATTGGTTCGGAAGGGAAAAAGTACATACTTTCCTATCTATTATGTGAGTAGAGTAATGTCAGGGGCCGAAACCCGGTACCAGTTACTTAAAAGATTGGATTTTGCCTTAGTAATGTCGTCGCGGAAGCTTCAACCGTATTTTCAATGCCACCTAATTTTCGTAATAACAATATTTTCTCTAAAAATGTATGAATAAGCTTGAACCATTTAGGCACTTGGCTAAGTGGGCGGTAGAATTAAGTGAATTTGATATTGAGATAGAACACGAACTGCAATAAAATCGCCAGTCCTTGCAAACTTTGATCGATTTCAGTCCTGGAGTAACCCCACACGCGGAAAAGGAGGCTATCCTAGTCTCGGGGACTGCCCCCGGGGTCTGGACACTTTTTATAGATAGTGCCTCCAATGTCAAGGGGACCGGTTTGGATGTTGTAGTGCGAACTCCCACCAATAAAGTCTTGAGGTAAGCAATACACAGTGTTCCGTTGACTAACAATGAAGTAGAATATGAGGCTTTGATTATAGGTTTAGAACTAGCTAGGGGACTAGGTTCACAAATCATTGAAGTCAAATGTGACTCGTTGCTGATAGTAAACCAAATAAATGGAGTGTTCGAGGCCAAAGAGGAGCATATGTCGAGATACCTTGAAATGGATTTGAAGTCCCGTTTCCAAGAATGGACGGTGGTACATATACCCAAGAGGAAAATATAAAGGCAGATGCACTTGCAAATTTAGGCTCCAACACGGAGGTCAAGGGCTCTAAAATCGAGTCGATTGTTAAGTTATTGCATTCGGAGCTGGATCCCGTTGGATATGATGAAATAAATTCAACAAGCCTAACTTGGGACTGAAAAAATGAATTATTGGATTATCTCATGAACGAAAAGTTTCTGAAGGACCCAAAGGCATCAGAGATCTGAGGACCAAGGTTCTCGGGTACTGTGTCATAGACAGAAAGCTTTACCATAGGTGTTTTTATGGTCCCCTAGCCCGATGCATAGGCCCCGATGAAGTAGATTACGTGATGAGAGGAGTCCATGAAGGCATATGTGGAAATCATTCAGGAGCAGAATCTCTAATGAGGAAGCTCATGAGGGCCAATTACTATTGGCCGCGGATCGAGGAAGATACGAAGGCATTTGTGCGAAAATGTGAGAAGTGCCAGCGACATGCAAAACTATTACACCGGTCGAGAGGAGAGCTGCATACGGTAGTGTCCCGTGGCCTTTTATGAAGTGGGGGATGGACATCATTGGACCCTTGCCATCGGCTACATGACAGGTATCTCAAATTATTTTTATGACTGACTATTTTTCTAAGGCTGTAGCTTACGTAAAGATACGAAAGAAAGATGTGAAGGATTTTATTTGACAACATATTATTTGTTGTTTTGGCATCCCTAAGGAGATAGCTTGTGACAATGCCCGGAATTTTATCGGAGCTAAGGTCACGAATTTCCTTGATGAGTTGAATATCAAACAGATCACCTCTACTCCCTATCATCCCAGGGCAAATGGACAAGTAGAGTCAATAAACAAGACTATAATCCATAATTTGAAGAAGAAATTAGAGGCTGCAAAAGAAAATTGGCCGTACAAACTACCGGAGATTTTATGAGCGTATTGAACCACGACAAAAATGAGTACCGGGGAAACTCCTTTTTCCCCAGTCTATGGTGCAGAGACTTTGATCTTGGTAAAAGTCGGGACCTCAGCTTGAGGTACCTTCGGGCTGAGGAGGAATCAAATGTAGAGTCAATATCCTTACACCTAGATTTGCTTGAGGAACGTCAAGATTTAGCATACGTCCAGATGGTAGCCCAAAAGCAGAGAATGGAGCGTTACTACAACCGATGCACAAATCTCCGACATTTTAAACTCGGTGACTTGGTGCTCCGAAGAGTCATTCAGAGTACCCGAGAGCATAACACTGGAAAGTTGGGAGCAAATTAAGAAGGACCATAGAGAGTAACCTGTATTGTCGGTAGAGAAGCTTATCAGCTGGCACACCAACAAGGAAATTTACTTTCTAGCAATTGGAATGTAAGTCATTTGAAGAAATACTATGTGTAGTAGATCGAAGCATGCATTGCACTTTTTTCCCTTCGACCGATTTTTGTCCCAATTGGATTTTTCCGGTAAGATTTTTAATGAGGCAGCATCACGATATAAGCATGTTCATGATCTTGTTACCGAAAAGGATTATCTAGTATCCAAGTCTTCATAGCATGAAGTCTAAAATACTAGGAGGCCATATACACCTGGAATAGGGTAAAGATTTTGAAATTTTAACGCTTCTAAAGAGCACCGACACTGGGACTTCCAAGATGCTGGGACTGCCCGGATATTCAACATATATGTAACTGACTGACCACACTAAATGGAGGCCGAATTATTCTTGCAACTGTTTTCACATTTGTAAGTCAATGGAATCAATAAAAAAAAATTATGATAAATAAATATTTGCCATCACGAGCATGAAACGTATGTTGTTATATTAAACAAATGAAAAACATTTTGTGCCATAATGAACATGAGACATCTTTTTCTATAAAACCACTAAAAATAAGAGTCTTACCTTATTAAAACCTTAATAAAAAAGTTAAGGCTCCGGATACAAGAAGTACTAGTGTTTTAAGTTGATCAGAGACAAGTTAAGTCCGGAATTAACTTTGGAGGCCATAAGAGGCCCCGATTAAAGATGAAAAGAAAAACACATCTTTGGAATTTAATTAAGTTATTGGAAACTCTGTAAACTTCAAGTCTTAACATATTCTGATAAAGAGAACCTCAAAGCTAGGTTCTGGGTCATAAAGTAAAGTAATGAAGTCTAAACTAATGCTTGCTTATGAAAATAAATAAAGAGTGAAAATTTGAAGAAGAATTTCGAAAAGGAAATTCATGTTCTTTCGGACCGAAACTAGACCGGCTACAAAAGATACTAACCGGGACCAAAAGTGACCTGGTAACAAAATAAGACACTGAAATAAAACCCGCGCGAAAGGTTACGACATGTCCGCTCCATGGTCCGCCGGAGGGTTCCTGGTGGTGTTCTTGGTATTTCCAACAAATTATGAGAAGTGGGGGCTGAATGAGGTTGATCTGAGGCTGATGCACCGGGTACATTGTCAGAGAAAGAACGTGCATACCCTTGGGAGTGATGAGCCTCATCTTTCGGGAGCACTTAGTCATCTTCAGCCCCCCGGATGAAGCATTATCCTCTTCCATAGGTAGGGATCCATCGGGATTGTCAGCAGAGGCCATTTCTAATTGTCAAGCCTTAATAATCTCCTCGTCAATATTTTTAAGCCCGGTTTTCACTGCTTCAAAGGTCTTACGGCGCATTAAATAGCCATTCCTGATCATGGCCAGAGTATACTTATAAATGGTGGCTTGGACCTCTTTCTCCACAGCTTGAATGACTTGAGTAAGCTCGATGCTGGTAGCATGAAGGAGTTCATTGTCTCATGTCAACTCAATAATCTCTTCCCATTGTCTCTCATTCTGAGTAGTTGAAGCACAAAGACGGGACCTCAAGGACTCGATTTCTTTCTTTAGAGCTTCAATCTTTGTTACTTTAATTTAGAGACGTTCGGAAAAAGTGCCCACATCATCCTCAAGGCCAGGGAGGCGCATTGTCAGATCTGACATAATGTCTGATGCCTCATTCCAATTTTTCTACCAATTCCCAGCCCGGTCCTCATGTAAAGTAGCTTGCTACCTATAGGCCTCTTTATCTTCCTCCAGATGCTTAAGTTTTCCACGCAGTTTGTCAACTTTGGCAAGTTTCACCTCTGCTACTGTCAGCCGGTGAACGGTGTTGTCCCTTTTAGTCTGCAGGGCCGCTTTTTCTTCGATCATGCGTTAGAGCTCCTTGTAGCAAAAGAAATTGGCCTAGAAATTGGCATAATTATTAGAGGAGGTTATGCGGAGATAAATAAAGCATGAACAAATCAAAAAAGAGTGGTACCTTGGTTGTAGCATGCATCCCTTCGTTGATGACGCATTCAGAGGATACCCGGCGAGCCTTTCTTCTGTCCTTGTCTGAGGCCACATGCTTCATATAGTTAGCTACTCCAACGGGCTTACAACTAAGATACCCGGCGAGCCTTCCTTCTGTCCTTAGAAGGTTACAGTTCAAAACTTTGCAGGTTGTGCTACCGGGGCCAGGTACTCATCTACCCGTTCATCCATACGCGAAGAAGAAACTCGATCTGGGGAAGAAAGAATTTCATGATCTTCTTCTTGAATCATGGTCGACATGACCGGAGATCCGGGATCTTCCGCAATCGATAGAAGAGAGATGATGGTTGGCACATGCAGAGGTTGATGAGCAACAGTGCTTATTGGGGAAAAAGAAGTGGCGGTGTAATCGACACCATGGCTCACAACTTCCATTTATGCAAAACGTAGGGGGTAATTCATCCTCCTCTCCAAAGGTTGTTCTTTCTCAAGGACCTTCATCATCCAGGTCCACCACGGGGAAAGGACCAACCGTTAAACCGACGCTACCGGGAACTTTAGGAGAAGTACGGTCAGAGTGATCAGGCATTTTCTTCTTCAAACGTTTTTGTCCCGTCCGGGGGCTAGTGAAGAATTCACCTCATAGCCTTTTCCATTCACGGGCCTCTTGAATCATAAGAGCAATTACTTTCGGATCTGCGATTTCCTCTTTAGGAGGGGTTGTGTCTATCGATTTTGAAAGACCTAGCAAAAAGAAGAACGATTTCATTGAAAGGGCAAAATACAAGTATAAGAGTTTGAAATAAGGATTACGGTGTATACCATAGTTGCGGGGTACCCAGTTCTTCTTCAAGGCAAGTTTTTTGCACGTCCGGAGTTCCGGGGTGGACACATTGAGGATCTTATGAACCCATGTTCCAAGGCCACCTATGTTCGCAGGCTCCCATATGGTGGCTGAAGGAAAGAATTTAACCCGGTTAGAAGTAGAAGCAGACTACCTAGGGAAAAGACGTCATAAAAGCAAACTTACGGTAGTGGTTTCATTGCTCTGGGATTGGGCGGCTGTCAGGGGGAAGGAGGTCCGTAGTCTGAACGATTACATATCTTTCCATCTAATAAGGTCATCATCGAGACTGGAAACAATGGTCTTACTTTCTAAGTGGTGTAGATTGATAACCCCATAACGAAAATTGCACGGAGAGTAAAGACGAATCAGGTGGTCCAAAGTAAAGTCTATTTTGGCTTACCAAGCGAAATGTCGGAGGCACGCGACTACCCTCCAGATCTAAGGGCCCACCTGAGCTATGCATACTTTGTACCAGCGACAGAATTCTAGGATGACATCATCAATCTCGTCCCAGAGTTTCATGGAAAATGAGTAAGTATAAACATAAGAATACCCTTCTTTGTAAGAGGTGATCTTTTCCTCACTAGTGGGAATTAAGACTTCAATCGTTTTCCAGCCGCAATCGGCCTTCACCGTTGGTAGAATTTCTGCAGTGATTCAGGTTTTGTGATCACCGGCGGGGTATCCTTACCGCCAGGTAGGACCTTAGAAGTTGTCTTTTCTCGAAGATCATGAGTAAAACACCATGTCTTCGGTAAAAGAGAAGAAATCGAAAGATTTTGGTTGGAAGAGATCCCTGCTTGAGGGTTAGGGTTTGTCCCGTGAGAAGAGAGTAAAGAATAAGGTGAATGATTATTAAAGGGATGAATACCAATTAATTAACAACATTGTACTCCCTCTGTTTTAATTTATATGATGTAGTTTGACTGACATAAAATTTAAGAAAATAAAGGAAGATTTTTGAATATTGTGGTCTAAATCAAGTCAAAAATATTTGTGTCATAAATCATCTCGTTAAGTGCTAAATGTAAAATTTAAAATTAAATATTATCAAATAAAAAATATATTATTTTTTTAATTGATTAAAAAGAAAAATATATCCATATGAATGTACATAATTTGCCGAAGTTGTGAATATTTTGATAAAGGGACAAAGAATCATTTGGTCAAAGAAGACTAGGGAGTATAGTATAATTCAAATGTAACATGATTCTAACAGACTAATATTTGGCTGCCACCTTAATTTAATTTTGTTCTATTTATGAAGATTTATGGAAGAAATTTTCATTCAACATATTTAATGTGATTTGGAGTTTAACTTTTAGAGATTAACCATCTTTCATCTTGGGCTCTAGCTAAGACCTTCTATCGTGTATATGACGTCTGATTAGACAAAAAGTGCAGCAATGTCACTTCATTTGTCATTTGCAAATTTTTTTACAGTAATTTTTTATATGTGTTTTAAATAATTTTAATTGTTATTTATTTTGTTTTACAATACTTTTTATATAGTTTTCAAATAATTATTTTTTTATATAAAATTTAAAAAAATTATGTCCAAATTAACGGTCAATTTAAGAAATTTGACTTCCGAAATTCAAAGTGGGTTGAGACATGAGGAGTAGTTTAATTTGGCTTGTGTATATTGTAAGTAGTAGTAATAATTAAGGAAACCATTAATAAAGTATTGATTGACCAATTTTGTTATTAAGAAACCAATTATCAATTTGAAATTCGATTAGCTATATAAATTTGTATTCTAGTTGTGAGCAATACAGTATTATTCACGGAGCTGATACATATTCCAGGTCATCATTCAAAAATGAAAAGTATAGCACAAAAGATATAAGATAAGAAAGTACAAAGTGTTAGTGAATTCATTGTAACGACTCATTTAATCGTTAGGTGCGTTTTGACTACATACCCTTGTTGACCCAATTTTTGAAGTTATCAGGTGATCCTAGTGAGAATGGAAAGAATTAGAATCCTTAAGTGAGAGTGTTTGACTAATAATTGACTTTTGGGTAAACAGACTTTTTTTGATAATTTTGTCGATTTTCCTGAGGTCCGGAAGGTCGACTATGACTTGGGATATTTTGGTTCGATTCCAGAGGCATTCGGGAGCATTCTGGGTCTTTGGTTGGCTAGTTGGGTTAAGCTGTTTGGGGGTTGACTTGGTCAATTGGACCTCCATTGAGAATTCCGAGGTTGCGGATGGATTCGTAGCATGTGTTTTACGGGTGTCTGCATGTGTTGGTTTGTATCTGGGAGGTCCCAGATGGTTGTCGGGGTTTTGGGTTGAGATTTGGTGAAATCAGAACTTTCTGGTATTCTTGTGACTTGCCCCGGCGGTGCTTGTTCGCCCTCGCGGACTCGCCCCGGTGGAGTTGTATGCCCCTGCGGATCCGCCCCAGCGGGCTTTGGTCCGCAGGAGCAGATGATGACGTGATTAATGAAATCGCACCCCCGCGGACAAGGGTTCGCCGAGGCTAGATCGTTGTAGCGAAAAAGGGTTCGCCTCAACGTGCGACGCTGAACCATAATACTTATTTTATTCCCAATTTTGAATTCATTTGTTCCATTCACCAAAAATCTAAGTCTAAGAGCAATTGGGGGTGAATTCTAGAGATCTTTGGTGAAATCATCTTTGGGTAAGTCTTAAACCTTAATATTACACTATTACTTTTTTATTTATTTAGCTTTCATGGTAGTTAATGGCTATTGAGGGTGATGGGTTATGGAACCTAGACTATTAATCATTAAACCCCCCCCCCCCCCAATTAAATTGGTTATTGTTATTTTAAATGCTAATTTTATCATATCTATTGTGGATAAATAGATTCTAGGAATGAATATCTCTTGGTTTCTAGAATAAATCCATGCATTTAGGGTTCTTACTAATTTGGGGTTTTGGCTAAATTGATGAAATTGAAGGACCAATTGTGATTAGAACTCCATAAAATTAAGGATAATGACTAATGAGACTATGGGTAAGGTATTTTCACCTTTAATTTCTGGTTTTACCATCGTGAGTTGAGAGGGATATTTTGGATAACTTTTCCCAGCTGATTCTTCTTCCGATTTGTTGACCTTTTGTAGTCATTTACTCACTTAGCATTGATATTTATTTGACTTCGATCATTCTGAGGCGCTTCAGAAAGGGAATGCTAAGGTTTGATTGTCCGTGGCTCCAGCTCGGCATCCAAATAGGTTACGATTTATCTTCTGGTTAGACTTCGATTGTCGAATCATATGTAAAGTTAGTTACTGTCGGAGAAAGCATGTACGCTTTCGGGTATGAAGTTGGGATGGATTACTTAGATTTGGTATTGTTGATTGATTTGTGGGCTTGTTATCTCTTTGTGATTTATTGGCTTGATTGTCTAGTGTTTGATATTGTGATATGTGTCCATGTGCTGCACGAATTGGAGTTGATTATGATTTACACTTGAGATTGATACATGCACATCATTCATACACATTCTACATGATACATTATTGTAAACTATGATTTGATGTTAATAATGATAAGAGGGAAAGTGAAACATCTGAGGCTTCCTATTATGGTGTTTGCTACGTGCATATTTCGTATGGCCTCTCTTGAATATATAGTTGGTGTCACCGTTGTGGTCCGAAGGAAAATTATCTCGGACGTAGCATTGTACAAGATTTGGGAATGAGTTCATATTGGTAGTTGATTTACGGATGTTGTTATGTTTATTCATCTCATAATTAATGTTGAATTTGACATTCATACATGCACTCATCCTCATTTCCATGATACATTGACATGACATGTGATTGGCGTGATGGTGATAGGCGAGGATGAAGTATCCGTGATTCTCGTAACATATTTGATAGTGCAACTATCTCTGAGTTGTGTGCTGAATGGCTAGCGGTGTGGTGGGTGGTAGAGTTATTTCCAGGTTGTGTGATATGAAGTGGATGGTACATGGACTTCATGGCTCCCCTATGGTTCATGACTGTCGGGACGTAGAGATATTCCGTCAGGAGCATGTATGTACAATATGAGACAGTTAGCCAGTGCATTACATTGCATAACACATACATTCATATTACATCCACTCATATTTTTTATTTTGGTTGTTTTATTCATTGTTTTGCATGATGCTTTTCAACCTTGATTCCTTGATTGTCGATTCCTTTGAGATGTTGTTGTCTTGTTAATTCTCTTACTTAGACACAGGACGGATTCGAGGACTAGAGGTTCTGCCTAGGCTATGATTGTAGACTATTGAGACCTAATGTGATTCGCATTACTGCAAGTCTTATGTGGATGTGCTTAGTGAATACCTTATTCCCGTATTTTCTTGGATTCTGAACGGATACTCGATACTTGGGTTGTTTACTCTTGGACTGTGATAGTGTTTGTACTTGATTGCGAGCATGTCTGTTCTTCAGTTTCTTCCTTTATAAATGTTAGCTAACTGTTGTCGGCCTATGATACCTACCAGTACATAGTGTTTGTACTGATACTACTCTTGCTACACCTTTTTCGAATGTAAAGTTGTTGCAGGAACTTCAACAAGGTTCGATTAGCCTTTAAGGATCTCATGGAGTTCATCTAGATTTTCTGCTTAATTCTCTTTCTAAAGAAAAGTGTATTCAGGTTGTGGTTGTAACTTTTATTCAAGTTGTATACTTAGAAGCTCTTGTACTATTTAGACTGGATTTCTTGGGTAGGATTGTATTCTGCATTTTTATATATCTATTATTTTTAGACTTCTATTGTTCTTATTATTTATTTATGTTGTTGGATGAATCTATAAGGGACATGTTCGCCTACCAAGTGGAAAAAATGTAAGTGCCCGCACGATTCGTGATTTGGGTCGTGACATTCATTGATGATATCTTACTTATGATAACGCGTGGAGGTTATTTTAACTCATAATTAATCAACTGGAACTCGTTCTCATTTCAAAATTCTCTCATATTCTTTGGATTATTCCAATTTGTCTTCTAATTCCCTTTTGATTCCATGTGTAACAATTCCCCTAATCTTGATAAGCTGAGTTTTCTCTAATGCAAAATTTAGCAGAAAACTTAAAGTTTTATGTTACTCGTCAAATTTATTTGACATTTTCACTCACTTTTTAACTAGGAGTTATAGAATTAATGTTGATCAAATACACTCAACTCGTTGTATAAGAGAATGTGAGGCAGAAGGCTTAAATTGGAGGAATAAGGACTGTAAGGATTCATATAGTTGCCTTCATGAATTTTCTTGAAATTGAAATGTACGTACTTATTATTATTATGGAGGATGCGGGGAAAATATATACATTCTTACTACAAGAAGAAAGACATTTGTCAATAATATTTTTTGTTGCCAAATATATTTTTCGCAACAATAAAAATTATTGCATGACGTTGCAATAACCTCCGACACGAAAAGTTTTCACAAGAACAAACTATTTTTTTATTATAATTTACCTTTTTAGAAACAATATATTAAATTTTTTTTTGCCATTTATATTTTTTAACAACAATATATTTATTATTGCTAAAATTTTATTGTCAATTCTATACTTTCTTGTAGTGCAGGTCATTCTTCCAATGTAGTTAGGTCTTTGACAACTCTATTTTATTTATCTCAGGGGTGAGACAAGCTATCTTTAGTTAGTCACATAATTGTTTTTGTTCAATTTCCTGAAAATAATATTTGACTTGTATATGATAAGCGGATAGCTAATATATTTTTGGGTCAAGATCAAACTTCTTTTTAGGTATGATTGAGCCCTCTGGTAGAGAACCTGGGGAATTTGATCGGGATCATTTTTTATCTTCTAAACTTTTGTGAACTTTACTTCTCTCTACGGTTTCATAACTTTTTTTAATCAAATAATGGCATAATACATAAACAAACTCTCAAACATGGCTTCAACTAGTATTTAACCTTTACACTTAGACCCTGATGATATAATCTTCATATTTCCAGTATTCAGTCAGTTCATTAGTCATTCAGTTCAGTAGTGTTCACATGTTTCCATCAGTCAAGTTTAAGGTCCAGAATTATCCGTAGTTACAACAGGATAATCATTCGAGGACGAATGATCTCAAAAGGAAGATAATGTAACACTTCGTAAATCCGGATTAGGTGTGGATGTGTTGAATGAGTATTAATGAGACATTTTATACATGTGAGTTTGGGTAGAAATAATTGTTTTGAAATCAAGACGAGTAGTGAGGTGCTTAAGTTTCGATAGAATCGACTAAGTTTACGGCATATATTCCTTCCAGCCTTATTTCATGAAAATAAGTTGAGAATTGGAGCAAACTCAAAACATGAAAGTTGTATATCTTTGAAATACCTATCCAACCATATATGGTGGAGATCCAATAGAGTTATGTTCTAGGCGTTATGACAATTTTACTGAGACGCTGTCAGTACCATCGAAAAATGTAAACATTCATCTAAGTATAAAATATAGGGGAGCTCGCCCGGCGAAGCCCAAATCGAGACAACACCTCGCTATAGACCTCGTCCGGCGAAGCCCAAAGCGAGACAACACATCGCTATAGACCTCGCCCAGCAAGGTGGGACGTTCAAAATGTATTTTTTTTCAAAAATTCGTCTAAGTGTAAAATGGATAGGGGAGCTCGCCCGGTGAAGCCCAGAGCAAGACAACACCTCTCTACGTACCTCACTCGGTGAGATAGGGGGTACGAAATGCCCATCCTTTAAATATAACACTTAATTAGAAAAAGCATTCACCAACTCGTCCAACCTCGTAGAAAACCCTTTTAAGAGCGTTTTTCTCTCCTCTTAACCTCACACAACAAGGTAAGTTCGCGCATAACGATTCCTTAGTAATTTTAGCGTTAAATCGTGATTAGTAACATAATCCTCTAATAAAAATATGGGATTAATAATGAAATCCTTCGCAAGTGATTCAAGCTAGGGTTTGGGGCGTTCTTCGTTAGAAAATAACACAGTTCGTTGCTAGGAGGGACTACAGGTATGTTAGGCTAACTCTCTACATGTGAGAACCTTATTAATCGTCCCCACCCCTCATTCATCAGGATTACTATGAATTTCTTCAGATATAGAGAGTATGCCCTAGTTCATGAAAAGTCTAGAACTTCTATCTTTCGAGAATATTAACTTCATAGTTGTTCATAATTATCACTTTGAATATTGTGAACTCATTACGTAATCAGTATAGACTTGTGTTCAATATTTCACGAGTCTCAGTTATGACAATTATGTTTACTATGAAAATATAATGCTTCAAATTTCATAATCAATTTATGAACACATGACTCAATCTAACTCTATTCAGTATTCCAGTATCATGTGCTTCAGTATAATATAGTATTTTAGTATCGTGCATTACAGTATGATTTTCAATTTCTTTATTTAAATGTTGAATGTTGAACAACTGTAACTTTGCCCAAGGACACAATCTGATGTATATGTATATTTGACCAAGGTAATTGACAGACGCACTTACCTGGCCAAGGCAATGGATTTGTGCAATTATTATTGGGCCAAGGCCCCGCAGTTACTTTCAACTATCAGATGATTTCACATTCAACATAAATAATATTCATGATTGTAGTTTCAGTTTCGATTTTAGTTATAGTTTCAACTTTTATTTATTCATGCAGACATGCTTATTGATGTGGGTTGCCCCAATCCTGAGAACCCCACAACTATTTATTTCCTTCAGTTAGTTTTACATATTAATGCAATTCAAATGTACTAACGTCCCTTTTGTCCCAGGGCCTGCACTTCACGGTGCATGTAACGACTTTCAGGATGACGCATCTGCAGGCTAGGATCTCTGGTATCAGCTGAGTTGGTGAGCCCAGTCTTTCGGGGACTTATCATTTATTTTACAGTCTTTATAGTTTATTACAGACAGTCAGGTATGTCTGGGGCCTTGTCCCAACAAATAATTAGCATCTCAGTACTCTTCAGAAGCTTCATAGACTAGAGTAGTAGTTAGACAGAGTTCATCATATTTTCATGCTTGCCGTGTTGGAACTTTTACTATGTTCAGATTTAGTTCGTTATTTTTCGCACTTAATGATTATTCAGTCAGACTTTCAATGGACCATCATGTGTTAGTTTTATTTTCACATTCAGTATGTTTTGATATCACATGTTGATTCAACTAGTCAGTTGATTCGCTCGGTCACATGTTGTCAGGCACCGAATGTGGTGTTGTGTCCAGACCTTGGTTCGGGGCGTCACAATAGTGTGCTGACGTGACACTGACGTGGAACATAAATTTTGAATGTGTTTAGATGATCATTTTGTAAGTTGGAGTGTTCAACTGATAAAATGAAGACAAATTGAGGTGCCTACTTGTGCACACCCAAAGTTAGAGGACGTACTTGCCAGCTGATATCAAATTTGAGGCATGTTTATGTATTATGCTTTAAACGATTGGTGTAGTAAGAAATTAGTACTTTAGTAAGCTAACTAATCCACTCTTGAGTGAACTCGGGAGCGTTTATTTTCTAACCTTCAGTAAGCTTCTTTTCTCTTTATGATTCTCGCAACGTTCTTAAAATAAATAATTGTAGAAAGAATTCAATACTCTTATTAGTAAACTAATTCACTCATGGAGTGCGCTTGTTAGTGCAATTGTATGGTACGTAGTTTTTCTTCCTCCAACGTGTATTCACTTTTTACTTTCTATCATATGCTTGGTATTCAACTAAACACTCCGCTTCTTAGGTGGTTTATATTTGAACAAAAAGAAAATATAAAATGAACTAAGCGATTGAGACTTGAGAGATGTAAAATGAATACTTAATCTATATATGGATCTCAGTAATTTCCTTCTGAGATTCAATTCATTAATTTTCAAGGTTAGACAATAATTTACAGCTTATTTTAATTTTTTTCAATTTTGGAATTAGGTATAAACAGCATCAATCCTATGTATGTTTCTTATTAAATGCATTGATACATCTCAAGCAATAACTCAAAATCATTGTTACAATTTAAGAAAAGAGCAAAGGTGATAAGAGACTTAATTAGCGACTGAAGTTTAGACTGAAATTGTAAAGGCATACATTTAGTTCATTGACAAATCCTAGTAATACAAGAATTAATAAAGTTGTCATAAACTAAACTGTGAAACCTAACACTTGGGAAGTTCATTCCCATCAATGCCTCCACTTCCCTACTTTTCTTCTTTTACTTTTTCTTCATTTTTCATTGCCAAGAACTCTTGATGAAACTTCTTTATCAAATTCACTGTCCTTCCTTTTCGCATGAAAATTACCAATTGAAAATAGTAGATAAATGTGTAGGGTTTTGTTGGGTATAAAACACATAAGTAAGGCATAACGGAAGTTTAAAAGTTTTGTTTCTTACTTACCCCAACAACATTTCTGGTATGGTTATACAACAATTAAACTTGTAACATAAAGCATATACTTACAAGTTAGAATTATCTGAAATCTTTATCAATTGTGAGGTGCACATGCAATTGCCCTTCCGATTGCAAGCTCCAAGCTGCAATGTATTTCTCTTTTCGGAACGCTAGGAAATCCGGCAGAGGTTCGAGAGAGTATTTGATTCTAAATCTATAAGGCTTAGAATGATTTTCAAAAATTGGTGTATGAATGATGAGACGAATGCCTCTATTTATAGTTGGAAAATAGGTCAAAATCGGATTAGGGTTTGACCTTGGGCCTGGCTCAAAATTCGAGGCAGAGGCGTCGCGGCCCTAGGGTATGGGCGCCGCGACACTCGACATGCGCCTGCACTGCGCCGCGCCCTAGGGTATGGGCGCCGCGGCGCTCGACGTGCTCATGCACTGTCTCGATTTATTTTTCGTGCATTCTTAATTAAATTCAAAATCCAATTTTGACTTCATTAAAATAATTATTATTCATTTAAATATCTCGATTCCAAATCGAACATTTAATTACTCTCTCAATACATCCTTAGATCGAAACGGACAATCGACATAGTGTGACTCTACAGGCCTTCTCATATCGACATTAATCAAATTAAGGTCTACACGGAACTCCTAGACGGTGCCGGAAGGCGAACTCAATATGTGAAGTACGTTTACGCGAATCCAGTAAACTTAACCTTTATGTGGTAAGATAAAATCATTTCATTCACGACACACCCGATCAAGCTTAGGATTTGTCAAGTGTCTATCCAAATGGCTTAATCATTGTATCTCATCTATATTAGTTGACGACTAGATCATATTCTAAATATGTCTATTGCGTTGGCCAACGACTTAGTCAATCTAATATCACTGAGAATCTGAGTGTTTTCTCTAATATACATTCAAGGAATGAATCCTAATCTTGGCTCAACTACTACCTTCAATCCACATCGTAATATACCCAATACAAGCCGTATCTCAACCTATAAGGCATTTGAGCTTAGGACGGGATCAAAGTACATTACTTTATAGACAAGGCACATATTGACCTCAAGTCTAATGACTTATATATCCCATACGCTGATCATACTTTAGACAAGTATAACAAACAGTATATCAGTAGGGTATATCAATACTTCCAAAGTATCCATGTGTCCATCACGAGTAGCCATTACTCGTAGCAGGTGAGACATACTGCATCCTCTAAGGATGTGATGCAGACCACATGTCGACTTATCACATATCATCGATATCCCATTCTCGATGATCATTAGTCGAGGCTATTTTAAGAGTTACGATCTATCATGAATATCTCACTCTATTAATGACAATGTAAGCTCAAGGGATGCACATTAATAAATAATTACAAACAATCAAAAAATAATTTAATAATTGCAAATGTCAAAATATTAATCTCCATTAATAATAATATGAATGTATATAAAGTACATTTGTCCTAATACAGATTGTCTCTAGGACATAAATATACTTTCAAAATAATGGTAGAAACAAAGTTACAAGTTACACACCCTCTATTTCATTTTATATGGCGTTGTTTGACAAATATGAAATTAAAGAGAGAAAGAATAGGCTTTTAGCATGTATCAAAAACTATCCTTAGAACTTGCAATCTTATATATATTATATCACACTTTTATGACTACAAAAATATGTCATTAAGGATAAAATCAGATTTTTAAAGTTATAAAATTTTCGAACATAGAAAAGCGTCATTCTTTATGTTACATATTAAAAAGAAAAGAGGGACATATAAGACGAAATAGGGAGAATGGTTAATCTTGTGGATGGGAAGGAAATCTTCTATAGTGCCTAGTTAAATTTTACAGAGAAAGAAATTAAAAAAAAAATTGGTAAGTACAAAAAGTATTTTCTCATCAATCACCATTTTCCCTAGCATCAACCGGAAGAGGAAGATTTTGCAAAAAATGTATTATGTTTATTATTAGATTGCTCAGACTTTAATTTCTCAAAGAACATTTGTTCTTGAGCATTCTGCGATGAACTTTCTAAAAGTTGTACGCACTGGGATCATGACTAGCCATGCCTTACTCACTTGTTGGGAAAATAAATCAATTTTGATAATGATGTTACAGTTTGTAGTGTATATATATATTTTTAAAAAATATTTGGGGTGGGTGGGGGGAGGGGGTCCTTTGGAGGATGGGGTGGGGTACAAAGGGGAATTTGTATCTGTATTTTTCTTTTTGTTTGTATTTGGATAGTATAGAATAAGGTGAGTGGTTATTGAAGGGATGAGTACCAATTAAATGATGAAGTTAATTAGATTATAATTTAATCAAAATGTAATATTATTCTAATGGACTAATATTTGACTTCCACCTTAGATTTAATTTTGTTCTATTTATGGAGATTTAAGAAATGATAATTCCTTCAACATATTTAATACGATGTAGACTTTATCTTTTAGAGATCAAGTAACCATGATGAAGCTTTCATCTTCTGGACTCTAGTTAAGACCGCAATAATGCCTCAAATATCCCAACATTTAATATGGTCATGCTTGACTAGAGATAAAGTGCAAAACGTTAGTTTGACTTGGGTATATCAGAACCCAATAATAAAGTATCGATTGCCAATTTATTTATTAGAGAGAACTATCACAATTAAAATAAAAAGTAAATTATATAATATAAATAGTACACATATATGATCACTTACAAAATATATTTAGTTTTATATCTTTTTTATAATTTTTTTAATTTTTTAATATATAAAGAGATTTGAAAGTATATTATAAGAGAGCAACAAAAATGTTAATGTCTTACCTAATATAACACAAGAAGGCTATTTCAACTCATAACTAGTAGGCATTCGAACATTACAAAAATGTGATATTTGAAAAAAGATTGATTTTTAAAAATATATAAATATTTGAAAGTTGAAATTGTGTTTGGACATCCATTTAATTTTTAAAAAAAATATATGTGAAAAAAATACTTGAAAACTGGTCAACATCACTTTTTAAACTCATATTCAAGATTTTTAAAAGAAATCAATCCAATGTAACAAACACTAGTTTAAGAAAAGTGAGGAAAATTAAAAAGGAATTCATGTCCAAAACGGCCCTAAACAACTGAAACTCGTTATATTTTAAAAAAAGTTCTCATATTCTTTGGACTAATTCACAGTGTCTTCGACATGTGAGGATAGTTCAGTTGGTAAAAGCAATTTCACCCACAATCAATAGATCCAGATTCAAATCACGCTGAAAAGAAAGTATGAAACACTATAAATCCTCAAAATGAAACGTAAAAAGACATCCACGTTGTCTTCTAATTCCAACTGCAACAATTCCATGAATCTTGATAAGTTTCAATCGAGTATTGCTCATATAAATTTAGCAGAAAACTAAAAGTCTAAGATACTAACGTTTTCACTCATTTTATTCTTTGAGTTAAAGAATTAATATTTATCAAATGTAACCTCAACTTATATTGAGAAAGGGGACTTAAATTGGAGCGATAATGACAATGAGAATTCATATAATCGTTCTAATCTATTTGATCGTTCTAATCTATTTGTATTTGAAGCATTTATATGTTGGTGTTGAAAATATAAAAAGGTTAGAGATGAGTTGTGGTATGAATGGATTTGCTTCCGCTACATAAAATAGTACTCACTTTCCAATATAATTAGGTTTTTGACAACGCTTTTACCTTAAGGGTGAGATATGCAAATTTTAGTTAAAACCATATTTTTTCTTGCCTAATTTTCTAAAAGTAATATTCGACTAACAAGTGGTTAGTGGGTGTGCTGGCATTCTTTTGAGTCAAGATCAAACTTCTTTACTTATGTATAATTGAGCCATGTGGTAGAATATGGTGAACACGATCGGACCGGGCATTTATTTTCTAATAACCTCTTGTGAATTCTATACTTCTCTTAATGGTTCTAATTGCGATTTTCTTTAGTTAAGTGAGGTAGTAAGAAATCACTAATCTAAATAGTCCACTATTATATTTTTTTAGGCAAACACACTAATCTATTTGTGGAGTGAGATTGTTATAGTAATTGTATGATATGTAGTTTCTCTCGATCTCTTCAATATTTATTCATTTTTTACTTTTATTATATGGTTGGTATTCAACTAAAAGTGATGTCACTTTAGTCGACACTTGTAATTAAATTAAAAAGAAAATATTAAACAAACTAAGTGATTGAGAGATGTAAAATGACTACTTAATCTATGAATTTCAGTAATTTCCTTCTTAGATTCAGTTCATTAGTTTCGGAAGGTTCGGCAATAGTAATGTACAACTTACTTTCAATTTTAAAATTAGGTATAAATAGTTTCAATTTGATGTTTCTTTCGAAATGAATTGATACATCTTCTCAAACAACTCAAAATCATTGTAACAATTTAAGAAAGGAGCAAAGGTGATAATTAAGAAACTTAGAGACCAGATGTTTTCTATATATTTATACTGAAACTGTAAAAGCATATATTTAGTTCATGGACAAATACTATTAATACAAGAATTAAAAAAGTTGTCATAAACTAAACTGTGAAGCCTAAAACATAGGACATTCAATCCCATCAATGCCTCCACTTCCCTATTAAGGTATGTTTTTTAATTACTTCTCTTCTTCATGTACTTTTTTTCTCTTCCATTGCAAGAACTCTTGATGAACGTATTGATACTCTATTATACTTTATAAAGCAGTACGTGAAGTAATAACTATTACAAGTGTTCGAAAGGATAAATAAATTGTCAATCTTCAAAACTGTCGCAAGCGTGTTGTGTCTTGAATCTTGATAACCTTGCAAGGCCAATGTTGAGAACTGTCGCAAGCTTGTTGTGTCTTGAATCTTGATATCCTGAAATCAAGAAACAACTAAATCTGGATGGTTACAACGTTGTGTGTTGAGTCGAGTGATTGCACTCTGTCCTTAAGACAAGATTGCCCCGTATAAATGCTTTTACGTTAGCGGGCAATAGTCTCCCAAGATAAAACAACACTTTAATCTCAACGCTACAAAGCCAATAGGTTGAGCCTGCCGAATAAAACAAATATGACTTGACTTGCTGAAGATATGGAATAGGAAGGAAGAGTTTCTCAATACTCTTCTATTTTCTCTTTGTGTATATAGTGTGTCTCTGTAGTGTATATCTTGTGTATATGTGAGGGTTTGGTCACTGTTTTTCAGCCACTGTTTTGCTGAATTTCGCCATCAAGTTTTGTCTTTGAAAAGCGTGTTTTTTTCCGTGCTATTTGTTGTCTGTTTTTTGTCTGTTTCCAGCCTGTTTTCAGTCTGTTTTCTTCCACTGAATTGAGCCAAAAGAGGCTCAATATATAGCATGGAGGATGGGCTAAACAACTGCCCAAAACATGGATGTTAATGGCCATTAGGAGGGCATTAAAACAACCAAGTAATGGTTGTAAATGGCCATTAGGAGGGCATTAAAACAACCAAGTAATGGTTGTAAATGGCCATCAAGAGGGGCTGAATTATGGACATGAAGGAGGGTGATAATGGAGGAGTTAATCAGCCAAGTAATGGCTTATTAATGCCTAAAAAAAACAGTCCCAACGGTAGGCAGAAAGTTTTCTGCCTTCCGTCACCTTCCCAGAAACTCTGGGGACCAAACTGTAAAATATTAAACTTCATGGACCAAATTATACATAAGAAACTTCAGGGATCAAACTGTACATCTGGAAAAGTTCTTTGGTCCAAAAAGATAATATCATAAAGTCCCCACAGCCCACGACCCGTGACCGAACCGGACGGGCGGGCGGCGGCGGCGCGCGTGTGGGCTTAGCCTTGAACCCATGCACATCTAGGTCCTCCCTCCTTTAAACACATGGGATACCCCTTGGGGTCCCAAACCCTTTACTAATTAGAGACTTATATAGAGAGCAATTCTTCTTATTCCCACCGATGTGGTAGATTTGTCCCACACCACATTTTCATGCCTCAAACACCTTACTTCGTGGACCAATATCTCTTTCATTTCTCAACAAAATTTGACGATTCTTGGCCCTACGGTCATCTACTCACTTCGTAGATCATGCATGTGCAAAGAGACAAGGTCTCCAACATGCAGAACACTAGTGTTTAATTCATCAAAGATGGGTGGACGCATCTCCCCGCCAAAGGTAAATTTCCAACAATCCCCTCTATGAAAGAGAGATTGTGGCGCACGCACAAGGTGCCTACATTTCAGCAATCTTTCAGCGAAAAGATATTGCATCAGGAGAGGTAGCTTTCGCTTTGAACCTTCCATAGTTAAAACCACCGGACTTACTTACTACGCGGTGAACGTGATGTCTTGAACCGCCAGTGTTTAGTGTAAGCCAAGACAATGATAACAACACAATAACTCTTCTTATTCGTTTTCATTCTTAAGTTTTTGTCCGTTGTGGCCATGGACACACTTGGATTTTTAAGTGCGTTCATTTGAGGCGGCCATCCTCGCACTTAAATAGGTGATCTCCTACAAGGTATCCTGCTATACCCCACTTCACAAGTGTTAGAAATCATTAAAAGTTTTTCCAACCTTAACCTCAACCTCAACCGTTTGAGGATCGTTTAAAGGTTTGGAAGCTTAACTTTTACCCACCATGCAGGTAGCACTTTAATGTCTATCGCGGGAACAGCTTTGAATTCATGTTTTCGTACAGAAATCATCATCCGAAGTGCTTCTTGCTTTCACCGAAGCGCTCAACTGAACCTTTTTCCGCTTAGTTTTCCCATTGAACCAAATTCTTGGGATCTCCAATCAGTATGATTGGGTTTCCACCGCAAAGGTTCGTATTGTTTGGGTTTTAAGCCCATTCCCCTAGACAGGCAGACTTGATCTCCGGGTAGTCCTTTAGTTAGTAAATAATGAAGTGACACCCGTGATGATCAACTGCCATACGATCTTATATCTCCGACAGCTCCTGACAGATATGTCCATACGCCGTCATCCGTGTCCTTCCTGAAGCCGACCGGCTAGCCATAGTGTATAACTGCTAAAGGCACGGGTTTCTCCCAATAAGGGAAGTCCTCTAAGGAGTCGTGAAGTTACTCAACTTCTTTCATGCTTTTTTTTAAAGCGATAAACTCTGATTCCATCATGAATCGGTCGATGCAAGTTTGCTTAGAGGTTTTTCCAAGACCCACCATACACATTTACTTGTGGCTTTGGTGTTCTTCAGATCTGATGTCCAGTTTGCATCACTGTGTTCTCCCAGAACCGCTGGACATCCAGAATACTATAATCCGTAGATAAGCGAATAATTCAGATATCGTAATATCTGACTTAACGTCTTCAATTGATCATGTATTAAGATCATCAGTGAACCTGAGTTCAACTGATCTGTTTGTAGGCCGATACCAGGTCCGTTGTAGTGTGTATAATACATTGAACTACACATGACCTGTACATATCGCTCCTTGTCTATGGGTGCACCATGATTCCAATCAGTTCTATGATTCATATCCATTGGTGGCTTCAACGAGACTGTCAACTATCGACCAGTCCGTTAGATGTCTTAGAAATCCAATTCCTAAGATGTCATCTGTGATACCCATATCTTTCATATCGAGACTTTGTTTCAATATGACTTTTACTTTCAGACTGTTGATTCTCCAATTGTTGGCTTTCTAACTTCAGAGTCAATATTTCTGTGGTCAGATTCATTGTTTCTGTTTTATCTGAAACTTTCAGGACCAAAATGAAAGTTTAGGAAGAAGCCCAACAGTCCAGCAAACCAACTCTGATTCTCTTCTTCCAACTCTCCGGTTGGGAAGGTTGTTTCAACATCCATGCCACACAAGACTGCAATGGCCCATGATGTTAAGTTACTCCCAGGGGAGCACATGTACAAGTAGCCGAGGCTTTGAACTCGTCAGTAGATCCATCTACTTTGTACTCACTTTTGAGTGTCCTTTTTCACAGCCCAAAGGTTCTTTTTCCGGAGGAAGATTAACCATTACACAAGTATGGTTCTATATGATGGAATATATTTCTCTCTTTGTAGCTTCTTTCCAAAGCAGTGTTTTTGGAGATGACAATTATTTGTTAATTGTCCATGGTTCATTCTCAACCATACAAGATAGAAGGACTGGAATAAGTCTTTGTCCCCTTCTTTGCTCCGTCTCGGTTCAACATCTAGAATCCCTGAGTTCTGCAGATCTGGAATATTAAGTTCCGGATAGCCAGCAACTTTCGAGTCCTGTAGATACGGAACGTCTAGTTCCGGACCGTCAGGCCCTCGCGGGTTCTTGTTAACCTTTAGCAATTACTTCTTTTTCCTTTTCAAGGAAAGTTATCTTCAAAGAATTCAGCATTCTTTGACACCAAGAGGTGATCATCACTACTGTTATTTGCAGATCCAGTGGATATGCAATCTACAGTCTTAGGTACAACTTGACCTGTTTCAGTATTCCAACTTTTACCAAGCCACCCCACATAATTTGGGCGTATGACTTTGCGCTTGGCTAACACCGTTGGACTGAGGTGAGAAATGAACATTCGTTTAATGAACGATGCTTCACATTCTCCCCCTCTATCACTACGAATTTCGCAATCCATAGGCTTAGTTGATTTCCAACTTATGCTTTGTAGCGCTTATCCGCTTCAACAACTTCATCTTTGCTTTTCAACCAACAAAGGATTACATACGTTGTACCATCATCAATGAAGGTCACAAAGTACTTGTCTCCCCCCTCTATTTTGTATAAACTTTAAATCACCCATAAAGGTGTGACTAAGTCCTAGAGGAGTGGTTCTTCTTTCGCTATTCCCTTGACGGAATTTGGAAAGGTGATTTTGCCTCTTCGCCTACCTCACATTTATTTTGAGGGTTTATGTCGACATAAGGCAACAATCTCAACTTCGCTAGTTTTTGAACGACTCGCTAGCTAACGTGTCTTAATCTATGAAGGCATAGATGCACGGATTACAAATATATCATTCATTTGGCTACATACATACTGTACCATTCTTAGTTATTACGGACCTGTTGGAGTAGTCTCAAACCAGCTTGACCAACAGCGTCCCTTAAACCAAGTTAGGAACATGTATCACCTCTTTTTAGAGTGATCCCATTCCTTGAAGTCCTATTGAGGACAACCTCTCCAGCCCCTTTGATTTTAGAGGTGGCGTTGCTTCACATGAACAACCTCTTGCCCGTGGTTAGGGCGTAACCGGATCATATGTGATCGCGATACTCTGGCTCACTCCAGTTGCTTTGGCAGACTGAGTATCCAATTTATTTTCTGCCTTTCTTTAGGCCTTCAGATCATTTAAGACCTGGAAACTCTGGCCCACCTTACTAGGTATCCATTACTTTTCCTATGAAATGAATTCTGGCCCCACTCCAGTCGCCCGTAGGCTTTATATGATTGAGTGTCCAATATCATCATATCAAAGGAATTTTGGCACACTTCAGTCGCCCGAAGGCTTTTTACGACTGAGTGTCCAATATCATCCTATGAAGGATCTTCTACCAAATAGTATGATAGGCTCAACGTCTTTAGCTTTAAGACTCCTTCCGTTAAGATTGGTGCCCAGATAATTCTTGGCGCTTACTTAAGAGTGGTAACAGTTTTCGCACAGTCAGTGGATCTTACTTCCTCGTATGTGCGAACATACTTTACACATTTTTAATAATTACACTTAAAAGAACGGATCTTTTTAAGTCGTTTACAAAATCCAATCTTTAAACGGGAAAGAAGATAAGATTAAACTTCTGATTTTAAAGCGTAAGGAATATAAATTATTTTCATATTCCTCCTTACTTTAATCCATTTTTAATCAAACATCATTTAATCTTTATTCTTGACAAGTAAGAAAAACTACTTATCCCAATTTCGGATTCTGGTCCACTTCAGTCACTTCATCAAACTGAGTGTCCATTTCCTTCTTACCATTATTCGGATCTTTTGTCTGGGACAGATATAGGCCTTTTGCTGCAAGATAGAACCACATCTTCAGCCTTCTCCTCTTGTCCCAGTTGACATCCTTAGGCTCTCGAGAGCGCTTGTTCCCACCAGTCTTGGTAGCGGTGACACCATGAACACGTTCATCATCATCACTCTCTTCTACTAGAAAACCATTGCCATATCCAGATTTGGTGACACAACTTTTGACCGACATCTTTCGAACACTAATAGTAATACAATACAGTCTTGTCTTAAATTATTGGTACTCTATTGTACTTTATAAAGCAGTACGGGAAGTAATAACTATTACAAGTGTTCGAAAGAATAAATAAATTGTCAATCTTCAAAACTACCGCAAGCGTGTTGTGTCTTGAATCTTGATAACCTTGCAAGGCCAATGTTGAGAACTGTCGCAAGCTTGTTGTGTCTTGAATCTTGATATCCTGAAATCAAGAAACAACTAAATCTGGATGGTTACAACGTTGTGTGTTGAGTCGAGTGATTGCACTCTGTCCTTAAGACAAGATTGCCCCGTATATATGCTTTTACGTTAGCGGACAATAGTCTCCCAAGATAAAATAACACTTTAATCTCAACGCTACAAAGCCAATAGGTTGAGCCTGCCGAATAAAACAAATATGACTCGACTTGCTGAAGATATGGAATAGGAAGGAAGAGTTTCTCAATACTTTTCTCTTTTGTCTCTGTAGTGTATGTCTTGTGTATATGTGAGGGTTTGGTCACTATTTTTCAGCCACTGTTTTGCTGAATTTCAGTCACTGTTTCGTGCTGAAAAACTGTGTTTTTTTCCATGCTATTTGTTGTCTGTTTTTCGTCTGTTTCCAACCTGTTTTCAGTCTGTTTTCTGCCACTGAATTGATCCAAAAGAGGCTCAATATATAGCATGGAGGAGGGGCTAAACAACTGCCCAAAACATGGCTGTTAATGGCCATTAGGAGGGCACTAAAACAGCCAAGTAATGGTTGTAAATGGCCATCAAGAGGGGCTGAATTATGGACATGAAGGAGGGTGATAATGGAGGATTTAATCAGCCAAGTAATGGCTTATTAATGCCTCAAAAAAACAGTCCCAACGGTAGGCAGAAAGTTTTCTGCCTTCCGTCACCTTCCAGAAACTCTGGGGATCAAACTGTAAAATATTAAACTTCAGGGACCAAATTGTACATAAGAAACTTCAGGGATCAAACTGTACATCTAGAAAAGTTCTTTGGTCCAAAAAGATAATATCAGAAAGTCCCCACAGCCCACGACCCGTGACCGGACCGGACGGGCGGGCGACGGCGGCGCGCGTGTGGGCTTAGCCTTGAACCCATGCACATCTAGGTCCTCCCTCCTTTAAACACATGGGATACCCCTTGGGGTCCCAAACCCTTTACCAATTAGAGACTTATATAAAGAGCAATTCTTCCTATTCCCACCGATGTGGTAGATTTGTCCCACCACATTTCCATGCCTCAAACACCTTACTTCGTGGACCAATATCTCTTTCATTTTTCAACGAAATTTGACGATTCTTGGCCCTACGGTCATCTACTCACTTCGTAGATCATGCATGTGCAAAGAGACAAGGTCTCCAACATGCGGAACACTAGTGTTTAATTCATCAAAGATGGGTGGACGCATCTCCCCGCCAAAGGTAAATTTCCAACAGAACCTTCTCATCAAATTCATCGGCCTTACTTTTCCTGCATCAATATAAAATCACCATTTGAAAATAGTAGATAAACGATGGTAGAAATAAAGTTAAGCACCCTCTATTTCATGAAATAGACAGATGTTTGACAAATTCAAAATCAAAGAGAAATAACATGGATTTAGCAAGTACCAAAAGTACCTTTTAGGATTTGCTATCTTAAACATACATACAATGAAGTTTTTATAACAGAAGAACATGTATAAAATTAGCTTTTAAAAATTATAGAGTTTTCGAACAATAGAAAAGCATAATTCTTTTTGTTACATAATAAGAAAAGAATGACATATAAGACAAAATAGGGAGAATGGTTTATCTCAAGAAAAATGGGAAGAAGAAAAATATTCTATAGTGCCTTATTGAATTTGACAGGGAAAGAAAGATTTTTGGTACGTACAAAAAGTATCCGCATAACTTTTGATTCCCATAAAAAAATCTTTTATGTTTCTTGTTAAATTTAAACCAAAGATTAGTGATTACCTATCAAGATGTATTGGTTTTCATCAACCACCATTTTCACCTCACCATTTACCTTAGGATCAAGATGAATCATGTTTAACAGATTGCTCAGATCTTAGTTTCTCAAATAATCTTTGATTTTGAGCATCCAACCCTGCTATGAACTCTCTAAGAATGTACTCTTTTTGAATAGCCATACCTTAATTTTGATTCTCACTTGTGGGAAGAATGAATTAATTTTGATGATGATGTTACAATTTATAATGTATATACATAAAAAAAATTGGGAGGGAAGGGGGGGGGGGGTCTTTGGAGGGTGGGTGGGGGTACAAGGGGAATTTGAACTTGAATTTTTCTTTTCGTTTGTATTGGAAAAGTATAAAATAAGGTCAGTGGTTATTGAAGGGATGAGTACCAATTAATTGATGAAGTTAGTTAGATTAACTTAACAAAATTGTAACTTACTAGAATTGTGGGTAAGATTAGAATAATTTTCCTTCTGAATTCCTTTCATTAATCACAATATATATAGTTGTACATAGGTTGATTCCTAATACAGTAAGAATCCTAACTTACCTTAAATGGTTTATTCCTAATACAATAAGAATCCTAAGTTACCTTAAATATACATCTATCATAATTACAAAATATACTGTGAATATTCGGAGAATATTCGCTAATACTCCCCCCTCAGTCGGAGCGGAAGGAGGCCGAACGCTAAGGCTGGATCGGAAGTCGGTGAAGAGTTGTCTAGGTAGTCCATTTGTTAAAATGTCTGCATACTGAAAGGAGGAAGGCACGTGTAATATTTTGACCTGACCAAGAGCAACCTTCTCTCGCACAAAGTGAATATCCATCTCAATATGCTTAGTCCGCTGATGTTGGACCGGATTATGAGACATATAGATTGCAGATATGTTGTCACAATAGACTATAGACGCCTTTCGTAGTGGACACTGGAGCTCCAAAAAAAGATTTCGGAGCCAACAGATCTCAACAACTACATTAGCAACTCCACGATATTCTGCTTCAGCACTCGAACGGGATAGCATGGCCTGCAGCTTGGCGGACCAGGAGATAAGATTATCCCCAAGAAATACACAATAGCCTGAGGTGGATCGACGTTTGTTGGGGAATCCTGCCCAATCTGCATACGTGTAGGAGAGTAACTTGGTTGGGGCAGAGGGGTAGAGATGTAGTCCAAAGTCCAGTGTGCCCTTAACGTATCTGACAATACGTTTGAGGGCGACAAAATGGGACTCTCGGGGGTCATGCATAAACAGACACACCTGCTGAACGGCATATGGAATATCAGGCCTATAGTGAATGTAAGATACTGAAGGACACGTGCAAGACTCCGATATAGAGTGGGATCAGAAACTGGCGCACCGTTATTGGCAGAGCTTGGATTTCGAGTCAACCGGAGTTGGCATAATTTTACAATTTGTTATCTTAGCCCTATATAATATCTCTTCTGCATATTTACGCTGACACAAAAACATAGTAGCTGCAGATCTAGTCACTGATATACCCAAAAGATAACTCAGCTTGCCCAAGTCAGTCATAGCAAATTCAATTTTGAGTAGAGCAATGATTTCCTTCTTTAAACCGTCAGATGAGGCAGTAAGAATAATGTCATCCATATATAATAGCAAATAAGCAGTGATGCTACCTCGATGAAAATTGAAGAGAGAGTTATCACACCTGCTACAAATAAAACCGATATGCATAAGATATCTGGCAAAGCGATCATACCAAGCGTGGGGTGCATGTTTCAAGCCATACAATGACTTCTTGAGATGACATACAAACTGCGGAACTGCCAGATGAACAAAGCCAGGGGGCTGATGCATGTACACAGTTTCTTTCAAATCAGCATGAAGAAAAAATGCATTCTCGACATCAAGCTGATGAATTGGCCAATGCATGCCCATAGCAATACTGAGAACAGTTCGAATAGTGGCTGATTTAACAACTGGACTGAATGTCTCACCACAATCAATACCCTACTGCTGATTAATGTCATTAGCAACTAGTTTTGTCTTATACCGCTCCAAATCACCACTGTCTCTGAACTTGTGACGAAATAGCCACATACACCGGATAACATTCACAACGTCTGGTCTAGGTACCAAATCCCAAGTGTTCTGCTTGGTTAAAGCATTAAACTCCTCGCACATGGCCGCATTCCAATTAAGGTCCAGTTTTACTAGTTTTGGATTTTTTGGAATGGGTGATAAGGTTTGTGTGGAGAGGTTGAAGTGAACCTTGGGTTTGAAGATCCCGTATTGTGCACATGTCTCCATGCGATGGTTAGGCAGCAGTGGAAGGTCTGGACTGGGAGGCTGCAAGCTTACGGTTCTGGACTGGGAGGTAGCAGTGTTGCCGAACTGGGAGGCTGCAGGCTTACGGGTTACGGGTGAGGCGGCCGATCTTCTTTGGGAGAGCGAAGACAATGGGGCAGCAAGGGTATTGGTGGGGTGTTCGACCGAGAGTAGAGATTTGTTTGGTTGGTGCCGGATAGTGGCGGGGACGGGGCTGTATGCTCTGTCGGAACAGTGGGCTGCTGTTGGTATAGAGATTGGATAGCCGGGGACAGACTCGATTCATCGAGAAAAGTGTAATCGGTGGTCTGAAATTTTTGGCAATTTGAAAAAGGAAAGGTCATCTCGTTAAAGGTGACATGACGGGAGACGATGATTTGCGAGTGGTAATGTCATAGCACAGGTAGCCCCGATGAGTAGGAGAGAGACCAACGAAGACACAGGGCAAGGTGTGAAGAGCAAGTTTGTGAGGTGCAGTGGAGGCTATGTTGGGGTAGCATAAGCAGCCGAAAATACGGAGATGGTCATAGGATGGGAACCTACGGTATAAGATTTCGGTAGGGGTCTTATTTTGGAGAGTGCTAGTTGGTAAAATATTCAGAAGGGATTCTACCATTTTAACAGCATAGACCCAAAAAGGCGGTGGAAGACAGGCATGAAACAGAAGGGTGACGTATAATTCGTTCAGCCTTTCCATTTTGGGAGAAAGTATAGGGACAGGAAAAACGGAAAACCATGCCTTGTTTAGAGCAGAAATTGTGATCTATCGAGTTATTAAATTCATGTCAATTATCACATTTGAATAATTTGACAGATTTTTCAAACTGTGTTTTAATGAATTTTTGAAATTCAAGAAATTTGGCAAAAACTTCAGATTTGAATTTTAGTGGGTAAATCCAGACAAAATGTGAAAAATCATCTAAGAATACTAGATAAAATTTGTGACCCTAAGAGCTAACAATCGGAGATGTCCACAAATCAGCATGAACAATATCAAAAGGAGAAAAAGTAACATTGTTTGATGACATAAATGGAAGACGAGTATGCTTGCCGAGCGGGCAAGATAGACAGTGTTGGGCAAGTTTCCCATTATTACATTGAATACGCTTAGTAGTCCTAAGAAAAGTAAAAATAGGGTGTCCGAGTCTGTTGTGCCAAATTGAGGGAGAGATAGCCACAAGGGATAGATGTGATTGCGGTCTGACAGCGGAAGATTGAGTGAAGGGGTAGAGGTCTCCCACACTATTGCAGCGCGTAAGAATTTTCCCCGTATTGAGATCCTTCACAGAAAAACCAAAAGGGTCAAATTCGACAGACACATAATTATTTCTAGTGAATTTTCTAACAGAGATTGAGTTTTTAATGATGTTAGGGGTGTAGAGGACGTAACTTAAGGAGAAAGGCGGGTGGGGATGTTTGGTATGTGTGTTACCATAACCTTCAATTTGAATGTGATGACCATTGCCGACAGTAATAAATTAAGGACACTTTAGCCGAAGTAGTTGAGATAAGTTACCTGACGACCGTGTGAGGTAAGATGTGGCTCCGGTGTCCATGTACCAATTTTCGTTGGGCTGTTAAAGGTTCATGGTGCTGAAGGCCTGGCCCAAGTCAGTGGGGGCCAAAGCCGCCTTGCTGATTCTTCTTTGGGCCGAGATTATGTGGCTCTTCTGCCGCGGTGGGCCTGCATGTTGGCTGGGGCAGAGCCCAATAGGCCAGACGACCAAGCAGGCTACTGGAACTGGGCCCCTGCAGTTGGGTATGGGCATGCAGGCGAGGCCCAGTTTGCTTGATTGGGCCATATTGGCTGCTGTCCAGGCCATGGTTGATAGGCAGTATTTAGGTCTGGCTGCTGCCTGCGGTTGCCTTTGCCGCGACCCTTCCCTTTATTGTTGATACAACGGCCTCTGCCGCCACGCCCTCCTCCGCGGGACTGCTGCTGCTGGTGATCTTGCGGTGATGGCTGGGTGGTGTTGGCCGCCGGTGGAGGCATGCCGTCAACGGCTAATGCCTTGTGATTATGCTTGTCTTGTTTGGCACGGCGTGTTTATTCTAACAAAAGTTGTGAACGTGCTTTGTTAAAACTTGGGATGGGTCGGCTTGTTGAATCATCGTTGCGAGTGTATCATATTCACCTTTCGGTAAATCAGCAACTAGTTGAAGCACCATCTTGGTTTCTGACACAGAAGTCCCTACGTTCGACAGTTGGCCGGTTATGAGTTTCAGTTGCTTACAATATTCGGACATGTTGTTAAAATTCTCGAGACGTGTATTGTTGAACTGCTCTTCCAAATACACGGCACGAGTATTTTTATTATCCTGAGAAATTTCTTCTAGCCGGATCCAAAGTTCACGTGCCGTAGCACATGTTTTCATGATAGTGCACAACAAGTCTTTAGAGATGGTGCCGTAGATCCATTGTTTGACGATGGCGTCAAGGCGACGCCAGGTTGAGTCTGCAACATCGGTAGGACGAGGAACAGAATCATCAATATGGTCGAGTACATTGTATGCACATGCATGAATATAGAATAGTTTCATCCACATGAAATATTGACAGTCTTCTTGGTCAAGAATTATAGGGATAAAATTCTTGATGTTGTTAACGGTGAATGCCGGATGAAAAGAAGACAAGGAACGTTGAGAGGGGTTGTCAAGTGTGCCAGTGGATGAACCGGAATTAGTGGGGGAAGACATGGTGGCAACCTTGTTGCCGCCGGCCGAGAGGAAGGGAAGAAGGGGGGTTTCGGCTGTGAGAGAAAAATTAGAGGGGAGATTAGGATTCCCCTTGGGGATTTCTTTCATTAATCACAATATATATAGTTGTACAGATGTTGATTCCTAATACAGTAAGAATCCTAACTTACCTTAAATGATTGATTTCTAATACAATAAGAATTCTAAGTTACCTTAAATATATATCTATCATAATTACAAAATATACTTTTGGTTCACTATTGTGGATATTTTGAAGAAAGGAGAAAGTACCACTTGCTAAAAGAGCATATAATATAACAAGCATTGTAATGTCATTAATGCACGACTTTACATTTTCTTTATTTCCTTTTTTATACTGTACGAGTCTCATTCTTTCTTTTTTTTTTTTTGATAATCCAGGTTTCCAGGCTTGCGCCTGACTACTTCACTGGTATTACCCAGACATCCTGGAGGTAATAGCACCGGTCCTTCAACAACTATCACCAAGTAAATCGCGGGATGTGCTCCGGTGGCCAGTTTTTCTGGGAGCGTACAACTGATCAATGAGACAAGGTCAAATTCCCCAACATGCAGAATTTCTTCGTGCTTGCGGGGAATCGAACCCACGTTGTCCCATGCCAGAGCGCCTTATAGCGCTCAGGCTTTGCCACTGGACTATGCGTCGTATATCAAGAGAAAAAAATCAAATATATTTATATTTGTTAAGCGTAAAAAAATTCTTTAAAACTTATTAAGAACAGTGGTCAACCTAAAAGTTGTGTATAATAACTATACTTTTGAAAAGGTAAAATCAAAATTGTGCAAATTAAGTGAGTACTATTATTTAGAGAAGATTTTAAGTGAGTAGTATTATTTATTGAAAAAGTAAATCTTCTCTAAATTTTAATATTTAGACAAAACGATGCATACAGCTCAAGATTAAATATTAAAACAAGATCAAACGACGTTCTAGTATTGTCATTTTCGTTATTTATATAATGTTTTATCATGGTAGACCAAGTAATTAAATATCCAAAATCCTAACTTTATTCGCCTGAATATTCCGACTAAGCGTTGTATAAGGCCAATATATTAAGGGGAAAGCTCTCCTTGTCAGGAGTTTTTCCATTCCAGAATTCGAATTCAATACTTCTGGTTAAGGGTGGAAGGATACTATCCATCCCACCACACTATTTGATGATTCCACAATAAAAACTTCAACTCATATGTGAGTTATCAAAAGATAAAAGTACGTTAATATAATGTTTTCTTTTCACCCATAATTTTAAACTTTTCGATTAAATGGTTCGCATAATTTCTATCCCGTAAACTAGCTAGGTTTGGGAACTCAGTGTTTAGTGGTGCAAAAAATACTCCGTATGTAATAGTGATAGGGCTGTGTGTGTGTCATGTATATTATATTGTAGTATTGTACCTAAGTTGTATGTTCAATTCAAAATTGAATAAACAGTATGCTCGTGACTTTAAATGTAATATGATTCTAACAAACTAATATTTGACTTCTATCTTAAATTTAATTTTGTTCTATATACGGAGATGAGATCAAAGGAGATTTATGAGATGAGATTTCATTCAACATAATTAATGTGATGTGGACTTTAACTTGTATAGATTAAGGAACCATGAGTGAAGCCTTCGTCTTCTGGACTCTAGCTAAGACCTCAATAAAGTCTCAAATATCCCAACTTTTATTTCATATATGGTCATTCTTGAATAGACAAAAAGTGCAAAATGTTAGTTTCAGATGTGTCTATTAGAAGTACCTAATTACAGAATCCATTAATAAAGTATTGAGTGGACAATTTGTTTATTATTAGAGAGAATAACTATCATAATTAAAAAAAAATGTATCACATAAATTATATAATTTAAAAAGTACAAAATGTTGATGGATTCATTGGTTTACCTCTGATAAAAATAAAAAGGGGTTATTTCAACTCAAAACTAATCAACTGGAACTCGTTAATTCTCGTTTCACTCACTTTTTTACTAGGAGTTAAAGAATTAATGTTATCAAATGTAACATTAACTTTTTGTGTAAGAGAATGTAAGGTGGTGGACTTAAATTGTAGTGGATATGACAGTGAAGTTCCATATAATCGTCCCAACTTATTTTAATTGAAGTGTACTTATTGTTGGTGCTGAGAATACGAAACTGGGATGGATCGTGGTATGAGTGGACTTGCTTCCGCAACTTAAAATAGTGAAAATAAAATAATACTCTTATTCTTCCAATATGTAATTAGGTTTTTGCCGACTCACACTTATAAAAACAGGTCAAAAATCGAGGGCCAAAACCGACGGACAACATCGGCTTTTTGAATAAAATCGACCATAAACTGACAGCCTTGGTAAAATCAGAAAATGGTGCGTCGGTCCAAGAATCGACGGACATAGTCGGTTAAAGTCAATGAAGTCCATCGATTATGTATAATAAAAAGACGTTGGATTTTATTGAAAAAACGTTGTAAAAATTAAAAATATTTGACGGAGATTAAACTAAAATAATGAAATGTAGAAACTTGAAATCGAAATTTACTATGGAATTGAACAACCCTACCACTAAACCACTCGTGCTCTTTGATCGAATACTTTCATTATTTTAATTTATACTCTTAAAATGCAGTTTTGCACTCTAAAAAACAATGGAGTCCATTGGTTTTCGTGAAAAAAATCAAAGTCTATCGTCGGTTATTTTAGAAAATAAAAAAAATTATAATTTTTGCGCCAAAAAATAACCAACAAAAATTTGTTGGTCTTACTAAAAAACAGTCGATTTTCATCTTAAAAAATTATTGAAAAATCGACGGATTTTCCCAGTTTTTTAGTAGTGTCTTCTACATCATGGGTGAAATAAACCAGGCATAATACATAAAAATGCCCTCAAACTTGGACTCAGCTGGCAAGTATGTCCTCCAACTTTGGGTACGCACAAGTCGGCACCTCAGCTTGTCTCCGCTTTGTCAATTGAACACTCCAACTTAAAAAAAAGATCATCTAGACACCTCTAAAATTTATGTGTCACGTCAGCATTTGTGTTTACGTGTTCAATTTTATACAAGTTAAGATGTCTACTTGTGTACATTCAAAGTTGAAGAGCGATATTTATCAGCTGAGGCCAAGTTTGAGAGCGTACTGCATTATGCCAATAAGCTACCTCTAGTTAGAATTACATATATTTGTTTTTGTCTTTTCCTAAAAATATTTTTTGTTTAGCATGGGATAAGCGGATAGCTAATATTCTTTTGAATCAAGATCAAATTCACTTTTTTCTCAAGTATGATCGAGCCATATGGTAGAACTTGGCGGACTTGGGAGTGTTTATTTTCTAACCTTTTGTGAACTTTACTTCTCTTAGTGGTTGTTGCAACTTTCTTTAGTTAAGTGATTGGTGTAGAATAAAATTAATACTCTAGTTAACCAAGTAATTCACTTGTGGTATAGTAATTGTATACTAGTAGTTTCTTTCTCTTCAATAATATATATTCACTTTCTATTATACAGTTGTTATTCAGCTAATGTTCTGCCACATTAGGTGGTTTTAATTTGAACAAAAAGAATATATTATACAAAATAAGTGATTGAGCTATGTTAACTGACTACTTAATCTATGGATTTCAGTAATTTCCTTCTTAGATTAAGTTCATTACTATCTGAAGTTGGACATTAATTTACAGCTTATTTTCAATTTTAATTTCAATTTTGAAATTAGGTACAAACAGTATCAATCCTATGTATGTTTCTTACTAAATGCATTTTATTTTGGTTAAATACTAAATGCTTTTTTACATCTTCTCAAACAATAACTCAAAATCATTATAACAATTTAAGAAAGGAACAGAGATGATAAGAGACTTAACTAGAGACTGAATATTCTCTCATTGATCTTTAGACTGATACTGTAAAAGCATACATTTAGTTCATGGACAAATCTTATTAATACAAGAATTAATAAAGTTGTCATAAATTAAACTGTGAAACCTAAACACTTGGGAAATTCAATTCCATCAATGTCTCCACTTCCTTTTTTTTAATCACTTCTCTTCTACATACGCTTTTCTTCTTTTATTTTCTCTTCATTTTCCATTGCCAAGGACTCTTGATGAACCTTCTTTATCAAAGTCACTGATCTTCCTTTTTCCTGCATCAATAGAAAATCGCAATTGAAAATAGAAGATAAATGACGGAAGATATAAAGTTACGCACCCTCTATTTCATTTTATATATGACAATGTTATTATCATATACGAAATCAAAGAGAGAAAGAGTATGTGCTATTAGCACGTACCAAAAATATCGTTAGAACTTGCGATCTTAAAGATATATATCATGACATTTTTACTATAAGAACAGGTCATTAAGAATAAAATCAAAATTTTTAAGTTACAGAGTTTTCAAACATAAAAAGTGTCATTAATTTTATTATATTCTAAAAAGAAAAGAAACTCATATAAAACAAAATAGGGAGGACGGTTAATCTCATGGGAAATGGAAAGAAAACAAATCTTCTATAGTGCCTTCTTAAATTTGACGGGGAAAGAAAGAAAAGTTTTTGGTACGCACAAAATGTTTCCTTAGAACTTTTGATTCTCATAAAAGTAAATGTGGAAGAAAAAAAATCTTCTATGTTTCTTGTTATATTTAAAACAAAGGTTAATTAATGATTACCTATCACTATTTAAAGATTTCTCATCAATCACCATTTCAACCTCACCGTTTTTCTTAGAATCAACCGCAGAAAGAGGAGGATGATTTGGTAAAGGTGAATCATGTTTATTAATAGATTGCTTAGATCTTAGTTTCTCAAAGAACTCTTCTTCTTGAGCATCCAACTCTTCTATGAACTCTCTAAAAGTGTACTCTTTCGGACTAGACATGCCTTAATTTGGACTCTTACTTGTGGGGGAAACAAATCAATTTTGATAATGATACCACAAATTGTAGCGTATATATATATAATAAAAATGGTGGAGGGTCTTTGGAGTGTGGGTGGGGGTACAAGGGGAATTTGTATTTAAATTTTTCTTTTGTTTGTATTTGGAGAGTATAGAATAAGGTGAGTGGTTATTGAAGGGATGAGTACCAATTAAATGATGAAGTTAATTTTAGATTATTTTATTTGGTGACTAATTTATTTCATTACCAATGTGAATGTTGGAGTACAACTTAAGGTGTCTTGTAGCCATTTTAGTAGCCCAAGTTAATTCATCAGCCCAACACATAGGAGATCTTGCGATCTTAAACATCGAATTTAATTAGATTAACTTAACAAAATTATAATTTTCTAATGTAATGAATATTTTGAAGAAGGGACAAGTAACCATTTGCTAAAAGAAGCCTATAATATACATGTATAGTAGTGTCAGTAACGCACGAGTTTACGTATTCATTCTTACTTGCTCTCTACCACAAGTCTCGTTTTTTTTATTTACGAAGATAATATTAAAAAGAAAATACTTCCATCTTTGTTAAGTGTAAAATTTTCTTTAAAAACTTACAAAATTATAGTAGGCTTTCAAATTAAAAAGTGTCCACATGCATAGATTTGTAATGTTACACACCAAACAGTAATTTACTAAACATATCCTTTGACTAATTAAATCACCGTAATCTAGTGGTATTGCTAACATCTTCACTTCGATTATTTATTTATTTTAATGAATTTTAATAAATCCTAATATTCATATATTGTTTAAATAGTATAGAAATTATAATATACTTTCTATATAACTTTTAATTATGTCAAATTTATTTTATTAAGAAATCGATGTACATTAGAAGTTTTGATTTCGGACATCGAATTCCTTCATTATCTCTAAAACAAATGGAGTAATATGTTACTCTATTATATGATCTGATATTTGTATTTCTCTTATTAAACACAACAGAATCGTTGTAATAATATCAAATTTCAAGATACAAGGGGGTAGGGTGGGGTGGGGGAGGGAGAAATGCAAATTTCTCAGTCAACGTCTCAAGTCCTGTCTTTATGCAATAGTAATAAATTTAATCTAAATCTAAACAAGTCTAATGACAAAATGAAAACCACGCATATTGCGTGTATATTCTACAAACTAAACACCACGCAATTTTCATAAATTACTTGTGAAAATGGATGGAATTTCATATAATTCCACTTAGATTTTATTGGCCTAAATTACCATCGGAGCCCTTTAAGAGACGTAAATTAGCAATAATAACAGACTTCTACAAAAGTAAAAAAATTAATACAACATAACTGTTGATTGACGAGAATCCAAAGAAGATTGTTTTCGTAATTATTAGAACACATATCAACTCTCTTTCTTTTATTTTTCTTTTTGTCGTCTCCCTTTAATTTTTTTTAGAGGTAGGAAAGAATTTGGATTACAAAATGGGGGAGTAAATGATTCGGTGAAAACCAAATATTACCTCTATGATACAAGTTAATAACATTTTATAAACTTAGAGGTGGATAGTTATTAATAAGCGAGAATGTGAGGAGTTTCCGGTACATGTGAAATTGCAGGAAAACATGACATTTCAATTTATTCCATTTGGGGTCATAGAGGGTTTTTAGTAATTTCAACACAATGAAGTGATTCAATTGGGTAGAGTGTATTCAAATAAAATTCTATCAGAACTAGGTTTTCATGTCATTTCATGTGTTTATTTTGTAGCGTTGTAGGTAATTTTTAATGCAGTTTGGATATTTTACCAATGAGAGAATAATTGGAAAAGCTTCGTTGAGTTTTTGTCGGAAAAGGGTTAAAGGTGTCTTTAAATTATGCGCAATTGAGCAAATATCTTCTTTAATTGATAATATAAGTCATATATATAAGATCATTATAATTTCATCATTAATTTTTATTTGAATAACGATAAAATTCTTTTTCCTAATAAAATAGGAAATATTTTTATTTCTTAATCTTTTTTGAATTGAAGTAGGATGAGAATTTGATTGATATAATCTTTGATTTTAAAGTTAAGATACAACAATCATAATGCCATACCACAAGAAATTACATTGCTCCGAATCACAAAATATCTTTAAGATATCGCCGATGGAGTTATTGTTGACTCTTTTTTCATTTTAACTTTAAAACCAAAGATTATAGCAGCAAATCTTTATCCTACTTCAATTTGAAAAGATTAAGAAATAAAATATTTCCTATTTTATTAGGAACATAAGATTTTATCATCAACTAAATGAAAATTAATTAAGGAGCTACAGATAATCTATAACGACACAAATATCTTTGACTTGTTTTAGACCATAAGATTGAAAAGTCTTTCTTTATTTCTTAAACATCCTGCCGAGTCAAACTATATCACATAAATTGAGACAGATGGAGTATCTTTTAAAAAAGTTCTCATACTCTTTGGAATAATTCACGCTGTCTTCGACATGTGATGGTTGTTCAGTTGGTAAAAGCACCTCCATCCACAATCGATAAATCCAGGTTCAAATCACGCTGAAAGAGAAGTATTAAACACTATAAATCCTCCAAATGGGAGGTAAAAGGACATCCACATTGTCTTCTAATTCCAACTGCAATAATTATGTAACGACTCGTTTGGTCGTTATTGCATTTTAACCTATCTGCCTCCGTTGACCCTTCCCCGAGATCTAGTTGTTTGATTTGATCCACCGGGATGGGTGACACATACTTCGAGGTAATCGGGCAAGTTTTGTGGTGGCTTATGAGAATTAGAACCTTAAAGTGAAAAATCTTTGACGGATAGTTGACTTTTGGGTAAGCGGACCTTTTTTGGATTTTCGTCTACTCCGTAAGGTCCGGAGGATCGTTTATGACTTAGTGGGATAGTCGGTTCGGTTCCCGAGGCTTTCGGGAGTGTTTTTATCTATTGGTTGGAGAGTTGGTTTTAGGCCGTTACGAGTTGACTCGATTAAATAAACCTCTAATGGAAATTCTGAGATCACAAGTGAGTTTGTAGCATATTTTTACGTGTGTATGCATTTCTGATTTGTGTCGGAGATATCTCGGGTGATTTTCGGATTTCGGGGTGGAAGTTTATGAAAAAACAACATTTGCTGGTGTGTAGTACCTCGTTGGGGCTAGCTGCAGTAGTGGGCCGCTATGGCGAGTATTGGAAATTCTTGATAGCCCGCCGTAGCGGGCGTGTAGCCGCTGGCGCAGGCCCTTGTACATCAAACCTTTGACCAATGTAGCAGACGACGGGAAATTAGAAACCCCTTTTTAAGTGTTAAATTAGATCCTTCATTTCCATTCCCATATTATTCTTCTAAGGTGCTCCAAGGGCGATTTAAAGGGTTTCTAGGTGGATTCTACTTGTTTCCCTTCTATTTACCTTTCTTAAGTTGAATCTATGATGGAAGAACATAGAAAACCTGGGTAGCCACCTTTTTAGCCAAACCGGCTTCTTCCAAAGTAAGCATGGAGCGAGCTTGATAAAAAGCAAGTGGGTTGCTTTGACGAAGGAGAGTCCCAACGCCATTATAGGCCTCAGAAAGACCGGCAACCAGTTGTAGAACCAGACGATTATTTGTTACAGGTGCGCCAACGTTACGGAGTTAGTCTGCCAACTCTTTGAGTTTATTGCAATATGCAGATACGTTTGGAAATTATTCCATGCGAACTAGAGAGAATTCCTGCTCGAGTGTGACAACACGTGAATGTTGGTTATCTTGGAATATGTCACACAATCTATTCTAGGTAGCCATAACTGTGGTATCCGGCTCAATAATCGTCTGTAAGAGGTCAACTGAAATAGTGGAATAAATACACTGGAGAACGGTAGCATCAAGAGTAATTCATAACTGAGGATCCTCCGCGGGAATAGGTGCAACGGGAGGAATTATGTGATGGATAACTTGATGGGAGATAGCGTGAATTTTAAACAATTTTGCCCACGTCGCATATTGGACGTTTTCCATCTCAAGCACAATAGGGATGTTGTTCTTGATGTTAGAAACCATGAGGGCATGATGAAAATTGTTCTTAGACATATTGAAAGAACAAAAGGAGGACAGGAAATTTGGGAATAGTAAGAGAGATTTTGAGAGCGGAAGACTAATTTTGGTAAAGAAACCCGAGGGGGGGTTTCGTCCGAGAGGGACACAAAATCTGGGAGAGAAAAATTTTGTTAGACCTAGTCTCTTGATACCATAAAAGAAATAATTCCCTTGATTATTTTCATTAATTGAAAGGTATATATACAAGTTACAAATAGGAGAATCATATTCCTATTCTACTCCTAAAACCTTATTCTACCATAATTCTAACTATACAATTATGGTAAGTGTACAATACTAATTAAGGTGACCTTTACATTACAATATACTACAAATATATATACCAAATATATATTTAGCCGTGATGGGAGTTGTCTGTGATGGGCTCAGTCCGAAATGGCCATTACCCGTGATATACACCTCTGTATATCAAGTGTATATCACGGGTATAATACCTTCTTTAACAATATGGAACGAGATTGCATGTCCTATTAGGCCTAGATCCAACCATGACATTGGTTGGTGGTCTGGGGGAGGTGGGGGTTGGACATAGTAAATTGGTGGAAGAGGGCCTAGTGGGGGTGGTAAGTTGTCCATTACTTGTGCTCGATTGTTTCTTAGAACTTGTATTAGGCAATAACGCCTTCTCACAGTTATAGGGATTCTCGGCATGCTCAGGATTGTTTTGATATATAAAGGATATCAAAGCTTGATTTGCTTTGCTTGGATAATAAGGAGTAATAATGGGTTGAGTTCTTTGCATGTCAAGACAATGGGTTAGCGTATGCTTTATAATATCCTCTGAGGATTGTGTTTGAGTAACCTGTCTATCTGTTCATGCAAAGTGTTGTCCAACGAGAGTGAGGAGGGATTAAGAGTAGAGATTATCATTGGATCATCTTGAATAGAGGTGGTAATCATGTTATCAGTGTTAGTAAGAGTCTTAGGATTAGAATATATTAGAGTAATAGGGTGATTAGGAGTGTTAGGGTCTGGATGATTATCATTAGCATTGTGCATGCCGTTTGATTTGTCAATTTTGTGGGTCTCCACGTTACTATCTAACGTGTCATTGGCTACAGTAGAAAGAAGCTTATTATTATTAATAGTTTTTAATTTTAATTTATCATAATTAGTGGTTTTACCTAAAACTGGGTGCTCTTCTTCTAAGGCTGAAAAATAGTTTTGAGTGGTAAGGGGTTCGACCGATAAATTAAGATTTTCTACAGGATTTTCAGTCGCAATTTTAGGATTAATATTTTTATTTTGTACGACAATTTTTGGGTGTTTAGGTACTTACCAGTTGCTGCATCAAATATCTATACATTGATACCTGGAAGATTCATAGTAGTAGTCTGCGACGTTGTATGAATGAGACTCTTGTCCATTCATTATGCTCCTCCGTCCCAGAAGTAGTGGCAATGTCATTTTTCTTGGGAATGTTTAAATGTTTGTCAGGTTTAGGAATAAGGCATTTTCCCATTGAGTGCCCAAACTGTCCCGCCTCAAAATTCACTCTGCACGTAACAGACATCCGATGCTACGAACAACATCGTAATCACCTTATAAAATTAATAAACGTCTATAATCTCTTTTGATAATCTTTTGACATTTATTTAAAACAGTTATGACTAACCGAAAGCATACTCATACTTTAAAAAAATCAGCGAAAGTTTAATAGAAATAATGCGTCATAAAACGTGGAAAACACCTCAATAAGTCATACGAGAGTTTCAACATCTACTCACAATCCGACAAATATCTATGGAGCTTCTAAGATAAAACAATCAATCAAATCCTTCAATTGCTCTTTCTTCTATTTTCAAGAATCTATTGTTTTGAAGGATGAACTAGTGTTAATTTGAGGATAGATTGATGTAGTAATGATAGGAATTGATCAAATACTTACCTTAGATGTTTTGGGGAAGACTTAGGATTTTTTATCTCAAAAGTCGGTCAAAATGAAGTGGGGAAAAGTTATAACGAAGTTTTAAACTTATAGGGTTCGGAACCAGAAAAACGGGGTCGCGTGGAACCTCCGCATCACACCCCCATCGCGGGTCACTGCCCATGCTATAGCTCTGCATCGCGGGCCCATCTCACAAGGCCAAAAAAATTTCAGAAACATATTCTTCTCACGCCACCCGGGTGACGTACGGGTGTCGCGACAGCCGACATCGTTCAGTAAAATGGACATAACTCCTAGCACGGAGATCTGTTCGAGCTGGGACATATATCTTTGGAAAGTTATTTTAAAGAGCTACAACTTTCATATTTTACGGTTTCTAAAATTTCCAATGGATATTTACGTATACAAGTTGGAATTCTGACCTACCGTAAACTTCATCGATTCTATCGGATCTTATGCACTTCACTATTCGTCTTGATCTTAGATCAATTGTTTCCTCTCAAAATCATCTGGATAGGACTTCATATACCTAAAATGTCACATTAAAACTTATTTAACATATTCACACCTAATCCGGATTTATGAAATGTTACATTATCCCCCTCTCAGGATCATTCGTCCTCGAATGAGAGTTAAGGCCTAAGATTTTTCACTAACCCTCAAGTCTTCAAAATTTTCGCTAGAGTTCCTTTGTATTCCAAATCATCCCATAACGAAACTCTGCTAGCACCATAACAATAACCATATGGTCCTCACATGGACTTCCACAACTACACCAAATAAGCCTAAGCATGAAATTAGGGATTCACACCTTTAGTCTATACTATCGCATGAATTTGATAAGCAGAAGGTTCAACACATACCTGGAATAGGAAATAAGTGGGAGTATTATGGACTGAGTGTCATCAACGGAAACTAGATGGTAACTACACCCTTTCAGTTTCATTTTATGCGTCTTAAGGTATGAAATAAGTCTACCTCGAGGTTTAGCAATATCACTCTTCCACTCTATAACGGGTTTATCGGGAAATTCAATCCTAACTATTTATGATTTACAATCTAGAGTTTCATAACGCTTGGAAAGTCAATGTATTTCCATAATCATATCAAAGTTCACCATTTATTATTCAAACAAATTAGCAGTAGCCTCACAACCTTTAACTACAACTACTCAATCTCTATAGACTCTATAAGCAATAACAAGAACACTAGCATGGGTATTCATAGAAAAGGGTTCTAAGAATTGTTCGGGTACCCCACCAAAAAAATCAAAGGTAAAGTACGAAGTCACATAAGAAGGATTTGAACCAGAATCGATCAATGAGTACGCATCAAGATAACAAATAGTTAGAATACCTGCTACCACGACATCTGAGAGGCTTTTGATGCCCCCATACGAGCCAAATTATAAAGTCGAGCTTGTCCTCTATTAGCGATCTTAGAAATCGCTATACCAGACCCATTATTACGAGAATTAGGAGCGTTGTCAACATACGTTTAAGTCATTTCCACGAGGCACGAGTATCGAATGTCGCGCCCATTTTTCGACCTGCTCGGGTCAAAGCGGAGCACAACGTGTCCGGTGATTCCTGGGTAAAAGGGTTGAGGAGTCGCCACCTAATTATTTTTTACGGTGAATTAGGACACCTAATTATTAAACTAAATGTTGCAATGTAAACTCCGATTCTAAGGTCTGCGAAACTAATGAAATTCTAGGTAAGGGTTCTTTATTATCCTAAAGGGAAGGGGTTAGGCATCCTTTAAGATCCGCTAACTTGCGGTTATCCGGTCAAACTCAGGTTAATTATTACTAGGAAAAATGCGTGTTTTAAAAGTGTAATAGATTAAAAAGATGTTTTGCAAATATTTAGTAAATGATGCATTTTATACAAGTACGTATTCGGATGACATAAAAAGAAAGATACATGTAAAGTTTTGGAAAATATGCATGTGTGACAATAAATTATTTAGAATGCCAAAGAAGTAAAATGTTGGGAATCATTGAATTGTAAATTGACAAAAGATAAACTTATTTGGAATGATTAATAAAGCAAATAAAAGATGACAAAAGTTATTTTGAAAATCTTGAATACGCGTGACGAGCCTAAAATAAATAACTAACGGAGGATTTCTAAGTTTGAATTAACCGAGCCTACGAATAGATAAACTAGCGACGGGTTTCAAGTCTTAAACTACCCTACGAATTAATCCTAGGTTTGCCTATTCTAAGCGTTTCAATAATTACACAAGTACAAGAAATAATATTACAATACGGAGAAAAATAAAGCTGAATTTAAAGAAAGTAAAAACCACAAAATAAATAAACTTCGAGGAGTATCTGCCTTCATTAACTTTGTTCCTTGTAAGCTGTCAAGAACAAACGGTTAGAAACAGTTAAATACAAATAACTTCGGATCCGTGTCTAAAACAGTAAATGTTTTGATCACGGAGGGCTCAGACTTAAATTTTGAAAAGACCATTCCAATCACGTCGTGGCTGCAAACATATGACTAATGTGGTTATTTTGATTGCCTCGCCTACTAAACGTGTTGGTCTCTCGGATGAAAAGAAAAGATCACTATAACCACGTCGTGGCTGCGAATATATAACTTGTTGGTTATTTTAGTCACCTCGCCTACTAAACATGTTGATCTCGGATGAAATAAAGGTTTAAGCCTCATCCTTGCCCATAAGTTATATTTCCGTCTTTACGACTGTGGAGGCCTCGAAATCGACGGATATTTTTCATCGGCCAGTGTAGTATCGTGTTCAAATCAGCAAAATTAAATTGAAAGCGATGGCGGCAGAGGGCGATAAGCGATAGCGTAAAAACAGAGGCAAATTCTGAAAAGACGCGGTGTTAGTTTAAAACAGTAAAAAACAGTAAAACAGTAAGCTGAAACCGAGCAGCAAACTGAAATAGAAAGCAGTACCCAAAAAGACGCGGTATTTATTCAAAACAGTAAAACAGTAATATATCCGTTGCACGGATGTTTAAAACAGTTGAACTAAAAAATAGAGGAAACGAAAAAGCGCGGCCGCGAATTCAATTTCATCGGCCTAAATGCAGTTTTTAGTTTGAAAACAGTAAAACAATACTGAGACAGAAATCAGTAAACAGGAAAACTGAAACAGAGAATCAGTGCTGAAACAGAGAAACGAAAAAAGCATGGCCTCAAATTCAATTTCGTCGGCCTAAGTATAGTATTTGTTCAAATCAGTAAAATAATACCAAAACAGTAAAACCGAAATATTGCAGTTGTCCAAAGCAGTTTTAAACCAGCTGTTTTCAGCCGAGAAAAACAGCAGCAATTGGGTTTTAAAAATAACGCAGTAGTGGGCTTGAAACGCAGAAGCAGTGGGCTGTTGTTGAAACGACCTAAAGTAGCGTGCTTTTAGCCAAGAAAACAGCGACAATTGTGCTAAAAATACAGCGGTGATAAGACATCAAATGAGCTCAAATGCAGCGGTAAAATGTTTTCGAAAAGAAGTGTAAATGGTCCAGATTACAACAGCGGCGCTGCAAACGCAGCAGCAGAATAATGGCTCAAAAGTGCGATAATTAGCCCAAGTGTTGCAGCAATGGCGCGCCTCAGAATCAAGACCAAAGGAACAAACCCATAACGAGAACCATTTAAAGATGGCATGTATCCAGAATCTCAAGGTGCAACAGGATACCACAGCCACGGGTGGCACAACAAAGACATAAAGGAAAAGGTAAACGTAAAAACAAATCACACTAAACCTCAAATTTGAAAGATAAGAAGACAAAGAGGGCTACCACCATTCATTTCCGATGCCGCAACAAGATTCAAAAGGCTTCTTGAACCTTAGGCATGGCGGGCTATCGAAGAAGGATAAACCCAACCCGAAGCTTGTCTTTGCTTTCAACCAGCATATTAAGATAAGTATAAAAACTCACATATATACATTCTGAAAGTCTCAAATAAAGGGGCAGGAAAAAGGCATAATATGGAAGGAAGGAGTAAATTGGACCAGTATATGACATAGTAGACCCTTGGACATTCAAACTCAGAAAGAGGTAAGATAGGATGGGGTTGCAAGTTGCTCAAATAGTCTCAAGCAAATCCTCAGATGTACACATAGCCTATTTACTCAAAATATAAGAGAACTAGTAGGGATTATGCAAAACTTAGGTTCCAGTTTCGAGCAGCTCATAGTATATTCAAATCCTTAGACAGTTTTCAGTATATCAACTTTTCCTACATATGCTTTACATGAAAATAAGAAGGGAGACTACATGTATGCATAAGCAAAGACTTATGGTTAACATGACGTTGGCACATGTATCACTTAGTAGTTCAATAGACATGGTATGACACATGAAAGCTTAGGAAAGTGCTATATGTTGTCATGAAGGCATTGTACACTTAGGCAAGTAAAGACAAATATGTAGTCAATTTAGGAAGAGTATGGAGGCCTAGAAATGCACAGATGATCATTTTTTATGCAATTTCTTAAATGTGGAGTCAATCAAGTCAAAAATAAATATGCGGAATCTCATTCATTCTACACAACTAGACATAATACACTAAAGCAAGTAAGACAGATGGATAATCAAGCTGGTAGACACATAGACACATGATTGATCAATTCAGCTATGACACACTGCAGAATAGGACTGTCCAAGCTAGACTAAGCATGCACACTATTAATCTAAGCAAGATATGATATAAAAGGATTTTCATTCTAACATGGTGACAGTTTTTACACAAAGACAAGTAAAGGCAAGTGTGCAAGATGCTCAAACAGGCACAGGATCATGATAAGAACAAATATGTTTCAAAACTACTTAACATAGCCCCCATTTAATCGTGTTCATGGATCAACAGACATACACAAGGTTCATATTGGCCATTTGAGATTCTTTCCATATAGATTCATACCAACAAATGTCAAAAAGTAATAAAACTTAACCTATACTACTTCTAAATCATAGAAGGACATGAGATTAGTCACACAAACATGTATCCAAGTTAATACAATAATTAAAACTTTATGACTACTTAACATGAGATTCAAACAGGTCAAAGACCAAAGTACAATAACATATTCAGAACTGAACTATATAACATGGCTCTCAAAGTAAAATAAACTATCATACTAATTACTTATATCATGATCTTCACTGAAACAGACATTGAGACGGTATATACATCACTTAACTCTAAATATAAACTCAACATAGCATACTTAGGTATAAACAATCAATTAACAAGAAGCAACGAATGGTACTTAACTAATCAACGTCTACATTATAATCTCTATTAAAAAAGTATTGAGATAATAATCATATCACATCTAAGCATTGATAGTCAAATCAGATACGTTAATAAAATAGCTAGTACCAATCATTTAATTTAATCAAACATCCTAATTCTTCTAAACAACCGTAATCATCCATCAAAATATTTCATAAATAAACTAACAAACCCGACATACTTAAACTCTAAGCACAACAACACAAATAGACTACATTATCACTAAATCAGTGATAAAACACGCAAATACAGAAAGTTAAAAAAATGAGAAGAGTTTGAATTTACGGACCTTCTTCGGGTAGCGAACCGAGGCGTGTTTCGGATCGTCGACCCGCTCGGAGATGTTTAGAATTCAGATTTTGGATTTTTGATCACCCAATTATGAATTGGTAATTCTGAAAAGGATACTGTTTTTCTGATGTTCGACCCGACCCGAAATGACCCGACCCGGCAGTGAACCCGAGAAACAGTGGGAAAGTAGCAAAAATTCCAGATTCTTCAACACAAAAAAAACAATAATTTCGACCTATTTTTCGGAATCCTTAAATTGAAGAACACATGCAAGAACAAAGAAATGTTCCTATAAAATTTCAGATATTTTTTAGTGAAGAACAATACAAACAAATACAATACAACCAAAACTTAAACCTAAATTTCAAACTCAAAAATTGAATTAAAAACCCCTCAAAAAGAACATTTTTATCCGAAAAAAGCCCTCCCAAACAGATGCAAAAGAGGGTTTTTTATAGGTCTCAAACTCAACGTTCAACCCCCCTCATACCCCGCCTAAAAACGAATTCAAATTTCAAAATAAAGGGGGGACAAAATCTGATTTTTGGGGCGTGTGTTGCGGATTTTGGGGGTATGGGTCGAAGGGTTGGTGGCAGGGAGTTGGTGGCAGTTAGGAAGTGACGGGGGTAGAGTGTGGCTGGTTTAGGGGGTAGGGTTTGATTTTGGTTTAGGTTTTCTTTTTTTTTTTGTGAAATGGGGTAGGGGGTTGGGTTAAAAGATGAGAGGGATGGGTCGGGTCGGTTGGGTCGGGCTGAAGGCCGGTTGGGCCTGGGGAGTTGGGCTGGCTCGGCTTTGGTGGTAAGGGAAATAAAAAAGGGGAGTTGGGCTTTGGGAGTTTTTTTTTGGGTTGTGCGAATTGGGGGGGAATAAAGGGGAAGGGGATAAGGGAAATTTGGTTTGGGCTTGTGGGTCGGCCGGTTGGGCACAGGAATTGTGGGGAAATAAAGGGAAAGGAAAAAGGGGAATGGGTTTGGGCTTGTGAATTTTGTTTTGGGTAGAATTTGTATTGGGTTGGAAAAATGAAATGGGTTAGAAATTGTTTTGGGTTTAAAAAAATATAAAAGGGGTTTAACATTAAAAATATCATTTTTGTTTTTTTTGTAAAATATGTGAATTGTTTAAAATAACATAACGATGTGATAATAATAAAATATAATATTTGCAAAATATTTAATGCTTAATAAAAAATGGAAATGCGATGCAATTTTGCGAGAATAAAATAACATAGAATTTTTGGATAAAACTTATGATTATGATAAAAAAAATGCAAATGATAGTAAAAAATGCGAATAATAATAATAATAAGAGAATAATAATATATATATATATACGCATGTATGTATATAGATTAAAATTATTTTTGAGGTGTTAAAAATATTTAAAATTGCAAATAAATTGGAAAAGACGGGACAAAATTGGGTGTCAACATCGAATACGTCAGAATGATCCTAAAGGGAATTTCAAGCTCTATAGCGCAATTTAGAATCAAGAGAGTAAGAAACACCTACGATGTCCTGGTAATCATACATCCATACAGGTATCTAGTCTGCATTAAAAATAATCCACTAGACACAACTTCACTGACAATCCTATGACACTTCTAAACCTAGGGCTCTGATACCAATCTTTTCATGCCCCAAAATTCACCCTGGACGCAACAGTTATCCGATGCTACGAACAACACTAGAAGCACCATATAAAATCAATAAACGTCTAATCTCTTTTGATAATTATTTAAAACGGTTATTCATGGCTAACCGAAAGCATACTCATACTTAAAAATATAAGCGAAAGTTTAATAGAAATAATATGTAATAAAACGTGGCAAACACCTCAATAAGGCATACGAGACTTTCAATATCTACCCATAATCTGACAAAATATATATGGAGCTTCTAAGATAACAATCGAATGTCTAACTTTAGGACGCAGCTCGAAAACTAAAATTAATAAATAAAGATAAAGGAGTGTACCACGAACAAGCATATAGGCTCACCAATAAGTCTAAAAAGAAGCAAGTTCTCCTGCTCTGTACGCGTATTACGAACGTGCTCTTCTTTGTTTCCTAACATACCATTAAAAACAACAATGGTATGCCTGAGTACTGGGTAATCATTGAGTGTCTAAGGGGCAATAGTTAATAAATTAAAATATATAAGTAACAAGTGTAATTGAAAATAGTATTGAGAAACAGTAATGAATGATAATATCTCATGAACATCCAGTATAAGTCAATGATGAAGAGATAATCACTTTGAATCCTTAAGTCATTCTCGTTACCTTATGTTTTTTTTTAAAACAGTTTGAAATCCCAAAGATAGAGTAAATCTCAAAACTTAGAAAAATCACCAGGAAAAAGCAAAGACACATAAATATATCAATACCAACTTATTATACCATTCATCTCATTAAGTCTTTCACTTACGAAGTCAAGATCACCATAACCACTCACAGGCAACCAAAAGATCAATACATGTCAACTCACTGGCAAACATTTGATACACCGGAGCTTTATTCCACGGATGCTAATCGTCCTCTGAACTAGCACAGGAATAGATACACCGGGGCTTTATCCCACATAGGCTAATCATCATCTGGACTAGCACAATAATAAATACATCGGGCTACACGCCTCGGAGGTCAATCATCCTCGACTGACGCAACAATGCTCAAAAGCGATACATTAGGATTCATAATGGCTAATCATCCTTTGTACTAGCACATCTTGCCCATACATTCCCAAACATAAATAAATACATGTCATGGCATATCAACTGAATCATCAAACGTGGCTTATAGCCGAATTCACTTCTCAAGTCATCTTCTCATAATAGAGGTATTTCAAGTCACAATAGATTTAGAAACTTTATTCAAATCACTTATTGAATTTTAAATTCAAGAAAACTCATTCAACGGAAAAAACATGTTTAAATCCTCAACCTTTAGAAAATAAGTTCAATCATCTCATAAAGGGGCAAAACAAGTTCAACAAAGTAGTATATTATGTAAAAGGTTCAATGCGAGATTGACCCTACATGCGCATGGCCTTTTTCAAAATCATCTTCAAACTGAAAATAAATTCAACAAAGAACAACCACCAAACTAGGATTTCAACATGTATAAATAATCAAAGAGGCTTCTCAAACCATTCATGTTTTCAAAAATATTCTTAAAAGTAGAAATGTTTCAAACGATGTTTTCAAAGCATATGTAGATACATCAAAACGTTTTTATAAATGTAGACATACTTCAAAGAAGATTTTAAAAACATAGACATACATTAAAAGAGAATTTTCAAAACGTTGACATACTTCGAATAAGATTTTAAAAACATAGACATACTTTAAAGGAGAATTTTCAAAAACATAGACATACCTCAATTCCCGCTCAAATGTATTCCTCCAAGTTCAACAAATCGTTCTACAATGATTATTTATGATAAAGTTCAGAGCTTCAATCAAAATCTAAGAGTTCCACCCTTATCGAAAAATTAGGGCTTTTTCATGTCCAAAAACGTGTTTGAATCACCCATGAATTTTTATTGTTTCTAATATCCTACACTAGTCTAAATCCTCTAAATAATCTCAGTAAAGATCGAAGAACATACCTTCAAGAGATTTCTCAAAGTCTCCTTCAATTTCTCTTTCTTCTATTTTCAAGAATCTATTATTTTGAAGGATGAACTAGTGTTAATTTGAGGTTAGATTTATGTAGTAATGATAGGAATTAATCAAATACTTACCTTAGATGTTTTGGGGAATACTTATGTTTTCTTCTCTCAAAAAGTCGGCCAAAACGAAGTGGAAAAAAGTTATAACGAAGTTTTAACTTATAGGGTTAAGAACTAGAAAAATGGGATCGCGCAGCACCTCCGCGTCGCACCCCATCGCGGGTCACTGCCCGTGTGATGGCTCCACATCACAGGCCCATCGAACAAGATCAAAAAATGTTCAGAAACTGGTTCTTCTCGCACCACACGCATGTTGTGATAGCCGACAACATTCAATAAAATGGGCATAACTCCTAGAACGAAGCTCATTTTGATCTGGGGCCATATATCGTTGAAAATGTATTTCAAAGACATACAACTTTCATGTTTCACGGTTTCTCAAATTTCCAACGGTTATTCACATATACAAGCTGGAAGTCAGAGCTACCGTAAACTTAGTCGATTCTATCGGATCTCATGCACTTCACTATTTGTTTTGATATTAGATCAATTATTTCCACCCAAACTCATCTTGATAGGACTTCGTATACCTAAAATATCACATTAATACTTATTTAACACATTCACACCTAATCCGAATTTACGAAATGTTACACTAATATACCACAGGAAACACACAAGATCTTCTCCCCTTCGTAATGTATTTGTTGCTTGTGAGAGCCTATGTAAATATGAGATTTGACAGAAACATTTAAAGGGAATTCGACACAAATTCGAGCATATCTTCCCCGTAGTGTGGAAGAAGCACATGCATCAATCTTCAATTATCTCCCAATAGAACTTCCTATTTTTTCTAGCGTAATACGATTATAAAATTTCGTAGGTAATTGTGGTACTCTGATCCATATGACTGTTGAGATAAGAGTTTATGGAAGTAAGGCTGTCACCTCCGCCTAATATGCACATCCTCCACCAGTACTGTGTCGTCCTCATCCTTGATGCACCTCACGTGATCCAAGTCATGGGCTCTCCTCCCACTCGCCTTGGCTAGTTTGTACAACTTCTTATCCCCACCTTCTTCTTCTAATTCCACATACAGGAGTTCAAAAGTCATCATTTTCGCCGTCGTAACCGCAAGCTTTGCCACCTTCCTCGCCATCTTATACAATTTCATAATCGTCCAATTCTCCACCTCATCTTTGCTTTCTACCAATTTTGCATACGTCGTTTTCTTCACTTTCACCTTCTCTTGAACTTTACCATTCCATCACAAGTCCCTTCGGTGCCCACCACGGCTACCCCGTGAGACCCCAAACACTTCTCTAGCTACCTCTCGAATGCAACTGGTTGTCCTGTCCCACATACCGATCGCATCCCCACTACTCTCGCAAGCCCCATTGGCCATCAACCTCTCCCCTATCACATTTTCACTAGCCATGGGCAAACTCCCCATTTGATTCTTAACATGTCATCCACACCCCTCATCTTCTTCTACATCCTGATCTCCAAATCCATCACCAAAAGCTTATGTCGGATTGTAAGATACTCCCTCGGAATAACCTTACAGTATTTACACAGACCATTGTCAACCTTCCTAAGGATCAAAAAGTCTATCTGAGTCTTAGCCACCGAACTACGAAAAGTCACCAAGTGCTCCTCCTTCTTCATGAACCTCGAGTTGTCTATCACCATCCCAAAGGCTCTAGCGAACTCCAAAAGTGAGATGTCTCTCCCATTCCTGTCCCCGAGGCCAAAGCCACATGCACGTCGTCATAACCCCCGAAAATGACCCAATATGTCCATTGAAATTCTCTCCTACAAATAACTTCTCAGTGGATGGTATACCTTCCACCACCTGGTCCAAATTCTCCCAAAAACGTCTTTTCTCCTCCTCGTCTAAGCCCGCCTGCAGCACGTAATCACTAATAATGTTCATAGTAGACTTCCAACTATCAACTTAAACGCCATCATCCCGTCATTGACCCTCCCAACTTCTACCACCTGATCCATTAGCTCGCTGTCTACCAAAATGCCTACCTCATTCCTATACATCGACCTACCCGAGAACCATAACTTATACCCGTCCACATTCTTAGTCTAGCATCTCCCTTACCCCCCAACCCTCGCCCCATCCCCACCGAAAACATGACCCTAGTCTACCATCGTTTACCAACACCACTAAAACAAATATAAACTAATCAAAAGTTCACACTAAAATGAGCAGGAATCACTACTATAGCACAAGTCCGCAAGAATGTAGAAACAAGTCTAACTACTACGACAAGAATGATAAAACTATAGGCTAGGATGTAAAAATGCAAGATTTAGCTACAAGGATGAGAGATTAAGAATCAGTAAGGGCGACATGAGGTACCAACTCCAGTTCGGTAGAACATGTTCATTGTTGCAGAACTTCGCTGCCGAAGACTACTATTCACCATCGGAAGTTGCCAGAAAATTTGAGTACCTGCTCAGACCTGACCAGAAACCTATTGTAGAGTGGTTTTCGATTGCAGAATAAAAGAGAAAATGATACGAAAAGAGGGGAAAAAGAGGAGAAAAGAGAAGAGAGAAGGTAATGGAAAAGATCTGGCTAGAAAATCTACTAGCCGGAAAGATTTGGCCCAGAAATATCTGGGCAGAAATCTCCAGCGAGTTGATACCTGGTCGGAGCAGTGCAGTCCTTCGGCGTTCAAAGAGCAGAAAAAATAAAAATAAATAAACTTGACACTTGGTCGCCAGTCGCCGGTCACCAGTGGAGGCTGGTCGCCGATGGGTGCACCGTCTGTTTTCTCCAGTGGCAGTCAGTGTACCGTCGCCGATTGTGGCCTCCGGTGGTTGGTGGTCATTGTGTTAAGGTTCCTGGCCACAGACAGAGAGGAAAGGGAGCGAAGGGAGAGAAGAAGGGGAAGGGATGAGAGAGGGGGGAGAAGAAACCTGGTGGCGGTGGGTGATCATCGACGATAATATATAGCCATTACGGGCAATAGCAGAAGGTAGCCATTATCGACAGTGGCCTTGTAGGTAGAGAGAGAAAGCTTTGATTGAAGGTCAGAACGCTAAAATCTCATCCTTAGAAATATTAGGGTACATGTACACTGTTATTGAGTTAAGAGTATCGATTGGAACAAGTTACTATTGTTGATCAAGCCCTTACACAGGTCAATCTAACCACCAAAACCTCTAGTCATAACTCTAGTCGAAACAAGTATTGAGAATAAAAGGAACTACTCTACAGGGCAATACCAGCCGGGAAGGAATGGACAATGTCGAGGAAGAGGAGGTCGTGGTTTTAATGGTCAGCAACATAATCAGAACACTACAGTTCAGTGTCAAGTGTGTAGCAAATTTGGTCACTCTACTGCAATTTGTCACCATCGTTTTGACCATGCCTTTCAAGCTGGAAATAAGCAACAATTCTCAGCATATGTTGCACAACCTTCAACTGTAGTAGAACACCTTTGGTATCCCGTGTCGCACCCGTTTTTGACCTGCGAGCTTCGCGACGCGATGGCGTCGATTCCCTCTGAATTGGACAAAAATGTTTGCTTTGAGGAATCGCCACCTAATTATTCTAAGGTGAATTAGGGCACCTAAATACCAACTAAAAATGCAAAATAACTCCAATTGTGTGGTATGTGAAACTAATGAGATTCTAGGTAGGGTTCTTTATTATCCTAAAGGGAAGGGGTTAGGCATCCTTTAAGATCCGCTAACTTGCGGCTATCCGATCAAACTCAGGTTAATTATTGTGCTAAGAAAATGCATGTTTTTACAAGTATAAAAATAATATTGCAAGTAGATAATAAAATGATGCATTTTGTACATGTAAAGTTGAGAGAAAAATAAATAAATATGCATCTGTATGAAAATTGGTAAAAATATATGCAAGGTGATTTTTTATGGGCAACGGGCGTAAAAATAGATAAACTAGCGATTAACGATTTTAAAACTAACCGAGCCTAAAAATAAATAAACTAGCGACGGGTTTCAAGTTTTTGACTACCATATTAATTAATCTAAGTCTACCTATTCTAAATATTCCAATAATTTCAGGAGTACAATAATATTACAATACATAATGAAATAAAGCTGAATGAAAGAAATTAAAAAAAATAATAATAAAATAAATAATCTCCGATGGGTATTTGCCTTCTTTGACTTATCTCTTGCAAGCTGTCAAGAACAAACGGTTAGAAATAATTGAATATACATAACTTCGGATCCGTATCCAAAACAATAAATGTTTTGATTACGGAGGACTCAAACTTGAATTTTGAAATGATCATTCCAATCACGTCGTGGCTGCGAACATATGACTCGTTGGTCATTTTAGTTGCCTTGCCTACCGAACATGTTGGTCTCTCGGGTGAAAAGATTTAAGTTTCATCATTGACCAGAAGCTTTATTTTCCGTCTTTACAACTGTGGAGGCCTCAAAAATCGACGGATATTTTTTCATCGGCCAGAGTGCAATATTTATTCAAAGCAGTAAAGCAGTAAAACCAAAAAAATCGAGAAATGATGTCCAAAGGGAGGCGGCCTCGAATTCAATTTCATTGGCCTAAATGCAGTATTTATTTAAATCAGTAAATCAGTAAGACAATCTGTGCACGGATGTTAAATGCCAAAAATAGTAAACTGAAACAGAGAAACGAAAAAAAAAAGTGTGGCCTCGAATTCAATTTCATCGGCCTGAATGCAGTATTTATTCAAAGCGGTAAAACAGTAAAGCAGTAAAGCAGTAAAATCAAAAACCGAGAAATGATGTCCGAATGGAGGCGGCCTCGAATTCAATTTCATTGGCCTAAAGCAGTATTTATTCAAATCAGTAAAATACCAAAACAGTAAACTGAAACGGAGAAGCAATTTTCGAAGGGGCGCGGCCTCAAATTCAATTTCATTGGCCTAAGTGCATTATCATATTCGAATCAGTATAATCAATCAAGTGTAGCAATCTGTTCTTGTAACAGAGAAAATAACAGCCCATAAAACAAAGTGGCAACAGATGCTTTCAACAAGGGCTGGGACACAACCACAAACTAGTCAGATGTAGTATCAGTTCCTCAAATGCAGCCACTGTTTTGGCATTTTCATCATGCAGCAGCTCATAGGTAGCAATTCAAGGAGGTTTGAAACTCCCAAAGTCATGCAAAAGAAAGGGGTGAAGAATGAGTATCAAAAAAATACATGAAGTTCTAACAAAAAATGATATTTCTCATGGTGTTTATTGTTTTAAATATCACAACTTAGTTCCAGTCTTACAAACAGGTGACAAAGAATCCAATTACTAAACTTTAAATCTATTACATTAGTTTGCAATATAACCAGAATTTCCAGGAAACGACAAACCAAGGAACATATTAGTACCAAACATAGGAATCTGGAAACTTATTTGTTTGAAGAGACATTTAGTGATTGCTCGTCACAACTTCCAGAAAATAAGAACAAAAGGATCAACTCAACATAGCATACTTATATAAAAGGGAACATTAGCATATCAAACTTGAAAGATAAAGCAGCAAAGGATGCTACAACCATCCATTTTCAATGAACTAGTCGCAGATTCTAAACAAGACAGGCCTACTTCATCATTTTTTTATTCAGCATGATCATAAAGAGTCAAGAACCTAACACATACATGCATTTAAATTCTCTATTACACTACACTATCCTAAATTTATGCATACGGGTTCACAAAGTCTAACAAAGGTTTATTTCTTAAATCTACTATTAACTTTAGAGTCACATAAAATACAATCTGTCAAACATGCACCTAAGTCCCTGGAAGAACTGAAATTTGTATCAACACTTGGTGTTTGACATCAAACATATAAAGAATTTCACACTCAGAATTTAACCAACTCAGACCATGATTTTAAAGGTAAAACATATACCAAACTAATCATGTTTATAACAACCTTCACTAAGCAAGCATTAAAATAGCACACACATCACATAATGCTAAATATAAACCTAATACACCATGTCAAGGCATAAAGAGTCAACCAAATAAGTGAAGATCATATGGTGTTAAATAACCAAGCACACAATCCTTTTAAATAGGTACTGAACAACATTTTCAGCATAATACTTTGGATACATACCTAGTCATTAACTTAATAACAATTCAGGTTAACTAGAGCAAGATAATCATACATCATATTTAGACATCTGTTTAACCTATAATAAGATTTCCCTAATTAAATACTGATATACAGTGCTCATTGACATTAATGAAGACCCTAAAATATATCTAAACCTTATTAACCTTAATAAATAAAAATGATCATGCTTAATACAACTTATTTAAGCATATAATAATTTGAATAGCGAAAATTAACCACAAAGACCACAGAATACCAAAGGAAGAGACTGTGAGGGCATTGATCTTACTAACCTTCTCCGGGCAGCAAATCGAGGCTGTCGTTTCGAATCGTCGAATCCGCTCGGAGAAGTTATTTTTTGGAATTCTGATTTTTTGACCTTTTGAATGCTGATTTTCTGATTTTGGAATGAATTTTTGACCCGAAACAAAACCGGTTTCGGTTCTGATCATACATGGAAGACCCGACCCGAAAACTCGACCCGAAAAACGTGAAGAACAACAAGAAAAGGGGGATTTTGCGATATAGAAAATCAGGAACTAAAACAGATTATTTTCAGATTGAAGAATTTATGAAACAAAAGTGGTATTTTCGGATTTGAGATTAGGAATCGAAAAGGAGTGTTTTATATCAAAGAATTAAGAACAAATCGACCTTTCTTTATTTTTTCTCGGACTTATACCCGAAAAAAGACCCACCGGTTTTCGATCCTTTTTTGTTTCGGATTTCGACCACAAAAATTGACTTCGAAAACCGATTTTTTCTTTCGCATTTTTGGACTGTTTTCAAACTTCAAAAATCGACTGTTTTCTTCGATTTTCTTTCTATTGGGTGTCAACATCCCGATTCTGGCACCACAAACCATCTCACAAATGACCTGAACAATATGAACATTCGGAATGAATATTCTGGTTCTGAACAGATGTATGTTGGCAATGGTACAGGTTTGAAAATTGCCCATATTAGTGATTCCTCTTTTTCTTCCTCTAGTCGCACTCTTCATCTCAATAATATATTGCAAGTTCCACAGATTACAAAAAGTTTGTTACGTATGGCTCAGTTTACTACTGATAACAATGTTTACTTTGAATTTCACCCTACTAGTCTTGTGAAGGATCTGGCAACGGGGAAGGTTCTACTCCTAGGGAGCCGTGAGCATGGACTCTACAAACTGCATTCTGCCCACTTCAAGTCTAGTCAAGGTCCTCACCATCAAGTCTTATTGTGTCAGTTTTCTATTGATTTGTGGCATAATCGTCAAGGTCATCCTTCAATAAAAGTTGTAAAGCAAGTAGTCCATCGTAATAGTTTACATGTTCCTCCCACCTCAAGTAGTAGTTTTTGCTCTTCTTGCCAGAATGGAAAGAGCCATAAGTTACCTTTTCCTAGGTCTAGTTCAACTTCTGCAAGTCCTCTAAATTTGATTCACTCAGTATGGGCCCTGCTCCTTATCTTGCAAGCAATAAATTTCGTTTTTATGTTTCATTTATGGATGATTTTAGCTGATATACTTGGCTTTATCCTATCAAATCTAAAGATGAAGTCATTGATGTTTTTCACATTCAAAACTCAAGTTGAAACCTTATTTAACAGAAAGATTAAATCTTTTCAATCCGATTGGGGTGGCAAATATAGAAATTGCTCTAGGTTATTTGCAAAATTGGGCATTATTCATTAAGTTTCTTGCCCTCACACACATGAGCAGAATGGCACATTTGAACGAAAACATCGTCACATTGTTGAAACTGGCCTAACACTCTTAGCTCATGCATCTCTACATTTGCATTTCTGGGATCATGTCTTCTTTCGGCCGTGTATCTCATAAATCAAATGCCTATACCTATTTTAAACAATATTTCCCCACTTGAGAAGTTATTCAACAAAATACCTTATTATCCCTCCCTTAAGGTTTTTGGGTGTGCTTGTTATCCTTACTTGCGACCTTATAACAACCACAAGTTACAGTTTCGTTCACATCAGTGTGTCTTCCTAGGGTACAGCAACAATCACAAAGGATACAAGTGCCTTCATGTCTCAAGTGGTCGGATGTATATCTCTAGGTATGTCATTTTGATGAAAACCTTTTCCCCTTTTGCATCTAGAGGTACACAGACTCCTCCACAATCGTCTCATTTGATATCATCATTCCCATTAACTCTAGTTGTGGCTCCATGACATCCAAGTGTTGTGAATCACTTCACTCACCCTCCAGAGTGCCCTAACCCTAGTTTACCACATACTACTTCTTCCAGTTCCACTATCACTAGTTCCCCTGCCACTCCTTCTAGTTCACTAATGATCTCTAATGTGTCATCTTTAGGAAATCTTCCTATTGTTGATCTACCCTTGGCTACCCTTCTTCCTCCTACTTCTTAGCTTGTTCAGAGGCTTGTTGCAGCCCTTCCTCATCATCATCACATGATCACTCTTCTTAAGGCACGATCTAATCACCCTTAAGCCAACTCAGCTACTAGATATCCTCTGCCAAAATCTGATCTACCACTTGAGCCCATTTGTTTCACTAAGGTTGTCAAGGATGAGAAGTGGAGGCAGGCAACGCATGAAGAGTACAATTCTCTCATTCAAAATGGAACTAGGAGGTTAGTTCCTTCCTCTAATGCCAAGAATGTAGTGGGGTGTAAATGGGTGTTTAAGCTAAAAATAGAGCCCAATGGTTCCATAGATCGGTACAAGGCAAGACTTGTAGCAAAAGAATTTAGTTAAGAAGAAGGGATTGATTATCATGTTACTTTTAGTCGGTGGTTAAGCCTACAACTATTCGGGTTGTACTTACAATTGCTTTGTCTAAGGGATGGGATCTTAGATAACTTGATGTTAAAAATGCTTTTCCACATAGTGAACGTCGTGAAGAAGTGTATATGGTGCAGCCTCAAGGATTTGTTGATCATAGATATCCTAATCATGTTTGCAAACTTGACAAAGCACTATATGGCCTTTAACAAGCACCTAGGGCTTAGTTTGAAAAATTGCGAGCTACTCTTGTTGAAATTGGTTTTGAGCCATCGAAGTCAGATACTTCCTTATTTGTTCATGCCCTGGGATCCCAGATTATTTTTGTCTTGGTGTATGTCGATGATTTAATCATCACTGGTAGCGTTAATCCCTTCATTTCAAGTGTTGTTTCCAGGTTGTCTTCTCACTTTGCGTTGAAGGACCTAAGACCTCTTCACTACTTCCTTGGTATAGAAGTCATTCAATCTGCTCAAGGTCAAGCTCTCCATCTCAAGCAAACCAAGTACATTCGTGACTCGCTCGTCAAGGTTAATATGGACGGTGCCAAGCATGTCTCCACTCCTATGTCTCCTGGCCTTCATTTGTCTCAGCATGGAAGTTCTTCCTTTGATGATCCACATCGATTTTCGGGATCGGTATTCGGAAAACATAAATTTACCGTTCGGTAATTCGATAAATATCGAATACCGATATAATTTTAATAAAGGCAAATATCAAGTAACTATTTTTTTAATCCATAAAAGCTTGTTTGAATAATATTGTAGTTTTTTTTTTGAATTTTTACTCCTCTATTTTACATATTTACACTACTCTATTTTCTCAATATATGAATTACAGAATTGATGATTTAGAACAAATCAGTTTCTTCTAATTTTGATTGATTTAGAGCTTATGTATCTTATCGATAAAGTTGATTGGGATGTTTACTCGAAGCTCAACGTTCAATTCAATAAAGTACATCTTTGTAATTAAGTTTATTGTTCTACTTCTCTGTTCCTTGTTTATGAAAATTTAAACTTTTATTGTGTGTACTTCAGTATGATCATGAGTTTTTAGTTCATTTTTGTAAATCGATGAATTGTAATAGCAAGTGGGGTTTGTTGTATCATTTTTCTTCTATCTATGCTTGTTAATTGTTATATAACCATTGATGTAATACCGTGAACTCGACTTAATATGGTATTACCAAATCGAACTGAAGTTCCATTTACTGATTACTGAATTAACGAACCAAAATTTGAAAGTTCGGTATTTGGTGTCTACTTTCAATTACCGAATCCGAACTTCCACCCCTATTACTAATGTAGTAAATCTCTTTTCCAAACTTTTAAATTTTTAATTAAATATATGTTGGATTGAATCTGAAAAAGCGAAAACTGTTCTACTAACTTCGTATGTCATATTAATAATTGTCTATATTGTTTATTCAAGAAAAAAAAGATAGGAAAAAATGGTTTGGCATTCTTTTATATTTTATATGAGTAGTTCATTATTTTGTGTTTTATGATATTTTAATTTGTTTTATTTGTTCATAATTGTGTTAAAGTGTTTGCTTTAATTGGTACCATACAATGAGGAGTTCCATTGATATTATTGATCAGTTCACTTCAAGAATTTACTAATTCGGATCAAAAGTAGCCCAAGAATTGAAAAAAAAACAGAATTAAGAAGGTAAATAAGTCGAATTCCTCTTCTGTTGGTGTTTCTCTCCAATCCCCCTACCCTAATTTTAATCCTCATTCGCTTGATGGTACTCAAAGAGCTAGTGTGGATTCTCTAAAGGATATGTTGTTAAAGGAATTAGATGTTATGTACAAACATGCTATTAATATACTTGTTTTATGAATTTTGTTGAGAAATCTATTAGGAGATCACTTCAATATGTTGATCCTCTTGGTGAGTAGAATGTTTTATTAGTTTATCGAGTAGTGCGCACCATTACTCTCTGGTAATGTAGATTAGGACAAGTTATTGAAGGATACTTTGATGAAATTAGTGTCGTGGTTGCAAAAGAATAACGAACATAGGTCACCTCTAAGTGAAATGACTTTTATGTTGTTATTTGTGGTTGCAAAAGAATAACGCACATAGGTCACCTCTAAGTGAAATGACTTTTATGTTGTTATTTGTTACATAGTAAACTTCATCTTGATCACAAAAATTATGAAAAAATAAATAAACTAATGTATACTATATGATGTCATAAACTATGTAATAATTTTTTCTTGGTCACTTTCTTTTTTGGCTTGAAACGTAGTTATAATTTTTCTATTTCCCTCTTTTACTTTGTGAATGTAACAATTTTTTAATTTGTATACAGTAGTTTATTTTCAATTTTTACTGCGAGGAACATAAGAAAAAAGGTAAATAAGACATGAAGAGATATTACTATCAAAAAGGCCCGATGATTTCATGAAATTTGAGGATTACATGAAGACAATTAAAAATAAAGAGACATTTCCCAAGTTAGATTTTTTTAGTTCAACCACCATGCCGGTGGAATTAGGCTTCGGTCCTAATCATTTTATTGCTTCCAAAAGAGATTACATTGGTTACAAAAAGGGGGTGAGAACATTTATTAATATCACCATTAGAAATCAGAAGGATGAAGAGTTATTAAATATTATTCATTTGTTGCAATATAATACCTTCGTTCTTGTTGTAAAATTTTGTATTGGTAAATAAGAAGATTTAAGTAGATTAATTCAAAGTTCTAAAATATTAGATAAATTCTACAGTCATTTAACTAAAAACTTAAAATTCTATAAAGAAAATTTACTACATTATTTTGAATAAGTTTCGGGTCGTGAAGTTGGACAAAATCAAACTGGTGGAGCGGAAAAAAAACTCTGAAGTGCAGCATGTTTGGCGGCACAAAATTCGGCCCATTTTCCTGATTCAGCTAGGATTCGACCCTTTTTTCCTGATTCATTTAGAATTTGGTTGGTCTTGCCAACGATGCACCACCAAAGGATGTCGCGCCCAATTCAGTTGGCTCTGTCACCGCCGCGCCATCATGGGTGTCTCGCACAATTTGACCCCTTTCCATGTTCAAGTTAGGATTTTATTTTAATGAGCTCATATAGTTTTTGTACTCTAAATATATCCTAAATGTTATTTTTAGTGACATGTGAATGCATTAAAAAAATTTATCCAAATTTTTAAGTTTTAATTTTAATATTTCAAGTTACAATTAACTCTAATTCTTTATCAAATTAAAGGCCTTCATGTAACTACTAGAAAATTACTTTTTGTGTCCAAAAATTACAATCAATATTTAGAAAAGTTCATTATTTTCTTATATGATTATGGCATTAGTAATTAGGACTGGGCATAAATAACCGAAAATTGAATTACCATACCGAACTGAACAGAATTTCGGTATTCGGGAAATATAAATTTACCGCTTGGTAATTTGGTAAATACCGATATAATTTTTAATAAAGGCCAATATCAACTTACTATTTTTCATTCATTAAAGCTTGTTTAAATAATACTATACTAGTTTTTTTTTTAATTTTTACTCCTCTGATTTTCATATTTACACTGCTCTGTTTTCTCAATGATATGAATTGATGATTTAGAACGAATCAGTTTCTTCTAATTTTGATTGATTTAGAGCTTATGTATCTTATCGATAAAGTTGATTGGGATGTTTACTCGAAGCTCAACGTTCAATTCAATAAAGTACATCTTTGTAATTAAGTTTATTGTTCTACTTCTCTGTTCCTTATTTGTGAAAATTTAAACTTTTATTGCGTGTAGTTCAGCATGATCATGAGTTTTTAGTTCATTTTTTGTAAATCGATGAATTTTAATAGCAAGTGTGGTTTGTTGTATCGTTTTTCTTCTATTTGTGCTTGTTACTCGTTATATAACCATTGATGTAATACAATGAACTCGACTTAATATGGTATTATCGAATAACGAATCGAACTGAAGTTTCATTTACCGATTACCAAATTAACGAAACCGAAATTTGAAAGTTCGGTATTTGATATCTACTTTCAATTACCGATTATCAAAATTCGAACTTTAAAAATACCGAACCGAATACCAAACTCCCACCCCTACCAAACTTAAAGAACATCTCATATGAAGGAAAAACCGAACACACCCTAAATGATTTTAAAATAGTGACGAATATTAAATATTCCATCAACAACCTTAAAAGTGGCTAATTGTCAAAATCATCATAGAACATCTTAAAACTTGCCCAACATTAATTTGTTTCTCCAATAATCTCTTCAATTCCATCAAGTTCAAGATTCCAGATTAATTTCTCTTTCCCCTTAGTCCATTGTATACCCCTTTAAGCATTTATAGACAATTCGAATAACGATCCAAAGTTCTTTGTTCATTTGTTGCTTCTCTTCCTTTTTTGGCCGCATAAGAGCAAGATGAACTTGTGAACTAAGAGAATGAACTTCTCAATTACGGTGCACAAATTTAAATTTCATAAATTACAGAGTTTCACTTGTATAAGTTCAAGTTCCAACACATTGTCTTGGAGTTCTTAAAGTTACACTTATATAAGCTTGAAATTCATGGCATTATCCCAAAATCTCATTTGTATGAGTTCAGACTCTACAACATTTGTGATTCGAATAAGAAAAATGCAAATTTTGAAGCGATTTAGGGTTATTTAGTTCAACAGTGATGTTTTGCAATAAACATGATTGAGTCAAGGAAACTTATAATATAGGTTAACATGATGCAAATTTTGTTATAACGCTATCTTTACTGTTATGCCTCTTTTTTTAATTATTACACAAGTAAAATTTCAAAATAATTTCATAAAGTTTGAGAAGGAAAAGGAGAAGAAACGATTGTGTGCCGTTAACAGGGTCGTCCATGGGGCGGTCAAGGCGGCGCCGTCGCACAGGCCCCCGGCCGGCGGGGCCTCCGCCCCAATTTTTTATTTTTATTTTATTAGTTTCAAATATTAAGATATGTATTAAAAATGCCTCCGATTTTATTAATGAGATCTATAGCCTAGTGGTTGAATGCTCCTTTCAGTAGTCAATCCCTAAGGAGAGGGGTTGCGTGTTCGACTCCAATGAACATCGGAAGACTTTTAAAAAAAAACACAAAAAAACAGGCCCCCTCCCTTTTTAAACAAATTTGGGCCCAAGTTCCAAGTCCTCAACCGACGGCCCACCTCCCTCTTTAAACAAAAAACAAATATCCATTGGGTTTCCAAGTCCCCAACCCAACCACTCGGCCCGACAGCCCCCCTCCCTCTTTAAACAAAAAAAAACAGGTCCTCCCTCTTTAGAATCACCACAAATACAATCCAAAAAAAAGTTTCCCCATTAATTATTGTAGAAATCTCAACTTCCAAGTTCCAAGTAAAGATCTTTTTGGTAAGTTATTGTTTTGAGAATTATTTTGATCTAATTCACCATTAACATGGATTGATTGCATCAATGTTTATTCCATTTTGCTTAGGGTTTCAAATTTCTCAAATCTCAATATTATATTTAATTTAGGATTCTCAATATTACATTAAATTAATTGTGTTTAGCTTTAGATTTTACATTACTTTTATCGGTAATGTATGTAATGGATGACTTGTATTTTACATGATTACATTAAATTTGGTTTGTCTTTTTGTTTCAATAAGAGAATTACAAATGCCTCCTGCCCGAAAATATCCGTCTGGACATGAAAAACGTAAAAAAGAAGACACGAAGAAGAGTTCATCGAGTCTCAAAGAGGGGCATTAGATAGATTTGTTGTGAAACCGACAAATCCATCACTTGAAAATTTAATTAATGAAGAACAAAATGATGGTGGTGAATTACATGAAGGCTTGACATTTGAAAATGATGTGGATGAACATGTGAATGAAATTGAGGACAATCAAAGTGGCGATGGTTTAATCATAGAAAATGTTGATAATGTTGGTGAAGCTCATGACGATGATGATGGTTATAGAGATGAAATTATCCACTCTGAATATGATGATGTGAATGAAGAACCAAATACATCAATTCCACTTGACATCTTTGATCCAAGAAATTGGGATGATTTAGATCTTAGGTGGAAGGATCAATTAGTGGAAAAGGGTCCTATAAGAGATGTATTAATCGGAAATGGTCCAAACGATATATCAAAGAGACGTTTCTCTTCAGAATTCTATACCCTAATTTTACCAAATCTCCAAAAACACCATAGAGATTGATTGGTGTATTTAAAAGCACTTGACAAAGCATTTTATTTTTATTGCAAGTTGTTTAAAAAGGGCCCTCAACAAAGTCAATTGGCAAATGAGGGATATTGTGATTGGGGGCATCTTGGTAGTAGACTTAAAGATCATGAAACAAGTATTGAACATGTAAAAAACTACACAAGTTGGATTGAGTTGCGTATCCGATTAGAGAAGGGTAAAACAATTGATCATGTCGTGCAAGATCAAATCAAGAAAGCAAAAGTGCATTGGAGGTTGGTATTACATCGATTAATTTTAGTTGTGAAATTTTTGGCTAAACAAACCTTGACATTTCGTGGTAGTAATGAGAAAGTATATGAAGATATCAATGGAAATTTTATGTATGTGGTTGAAATGATTGATGAATGGGATCCAGTTATGAAGGAGCATCTTGAAAGTAAGGTACATCATCATTATCTTAGTCCTAAAATTCAAAATGAATTGATATGTTTGTTAGCTTCTGAAATCAAGATTTCTATTCTTAAAAAAATTAAAGAAGTTAAATTATTTTATGTGATACTTGATTGCACTCCTGATATTAGTAACCAAGAGCAAATGTCTTTGGTTATAAGATGAGTTGATGTTTTTGTAACTCCAATAAAAGTCGAAGAATACTTTTTAGGATTTATAAAAGTTAATGATACATTTAGACAAGGATTGTTTGAAGAGTTGCAACATGATGTTTTGATCAATAATTTTTTGTAATATTGATTAATTAGTTAATTTTAATTTTTTATGTGAATAAAAAAGGGCTTCTTTTTGTTTCTCGCGCCGGACCCTTAAAAGTATAGGAACATGCCTGTTTGGTATGAAGGAAAATGTTTTCTTAGAAAATATTTTCTTGAAAAATAAGTGGGTTTCTTACTTATTTTCTAGTGTTTGGTATGTAAGCAAAAAATATATTATCCTAAGAGCATTTATATGTAATCTACCAAAATACTATGGAGGTGGGATGGGTGGGGAGTGGGGAGGAGACAATAAACTTGGAATATCACTTATGAATTTTTTTCCCTACTTTTATTAGAATAGTCATTTTTCTCATTTTTAAGAAACTTATTTGTCTAAGAAAAATGTCTCCCAAAATATTTTGACCAACCAAATATTAAAAACTTTAAAAACATTTTTCAGAAAATGTATTCCTTCCTACCAAACACACGCTTAATTCATCAGACCTGATAAACAAGCCACATAACTACACGATGGTACCCGCAAGGGTAGCCAAGTTGGTGTAGCAGTAGAGTGCGGGATCGCAAGGTCACGAGTTCGATCCCCTGCATAAACCTTCTTGGTTGAGCCTGTCACACATGGCTTGCCAAGTGTGGTTAATCGGCTGACGTGGTTTGCAGGCTATTGCGTCAGTCCGGAGTTTACCCTGTGCGCACTCGAAAGAGTAGCGGCTGCGGGTTCCTTCGTCAACAAATAACTACACGATGGTGAAACATAAAAGTGTATTAATTAACTACAATTAAGTGATAATAATGTATGTAAAACACTGTCATATATTGTTAGCTTATTAGATTACTATAAACACCTAATTATGAATAAGTTTTACAAATATTTTCTTATTTCGAGTAAACAGAACTATTCTTGCACTTCTACTTGGCGAACAATCTTAATTTAGGGGTTTTATGAACAGAAACAATTCTTGATGGGCCCTTTAATAAAACTTATGTGGCGAAATTTAAACTAATCGGGGCGCTAAGCAAATATCAGACCCCTGACGAGAAATAAAAAAAATCAAACTATTTTTTAAGTGTTATAAAATAATAAACTAAAATAAGAATATTTGTAGCGAAAGAGAGAAGAATTTCCTTTTGAGGGATGAAATATAATTGAAGGAACATCTCTATTTATAGGAGAAATTGACTTGGTCTCAAAGTTATTAGCACTAATATTTTTTCTAAAGATAGACATCCACAATATATGATAATATCTATAACACTCCCCCTTGGATGCCTATTTTGATAGATAATATGTCTCATTAAAACCTTACTAGAAAAATCCAGTGGAAAAATTATAGTGAAGAAAAAAGAGTACACATTTCTAATAATACACATTTTGGTTGACTCATTAAAAACCTTACAAGGAAAATCCAGTCGGACAAAACCTTATACGAAAAAAAGAGTACAACATGTATTAACTCTCCTGATGAGAACTTCAGTCCAAATGCTTGAGTCTTTGCATTCCAATCTTGTGCACCATATTTTCGAAAGTTGCAGTTGGTAGAGACTTAGTGAACAAATCAGTCATATTATAACTTGAACAAATATGTTGCACGTTGATATTGTTGACACCCAATTTTGTCCCGTCTTTTTCAAATTATTTGCAATTTTAAATATTTTTGACACCTCAAAACATTTTTATCTATATACATACATGCGTATATATATATTATTATTCTCTTATTATTATTATTATTCACATTTTTACTATCATTTGCATTTCTATCATAATCATAAGTTTTATCCGAAAATTCTATGTTATTTTATTCTCACAAAATTGCGTCGCATTCCCATTTTTTTAAAACATTAAACATTTCGCAAATATTATATTTTTATTACTATCACATTGTTATGTTATTTTTTAAATAATTCACGTCTTTTACAAAACAAATATATATTTTAATGTTAAACCCCTTTCATATTTTTTTTTTAAAAAACCCAAAACAATTCCTAACCCATTCCATTTTCCCAACCCAATACAATTTCCCCCAAACCAAATCCTAAAACCCAACACCCTTTTTCTTTCAAGCCCAATCGGCCACCCCATCTTCCAAGCCCAACCCTCCACAACCTTTTATCCCATTTAAACCAAAACCCACAAAATAAAAACCCAACACCCTTAAACCAAAGCCCAAACCAACCCGAGCCCAAATTCCCCTTAAAACCCCCACACCCGTCGGCCCAATTAGGCCAACCCGAACCGGCCCTCACCCGACCCATTCCCTTACCCCTTTAAACCAAAACAAAACCCAAAAAATCAAAATAAAAGAAACCTAAACCCTACTCTCCCAAATCAGCCGCCACCCTACCCCTACGCCTGACACCACCAGTCGCCACACCGCCGCCTGACACCACCAATCTACCCCATCACCTTTCTGCAACACATGCCCCAAGAACACGCCTAAAAAAATCAGATTTTTTGTTCCCCCTTTATTTTGAAATTTGAATTCGTTTTAAGGGGGTATGAGGGGGGGGGTTGAATGTTAAGGGGAGTATCTATAAAAACCCTTCCTTGCTCACTGATTTCAGGGGTCGGATTCGGAAATTTTCGGGTCGTTTTAGGTCCGAAATTTAAGAAAATCCGAAATATTTGTTTGTTCTTGCATGTGTTCTTCAACTTAAAGATTCCAAATTTTTTTTTGTGTTGAAGAATCTGGATTTTTAGCTATTTTTTTCACTGTTTTTCGGTCCAAATCGGGTCGGGTCACTGCCGGGTCGGGTCGGGTCGGGTCATTCCGGGTCGGTTCAAACATTCGAAAATCAGAAAACAAAGTCCTATTCCCAGAAAAATCAGAATTCAAAAAAATCTACAAAAAAAAAATCAGAATTCTAACATTTCCGAGCGGATTCGACGATTCAAAACACGCCTCGGTTCGCTACCCGGAAAAGGTTAGACTCGTTCCAATTCTTCTATATTTCTTGAAGCTTATTTGATTGTGTTGTTTATGCTTGATTTAGTATGATATTTTGCTAAGTAATGTAGTCTTGATTAATTAATATGATAATGAGACGATTTTGCTTATATAATTGTATTTATGTTGTTGGGATATTTCTGATTTGGAGTTGATACGTGATAGATGATATTGCCTCGATGTTTTGGTTAACTAATTATTGTCATTAGCTTTAGTAAGGTATCTTGGGTTCATTGTTAAATGCAATACGGATAATGTAAGATTAATATGTGTTTGGAAGAGCTATGGCTTGATTAAATACTCTTAGGACACCTAGCGGATTGTTGATATTCAAATTATTGTATGTTGTGTAAGTTGTTAGTTTGGTGGCTGCCTAATAAATCAAAAAAGCGAGCATACTTTAATTGATTAAAAAGCGATATTTCCATGTCATATTCTAGATTAATATGTGCAATTTCAAAAGGAATATATTACCCGTGTTTAATATAATAGTATGTGCGCTTGGTTTAAGTTTATGAATGTTATGTTTCTTTAAAGATTAAGATTAGTCCAACGGAATTTATTATGTATGTATACATAATTTGTATATTGGTCTTCCTTGCCTCTTTTATTCTTGTTTAAATTTAGAACCGGTTGTGTTAGCATATATTCTTTCTTCGGCTACTTTAACGTGCCAAAATCTGAAAAATGTCTTAAGGATATGTAGAAATAATGCCATGAATACTCGTTCCTATGTACATTTAATGTTGTATACTTCGTGTATGTATATATATATATATATTTGGAATATTCATGTGTTGATATTTTCGTTCCGTCTACTAATCTTTTTTTTTCTTCTTTTTTATTTTTACATGAAATGCATCGGGAGTAACGAAGAGTCTCGTTATGAGACTCATCATGACTTCGTCCAAAGTGAAGAACCACATCTGTGTTCATTGCATCCTCCGGCCTCGAAAATTCAAAACAAATAGGATGCCGATGATATCGTCATCCGTCCTAGCCGCTCGCTTCTATTTATTGTTAAATTCGTCTTTCATTATTATTTGGGTTGTAATAATTAATTAATTATGCATCGTCATTAGAATGCTTAAAATAATTAGGCATGAATAGAAGAATGAATAGGATAGTCTAACTGCCGTTAGTTTATTTCTTAGGCTCATTTGAATTGGAGACCATCGCTAGCTTTATTTGTTTAGGGCCGTCTTGTATGTTCCAAACTTAGCCTCTAGTTACTTTGCTCTATTTTTTTGGGTTCGTTATGCATGCTTTAATATCTTTTAAAATAATTTGGCTATCTATTATTCACTTTCTTTAAAAAAAAAAATAATAATAATAATAAGGTTTGCATTTTATCCGATTTGCAACATTGAAAGATTTTCATAGAATTTACTTTTATTATCACCTAATACATATTTTTGTAAACGAATGAACTTTATATCTATTTGTTATGTATAGTGTCTTATGAAATGCATGCTTTTCTCAACTCTATATGTATTTTTTATAAATAATGCTTTACAAATGCATGCTTTCCTGTATTCTAAAAAATAAATGCATGCCTTCTCCAAAATCAACTTCACACATATATATATACAAAATGCATACTTCATGGGTATAATGTATACCTTTCATCAAAATCAATTCATATGTGTATGTACTTTTATTCTACATACATCTCATAAGTCATGTCTCATAAATGCATTTGTTTTTTTATCCCATATATATTTTATAAGTTATGCAATACATACTTTGCTAACAAACTCATTTTATATTTCTTTTTTTAGGTATCTTTTAAATAAATTATGTGCAATATCCTTTCCTCAAAACTTTTTTAAAAAAAAAAACATGCATTTTCCTAGTAATAATTAACCTGAGTTTGACCGGATAACTGCAAGTTAGCGGATCTTAAAGGATGCCTAACCCCTTCCCTTTAGGATAATAAAGAACCCTTACCTAGAATCTCACTAGTTTCGCAGACCTTAAAATTGGAGTTACAGTGCAGCATTTAGTTTAATATTTAGGTGTCCTAATTCACCGTAAAAAATAATTAGGTGGCGACTCATCAATTCATTTACCCAGGAATCACCGAATACGCCTGTGCTCCGCTTTGACCCGAGCAGGTCAAAAGTCGGCGCGACAGCATGGCGACTCCGCTGGGGATAACTTTCAGGTTCTTAACCATAGCAAACCCAGGTTACTTATTACTACGCTTTATTTTTTGCTCTTTATTTGATTTAATGCTTTGATTTGTTTCCATTGTAAATTTTGCATAACTGCTTTAAATGTTATATTCTCTTACTGCTTTCCTTAAATTGGCATTCCGCTCATATTTCTTCCATTACGGAAAATTGACACTATCACACATTACACGCGAGGTGTGTTTTGCGCACCCGCAAATTTCATTCAAATTACCAAATTTTTAGGAGAGTTGGTATATGCGCGGAGCGTCCGGACCATCCGGTCGGCCGCGTAGCCTTCTCACTCGAGCAGTCCGCTTGGGAACTTTGTGTCTAGTCAGCCAAATCTTAGAAAATTTAGGATAGAGCTATACCACCATTTATCTTAAGTCATGCATGCATACACCTTAGGTGGGTCGATCCTGGGCATCGACTCCACATTTAAGAAATCCACCAAATTGTCAACGGGTTCTACAACCCAACGACCATATCATCATATTATGTGTAGCATGATAATGATAGAACTGATACAAGCCTAATCATTGAAATATCAAAATTGGGAAAATTATACTTTCTTTCTTTTACTATTTTTTAGGATGGAACAAGTTCCGCAAATCTCTGAAGTTAGGATGGTGAGTAGCACTCCGAGTAAGCTGAGAGTATGGTGGGAGAATTTTGACCTTGGCAGCCAAATGGCGATTAGAAGAAAGTTGGGATGCCTCATTTCACTATTTGACATCACTCCTGATCAACATTTGGTCAGAGCATTAATTCATCTTTGGGATCCAGACCGGGTTGTCTTCAAATTCAAAGATTTTGAGCTCACTCCCACTTTGGAAGAAATCAACTATTTCACCAACTTGATTTATCAAGACAGAGGTCAAATCATCCCTCACGGCCAGTCTGGAAAGAAATTCCTGCGCTATTTGGGGTTAAAGAACACCAAAAAACTCCGATGCTTTGAAAATAACTGGGTTTCCCTAGAATACCTTTATGAGAGATATGGTCGTCGAGATAGTTACAAGTCATTTAGAAAAGAATTCTCTTGCACTCATGACCACTGGCAAGCCAGGCGCCCTATTGCATTTGCTGTCGCTTTACTGGGTATTCTAGTGTTCCCGCTTGAGCACGGGAAAATAAGTACTTGCATATGTTCTGTGGCTCGAGCAATTTTTGAGGGAGTTGACGGTGCGCAGCTCACTTTGGTCCCTATGATACTGGCAGAAATGCTCCGGGCTCTTGGAAAATGTAAAAGAGGCAAAACAAATTTCTTCAAAGGTTGCAACCTTATCCTACAGATGTGGGCCATAGAACATTTTTATCAGCGTTCGAACATGACAGATATTTGCTTCAGTGAGTCAAATAAGACCGCCAGCTTTTACGACAGGACGAAACATTTTTTGTCACCAGTCGGCACCAAGGATTGGTATGAGTTTCTAGCATCCCGCATTAGTGATCAGATTCAATGGAAATACCCATTGCTCCCAAACGCCAAGAAAGCCTACGTGAGATGCAGAAGGCTTTACTACATCGAGCTCATCGGGTTGAAAGGACTCCAGCCATATGCGCCACTACGCGTACTGCGACAGTTCGGTCAAAAGCAGATAATCCCTCTCCAAGCAAATATGAGAGTTTCAGAAATTCAATTCGGACCGAATTTCATTGTCCCTAGAGCCAGGCAGATTCTCCATGAATGGAATAGTGTGGATAAAATAGACGTTGGAGATGGACAAGCAGGGAATACTCCTGAATATGGTGCATGGCTTCGAGAAGGTCACAACAACTCGGATCATAGCCCCGAGGGAGAATCAGGTTTCGAGGATGTAGGTACAACAATCTGGATAAGGACTTGTCGGCTCAAAAACACAGTTATTACTCCTGAGATGTGGTCTCAAATGCAGGACATAGTGCAATATTTAGAAAACGCAGGAGCCGGACCTAGCAGTGTTAGGGCTCCATCTTCATCTATGTAATCACAAACGAAATTTTAGCTTGGTTATCAACCCTGTTATTATATGCACTATTATTACAGCAAATTTCAACCTTTAACTTTGTTCCCAACAAAAGTATTCCAATTTGACGGCTTAAATCAATTTATCAATATCTTGCATATTTGGCGTTTAAGCCCACCTCTGGCATAAGAGAGCCCCCCATGCATATTAGGACGCGCATTTAATTTTCCTACAATCTGCTTGCTACTTGTTCACTGTTTTCCACTCTATACATGTTATTCAAAGCAATAATTACTCGTCTCATACTAACTTGGTTTGCTTCATTTTGAAGAAGGTTTATTTTGCCCGCTTTATTTCCCAAAAGTTGATTCGCGTTGATTGAAACTGGCGGAACACCCCTACTTCACGAGATCCAAAGCACAATCGTCCGACAAAATGACTGATTCAGGGGCATCCGAACAAATCGGTTTGGGACTTGTCGCTCTTCCGGGAGGTGAACCAGAGACATCGGAAAGGAGAAATTCTACCGTCCAGGATGAATACCTCGCCCAACTGTTGCAGCAAATGGCAACCATGCAGACTGAGATCGAGCGACTCCGAAATCTTACCAATCTTTCCATCAGCCTCAATACTCCACTCCCTAAACAAGGGATGAGCGCGACTGCACCACAAACCTTTCCATCTCTTGAATCGCCATTTCCCCAGAACCTTCCCCAAAATCCCTTACTAAGCAAAACCAATCCTCAACTCGCCAGCCCACAACGTACCAATCCGCATCCTATCAACCCACAGGTCAGTCCACAACAAAGCCCGCTACAAAATGACCCAGTATCCTTCACAGCTCCATATACGCCTCAAGCTCCACTTGCCCAAACTACCCCACTAGTCCAAAATATCCCTCCCACGCAAAATTACCAGGCGACCCAACAAATACCGATGGCACATGTCACTAATAAGCGATGTGCCACCAAAGATATGCAATGGAAGCCCAACCCTTTACTTCTACCATACCAAACATACCTCCTCAGGAGATAGACCAATATGAAGAGATGGAAAAGCAAGTAAGGATTAAAACTGATGAAAGTATGGCGAGAGAAATTCATAGCCTGAAAGAAGCGTTTAAGAACATTCAAACCAGCAAGGGGTATGAAGGACTCGAGTACGAAGATCTCTGCATGCATCCCGACGTTCAGTTGCCTATCGGATATAAGGTGCCGAAATTTGACTTATTTGATGGAAAAGGAAATCCTCGCGCTCATTTAAGATCATACTGTGACAAGCTGGTTGGAGTGGGTAGGGACCAGGCCATCATAATGAAGTTATTCATAAGGAGTCTAACAGGAGAAGCGCTCGACTGGTACACAAGCCAGGACCCGCGAAAATGGCATAACTGGGGCACAATGGCACAAGATTTTGTGGATAGATTCAGGTTTAACACTGACACAGTCTTAGATAGATTTTATTTAATGAAATTGGAGAAAAAATCTACAGAGACCTTCAGAGAATATGCCATGAGGTGGAGGGCGGAAGCAGCAAAGGTTCAGCCCCCGATGGCAGAAAGTGAGATGACCACGCTCTTTGTGCAATCTATGAAAAATGCAACTTACTATGAAAGAATGATAAGCGTCATCGGACGGAATTTCTCCGAAGTGGTAAGGATGGGAGATTTCATAGAAGAGGGTATCAAAACGGGAAGGATCACAAATTTGGCGGCATTGCAGGCGACGAGTAAGGCCATTCAGTCAGATTCATTTGGAGGTGCAGTTAAGAAAAGGAGGGACGGAGCATCCCCTGTCATGGCGGTCCAGGAGCATAGGTCCAACCAAATGTCAACCTACCAAAGCTCATCATCTCAGCCTCCCTACTATAATCAAAACACCCAAAATCCTCAGCCCTCCTACTATGGCCAAAGCACACAAAGCCCTCAGCCTTATTGCCAACACTCACCTACTCCCTACCCTGTCTACCATACCCAGCCAATATACAGTCCACCACGAGCACCTACCTATCCGAATTCCCCGCAGTATCAACCCACATATCCACCTCAGTAACGAGCCCATCCACCAAATGATCCCAGACCCCGTGCGAATCACGAAAGAAGGCCAGTCAAAACATATACACCTTTAGCCGAACCCCTAGCCCAGTTGTATGAAAGATTGAGGACCGCAGGAATACTCCAACCCATCCCAGGGCATATCCCCAATCCTATTCCCAGATCGTATGATGGAACTAAGCATTGTGCGTACCACTCGGGGATCACCGGACATGACACTGGAGTTTGCTTTGCCCTCAAAGACAAGATCGAGGCTTTGATCAAAGAAGGAATTATCCAACTGAAAGGACCTCCCCCTAATGTAAACAATAACCCTTTGCCAAATCATGACGATGCCAATGTAAACATGATTACTGTTGATGAAGAAAACAGTTTGGAATGGACCATTGTGCCGGTCCAAACAAAGGAAAAGGTTGAATCATCGGCTTTGATCACCCCTATAATTACAGTTCAGGTAAGGGCACCGTTTGAAGTGGAAATACTTCCTCCGAAATCGCGGATAGTGACGCCATCTGTTGATACCAAAACTGCCCCTTGGAGCTATTCGATTCGGGAAAGGAGCAGGGGAAAGGAGAAACAAATTGTAGAAGTTGTCGTCGCTGGCATGACAAGATCCGAACGATGTTATGCCCCTGCAGACAATCCAAAAAAGGCTGTAACAGAGACCGAAGTGGAAGAGTTCTGGAGGAAAATGCCAACCAAGGAGTATTCCGTTGTAGAACAATTGAAGAAAACACCGGCTCAAATTTCTTTGCTATCATTGTTGATGACTTCTCCGGACCACGGACGTGCTTTACTGGAAGTACTCAAAGAAGCTTATGTTCCGAGAGAGACCACAGGCGAAAAACTCTCGGCCTTGGTCGGACAGATCTTAGAGGCCCATAAAGTCTCTTTTCATGACAAAGAATTGCCACCTGAGGGTTTGGGCCACAACAAAGCTTTGAACATAACGGTAAAGTGCATGAACAAGTTCATTTCTAAGGTATTGATTGATGGAGGCTCAGCCATCAATATTTGTCCCGTGGCGACTCTCCGAGCTTTGGGAATTAGCATTGGAAAGATTCGTGAAAGTCATGTGAGAGTTAAAGGCTTTGATGGAGCCCAAAGGACCGTTATGGGAGAAATGGATTTAACATTGCAAGTAGGACCCGTATAGTTCGTCATGGAATTCCAAGTGTTAGACATATCTACAGGTTATAATCTGCTAATGGGGAGACCTTGGATCCATGTGGCGGGTGCAGTTCCTTCTACTCTACACCAGAGCCTGAAGTTTGTCTGGGATCATCATGAGGTCGTGATACACGGAGAAGGGAGCAATTCAATATATCCCGAAGGACAAATCCCTGCTGTTGAAAGCGTAGATATATTGGATGGGTCCGTCTTCCACATCAGAGAAATTACATGTGCCTCAAAAGCTAAAAAACTGAAATTACCCCGGGTTCTCACAATGGTGGCCCAGGAAATGTTGAAAAATGGCTTTAAGCCCGGTCAAGGCCTCGGATTGAATTTAGAAGGTATGGTAGAGCCTGTTCACTTGCTCAGTAAGAAGGATACTTTTGGTCTCGGATACAGACCCACTTCTGAAGAAGTCGTGTCAGTCAACCTCCGAAAGAAAAGAGACACTCCCCTACCAAAGCCTGTTCCACCTCTGAATCAGTCATTTGTCAAAGCATATGATACTCAGGAGTCAAAGGAAGATGATGCAGACAATCTCGCGGAAGGATTTAAAAGTCTTTTCATTGCAGGAGAAGAAATGGAATGCAATGTAATTCTAGATGATTATGCTGAAGGCCCAACCATTTGGGACGCAGAACATGGAGATGTTTTAAAAAATTGGACCTGTGCCCCGGCCTCGTTTCTCCGGGAAGCTTGGTAGAAATTATCTTAGTATTTTTTTTGAAACAATGCGATTCTGATTGAGGCTTGAATCGCATCTATGCATTTTAATGTGTTTTGCCTCCATCTTTTGAAAGCTTAAATGACAAATCCACATTGCTTTTGCTATTTCAAAATTTATTGTGTTTACTAATTTTCTTTTCTCTTTCAGCATGCAAACTAATAAATCTGTCGATAATGTGAATGTGACATGTAATGAAACAAACAAACAAAATCCAAACAACGAACAGGACTTCGAAGAGTATGAGGAAGACTTGCAGCCAGAAGAATTGACCGAGGAATTGGAACATTTTGAGAATAAGCCAAAGCCAAATTTAGATGAAACTGAGGCAGTAAATTTGGGAGATGCGGAATATGTGAAGGAAACAAGAATCAGCGTCCATCTGAGCACCGCACAAAGGAAAGAGCTAACGGATCTTTTGAGGCAATATATCGACGTATTTGCTTGGTCTTATGACGATATGCCAGGGCTAAGCACGGATATTGTTTCTCATAGATTGCCTATTGATCCATCATGCCCTCCAGTGAAACAAAAACCAAGGAAAATCAAGCCCGATTTGAGTTTAAAGGTCAAGGAAGAGGTGTCCAAGCAATTCGATGCAAAGGTCATTCGAGTCACAAGATACCCCACTTGGTTGGCCAACATTGTACCTGTGCCAAAGAAAGATGGAAAGATACGGGTGTGCGTGGATTATCGGGATCTCAACAAGGCAAGCCCGAAGGATGATTTCCCTCTCCCAAATATTCACATACTTATTGATAACTGTGCGAAGCATGAATTGCAGTCATTTGTTGATTGCTTTGCTGGTTACCACCAAATCTTGATGGATGAAGAAGACGCGGAAAAGACAGCATTCACTACGCCTTGGGGAGTATACTGTTATCGGGTGATGCCGTTCGGACTCAAAAATGCAGGTGCCACCTACATGAGGGCCATGACTACCATTTTCCATGATATGATCCACAAAGAAATAGAGGTCTACATGGATGACGTTATTATCAAGTCGCGAAGGACTTCAGATCACATGACAGATCTAGAGAAGTTCTTCGACCAACTGAGGCAGTATAACCTGAAATTAAACCCTGCAAAGTGTGCATTTGGTGTCCCTGCTAGGAAGCTGCTAGGTTTCATCGTGAGTAGAAGAGGTATTGAATTGGACCCCTCGAAAGTAAAAGCTATTCAAGACTTGCCTCCTCCAAAGAGTCGAAAAGACGTGATGAGTTTCCTTGGTCGCCTCAATTACATCAGCAGGTTCATAGCACAATCAACAGTGTATGTATATATATATATATATATATATTAGGAATATTCATGTGTTGATATTTTCGTTCCGTCTACTAATCTTTTTTTTTCTTCTTTTTTATTTTTACATGAAATGCATCGGGAGTAACGAAGAGTCTCGTTATGAGACTCATCATGACTTCGTCCAAAGTGAAGAACCACATCTGTGTTCATTGCATCCTCCGGCCTCGAAAATTCAAAACAAATAGGATGCCGATGATATCGTCATCCGTCCTAGCCGCTCGCTTCTATTTATTGTTAAATTCGTCTTTCATTATTATTTGGGTTGTAATAATTAATTAATTATGCATCGTCATTAGAATGCTTAAAATAATTAGGCCGCGAATAGAAGAATGAATAGGATAGTCTAACTGCCGTTAGTTTATTTCTTAGGCTCATTTGAATTGGAGACCATCGCTAGCTTTATTTGTTTAGGGTCGTCTTGTATGTTCCAAACTTAGCCTCTAGTTACTTTGCTCTATTTTTTTTTGGGGTTAGATTATGCATGCTTTAATATCTTTTAAAATAATTTGGCTATCTATTATTCACTTTCTTTAAAAAAAAAAAATAATAATAATAATAAGGTTTGCATTTTATCCGATTTGCAACATTGAAAGATTTTCATAGAATTTACTTTTATTATCACCTAATACATATTTTTGTAAACGAATGAACTTTATATCTATTTGTTATGTATAGTGTCTTATGAAATGCATGCTTTTCTCAACTCTATATGTATTTTTTATAAATAATGCTTTACAAATGCATGCTTTCCTGTATTCTAAAAAATAAATGCATGCCTTCTCCAAAATCAACTTCACACATATATATACAAAATGCATACTTCATGGGTATAATGTATACCTTTCATCAAAATCAATTCATATGTGTATGTACTTTTATTCTACATACATCTCATAAGTCATGTCTCATAAATGCATTTGTTTTTTTATCCCATATATATTTTATAAGTTATGCAATACATACTTTGCTAACAAACTCATTTTATATTTCTTTTTTTAGGTATCTTTTAAATAAATTATGTGCAATATCCTTTCCTCAAAACTTTTTTTTTTTAAAAAAAAATATGCATTTTCCTAGTAATAATTAACCTGAGTTTGACCGGATAACTGCAAGTTAGCGGATCTTAAAGGATGCCTAACCCCTTCCCTTTAGGATAATAAAGAACCCTTACCTAGAATCTCACTAGTTTCGCAGACCTTAAAATTGGAGTTACGATTGGCATTTAGTTTAATATTTAGGTGTCCTAATTCACCGTAAAAAATAATTAGGTGGCGACTCCTCAATTCATTTACCCAGGAATCACCGAATACGTCTGTGCTCCGCTTTGACCCGAGCAGGTCAAAAGTCGGCGCGACAGATATCACCATTCTTTTGGAGCTCGTATGTGAAGAAGAACTTTGGTGAAATATGTTTTGTCCTAACTCCTTTTATGAATTCTCCCTTCAATTGAGCAATGTATGCTGCATTATCTTCATATAAAATTGTGGGTATTTTGTCACATTTCAAACCACATTTTTCTCGAATGAGATGTATCATTGACCTCAGCACACAACTTCTCGGCTTGCTTCATGAATTGCTATTATCTCAGCATGATTTGATGAGGTAGCTATGATAGACTGCTTTGTAGATCACCAAGATATGGTAGCACCCCCACATATAAACACATAGCCTGTTTGAGATCTAGCTTTGTATGGGTCAGATACATACCATGCATCGGCATAACCAACAAGACCGGGACTGCAATTGTTAGAATAAAATAAGCCCAAATCGATAGTCTCTTTTAGATACTGCAATATGTGTTTAATTATGTTTCAATGTCTCCTTGTAGGAGCACAACTATATCTTGCTAACACATTAACTGAAAATGTTATGCCAGGCCTTGTGGTATTGACAAGATACATTAGTGCAGCGATTGCACTAAGATATGGTACTTCAAGATCAATAATTTTTTCATTATTTTCTTGAGGTCAGAATAGATCTTTATTCACATCAAGTGATCGAACAATCATCAGAGTACTTAATGGATGTGCTTCATTCATACAAAATCGTTTCAAAACTTTTTATGTATATGCAGATTGATGGACAAAGATACCATTTGTCAAATGTTCAATTTGCAAATCAAGGCATAATTTTATTTTTCCAAGATCTTTCTTCTCAAATTCCTTCTTTAAATAATCAATTGCCTTTTTGAGCTCTACATGAGTTTCATTGAGGTTTATGTCGTCAACATATACAACAAGTACTACAAACTCCGATATCATTTTCTTTATAAAAACACATGGGCAAATGACATCATTTGTATAGCCTTCCTTTAACAAATACTCATTAAGGCGGTTATACCACATACGTCCGGATTACTTTAAACCATACAATGATCTTTGCAATATGATTGAGTACATTTTTTGAGACTTTGAACTACATGCTTCATGCATCTTAAATCCTTCAGGAATTTTCATGTATATTTCATTTTCAAGTGATCCATAGAGATAGGTTGTAACCACATCCATTAAATGTATCCCAGGTCTCTTATGGGCAGTGAAACTAATGAGATAATGTAACGTTATTGCATCCATAATGGGTGAGTACGTCTCTTCATAATTGACGTCATGCCTTTGTGAAAATCCTTGTGCAACAAGGCGTTCCTTATATCTTTGTATCTCATTTTTCTCATTTCTTTTTCACACAACAACTCATTTATAACCAACATGCTTAATACCAATAGATATTTGGACTACATGTCCAAAAACTTTCCGTTTAGTGAGTTTAACTCTGATTGAATTGCCTTTTGCCACTTTGGCCAATCACATATTTCTTGGCATTCTTTAGCAGATTAGGATTCAAGATCCTCACTATCTTGCATAATTCTAGTTGCAACATTATAAGCAAAGACATAATCCACATTTATTTCCAACCGATTCAAATTCCAATTGAATTTATTTATATTTCTTTATTTTCTTGACTTTGAGACTCATTGATTTCTTCAAGAATATCATGATAGATAAAATCTTACATTTTTTTATGAGATTCTTTCTTAGTGTCATCTTGACCATTTTTTTTCTAGGATTTCGATCCTTAGAAACCCAATGGTCTACCATACTTCAGGCGTGCTTTGGACTCATTTACTATGACACTAGTAGATGGTCCTACAAGGACATCAATCCGAATTGGGACATTCTCTGCAGGGATATGTCATTTGGTAATTCTTTTCAAATTTGTAAATGCTTCTGGCATTTGATTTACTATTTTCTGCAAGTGAATAATCTTTTGGACCTCTTACTCACAAATAGAAACATGTGGATCAAGATGAGACAATGCTGGATTATTCCACAAATTTTCCCTTTTTATTTCATTATTCTCTCCTCCTAATTTTAGAAAAATTATCTCATCAAATCGACAATCTGCAAATCAAGCCGTGAACAAATCTCTTGTTAATGGTTCAAGGTAGCAAATAATTGAGGGCGATTTAAACCCAACATATATTCCTAATCTTCTTTGGGGGGGCATCTTGGTGCGATGTGGTGGTGCTACAGGCACATATACAGCGCATCCGAAAATTCTTAGATGAGATATATTAGGTTCTTAACCCAAAACCAATTGCAACAGAGAAAATTTATGATAATTTGTCAGTCTGAGACGAATAAGTATTGATTCATGCAAAATAGCGTGATCTCAAACAGACGTGGGCAACCTTTTCATAAGTATTGGTCTTGTTATCAACTGCAGACGTTTAATTAATGACTATGCAAGGCCATTTTGAATGTGAACATAAGCTACAAGATGTTCAACTTTTAGCCCAATTGATAAACAATAATCATTAAATGCTTGGGATGAAAACTCTGCATCGTTATCAAGGCAAATAGACTTTATCGGATTATCAGGAAATTGTGCCCGTAATTGAATTATTTGTGCCAATAATTTCACAAACGCCAGATTATGAGATGACAATAGGCACACATGAGACCACCTAGAAGAAGCATATATTAGGACCATAAAATATCTAAATGATCCACTAGGTGGGCGAATAGGTCCACAAATATCCCCATGTATACGTTTCAAAAATTCAGGGGATTCAAACCAAACCTTTGTAGGTGATGACTTAATAATTAACTTGCCTTGATAACAAGAAGGACAAAAAAAATCATTATTTAAAAGAATCTTCAAGTTCTTTAATGGATGCCCATTTGAATTTTTTTATAATTCGTCTCATCATTATAGATCCAGTGTGTCACAGTCGATCATGCTAAAGTACAAACATATTGAAGTCAATAAACTTCTGATTTACGACAGAATGTGTCTCAATTACACTAATTTTTGTCCAATATAAGTCAGAAGACAAAGCAGGAAATTTTTCTATAACAACTTTCTGGCCAGAGACATCCTTGCTGATACCAATATATTCAAGATTCATCTCATCCATTATTTTAATATGTCATCCATTTTGACGGATATCTTTAAAATTTAATAAGTTTCTTCGGGATTTAGGAGAGAACATGACATCGTTTATAATGTGTTTTGTTTCCTTAGGCAAAATCATGATGTCTTTTCCGGAGCCTTCAATCAAATTGGTACTACCAAAAATGGTATTAACATTTGCCTTACCCAAAAGTAAACGAGAAAAATATTTCTTGTCTTTAAATATCGTATGTGTAGTAGCAGAATCAATCAAATAAATGTCTTCATAATTAAATTTTAATTCAAACTTGCTTTGAGAGTTATTCATATCTTCAAATGGAATGACATAAACAAAGTAAAATAATAATAAATATTAGTACTTCCAGTGAAACTTCATATCAAATGAAACTTCATATCAATACAATGTTTCAATATAGCTGGATGACAAATGAGTTGAAATTCAGTTGAAGGCCTCCAGCGTGGATTCGAATCCTGGTGGGAGCAATTTGCTCTCTTCTGGGGTAGGACCTTGTAGGTGATATCAGTTGCTTTGTTCTCAAATCCTGGTCATTCAAGCACATTCCGTGATTTACTGGTAGTAGTGCTGACTGCTGAGGGACCGAGACTACTATCTTCAGGAATAATCTGGCGTAAACTGGGAAACTGGATATAAAAAAAAACTAATAAAGTAGTCACGTTACACAAATCTCAATGAAGCAGATTGTACTAAAGATAATAAGTATCAATAGATATGAATGAAAAATGTAGTTGTGAAAACGGAATAACGTAATACTGCAATTTATACCACTAGATTAGGTAAATTAATTTTCATCTTTGTAAATACGTCTTTGGCTATAAAATACGTCCTCTGTCTTGGAAAAGTTCTTATGCATAAACTCTTCTCATATGCAATATATTTATTATCCGATCATATGTTTGTTTTATGCTATAAAAAATGCGGACATCTTTATTCTTTTATGCAGTAAACGAGAAATCCAACGCCAGCAATATTTAATCAAGACAGAATCAAATTAATTTTATTAATAACTAACTATAGATCTAGACTAAACTAATACGAATTGAAAGACTAGTACTCATGCAGACAACTAATGTTACATGATCTCGTATTCAACAACTACTATGACTAGCAAAAGTTAAAAATAAACAACTTAATCATCTCTAACCACAAAACTATCACAAATCAAGTGATCTATCTTTCCTTCAGGGTGCTCGAAGAAATCTGTTACATCCAAGTGCGTGATGTCAAATTGATTTTCAGAGATAAAATTCGCTTTGAGATTTTTCTCTTTCTTTTTCTTTGATGTTTGATAAAGCTCAACCAAGTGCTTTGCCGTACGAAAGGTACGTGCCCAGTGTCCACTTTCACCACATCGATAGCATTTGTTTTCTGAGCCACGTGCTTCCGGCACTTCATGCTTCTCATCCTTTTTTTTCCCTCTAGTGATTTTTCTTTGATGAATGATTAACACCAAGGAAAGAATTTCTTCCTTGACAATTATCATGACCACGACCAGTATCACGATCACGACCATGACCACGATTGGGGTCACAACCTTTTTCATGCCTAGAGTAGTGGGTGTACACCTCATTCACTTCGGGGAGTGTTGCAACGCCAGTAGGTCGATTCTCATGATTTTTCATCAGTAAATTGTTATTTTGTTCAGCCACAAGAAGATGAGCAATCAAATCAAAATACTTTGTGAAACCTTTCTTTCGATATTGCTGCTGCAGGAGCACATTCGAGGCATGAAAGGTGGAGAACATCTTTTCCAACATATCAAAATCAATAATCATTTCTCCACATAGTATCAATATAGAAGCAATTCTGAACATCACAGAATTGTACTTCATAACTGACTTGAAATCTTGTAGCCTTAGATTGATCCATTCGTGTCGTGCTTTTGGGAGGAAGACCATCTTCCGGTAGTCATACCTTTCTTTCAAGTTTTTCCATAAAACGAGTGAATCCTTAATAGTAAGATATTCAATCTTCAGGGCCTCATCAAGGTGATGACGCGTGAATATCATAGCTTTGACATTTTCTTGGTCGGATGCTTTATTTTTTCTTTAATGGTGTCTCCAACACCCATAGCATCCAGATGGATTTCTGCATCTAGCACACATGATAGGTAGTTCTTGCCCGAAATATCGAGGGCAACGAACTCAAGTTTTGTAAGGTTAGCCATAAAATAGAGAGAACAAAAATAGTACCTTAACCTCCAAAAATTTATTGAGACAGTAGAGTTTCGTGCTGATAACGTGTTATAAAACAATAAACTAAAGCAAAAATATTTGTAGAGAAAGAGAGAAGAAAGTTCTTATTTCTTTTTTAGGGATGAAATACAATGAAGGGACATCTCTATTTATAGGAGAAAATTGACTTGGTCCCAAAGTTATTAGCCATAATATTTCTCCTAAAAATAGACATCCACAATATATGATAATATCAATACCATCAAGGATTTTGTTTTCTTATAAATAAATCTCAAAACTGAAAAATATGTAATACAAAGCTAAAAAGTTGAGCGGCTTATTAACAATTGAACTTGGATTGAAGTCATACAACAACAACAACAATGTATTCAGTGTAATCTTATAAGTCTAATTTGGGGAGAATCGCGTGTATGCAACATTGGCCCGACCTTGTGAAGGCTTGGATTGAAGTCATAGCCACTGTTAATATAAAAAGTTATCCTAATGTCTGATATATGCGTTGGAGCCATGACTAATTCGATTTCGCTCTGTATAAGACCCATTTAAGGGGGAAGCAGTGCTACCACTACCTTGTGAAGTCATACCCACTAATAATATAAAAAGTTATCTCGGGTACATGTATTGGAGCAATGACTAATTCGTACCCGCATAAGACTCATTTATAAAGGGAAAGCGCTTCCTAATATGATTTTGTCCATACCAGGCTAAAATTCTATGGGAGCCCAAACCCGAAATCCTAATTAAGAGTGAATGATCTTATCCATTCCACCACAATTCTGGTTGGTAGCTTAATTTATTACTCCTACTTACAACTGTCAAAACAGGTTGATCTAACCCATTCGGGCTAGCACACACGAGCTTTGGAATTTGACGGGCAAGGCCGGATTGGCCCACCATTTTGATGGGTCTTTAAACAACAAGCCCAATCTATCACTACGTGGGCTGCGGGCCTGACCGGGCCAATTCACCTTTTTTTAATAATATTACATGGTGTTACCACTTGCTAATCAATTCTCAAATCCACAAATAAAATGATTCTAATAATGCTTATTAAGTTTGACTTCAAGTAAAGATTTGATTGTATGACTTCGGTATGAAATCTCTACCATTCTATGCAATTATTTTAGGTACAACTTATAAAAACGATCTTGTAGGACCAAACCGAAACTGAATAACTTTTGACATTATTAACACTTAACATATTAATAACTGATATCACTCAAATCAAATAGAGATATTAATAGCAAACTAAACAGTTAATGGGTAGCGATACAACTAGCTAATTAGAAAAATATTAACCTAGCTTTGTTTCAATAGATCTCAATAAAACGCAAAAGAAAATGATAATATTTCATCCATTTAAAGTAAAAATGAACTTCTCAAAGAAATTTTCACGGCACTTGTGGTGTATCCAACACCAGCACGCCATCTTCATTAGCTCATATGATTCTTCTTGTGATAAGGTTGTCTTAATATCTTCACTTACTTTCTATTTTCTTATTTTTAGATTAAATTTTTTTGGCCCTCGGGCCGGTCCAACCCACGCACACTCAAATCCACTGATCAGCGAGCTTACTTGGGTCGAACTAAAAAGTCTCGTTCTTAAATGAACTTCAAAAATTCAAATTCAATCCTATTAAATTACGAGTTGGGTTAGATCGGCCCACCGTACTTAGTCCACATTGACGGCTCTACTCCTACTTATACTTGTACTCCAGCATGAGACAGACTTTTTTCTTTTAACAGCATGATACAGACTCAACGTGTATACTAATAAAATAATAAGTAAAGGATGACATCAAAATAAAAGACGTTAACTAAAACAAAGCCGTCCGGTCCCAAAGGAGCGTCTCTCCAATTGGCACCTAATTTCTCGTTCTATAACTCTATCAAGGTGCCATTGATGAATTACAATAGAGATAATAGTAGTAATATAAATATTCCTCCACAGTGCACACATCCCCAAAGCTAAAAACTCAAAAAAATTCAATACCCCTCCACTTCTCCCATTACCATACACGTCTATTTGTCTTCTTCACACTCCCCCATAGCATTTTAGCACCCCCATTTCTTACTAATCTACATTTGGTCCTTTTTCTTGTGTTCCAATATAAACATATTATTAAGATTTTTTATCTCTTGTCCCTTTCTGTTCTGTTAGTTTCTTCCATTCAACTCTTCCTCAAGTGGTTTAAGAATCTCTTTTCTTCATTTGGTCCTAACCCTGTAATATAATATTCTTTAATTCCAAAAACCCACATTTTCTTTTCATAAATAATTCTCACTTCATTTCTTCCATTCAACTCTTCCCCATTACCCAAAATTTTTCGTTCATTGCCTATATTCAAGAAAAGAATCTTCGTTAATTTCCAAAACCCAGAAAATAATTTCCAATACCCAGAAATTAATTTCCAAAACCCAAAAATACCCAGAAATTAATTTCCAAAACCCAAAATACCCAGAAAATAATTTCCAAAACCCAGAAATTAATTTCTAAAAGCCCAGAAAAACCCATATTTCTTTTTGTCAAATTTCGATTTTTTACGATTTGGGTAAAATGGGTAATTGTTTAGGTTTATCAAGAAAATCGACGTCGGAGATTGCGCCGGCCGACGTGCTGAGAAAACATCCGGCCGTCAAACTGTACGGACATCCGAACAGTATTCCAACCAATTACATTCGATGTGCTCTTCTTTACAAGCCTATAACAGTCACTTTCATTCCTTCTAATACCCACCAATCACCTGTATTGCATTACAAAACGGATACCGTTACCGGGTCCGTTAACGACGTGCTCCGTTACTTGGACGTTATGTTTCCGGACCCGAAATTGTTAACGGTGTGTTATGATGAAACGACGCCGTTTGTTGTGTGGTTAGTGGTTTTGCAGCACAGGAGTATGACGTGGCATTTGGAGAGAATGGGGAGGTGGAGTGAGGATTTGGCAGCGCGTGGAGGTAAAGCGCGAGGTGATCCGGCAATGGGGACCCCACGTATGGAGATGAGGAAGTTTGCGAGGGGTTATTCACAGTTGTTGGAGGTAATGCTTGAACATGCTCAAATGGAGGAGAGAGTTGTCTTCCAAATCTTGGAAAAGGCTGATAGAGGTAACTTCATTATTGAAGAATTTATTCCCTTTTTCATCTATTACGTTTTGAGTCAAGGAGATAAGTTTTGCATACATCCTACCCCTCAGACCCCACGGGTGAGAATGCGTTGTTGTTGTTGTTTCATCAGATTGCTGAGCATTTTAGACAACTATACTACTTTTTAGTTCCATTAATAAGAGTTTTAATGAAGCATGAATTGGGAAAATGTTCTTGTGTTTATCTCTATTTGTTAAGATATTTTTTTATGAGCGAGAAATCCCTCCGGCCAACCCTTAAGGGTCGTGTGGTAGGGTGTGGTAGGGTGTCTAAGAATAGTACGGAATAGATAGGGTGTATTACTAATGCTGAGATTAGTTATGTTAGCTTTATTTTTTTATTGACTGTTTGTCTTGTTTTTTATAACATGCATTGCATAATTTTTAAATAGTATTGAATATAGTGTATTAGAATAGGAATAGTACTCATATTGTTATGTCATGGTTATACATAATACTCTAGTAGTATTTTCTCTAATACCTCCTACCAAATGACCCCTTAGGACCAACCGCAACCTTTCGAAGCTTAGGGATAATGGCCCGACCCCTCTGCCCTTCTCCACTTAAATACAAACAAGGCCTGAACTTGTTATCTTAACATCTTATTTGATAAGTTATACTAATGTTATTTGAGCTGGTTCTCTAAAGTCTTAAAGTTAAAAATTGCAAGATTGATTGATTGCCTCTCGGTAATATGGCTGCACGTATACGAGATGCAGAAAAGTCTGGAAGTTACTAACTTGTTTGTCATGGTGGGGTAATTATTTCTATGTAAGTTTGTTTAATTAACTTCATTGACAACAGTATGTATATTTTTTTGGAAAAATGAAACATTTAATTTGGTATACAAGTCTGAGAAGTTTAATAAGAAGTTTGAAAATGTGGAAAGTTGTGTGAATGATCCAGCCAAGCACACATCATAAGGTGATCTTTCTCTTGAATTATTGGGGATGGATGGTGTTGAACTGCGAAGATTTCCGAGATAGGTAGTGACTGTTGACAGAGACAAAAATCCTGCCTACTTTTAAGTTCATACTTCTTAATTTGTCCAACGTTAGTTGCTTCTCTGGATGCATGCTGATCTGTTTGTCTGTTATTTTGCCGCGATATTGACCTTTAATGAACTAATTCAGGATTGTGTAAAGCTGCAAATGAGGAGCATGCAAGGGACCTTCCTATGATGAATGGTATTAAAGAAGATATCAAATCTATAGGAGTTCTTGATTCAGGTCACCCTGCCTACCAAGAGTTCCTTTGCAACCTCTCTACTCGACTCAAAACCTTAAAGGTACGTACATTCTGCCTTCAGTATATCATTTTCAGGATTCATATATATTATTCGTCTTATTCGTCCAAATGTGCCTGAACACTCTTACTTCATATCTAATGCAGGAGCATAGCAAGAAACACTTTGAAGAGGAAGAGAAGAATCTATTGCCACTGATGGAGGCAGCCGAATTGAGTAAAGCGCAACAGGATAAAGTCCTGGACCAGTGCTTGGATGTCATGCAGGGGACACACTCGCATCTTTTTCGGTTCTTTATGGAAGGCCTCCTCCCTCCGGACGCAATGCATTACCTGGACATGCTTTCTAGGTGCAGTGACCAAAACCGAGTGTCTTCAATGCTCAGCTTAATTGTTGATAAGGTTGTATGATTCGATTTGACAATCAATCATTATTTCTTTGAAATACGGATAACAATCATTTGATTGAGAAATTAATCATCGAGTTTGGTCCAGCTTTGCTTCTAAAGTGGAGCACTTGATGCTATGATCACTGTAATTGCTTTGCTTTGCTCTTCCTTTAAGCACCATTGGTACCTTTTGTTATTTCTTTCACGAGGCAGATATTCAAAGCAAAAGGGAGGAGAGGTTGCCTTTTGTTGTTCCTTTTTTTTTGGCTATCTTTTTCCTTTTACTTTAGCAGTTTAGTTGGTTATAGTAATCTGTACATAGTGAAACATCAAGGGGACGAGCTTTGATGGATGTTCCGGTACGGGAGTGGGGGGCGGCCCTACGCGTAGGCAACAGCAGCACCGGCTCTACGAAGTTAGAATCGAATCTTTCTGTTGGCTTTCCCAATTCATTCATGAATAATAATTCAAGGGTGCTTTGAATCTACTTCTCTGTTAGTGTAAATAATTTGAAGGTGGTCCATGTGGATGTTGTTGCTTTTCTGTAAATAAGGTTTATTTCATCTATATGCTTTATCCATGTTCATCTTAGTTTCTTGTATATCATGCCATTGGCCTTAACTTTGATGCCTTTAGCTTGGGAGAACAAGAAGAGAATATTGGATTGTGGATAAAGTCTATTGCTTCTTCTTTTGCGTTTATACTTTTTGCCTTTTATTCTTCACTTCCAACTTAAGCTGCATCTTTTCCATTTAGATGCTACAGCCCTGAAATAATTTAGTATTCCCTCAAATTTATTTTATGTCATTCTCTATACGTATTTAATACTCAATTCTAACAGCTAACATGCCATTTTCTATATGTATTTAATACTCAATTACGTTTAATATCACAAGATTCAAAAGGTAATTCGGTATACACACTTTTAGTTTAAGACCACACAATTTAAAGGAAAAAGTTGTCTTGTCAAATTACAAAGTGAACATATAAGTTTTTGTTAATCAAATGATATTATTATTATTCATTATTGTAATCTTACTATAACACCGCATACCTTTAAACTAAGTTATGTTTATGATTCAGGGGTTTAGAAAAACCAAAACGGAAAGTTTAAAGTTGAAAATCAGTTTTTGTTCTGCAGATTTGATTTTACGTCAGGTTATATGGACCGTAAAATATTACGGCCCGTCAATTCTAACCGTACAATTCATTTATGGAATTGACGGTACACAATATATTATATGGACCGTATACAAAGTTACGGTCCATCCCTTCTTACCGTCAAATGCCCTCAGCTTTTACAGAACACTGGAAAATTGGAAATTTCAAGATGGTCAAATTATACGGACCGTATAAAATTATACAGTCCAGACCAGACCATAGGAAAATTCGACCGTCCGTCAAATTCAGCTGCTAAATCCTTCCGACAACAAACAGTATAAATACGAGACTTAGTTCTGCAAAATCAGTTTTCATAATCCCCAAGCCCCAGAACGAAGTTTCTCTCTTCCCAACTTTCTCCTACATCAAGGTAAGTCTCTCTCACAATTCTAAGTGATTCTAACGTAATCCCCATGGATTCTAAGTGAAACACATTGTTCTTAACCTAGAGTTTTCAAGATAAACTCAATCCAAGATTTCAAGTTCAAGCTTTGGATTCCTCCTTCCAAGTTCAGATTTTTCAGATACGTTTTGAAGCGATTAAGGTATGTAGAACTTCTATCCACGTGTGAGAATATCCATATTCTTTCCCACGCCACATTATTCCACGAAACCATAAAATTTCATAACTTAGGGTTTTAACTCTATTATCATGATACCCCTAATTACATGTAATACTATATATATATATCATGCCTCTATTACGGTTCGTTATTGTATTCATGATATGCCATTATGATTGTCATGAACACGTGTTTGAATTCCACGAGTTCCTAAATTACAAGTTATGATCAATGTTACTCAGTCCATGAAATTATACATGTTTTTTATGATTTATACAAGTTATATGATATGTTTATTTCACATGTTAAATTATGATTTCAAACCATGCTTTACAAGTTGCTTTCATGAAACCCATGGGCTTATAAACCACTATTTTCAAGTACATATTTTGGAAGTTGCATAGTTTACCGAGAAGGCTCGGACATCCTGAAACTAGGTATGCCACCGTAAGATAAGGATCGCTCCACCAAAGGACGATACCTTCAGATTACAGATTGGATCCTTTCATGCCATGTTTATATCTCATACCCCGTCAAGGTACGAGAGAGCTCTGCTGGTCGGGCCAGGTACCAGACTCCACATACCCACATGGTATTTCATGTTGTCGGTTATGCTATTGTTCTCCCCACAGATATACAGATATACAAATATACATATATGCAGATACACAACTTTACAGATTTGACACATATTTTATACTAGGGCTGGAAAGTGGGCCGGGACGGCCCGACCCCGACCCGACCCCGACCCGACCCCGTCCCGAGCTCGCCCTAGTCCCGCCACGACCTCGCTAAAAAAAATAAAAAATAACGGGGGAGGGACTCGAACTCGGGACGGGACGATGTCTCGTCCCGCCCGCCCCAGGCCCGCTAGACCCGACCCCGTCCCGAGCCCGAGCCCAACCCTGCTCTTTTCCCCCCTTTGCAAATATGACCGTTGCACTAACGACCATTTTAGATTATGGTCGTTGGCCAACGGCCATTTTAGGCCCCCCTCCCCCAACCCCCCTACCCCTTAATATTTATTTTTAACCCATAAGTTTGTATATTTACACTTTAACACAATTTTCCAACTATAAATAACTCATTTCTCTTCATCTTTCTCACAAATCTTCCTACAATCTCTCTAATTTCTCAATATATCTCTCTACAAGTCTACATTGTTTGCTAAATATTCAATTTTATTTATTCATTTGGGAATTGGGTGTGAATTTGGCAACTAGCTTGAGGATCTTCCATCGAGCAAAGTTTCAATTTTCGACCTCTCGATTACACGTCGACGTTACGTCGGCGTTTGGTACATTTGTTCCTCCATTAAATTATTATTGTCTGTTTATTTTATTTAGCGCACTTAATTTTATTGTCTTTAATTATTTATTATCATAATTAAAATGGAAGGATTAAAAGGTATGTTTAAGAGTAAGGGTAATAGTGCTTCTTCTAGTAGGGGCAACCAGGGCAAGGGTACTTCTTCTAGTCATCTTATTCCTACACATGATGATTTTGTTGATACTCAACATTTTCCTACAATACCATTAGATTTAGACCAGGAGCTATTTTCTGGAACTCAAGAAGACTTTAATTTAGACGATGATCTAGATGATATACCCACTAATGTTGATGACAACACACCCACTAGTGCACCTTCAACTGAAATACCTTATATTCCCCATAGTATGAGACGAGGTCCAGCAAAACGACTATTAAAATAAGATGCATGGACATTTTTTGATAGGGACGTAGAGAATCAAGTAGCCATATGTAAAATTTGTAAAAATGTTTTAAAATTTAAAACTGGAAAAGGTCACGGTGGGACGGGGGGTTTAATTAGACACGTAGTAAGTGCTCATCCAGCTAGGTATGCCCAATACCAGGCTTCAAAACCGGGTGCGCAAACGCCCGCTCCATCGGGACAAGGTTCACATATCGACATCGTCTCCTGACCAAATCTGGTCAAATTAACCCTATGACGGGGGGAATTGTAGGCTCTAAATACAATAAACATAGAGATAGGGAAGCAATATCAAAATTAGTTGCTATGGAGGGTTTGCCTTTTTCATTTCCTTCATCTCCAGGTTTTATTCATTACATTAGAGATATATATAATCCTTCTTTTAACGGTTTTCCTAGATCAACTGTTAAGAGAGATGTATTTAAATTCGCGCATGAATATCAACAATATTTACGTTTTTCATTATATCATTTTAATGGCAAAGTATCTATCACGTCTGATATAGGTCGTAGTACTAACGACCATGATTATTTAAATGTAACTTGTCATTGGATAGATTATAAATGGTCTATGCAAAAACGTATTTTAGCGTATAGATATATAGATGATAGGCACACTGGGACTTTTATTGCAGAAAAATTTTATCAAATGTGCGATTATTACGAAATTACCGATAAAATTATGACTATTACATTAGATAACGCTTCTAATAACAATTACGCAATTACAATTTTAAAAAATAGTTTAACTCCATCTTTTCCAGACCATTTTCATATAAAATGCGCGTGCCATATATATAACTTAATTGTAAATGATGGTCTATCACATTTTGAAGACATTCTTAGTAAAATACAATTTGCTATAAACTTTATTTTTAAAAGTAATAAAGTACAACGTAGAAAAGAATATAAAAAAACTTGTCACGATTGTGGACTACCTTATAGAAAAATTCCACAAGAAGTATCCACTAGGTGGAATTCTTTATACGAGCAACTACTTGGTGCTTATGACTATAAATTACCTATAATTTTATTTTTTAACTCTCATAATAAAAAGCCAGCTGATATGATTTTAGATAGTGATTGGGAAAAAATTTCCGAACTTATTGTATTTTTCGAGAAATTTTTTCAAGCAACAAAAGAATTTTCCGGTATATATTATCCTACCATTTCAACTATGTTATTTTATATAACTCTAATATTTTTATTACTTAGTGAATATATGGAAAAACCAGCTTATAAGGCAGCTATTAAAAAAATGTTTGTCAAAATAAAAAAATATTTTATTCATATTCCCTCTATTTATATTATTGGTTCTGTATTAAATCCTACTATTAAAATAGACGGTACTAAATCACTAATTGAAACTATTTACGATTGTATAGAAGTACTACCACCTCCAAGTCCCAAAAATCTAAATCACTCACCACATATTGAACAAACTAAAGAAGAAATGTTGTCTAGCGTAGAACACCAATGCAAAAATATATATAGATTTTATCAACAAGAAAATGCTAGTAACTTACCGGCTTCAATACCATCTTCTTCATCTTCAACACAACCTCACAAAAGACATGTTGTTTCTGCGACTAGTATTGAAAGCCTCAGAAATAGAATGTGCGGCCGTACCTCTACTACTAACCAAATTAGCGAGTTGGATATTTTCGTTTTGCAGGGTTCTGTACCGTATCAAGAAGTTATCAATGAAGATGGACATGAAGACTTGCTGAAATACTGGAGGGGGAATGAGAAGACCTTTCCGACACTTTCATTGATGGCTCGAGATGTTTTGAACATTCAAGCGTCATCAACTGCGTCTGAAAGCGCTTTTTCTGCAGGCAGATATCAAATAGGAGACCACAGACACTCATTAGCCAGAGACAGCTTGGAAATCGCAGTATTATTCAGAGATTGGATACGAGCGGAGCGGAGAAGGTGCGGTCAACCGAAGATCAACGAAGAAGATGATGAAAACTACAATGAAATCTTAACCGAAGGTAGTGGAAGCGGCGTGGATCAATTTGACCAACAAATATCAATTCCAACCGAAGAACTACATGAAATCATCAAGCAATTAGAACAAGTTTTTTGAGAATGTAATTTTTTTAATTGCAATTTTATTATGTAATTTGCAACTTTTGGACAACACCACAAAGTTGCAATTTAGATTTTAGACAATTGTATTTGTATTACAAAAAAATTATATGTCTATTAAATAATATAAGAGGCACAAAAACAGCCGTGGGATGTTTTTATTACACTATCTTGTTTTTTTTATTGAGTTTTTTTATACATATGTTATTTTTTTAAAAAAAAAGAAAAAAGGAAAACCCGTCGTACCCCGCCCCGAGCCCGACCCCGCCCCGACCCGATACGGGATCGGGATCGGACGGATCGAGCAAGTCCCGCTGCACTCGCCGACCCCGACCCCGACTTCTCTCCCGTCCCGCCTACGACCCGGCCCCGCTGATTCGAGCCCGCCCATCGCCACCTTTATTTTATACTCATGCCAGATCATGCTTATGTTACAGTTTCAGTTTCATGTCCTATTATTTCATGTGTCTGCTTATTCTTTCAGTTGTTTTACATACAATACAATTCAAATATATTAACGTCTCTTTGCATGGGGTTTGCACTTCATGGTGTAAGTGCTGAGTTTCAGGAAGACGGATTTGCTCAGTAGGATTGCTTCAGTATCAGTTATTTAGTGAGCCCCATCTCATTCGGGGTGTTAGTGTAGTTATGTTTATGATTATGCATTATGATAGAGTTATGCCAGGGCCTTGTCCTGGTAAAACAGTTTTGTAGTCAGACTCATGGTTCAGAGGTGACATATTTCAGTTATTCAGACTTATAATATTTCAGTTATTTTCGCTATGATATTTCAGATTATTTTAATTATACAGTTTTACATGTTTTAAGTCATTATTAGTACATATTTTGATATCATGAAGATCAGCAAGCCATGTGGTTCACTCGGTCATATGTAGTCAGACATCGAGTGTCGTGTTTTGCCCAGACCATGGTTCGGGGCGTTACAAAGGTTGGTATCAGAGCACTAGGTTCAAGTGTCTTAGGGAGTCTATGAAACCGTGTCTAGTGGGGTCACTTTTATGTGTGTGAAGGGCCCCACACATGTAAACAGTTGACTACTAAGACATCTAGGATTTTTTCACTTCTTTCATACTCTAGATCATGCAGTTAGAGCTATACCTTTAGGACTGTCGCGCCCTATTTTGACCTGCTCGGGTCAAAGCGGAGCATAACGTATCCGGTGATTTCTGGGTAAATGATTAAGGAGTCGCCACCTAATTATTTATGGTGAATTAGGACACATGAATATTAACTAAATGCTGCAATGTAAACTCCGATTCTAAGGTCTACGAAACTAATGAGATTCTAGGTAAGGGTTTTTTATTATCCTAAAGGGAAAGGGTTAGGCATCCTTTAAGATCCGCTAATTTGCGGTTATCCGGTCAAACTCAGGTTAATATTATACTAAGAAAAATGCATGTTTAAAGTATGAAGTTAAAAAGATGTTTGAAAATAATTAATGAAAGAGGTGTATTTTTTTTACATGTATGCTGTTGTGACAATAATAAGGAGAAAAGAAACTCATTTGTAATGCCAAAGGAGCAATTTTTGAGAATCATTTTTTAGTTGTACAATTAATAAAATGAATAGAAGATGATCAAAGTTTGTTCTGAAAATTTTAAATATGCATGACGAGCCTAAAAATAAATAAACTAACGAAGGGTTTCTAAGTTTGAATTAACCGAGCCTACAAATAAATAAGCTAGCGACGGATTTCCAATCTTAGACTATCCTATGAATTAATTCTAAGTCTACCTATTCTAAGCATTTCAATAATTACATAAGTGCGGTAAATAATATTACAATACAAAGCGGGGTAAAATCTGAATTAAAGAAAATAAATAAATAAATAAACTCCGAGGAATATCTGCCTTTATTTACTTTATTCCCTGCAAGCTGTCAAGAACAAACGGTTAGAGACAGTTAAAAAAAAGTAACTTCGGATCCGTATCCAAAACAGTGAGCGTTTTGGTCACGGAGGGCTCAGACTTAAATTTTGAAAAGACCATTCCAATCACGTCGTAGCTGCAAACATATGACTAAGTGTTCATTTTTTATTGCATCGCCTACTAAATGTGTTGGTCTCTCGGATGAAAAAAGAAAAGATCACTATAATCACGTCGTGGCTGCGAATATATAACTTGTTGGTTATTTTAGTCACCTCGCCTAGTAAACATGTTGATCTCGGATGAAATAAAAAGGTTTAAGCCTCATCCTTGCCCAGAAGTTACATTTCCGTATTTACGACTGTGGAGGCCTCAAAATCGACGGATATTTTTTCATCGGCCAGTGTAGTATCGTGTTCAAATCAGCAAAATTAAATTGGAACAGTAAGCAGCAGCATTAGACAGTAAGTAGTAAACAGAGAGCCAATTTCCGAAAGATGCGGTGTTTAGTTTAAAACAGTAAAAACGGTAAAAACAAGAAACAAGAATCAAATCGGCAAGAAATCAAATGAAAAACAAAGGTGCGAACAGACGCGGTATTTGTTCAAAACAGTAAAAATAGTAAAACAGTAAGATATCCGTTGCACGGATGTTTAAAACAAGAATCAAAACAAAGAATCAAATCGAGCGATGGCGAAACAGAAAAATAGTGCACGAACAGGCGTGGTATTTGTTCAAAACAAGAAAACAAGAAACAAGAAGATATCCGTTGCACGGATGTTTAAAACAGTAAACTGAAAAACAGAGAAACAAAAAGTGCGGCCTCGAATTTAATTTCATCGGCCTAAGTGTAGTATTTGTTCAAATCAGTAAAATAATAAAACAGAGAAACAAAAAAAGCGCGGCCTCGAATTCAATTTCATCGGCCTAAGTGTAGTATTCTGTTCAAGTCAGTAGACTTTTCAGAAATATTGCGGCTGTCCGAAACAGTGTTAAAGCGGCTGTTTTCAGCCAAGAAACAGCAGCAAATAGGTTTAAAAATAACGCAGTAGTGGGCTTGAAACGCAGAAGCAGTGGGCTATCCGAAACAACCTAAAGTAGCAGGCTTTTAGCCAAGAAAACAGCAGCAATTGTGCTCAAAGATACGGTAGTAATGGACATTAAACAAGCTCAGTAATACAACAATATTTTGGTCAGAATATCACATCTGTTTTAGCTCAAAACATAGCAGCAGATTCAACCCCAAATGCAGCAAGCTAATCCAGTGTAGCATCTGTTTTTTTTATGAAGTGTAGCAACTGAATGAATGTAGTAGCTTCCTTTCGGAGTATAACATTTCGAATTAGCAGCCAAATGTGGCAATAAATAACCAAGAATAATGCAGCAACTCATAATGCCAAAAATACAATAGCATAATGGCCAAAAAGAGACATCAATGAATTGATAAAAACACAGCAATTTCTTATATCCACATAAGGCTCCAAAATTCTCATAATGCATCATAGGATGGGTTCAAAATCCAGCCAGCAAGCAATAAGCAACCATAGCAAATAATAACAAGATGACAACAACAAGGTAGCCTTAAAGTACATCCCAAGCAAGACTTGTCAAGGCAACAACAATGAGTCCAAAATGCAGCAAAATAATTCATCAGACATACTTCACTTTTAAAAGAACAAGGAAGCAAAGGGGGGCTACCACCGTCAATTTTCAATACCGCAACAAGATCAAAAGGTTTCTAGAACCATAGGCATGGCAGGCTATCGAAGAAGGCTAAACCACATCCGAAGCTTGTCTTGGCTTTCAACCAGCATATTAAAATAAGTATAAAAACTCACATATATACATTCTGAAAGTCTCAAATAAAGACAGGAAAAAGGCGTAATATTGAAGGAAGGAGTGGAAACATTTATGGTATATCATGATAGATCCAACAACTTCCCCTTAAAGATAAGTAATAATCAATCTCAAGCCAACAAACAAGAGCAGAGGCTTACTTAGGGGAGTTCTTAAAGCAAAACATTGAGCAATTTAGGCAAATAATGGTGAAAAAAGAACTGAATACCAATTAGAGGAGAGTGCACAACAACTTGATTTAAGCTAAACAAATGAAACATGTTCAGTCTTCAGAGCTTTGGCTAGACCATTTAGGCATGGAGGGTATTCATACATAATGTCAACTTGGTCCAAACATATAGGGTCGGGTATCTAACATGATGCAGATGGCTTCATACAAGACATAAGAGACAGGTAAGTGCTTCCGGTAACCTATGGCTATGACAAGGAAGTTCAGTGATGCTATAATATATGAGGAAAGGCAAATAACACTCGAGCATATAGGCACAAACACATGACCAGTTACAACAGAACATGAGAACCCATACCATACAAAGATCATTCTGAAACTCATACCCCAGATTACGATAAGACCACCTAAGGTGTCACTGAATATACAAAAAGCTCATGCATGCTGCCATGAAGGATCTTAATACTTGAAATAAAATAACATGAGCATGCAATCAACAAAGGACACAAATATGAACGTAAACATGTAACACAAGCACCTTGAATCATTCTGGACATGCTTGGATATCGAGACCTCTCAACAAAGGTAATATGTTGGTTTTATTGACCCTTAACAGATTATAGTAAATGCAGAAGTATCAGGCAATGTAGATGGCAGTGAGGGATAGTTATGCATTCCTTATAGGAATGGACCACTAAATATCCAGAATTATTCTCTCATAATATACTATACATACTGACATTTAGACGAATGAGTCCTAAATATGAATACCCTGGCAATCATGCTAAGCTATTAAGGGTCAAATAACCAAGTCATTTAATCTTTCAAGCAAACAAACTCAAAGTTCCAAATTATAAGCATATTGACAAGTCAAAAATTCCCAATTGACTAAAAATACAAGATCACATCAGAACACAATTAACAGTCAGACAGGATAACCGGGCATGCTCGTCTTTAACTAGACATAAAGTAGGTATAGGCATGTAATTGCTCAGACAGACACCAATGGCCATGTGACCCAAATATAAGTTCAAAACCTCATTTGATTAGGTGATCTATCCTCTCATTCATAACCTAGACAGTAGGCATTAAAACAACAAACTCACATGAGTTGCACTTAAGTTACCGATTTTACTTAGAGACAAGCTCACACAAGAAATCAAAGGTAGTCATGATGTTTATACAAATTCAAGATTACCAATTCCACATGAACTGAGAACACAAAGAAATGCACAGGAGCAGGCTCCAGTTTTGTCAAAGTATGCCAACTAATACAAAATTAACTAACAAACTCAACATGCTTAAACACTAAGCGTAACAATATAAATAGACTACATTATCACGAAATCAGTAATAAACAAGCAAACACACAAAATAAGAAAAATGGAAAGAGGTGGAGTTTATGGACCTTCTCTGGGGCAGCGAACCGAGGCGTGTTTCGAATCGTCGAATCCGCTCGGAGATGTTATTTTGGAATTCTGATTTTTTTTGGAAATAAGATTCTGTTTTCTGATATTCGACCCGACCCAGAATGACCCGACCCGACCCGGCAGTGACCCGATCCGGAACCAAAAATAGTGGGAAAATAGCAAAAATTCCAGATTCTTCAACACAAGAAAAAACAATAATTTCGACCTATTTTTCGGAATTTTTAAGTTGAAGAACACATGCAAGAACAAAGAAATGTTCCTATAATTTCGGATCTTTTTTAGTGAAGAACAATACTAACAAAATTGAAAGGAAACAGAGACTTGAATCTAATTTCCAACCCGAAAAATCGAATTAGAAAACTCCTAAAAAAGAACCCTTTTTATCCGAAAATCGAACCCCCCCAAAACAGATGCAAAAGGGGGGTTTTTATAGGTCTCAAACTCAACGTTCAACCCCCTCATACCCCCCCCCCCTAAAAATGAATTCAAATTTCAAAATAAAGGGGGGACAAAATCTGATTTTTGGGGGCGTGTGTTGCGGATTTTGGGGGTAGGGTATGGGTCGAAGTGACGGGAGGGGTGTGGTGGTGTCAGGGTTTGGTGGTGTCAGGGTTTGGTGGTGACCGTGGGTGAGGTGACCGGAGAGGCAGGGTATGGGTGTGGCGGCCGGTCGATTTGGTTGAGAGAGGGTTGGGCTTTGGTGGTAAGGGAAATAAGGGAATGAGTTTGGGTATTGTTAAGGGGTGGCCGATTGGGCCTTGGTTTGGTTAGGGAAATGGTTGTTGGGCTTCGGTTTTGGGTTGGGGTGATGGAATTTCGGGTGGGCCGAAATAAGAGAATGGGAAGTTGAATTGTTTTGGGTAGAAATTGTTTTGGGTTGGGAAAATAAAATGGGTTAGAAATTATTTTGGGTTGGGAAATGAAATTGGTTATTGGTTAAAAAATAAAATGAGGGGTTTATTATTAAAAGATGTTTTGCAAAAGATGTAAATTATTTAAAATAACATCACGATGTGATATTAATAAAACATAATATTTGCGAAATGCTTAATGCTTAATAAAAAATGAAAATGTGATGCAATTTTGTGAAAATAAAGTAACATAGAATATTAGGGTAAAACTATGCTTGTGATATTAAAAGGCGAATAATAATAATAATGATATTAAGAATAATAATAATATGCCTGTATATATATGCCTATATGTATATATATTAAAATTATTTTGAGTTGTCGAAAATATTTAAAATTGCAAATAAATCGTAAAAGATGGGATAAAATTGGGTGTCAACAAGGACATCCTTCTAACTCGTACGTATTACGTATTTCAGAAAATGCCTGCGAAAAAAATCAGTTACAAGCAAAAAGGCTGCTACTAACGCTGCTCGTGAAAATGATGTCCAGGCCCAGAGAGCCAATTCGGGTACAACACCTCACCCCCGATACCACAGGGCCTACGGAGATCCTAGTTCCGTCGCTCAATTTCTAGTACCGCCGTTCAGTTCCACTGACTCGGATGTTAGGGCAGCTATTAAGATGCTCACCCAGCTTGTGGCTGCTCAAGCCCAACAACAAGGAATGACTCCAAGTACGGGGACAAATGGAGAGTCATTCAGTTTCAAGACTCATGAGTTTCTTCGTACGGACCCTCCGGTGTTCACGGGGTCTAGCAAAACAGGGGATCAGCAAAATTTTATTGATGCGCTTCAGAAAATCTTCCATGTTATGCATGTTACGAAGTTAGAGGCAACAGAGTTGGGAGCTTATTAGTTGCAGGATGTTGCTAACATCTGGTATGAGTCTTGGGAGCAGTCCTGAAGAGAGGATGCGTCTCCTGTAACTTGGGATGAGTTTGCAGATGCCTTCAGTAAACACCTTTTGCCAATAGAGGTCAGGGAGGCAAATGATGTAGAGTTTGAGAAGCTCAAGCAGAATGGCAAGAGTGTTCAGGAATACTATCTCCACTTTGTTTCTCTGATAAAGTATGCTCCACATATGGTTCCAAACATGAGGACCAGAGTTAGGCATTTCGTGTATGGTCTTGATCTCCATTTATACGATGAAGCTAATATTACAGCTCAAAATAGAGAGATGAATATTACAAAGATGGTTGCCTTCGTACAAGATAATAAGAGTAGGTTGAAGGAATATGAAGCCTTGCAGAAAGAGAAGGACAATGAGTTTAATAAGAGAGTCAAGTCTTCATGTCACTTTAGTCATGGGGGAGGGGGAGGTAGACAATACTTCAAGAACAGGTCATCTGGACCTGCTCCATCTTCAACCAGAGCCCCAGGCCCAGAGTTCAGGAAAGATTACAAAAGACAAAACTTCAAAGCATCAAGTTCTCAGTCACAAGCCAACGTTGGTCAAGGTACTTTCAGTAATCTAGTTTGTGGTAAGTGTGGTAGGAGACACCCAGAGGAGTGTCGCATGCGTATGAACATCTGCTATAGTTGTGGTCAGCAAGGTTATTTTCTGAGGGACTGTCCATCAGCGAGGCAGGGTGTAGGAGGTAATGTGGTTAAGTCCGCAAATTCTACAATTCCTCATAATTCTCAAGCCCAATCAGGGTGTGGTCCATCTAAGGCTGGTAATACAGATGGAGGTCCAAACCGCTTGTATGCACTATCATGTCGTCAGAATACAAAGGCCCGTGCAGTGGTCACAGGTATACTCACCATTTTCATTTTCGACGTTTTATGCCCTTATGGATCTTGGATCCACTATGTCATATATAACCCCTTTTGTTGCTAAGAAATTGGGATAGAATCAGAAAAATTGCATGAATCTTTTAAAGTATCCACTCCGATTGGCGAGTCAGTTATAGCTAGACGAGTGTATAGGGGTTGTCCAGTTAAAGTCTATCACCACATTACTATAGCCGATTTGATAGAGTTAGAAATGGTAGACTTCGATGTAATCATGAGCATGGATTGATTGTCTTCATGTTATGCCACAGTAGGTTGTAGAACCAAAATTGTAAAATTTGAATTTTTCAGTGAGACAGTCGTAGAATGAAAGGGTAATGTAGTAGCACCCATATGAAGGTTTATTTCTTATTTTAAAGCCAGAAAGATGATATCCAATGGGTACATTTACCATCTAATTTGGGTTAGGGATGCAGATACCCAGACCCCAACTCTCCAGTCAGTACCAGTTGTCAATGAGTTCTCAAAAGTCTTTTCAACAAATCTTCCCGGAGTTCCTCCCGATAGGGAGATTGACTTTGAAATTGATCTACTTCCCGACACTAAGCCAATATCTATTCCGCCGTACAGAATGGCTCCAACAGAGTTAAGAGAACTAAAAGCCAGTTGAAAGATCTCCTTGATAAGGGGTTTATTAGACCAAGTGTCTCACCATGAGGTACACCTGTTTTGTTTGTTCTAAAGAAGAATGTGTCTTTGCGTATGTACATTGACTACCGAAAGTTGAACAAGGTTACCATAAGAACAAATATCCTCTTTCCAAAATCGATGATTTATTCGATTAATTTTAGGGTGCTCAGTGTTATTCCAAATTTGACATCAGATCAGGGTACCATCAGCTTAATGTTAAGGAAGTTGATATTCCAAAAACCGCATTCAGAACTCGTTATGGTCATTTTGAATTTTATGTCATGTCATTCGGATTGACTAATGCACCAGCTGCTTTCATGGATCTTATGAACAGGGTCTTCAAGCCTTATCTTGATCTTTTCATGATTGTCTTCATTGATGATATCCTGGTCTATTCCCGTAGTAAGGCTGATCATGCAGAGCATATCAGAATCATATTGCGGACACTTCAGAACCGCGAGCTCTATGCAAAAAAATTCAAGTGTGAATTTTGGTTGAAGTCAGTAGCATTCTTAGGCCATGTGATTTCAGGCGAAGGCGTCCAGGTTGATTTTCAGAAAATAGACGTTAAGAATTTGCCCAGACCATCTTCTGCTTCAGATATACGAAATTTATTGGGTCTGACAAGCTATTATAGATGATTCGTAGAAGGTTTTTCTTCCATCTCAGCTCCATTGACTAGATTGATTCAGAAGAAAGTCAAATTTCAGTGGTCAGATTCATGTGAGCGTAGTTTCGAAGAATTGAAAATGAGACTAACTTCTGCTCCAATATTAACATTGCCAAAGGAAAACGAGGGGTTCGTAGTATATTGTGATGCATCATGCATTGGACTCAGATGTGTTTTAATTAAGGCTGAGCAGTGGGTCGGGTCAGCCCGGTCCCGTCCTGACACCGCCCCGGTACCACCCCGAACCCGACTTTTTTTTGTAAAAAACAATTTGTGGTATCGGGACTCAAATCGGGACGGGACATGGTTTTGTCCCGGCCCGTCCCGGCCCACCCCAATCCCACCAGGCCCGACCCGGTCTCGCCTGAAGCCCTCCCTTTGCACAAATAATCGTTACACCAACGATCATTTTACATTTTGGCCATTGTGCAATGGCCATTTTTTGCCTCCCCCAACCGCTACTCCCTTAATATTTATTTTTAACCCATAAGTTATTATATTTACACTTTAACTCAATTTTCCAACTATAAATACCTCAGTTTCTCTTCATCTTTCTCACAAATTCTCCTACAATCTTTCTAATATCTCAATCTATCTCTCTACAAGTCTACATTGTCTACTAAATATTCAATTTTATTTATTCATTTGGGAGTGAAGTTGGCAACTAGCTTGAGGATCTTCCATCGAGCAAAGTTTCAATTTTCAACCTATCGATTACACGTCGACGTTACGTCGGCGTTTGGTACATTCGTTCCTTCATTAAATTATTATTGTCTATTTATTTTATTTAGCGCAGTTAATTTTGTTTACTTTAATTATTTATTAGTATAAGTATAAATTTATAATGGAAGGATTTAAACATATGTTTACGGGTATGGGACATGCTTCTTCTACTATGAGAAACAAGGGCAAGGGTCTATTTCTAGACATAATCATATTCCTACACAAGATGATTTTGTTGATACTGAACATTTTCCTACAATACCATTAGATTTAGACGATGAGCTATTTTCTGGAACTCAAGAAGACTTTAATTTAGACGATGATCTAGATGATACACCCACTAGTGCACCTTCAACTGAAATGTCTCATATTCCCCCTAGTATGAGATGAGGTCCAGCAAAACGACCATTAAAATCATATGCATGGACATTTTTTGATAGGAACGTAGAGAATCAAGTAGCTAAATGTAAAATTTGTAAAGATGTTTTACAATTTAAAACTGGAAAAGGTCACGGTGGGACGAGGGGGGAGGGGTTAATGAGATACGTATCAAGGGCTCATTTAGATAGGTATGCCCAATACGAGGCTTCAAAACCGGGTGCGCAAACGTCCGCTCAATCGGGACAAGGTTCACATACTGTCCGGACCAAGTACATGGTCAAATTAACCCTATGACGGGGGAAATTGTAGGCCCTAAATACGATAAACATAGAGATAGGGAAGCAATAGCAAAATTAGTTGTTGTGGAGGGTTTGCCTTTTTCATTTCCTTCATCTCCCGGTTTTATTCATTACATTAGAGATATGTATAATCCTGCTTTTAACGATTTTCCTAGATCAACTGTTATGAGAGATGTATTTAAATTTGCACATGAATATCAACAGTATTTACGTTATTCATTATATCATTTTAATGGCAAAGTGGCTATCACTTCTGATAAAGGCCGTAGTAATAACGGTCATGATTATTTAACGGTAACCTGTCATTGGATAGATTATAAATGGTCTATGCAAAAATGTATCTTAGCGTATAGATATATAGATGATAGGCACACTGATACTTTTATTGCAGAAAATATTTATCAAGTGTGCGGTTATTACGGAATAACTGATAAAATTATGAATATTACATTAGATAACGTTTCTTCTAACAATTACGCTATTACAATTTTAATAAATAGTTTAACTCTATCTTTTCCAGATCATTTTCATATAAAATGTGTGTGCCATATATATAACTTAGTTGTAAAGGATGGTCTATCACTTTTTGAAGACATTCTTAGTAAAATACAATTTGCTATAAACTTTATTTTAAAAAATAATAGAATACAACGAAGAAAAGAATATAAAAAAACTTATCACGATTGCCAACTACCTTATAGAAAAATTCCAGAAGAAGTACCCACTTGGTGGAATTCTTTATACGAGCAACTACTTGTTGCTTATGACTATAGAAAACCTACAACTTTATTTTTTAACTCTCATAATCAAAATCCAGCTGATATGGTTGTAGATAGCGATTGGGGAAAAATTCCGAACTTATTGTATTTTTAGAGAAATTTTTTCAAGCAACAAAAGAATTTTTTGGTATATATTATCCTACTATTTCAACTATGTTGTTTTATATAGCTCTAATATTTTTAATGCTTCATGAATATATGGATAAACCAGGTTATAAGGCAGCTATTAAAAATGTTTATCAAAATAAAAAAATATTTTATTCCTATTCCCACTATTTATATTATTGGTGTTGTATTAAATCCGACTATTAAAATAAACGGTACTAAATCACTTATTGAAACTATTTACGATTGTATAGCAGTACTACCACCTCCAAGTCCCAAAAATCTAAATCACCCACCACTTATTGAACAAACTAAAGAAGAAGTGTTGTCTAGCGTAGAAGATGAATGCAAAAAAAGTATATAGGTTTTACCAACAAGATAGTGCTAGCAACCTACTGACTTTCATACCATCTTCTTCTTCTTCAACACAACCTCACAAAAGACATGTTGTTTCTGCGGCTAGTATTGAAAGCCTAAAAAACAGAATGTGCGGCCGTACCGCTACTAACCAAATTAGCGAGTTTAATATTTTTATTTTGCAGGGTTCTGTACCGTACCAAGCAGTTCTCAATGAAGAAGGATGTGAAGACTTGCTGAAATATTAGAGGGTGAATGAGAAGACCTTTCTGACACTTCCAACGATGGCCCGAGATGTTTAGAACATTCAAGCGTCATCAACGGCGTCTGAAAGCACTTTTTCTGTCGGTAGATATCAAATAGGAGAGCACAAACACTCATTAGCCGGAGACAACTTAGAGATTGTAGTATTATTCAGAGATTGGATACGAGCGGAGCGGAGAAGGTGCGATCAACCGGAGATCAACGAAGAAGAAGACGAAAACTACAACGAAATCTTATCCGAAGGTGGTGGAAGCGACGTGGAGCAATTTGACCAACAAATACCAATTTCATCCGAAGAACCACAAGAAATTATCAAGAAACTAGAACAAGTCTTTTTCAAAATGTAATTTTTTTAATTGCAATTTTACTATGTAATTTACAACTTATGAACAACACCACAAAGTTTTAATTTTGACAATTGTATTTGTATTAAAAAAAATCATATGTCTATTAAATAATATAAGAGGCACAAAAACAGCCTTGAGATGTTTTTATTACACTATCTTGTTTAATTATTGAATTTTTTATATATATGTTATTTTTTAAATTAAGTGCGAAAAAAAACCCGATCCCGCCCCGACCTGACTCCGACGGGATCGGAAACGGGACGGGACGACGTCAAATCCCACCTGTCTCGATCCCGTCAGTCCTGACCGGACCCGATCCGATCCCGCCCCTCCCCCCATCCCGCCCTAACCCGATCCCGCCGATCCCGCCGATCCCGACCTGACGGACCTGATCCCGGCCCACTGGCCACGCCTAGTTTTAATGCAACATGATAAGGTTATAGCTTATGCATCCAGACAACTTAAGTCTCATGAAAAAAATTTATCCGACTCATGACTTAAAATTGACAGACGTGATTTTTGCACTCAAGACATGACATCATTATTTGTATGGAGTTCACGTTGACATTTTCACAGATCATAAGAGCTTTGAGTATAATTTGAAGCAGAATGAGTTGAATCTCAGGCAAAGAAGATAGCTCGAATTGATAAAGGATTATGATGTAAATGTTCTCTACCATCTAGGGAAAGCAAACGTGGTAGCCGATGCTCTTAGTCGGTGATACATGGGAAGTTTAGCTTATGTTGAAGAATATAAGAGAACCATTGACGAAGAAAATTCACCGACTAGACAGTCTAGGAGTTCGACTCATGGACTCTGAAGATGGTGGTGTTGTCATTCCGAACAAGTTCGAATCCTTCTTAGTAGCTAAGGTGAAGGAGAAATAATTTAGTGATCCCTACTTGTTGCAGCTGAAAGAGGGAATTCACAAGCATAATACTAAGGCTTTTGAACAAGGGAGAAATGTCAGTACCTTGAGGTACCGAGGCATGTTGTGTGTTCCAGATGTGGACGGACTCAGACAGCGAATCATGGCAGAAGCGCATAATTCCAGGTATTCTATTCACTCATGTTCTACCAAGATGTATCTTGATCTTAAGGAGATTTATTGGTGGGACAATATGAAGAGGAATGTGGCAGATTTTGTAGACAAGTGTTCGATTGTCAGCAGGTGAAAGCTGAGCACTAGAGGCCTGGTGGATTGGCTCAGAATACTGATATTCCTATTTGAAAATGGGAGATGATAATTATGGACTTCATAACAAGTTTACCTCGCTCATCCCGAAGGCATGATTCGATTTGGGTGATTGTGGATCGACTCACTAAATCAACCCACTTCTTACTAGTTAAGATCACATATTCAACAGATGATTATGCTAAGTTGTATATCCGAGAGATTGCCAGGATTTATGGGACCCCAATGTCCATTATTTCAGATCGTAGTGCTCAGTTCACAACCCACTTTTGGAAGTCTTTCCAAAAAGAATTGGGTACCAAGGTAAATCTCAACACAACTTTTCATCCTCGGACAGATGGCCAGACAGAGCGTACTATTCATACTTTTGAGAATATGTGTTCTCAATTTTAAAGGTAATTGGGATGATCATTTGTCTTTCATTGAGTTTACTTATAATAACAGTTACCATTCCAGTATCCAGATGACACCGTTTGAAGCTCTATATGGGCGAAGGTGTGGATCGCCAATTGGTTGGTTCGAAGTTGGTGAAGCAAAATTTTTAGGACCAGACTTGGTCCATCAGGCTATGGAGAAAGTCAAGCTAATTCAGGACCGTTTGAAAATAGCTTAGAGTCGCCAAAAGTCCTATTCGGATGTGAGGCGTAGAGAGTTGGAGTTTCAAGTTGATGATTGGGTATTTCTGAAAGTTTCACCTATGAAAGGTGTCATGAGTTTTGGAAAGAAACGGAAGCTTAGTCCCATTTATATCAGACCATATAGGATTTTGAAGAGAGTTGATCGTGTGGCTTATGAACTTGAATTGCCACAAGATTTAGTTGATGTGCGTCCATGTAGAGAAAGTGTGTGGGAGACCCTTCGTTGGTTGTTCCTACTGATTCCATTACAGTTAAGGATGGTTTGACCTATGAAGAGATCCATATGGCAATTTTGGATCATTAGATTCAAAAATTGAGAACTAAAGAAGTTGCCTCAGTGGAAATATTGTGGAGAATTCAGAATGTTGATGAGGATATATGGAGGCCAAATAAGACATGAAGTCCACATATTCACACTTATTCGAGGAGCAAGCAGAAACCGGACAAGGTAATGTCATGTCCTTTGCGTATCCATGTCTCATGTTTCATGTTCATGTATTCAGTACCCACGTTCCATATCCTCGTGTAATCATGCAGTTCAGTTTCCATGTTTCATGTCATGTTTCTTCACATTCATGTACTCACGCTATGTTCAGTCTCTTTCTTAACCACAACCCATCATTTGATGACAAATGATCCCAAGGTGTAGATATTGTAACACCTTATACCTTTAAACTAAGTCATATTTATGATTCAGGGGTTTAGGAAATCAAAACGAGGAGTTTAAAGTTGAAAACCAGTTTCAGTTCTGCAGACTTGATTTTACGCCATGTTATACGGACAGTAAAATATTTTACGGCCAGTCGATTTTGACTGTACAATTCCTTTATGGAATTGATGGTACAACAATATATTATACATACCATATAAAAAGTTACAGTCCGTCCCTTCTTACCGTCAAATCCCCTCAGCTTTTACAGAACACTAGGAAATTGAAAATTTCATGACAGTCCAATTATACGGACCGTACGATCCAGACCAGACCATAGAAAAATTCGACGGTCCGTCGAATTCAGCCGTCAAATCCTTCTGATAGCAAATAGTATAAATACGAGACTTAATTCTGAAAAATCAGTTGTCATAATCCTCAAGCCCTAGAACGAAATTTCTCTCTTCCCAACTTTCTCCTACATCAAGGTAAGTCTCTCTCACGCAATTCTAATGTAATCCTCATGGATTCTAAGTAAAAATCCATTGTTCTTAACCTAGGGTTTCAAGATAAACCCAATCCAAGGTTTCAAGGTTCAAGCTTTTGATTCCTCCTTCCAAGTTCAGATTTTTAAGACATGTTTTGGAGAAATTAAGGTATGTAGAGCTTCTATCCACGTGTGGGAATATCCATGTTCTTTCCCACGCCACATTATTCCATAAAATCATGAAATTTCGTAACTTAGGGTTTTAACTCTATTATCATGATAACCCTAATCACATGTGGTAATTTGTATATATATATATATCATGCATCTATTTCGGTTCGTTATTGTATTCATGATATGTCATTATGATTGTCACAAACATGTCCGTAATTCATGAACACATGTTTGAATTTCATGAGTTCCTAAATTACAAGTTATGATCAATGTTACTCAGTCCATGAAATTATTTATGTTTTTTTATGATTTATACAAGTTATATGATATATTTTATTTCACATGCTAAATTATGATTTCAAACCATGCTTTACAAGTTGCTTTCATGAAACTCATGGGCTTACAAGCCACTATTCTCAAGTACATATTTTGGGAGTTGCATAGTTTACCGAGAAGGCTCAGATAGCCTGAAACTACGTATGTCATCGTAGGATAAGGTCGCTCCTCCAGAGGACGATACATTCAGATTACAAATTGAATCCTTTCATGTCATGTTCATGTCTCATACCCCGACAAGGTATGAGAGCTTTTCTGGTCGGGCCAGGTACCAGACTCCAAGTACCCACGTGGTGTTTCATGTTGTCGGTTAGTCTACTGATCTCTCCATATATATATATATATATATATATATATATATATATATATACAGATATATAGATATGCAGATACACAACTTTATAGATTTTACACATGTTTTATACTCATGCCAGATAATGTTCATGCTCATGTTACAGTTACAGTTTCAGTTTCATGTCCTATTATTTCATAAGTCTGCTTATTCTTTCAGTTGCTTTATATACATTACAATTCAAATGTACTAACGTCCCTTTGCATGGGGCTTGCGCTTCACGGTGCAGGTGTTGAGTTTCATGGAGACGGATCTGCTCAGTAGGATTACTTCAGTATCAGCTATTTGGTAAGCCCCATCTCATTCAGGATGTCAGTCTAGTTATGTTTATGATTATGCATTATGATAAAGGTATACAAGAGCCTTGTCATGATAAAACAGTTTTGCAATTAGACTTATGGTTCAGAGGTTTCATAGACTAGCGTAGTTCATCATGTCACGACAGATTACAGTTATTCAAATTCATAATATTTTAGATATTTCGCTATGATATTTCATACCATTTTAACTATACAGTTTTACATATTTTAAATAAATATTAGTACATGTGTTTTATGCCTATGATGATAAACAAGTCATGTGGTTCGCTCGGTCACATGTAGTCAGACATCGAGTGTCGTGTTTCGCCCAGTCCATGATTCGGGGCGTTACACTTACAGTCTGGCTTGGGGCTACCATATACATGTCTAAACACTTCTCTTTATCTTTCTTTTTTTACTACTCCATTTGTGTTAATAATAAGTGATGTTTTTAGGTAGTCATGCACACCCATTAAGAAATTATTCATTCCTAAAAAATTGTGAGTATTTTACTAACTTAACCCTAATTAATGTCTAAAAAAGAAAAGTTACTTAATGATTCTTAATTATGTAAATAAGGATGATTTTGGAAGAATAAGATCAATTTATTCTTGAAATTCGAAAGCATCACTTATTTTAAATAAAATAAAAATACTTAAAACGCTACTTCTTATGAAACGGAGGAAGTACCGCAATAATTTGTTTTTGTTCAACTTTATCTTATATTTGTGTTATCCGGTTTTCTTAGATCCAGTTCCATCAAATTATGAGTACATACTGAATACAATATCCAGAGCAATTAATTCTATCTACAGTGTTAAAATTGATGATAGCTGACCTCACTTCTATGAATATTTTCAACTTTTGAAATTTAAATTTGTGCAGTTTAGAAGCACTTATTGTGCGAAATAAATTCAATCTGGAAAGCACGTGATTTTTGTAGTCTTAAGAAAACTTGCATTAGTAATAATAATAGGTGAAATAGTATGGAAGACCTTGTATTTGTCCCGATTTGTATCCCGATATTTGTAGTTCTCAAAATTTTATTCAAGCCCCTGAAGGCTGAACATGTCCAAAACATGTATTTTAAATACGTTCTGTGTTGCTCATACACGCCGGTATGAAAAACACATTAGATCCACCTAGATAAATTAAAGTCCTGCCATCATATATATTTTTAAATACCTTTTTTTTTTTAAGAAAATCAAATTTATTCTTTTTTTTTTAAAAAAGGGGAAAATCTCAAAGCTATCTTCTCTGTAGTAGCCTTGTGATTTTTTTCTTCAAAACCTTTAATCAAATTCAAGATTTTCAGTTTTACTCCTTTTCAAACCACCAATAATCACCTTCTAAAGTTACCTCATTCCAAACATTTCGATTTTCTTGATAAAATCCATTCCAGGTGATCGAATTTCACATCTGGGTCTGTATTTTTATGCTCTAAATTTGACTTCTTTTTGGTGAAAAAGCTTTCTTATCACTGGTGGAAGTTGCTGGGTAGATTCATCGGTCCATTGAAGTGATGTATACATAGTGACTTTCTATTTGCCCCTTAAGGGTGGTGGTAGTGGTTTGGGTGAGGTGGGGGGGGGGGACGAAGGGGCGATGAAGAAGAAGAACATGGGGAGGGTGGCTGCGCAGAGAGGGGTGGGGGGAGTGATGAAGAAGATGGACTGGGGTTGAGAAATATGTTTTCTTAATTATTTTTGTTTTCTTCTTTTTCCTTTTTAAAATCTTTATTTTTTAATCAAAATTTTTGTCTTCACTCGCTTTATACGCGTGTACCTTACACACTTTTGCCATGTTATGGACATTCAGTGATATGGATAGAGATGTCAGTGGATGCTGGATCCGATCCGGATCCGATTGATTCAGATTCGTTTTATAGGATATAGATCTTTAAAATTTGGACCCGACGGATCCGGATTGAACCCGTATCCGTTTCTGACAAATCGGATCTGGATCCGGTCCAGATCCGATCCATGAATTCATTTTTTATTAAATATATTCATAACCTATAATGTAATTTTATAAGTATTTTTTTAAAAAAAAAATCCTAATTTCTTCGGAGGATGATCCTCTACCTGAGTTGAGAATGATGATTTTGATGTACTTAATTAGTGGAAAAAGGATCAAATGTATCCTACTTTACAAAAAATTGCTAAGGACATCCTTGCAATTCACGTCTCTTCCGTGGCTTCGGAAAGTGCCTTTAGCATGGGTGGAAGGGTGATTAGTAGCAGGTCGAGCTAATCTAGAATTCTGTTAGTAGTTGAAATTAGCAGATCTAGGAATTGTATTATCCTTTTTCACAACTCCACTACGCACACCAGTTGACTTATGACTTCTAGCATTAGCATTCATAGTTGCTTCAGCTAATCTAGCAAGCTTATACACCTTAGACAATGTCTGAGACTCATGCATCAAAATAGTACCAATCAATTCTTCCTTTAACCCCCTTAGAAAATAAGAGATAGCCTGCTCATTAGATAGATTACATTGTGATAGTAACCTGTCAAATGCAAACTCAAACTCCGTCACCGTTCTAGTATGTCTCAAATGTTTAAGCTCCATCATTGAATTGGCAAAATCATCTCCAAATGTTTCAGTTAGTGCTAGCAAATATTCATCCTAACTAGGTAACACAAGAGTGTCTCTACACTTCAAGTACGACTGATGTTAAGATAATGCCTCATCCTCCAAATTCATAACTACTAACTTCATTCTATAATTAACAGGAGTATCATTCACAGAGAAATATTGTGCAATTCTATATAACCACGTTTTCAAAATTTCCACATTAAATCAAGGAAAAATTAAGTTGTGATTATCAGTATTACCAGTTGGAAAGGGGAATATTATTCAAGGCAAATTTTTTTACATGTGGATCCAGATCTGATCCGTGGATCCGTATTTGGATCTGATTTTTATGGACCCGATTAATCTGGATCCAGATATGAAAAACGAATCTGGATCTGAATTTAGTAGGATCCGGTCTAAATTCGATCCGTTGCCATCCCTAGATTTGGATAAAACTTTGAGAAGTACAAACACTGAAATGACAAATCGGGATAAGTAAAAGAGTCTCCCAAATTATTCTGCCATAATAATATTGACCCAATCTTATTCATTCATTCATTTGGTTCAAACAACTTGACTATAATGCACTCATTGTTTATTAAAATAATACTCTCTCCGGATCACAAAAAATGTTCACTTAGTCATTTGCGCACCCTTTAAGAAAATATAAATTTTTAGATAAAAATGGTAATTTGACTAAAATGCTTCTAATTAAATATGTATTGGTATTTGATCACCTAACATTTAATAAGAGCAAATCTAAAAAAGTAAGATCAATTCTTTTTTGATTTGGTAAGTAAACAATTTTTTTTATAAAAAAAAAAAGACTAAGTGAACACTCTTTTTAATCCGGAGAAAGTATGTCTTACACATCGTTTATATATTTGGTATAGTAAAAGTATATTTTCTCTTTTACACTTAATCATTTTAACAAATAAAAAGAAATTTGTTTTTCCTTTTCAATTTTACTTTTATTATTACCTAAATATTTCTCAAATTTATTGGATTTCTAGTAACTAATAAGGGTCTAAAAATACCTAAGGCAGAACAAACACAGGCTATGCAATATCATAAGATAGGAATGGTATTAAGTATATGTCTTTCTGCTTTTTATGATATGCTTCCTTCATCCCATTTTAACATTCTTTTAGCTTAAAAAAATTATTTTAAAATAATTATCACTTTTGTAATTCAAAATTAAAGTTGACTATTTATTTTCAATTATAATCTTAACATTAAAAAAGTATGCACGGTATTTTAAAAAACAATCAATCTACTTTTGTTAAATAAGAATAATTTGATAAATTTTACCTTATAGGTGTGTTTTTCTGGAAAATGTTTTCCAATTTTTTCATATTTGGTTATCAAAATTTTTGAAAAATATTTTTCTAGAAAAATAAATTGCTTAAAAAAAAGAAAATGACTTCATTAATGAAAGCAAAAAACAAGTTCCACCAGTTGCATATCAAATTCATTGTCTCCTCCCCACCTCTCAACACCCCCCAAACCCCCATCCCTTGACCATTCCATTCCCCACCACCCCTGAACCCCCCACTTTCACCCCATTCCACCCATAGTATTTTGCTAGATTACATATAAATATTTTTGAGATAATATTTATTTACTTATTTATCAAACACTAAAAAATAAATAAAAAACACTTAATTTCTAAAAAAATATTTTCATGTAAAACATTTTCCTTCGTACCAAACACACCCTTTCTGGCCGGAAGTGAGCAGATGGATGGATAGATAGAAAGAAAAGAAAGGGGCAGTAATAGTGAAAGAGGGGAAATGGTTTCATTGGGGCAGCTCCCAATTTGGGCATCGAAACCTTGTATAATGGGTATTGATGAAGCTGGTCGCGGTCCTGTTTTAGGTACCCCTTTATTGCTCTAAATGCCTTTCAATTTGCATCTGTTTTACTTAATCTTTGTTACAGGACCAATGGTGTATGGATGCTTGTACTGTGCACGCTCATACCAGAAGATTCTTTCCACTTTACAATTTGCAGGTTATTCATTAAACACTTGTACCTTTTTTTTTAGAGTGTTTAGTATGAAGTAAAACAGTATGGGGTTGGGGTGTTCAAGAGGTGGGGGTTAGGGCATTAGTGGGTATGAGGGGACAATGAACTTGAAACATCACTTAGAAATTGTTTTCACTTCCTATTTTTAAGGAACTTGTTTTCTCAAAGAAAATGTTGTTTTCTCATACAATTTGACCAACCAAACATGAGAAAATTTGAAAAAATTTCCAGAAAATATTTTCCTCCATAAAAAACACACCCTTAATTTTATTTTGCTATCTGAGCTCACACTACCAGTCCAAAGTCCCAAATAAAGGAGGATAATTGTGCTAGGTTGGCAGCAAAGTAAAATTAGGTGGAGAATAATCCCAGCTTGCATATGGTGGACAATTTGGAGCGAGAGAAATGGAAGATGTTTTGAGGATTGTTTCGCTTCTATTCAGTTATAAAGGGAAATGTATCAGTACCCTTTATTTTTGGTGTAAAGAACCTTCCAAATAATGCAATTCAATTAGTAAATTTGTTAGGCTCCTTGTAATTAGTTACTAGTAGTCAACTTTTTGGAGGTGACCAACATACCCTTAATGCTGAGGAATACAACATAACCAAAAAAAAGAAAAGGTTTTCACATAGTAAAATTAGTCAAATGTACGATGAATCCTCACAATATTGAATATGTTAATGTCAGGATGTACTTTCCCAGGCATGATAACCTATTTTCAGTGCCAGTATATGGTGTTAGATAGGAAAGGATTCGGGTCCAAATAGAGCATAATGGATATTTTAAGATTCATAGAGTCTATGTCAATTAGTTTGGATTGAGGTGCGATTGTTGTTGTTGTTGTTGTTCCGCTTTCACTCTTTTATTTTCGTTGGATTTGGATTCCATTATCTTCTCTAAGGATGCATTCAGTGTTTTAGATGCTTATATTTGTTTTAGCTTGTGGGTTGCCTACTATCATTCTTGGTGATGGAGGGTCTACTTGTTCTTTGGTTGTAATTTGATGACGAAGAAGTGCTACCAAATCGCTATTGTGTTTTGCAGATTAATGTATAAAATTTTCTAGAATTCCCATTTGTGTGAAGTAGGCTATTAGCCATTGCCTTTTTCTAGTGCAAAAATTGCGTATTAGAGCTTTGGTTTCCTAAATTTTTTCTGTTATATGGATAGTAGTCAGTCAACAACAACAACAACAACATACCCAGTGAAATCCCACAACGTGGGGTCTGGGGATTGGGGAGTGTATAATGTACACAGACCTTACCTCCACCTTGGTAGGTAGAGCGGCTGTTTCCGGGAGACCTCGGCTCATAGTAGTCAGTCAACTTATGATTTGTTTGGAGCTTGGCATGTGAGGAAAAAAGAAATTTTAAAGAATGAAAGTGAATAATAGTCAGCTAAATTCATTGTTTCATTTGGATGACCAATCAAGATCATTTCTAAAATGCTGTCTCTTTCTTTCTGAGTTACCTTTCTCATTGCTTCTCGAGACTTCTGGGGTTTGTTTACTTTTCTCTTAACTCAGAGAAATTGAGAAACTGAAACCACAGAGAGGGTATTTTGTGTACAATTATCAGATTGGTTTTCCTTAAAGTGCAAACTTGATTATTTAAAATTTTACGGCAAATCCTCAGCTGGGTGAATGTTACAAAAAGAAGCTATACAACCTGATTAAAATGTTAGGAAAGATATTGGGTGATTGACATAAGATGTCATTTTGTTTTTTCTACCTATAACAAATAACTATTTTACCTGCAAATTTCTTTTTCATGTTCATGCAGACTCAATTTTTTTTAATGATAAACAATACAGACTCGAAGACTTTGAAAGAACAGAAGAGGGAAGAATTATTCGAGGAATTAAAGACAAATAAATCCATCGGATGGGCGGTTGATGTGATAGATCCAAGAGATCTCTCAGCCAAGATGTTAAAGAAGTTTGTACAAAACTCTCTTTTGGTTTACCAAGCCAATTTTATCAATTTCGCACATGATTTTTCTTTTCTACTTTTTGACAGAAACAAAGTAAATCTTAATGAAATATCACATAATTCTGCCATTGGCCTTGTAAGGAAGACACTGGACCTTGGTGTTCTTTTAACTGAGGTAAGAATCTTATTTTGAGTTCGACAGACTTGGTTCCCTTCAAGATGTCTGTGCTTCACTGGCTTGTGTGTTCTTTAATAGCAAAAGGGGAAACTTAATAAAAAATAACAGATTCATTTTCGTGGAATATGTGATACGTCCAACTTAGTTTATCCCAGTTTTTACCAAAAAATTGGCGCAGAAGAAGATATGCCCCTTCTTGTTTGGGTGTGTGTGTGTGTGTTGAAGTAAGGAAATATAAAATATAGAGTTGATGGCTTCAAATACTGAAACAAATAACATTTACAAATCAAGTATATATTTTATTCCACAAGTTATAAAGACATTGTCAGAAGCAATGCACTTATGAATCCCTTTCAGGTTTATGTGGATACTGTTGGTGATCCTGAAAAGTACAGAGTGAAGCTGTCTGAAATATTTCCAGCAATCAAATTTGTTGTTGCAAAAAAAGCTGACAGTCTTTACCCGGTCGTTAGTGGAGCCAGTATTGTTGCAAAGGTGACTTGGCATCTGCCACTTTGTCTCGCTCTATTTATTACCCTTTGTAAGACGAATTGGAAAATTCCTAATGTCATTTTGAACCATCTTTTAGGTTACTAGGGACCGAGCGTTGCGTGATTGGGTGCTTGATGAAACTGCTGAGAACATGCAAAGGAACTTTGGATCTGGATATCCCGGAGGTAGTTTTTAACTTCCTTTCAGTTAAAGTTGGTATAATATGTTGCTAGATTCTAACATCATGCTAAAAAAATGGATGGTGCAATTTGGCATCCATTGTTGCCTGTAGATCCTGAGACAAAAGCTTGGCTGGATCATCACAAACACGCAGTTTTTGGGTTTCCAACCTTGGTCCGCTTCAGCTGGGGAACATGTAATGCATACTCCAAGGATAGCGTTGAAGTAGTGTGGTGAGTCCATTACTAACTTCCATAAAACATTTGATAGGATTAAATTTTGGTATGTAATTGGAGCATGCAGGGATCCTTTATTTATCATCTCATTTAGGGGTGTCAAATGGGCGGTTTTGGCAAAGTCAAAATGGACTTATTTGGGCTGAAACTGGTTGGGCCGAAATGGGCTAAAAGCGGGTCATAATCCAATCCGCCCAATTCTTACTACGTTTTAGTTTTTTTGTTAGTTCTTTTGTAATGTTTTAAGTACCTAATAAAACTATATTTTTTCTTTGTTTATATAACATATCAAACAAAAGTAAAATGTCTTTTTGAAAATATGACAAGGTTCCTACTGATTAATTTGGGCTACATATCAGCCCAATTTTTAGATGGGCTAAAATGAATTGAGCTAAAACGAGCTGAGCTAGCCCAAACTTAAGGGGGTTGGGCAGGTCATGATTTTTGGGGTAATTTTACCACCCCTAATCTCATTATTTTACTTTTTCCTCAGTTCCTTATGTATGGTCAAACATTTAAAGCAGTATTTTGCTCAAAGTCTTTTCATTTGCAAGCTTAGTACCATTTGGAAATGTGTTGGGATAAGATAACATTCTTTAAAAGAAAGAAAAAGCATCCATGCCACTATTGAGCTATCCTTTTGATAGTTTTCCTTTATGGTTGTTTTAATAGAAAGTTGGAACTTGGGAATTAATGAGAAGCTTCATAAGTTTTGAGTGAATAGGTTAAAACCCCTCTAACTATTACTACCATTTTGCGAGCTCCACACCTAAACTATCGGGTGTTTCTGTTACACCCTGTACTTTAACTCCCTTTAGATTAAAAACCTCCAGTTGAATATGTGACAAAATGTTTGGGATAACTTGCTGAGAGACGTATGGGAGATGAAAAAGTCTTAAAATGTGTCCACTTGGCACAATGAGTTCATGGTAGTTTAGGAAGGTTATGTGAACTCCCAATAGTTTAGGTATGAAACTCGCAAAATAGTGATAATGTAGGGGGATTTTAACCTATTCGCTCATAAGTTTTTCCTACTGCAACAGAAGCTGTTCAAATCATATTACTATTATTGTTTAATGTGGATCCTTTTTATGTGGTTTCCATAGGGAATCTGACGCTAGTGAAGAAGATGAATCCAACGGAAGAGCTAGTAAGCGGCAGATGAAGCTAACTAATATTGGTTTCACAGGTGTAAAGAGGAAAAGTGAAGATATTGAATCAAGTGGGAAAGGCCGTTGCAAATTCTTCCAAGCTCGTAAACTTGAGCTCCTCTCGCAGTTTTGAAGGACACAATTTAACAATTACTGAAAGGATGAGGAGAACAGTTGCTTCAAACCGGATTCCTCTGATATTAACTAGAACAGTGGAATTGGTTCCTTAGGCCATCCTGGAAGGATGGTGATTAGATTAGTCAATTATATATCTGCTCGCTGATTGAAAAAAATGTTTACCAGATTTGTAACGCGATTAATGTGATAACATCTTTTAAGGATCAATAGCATCTGAAAGGACTAAGAACGTCTCATTTTTCATGCAATCACTGAAATTATCTGTTATTTCATGTGTGCTAATTATTTGGTGTCTGATGTATCTTTCTAACTTGCTTCTAGATTTGCAACTCGGAGACAATAGAGATAGTTCCATCTCATTGAGGAATTCTGTACTCTGCTAATACGCATCCCATGAGAATATGTTCTTTTTTTCAGATCTTGAACTTTGAGTAGATGGTGTGGAGAAATCATCTATCAATTTCTCTTTTAGCTGCAAAGAACGAAGGAAAGTAAAAGGGGTTACGTTGGAAAATACTTGCAGACATCTGGTGTTGTGCATTTATTGGTTTAGTGAAAACCTCGAATGCGGGTAATCCAACCACTAAAAGAAGGAAGAATGAATTTTCACTTGCCTTCTTATATCGAATATTTGGGGAGGAATGATTTTACTTGTTGAACCCAACTTACATGAAGTACTTAATTTCAAAAGGTACATCATCTTTGACTGCTGAGCAAAGAAGAGATAGACTGCTACAAATCCAACCACTAGAAGTAAGGAATCCTAGGCATCTATTTTTTCTTCTTGTCTTTATGATTCTCATTATTTTGTGCAACAAATCTATGCTGGAAAGTCAGGTATGTTTTTGTTAAATGTAATCTTTTCATTTGTTCATTCCTTCAAGGTCTCGATAAGGCTTACACAATTTTGCTTACGCCACTGAAAGAGTCAGATACCATTTGTTTTCTTCATATCATTCCAAGGAAAGAAATTTAAAATAACTACTTCGAATGAAAGGAACAGGGAAGAGGTGTCGCTTTTCGAACAAAGTAGCAGACGGGACACGTCTATCTACTAATCTAAGTAGGAAAATAAAATACATGCACTTGACTATGATTTAGGTTCAAAAACTTAAAAAGTGAGAGGTTGGTTTATACAGATCATGCCTTTTAATCCACAGCAGGATAAAAAGAAACCTTGGAAGAGTGTATTTCATACACTAAATAATTTATGAAAGCAGAGGACTACAAGTAGATGGATTATGCCTTCCAATTCTTTGATATTTAAAAAGATTATAGTAGTAGTTTGGTGACAGGCAATTGGAGCTTCTTGATTTTCACTTATAGTATGCTTTACTACCATAGTTGAACTACAAAATTTTCCCTATATCATTCAAAATTGCTCTATTTTGTCTTGATCGATTTTTGGTCATAACCACATCACATCTAAATTTTTCGACAAAAATGTTACAAATTAACCCCGTAACTATGAGTATGATTTAAAATTACCCCTAATTTGGAGCTCCGTTAGGGGTTAAGAGCAAAATGAGACTTTCTAATGACAGAGTAATATTAGTCAAACAAAAGATAAAGTTTAATTTCAAATAGTACAAAAGTAAATTTGACGCTTTTCCCTCGCTAAAAATAAAATATGGCAAATGCTGATGAAGTTGTCCACTGACTTGACTTTAAAGATTCCTTAGGAGAAGTGAATGGAAAATCTCTATCCTTTCTGGTAAAATTCATGATTTATGAGAGCTTTCATATTTGATGTGACATATTATAACATCTATAGAAACAAATTTCCCCCTTATGTGCTAATGTTAAAATTTTCTTCTAGTATTTTTTTTTTTTTTGGGAAATTTCACCTTATAGCTGGTAGTAAAAAAAGTCAAACACAAACATTAAAAATTAGTCTCCAAGTGAAGTTAAAGAATTCAACAACCAAGAGGCGCCAAAAGATCATCCAAATAAATCCAGGTTCTCAAATTCTTCATTAAGGGTTGATATCTGAATAACTCTTTTAGTCAAAATATGCATTCAAGTCCCAAGAGAGCGTTGGAACATCAATGCCCTCATAATAAAGTCGGATGCAAGTGCATTCTGCTGCAACAACTGTTGCACCTAATGAAACATAAGGTAAAAGATAGGAAGTGAGTTCAACCCAGAATGAATCCTTCTACACCAACTTGCATGAAGTGAAGAAACATTGAGGACACTATTTTACTTAATTATATGTTTTCTTCACAGCTTCACGTATTAAGTCTTCATGCACCAGTCTGATGCTTAGCTCGGTAATGTTGAGTCTTCATGAGATAATCTTAAATCGGAAAAGCTTGCAAAAATTGCATTGATAAAGGCAACTTACAGAAGCATCTCCTATGAATCCGATGCATATAATAATCCTCTTCAGTCAGTCAGACATTTGGAATAACACCAAGTTACACTAATAATCAAGAAGCCCTCTTAGGAAGTGCCATATTTTTAATAAGAGAAACGGTTGTACCAATTGCAAATAATTGTACCACAAATCCTGCAGAACAAGGGCACAGTTAATACATCAATTATATACAACATATGATGAGAAGCGGCTTTGCAACACGAAGCTTACCTAGTAGGGCAGCTGCAAGCTTTAGAGTCTCCAAACTTGTAAATGTTTGGAAAGCCTACACAATAACATCAGTAGATTATTTTTAGTCAAGCAAAAATGATATCGTGAAATCAAAGAAGAAGCAATTACACAATAACATCATTAGATTATTTTTAGTCAAGCTCAAATGATAGCAAGAAATTAAAGAAAGAAGCAAATTCACATAAAATCAAAAAAAGGGCCAACTTCTTGCAATTGAGGAAGGAACCCCCCAAGTGGTTGACTGGTTCTGAAGGAAGGAAAAAGTGGATACACTGTAAATATAGTGCTTTGTTGTACTCCAATTAAGTTATCGTACTTACTGCATGATTGCATTCTTTTACTTCCAACTTAACCCATCAACCCCTTTGAAATCTATTTGAAAGCCACTTTTCAACCTCATGAACAATGACATAGAACTATCAATTGGTCACTTTGATGCTTAAAAGAGGCAACCATAAAGTGAAAGAGGGAACGAAGAGACTGATGAACACAAAGCAGGGGATCTTCGACGAAGGATACAAAGGGAATACCAAGTGGTGAGGGTGGTAATAAGGAGCAACAATATAGTGATAAGGAAGAGGAAAAGATGATGGAACCTTTTGTTTTTTCCTTTTCTGGGCATAAATAAAGAAAAGTTGAACCAACAAGCTACCTTCCTTCAATCAAGAATCGTCAAAAACCAGGATTTATGGATGTTGGGAGATTTCAGTCTCTCAGTGCATCAGCGAGTTGGGTTATACTCTCTTTTAAACCTTTCACAGAAAAGGGTAGTGGAGGAAGGACTAGTTATATCAACTTATCTATTTTGGACTGCAAATTGATGAGCAACTACCAGAAAAATCATACTAGTGCAATAAAAATTATCCAGTGTAAATGGAGAAAACTCTAACGATCAGAACATCTCTTACTAAGTTAAGAAATATAAAGTACTGCTTCTTTAGATTCTAAGAAACCATTTGGGTAACATTTGAAGTTGAGTCTGGTAAAAACTACTTGATGTCAAGATTGGAAAAAAGTTGATGGAAGTAGAGAATTTGTGACTAACAAATTCAAGATCTGAAAAAAATCATTTCAAATACACCTTGAAGACACAAGTTAAAATCTTGAACTTGGAGATTCTTTTTCCGTAAGTTTTGCATCAAAAACTCAAACACTTAACTTTTAAAAATTTATTTCCAAGTGAAGTTAAAGACAACTAAACTTAAAGGCAAGTTCTATAGGGCGGTGGTCAGACCGACTATGTTGTATGGGGGCAGAGTGTTGGCCAGTCAAGACTTCACACATACAAAAGATGAGAGTTGCGGAGATGAGGATGCTGAGATTAAGGCTGGCCAGTGGGCCGGGTCGGCCCGGTCCCGCCCTGAACCCGAGTAGTTAAAAAATAATAATTTTGCGGTATCGGGACTCGAACCGGGACGGGACAATGTCCCGGTCCGCCCCAGTCCCGATCCCGCCCGAAACCCCCCCCCCCCCCTTGCAAAAATAACCGTTGCACCAACGACCATTTTACATTTTGGCCACTGTGCAACGGCCATTTTTGGCCTCCCCCAACCCCCCTTAATATTTATTTTTATCCCATAAGTTATTATATTTACACTTTAACCCAAATTTCCAACTATAAATACCTCATTTTTTCTTCATCTTTCTCACAAATCTTCCTACAATCTCTCTAATCTCTCAATCTATCTCTCTACAAGTCTACATTGTACTAAATATTCAATTTTATTTATTCATTTGGGAATTGAGAGTGAAGTTGGCAACTAGCTTGAGGATCTTCCATCGAGCAAAGTTTCAATTTTCAACCTCTCGATTACACGTCGACGTTACGTCGGCGTTTGATACATTAGTTCCTTCATTAAATTATTATTGTCTGTTTATTTTATTTAGCGCACTTAATTTCATTTACTTTAATTATTTATTAGTATAATTATAAATTTATAATGGAAGGATTTAAACGTATGCTTACGGGTAGGGTGTCAGGCTTCTTCTAGTACGGGCAACAAGAGAAATAGTACTTCTTCTAGTCATCCTATTCCTACACAGGATGATTTTGTTGATACAGAACATTTTCCTACAATACCATTAGATTTAGACGAGAAACTATTTTCTGAAACTCAAGAAGACTTTAATTTAGACGATAATCTAGATGATACACCCACTAATGTTAATGACAACACACCCACTAGTGCACCTTCAACTGAAATGCCTCCTATTCCCCCTAGTATGAGACGAGGTCCAGCAAAACGACCATTAAAATCAGATGCATGAATATTTTTTGCTAGGGACGTAGAGAATCAAGTAGCTAGATGTAAAATTTGTAAAGATGTTTTAAAATTTAAAATTGAAAAAGGTCACGGTGGGACGGGGGGTTTAATGAGACACGTTGTAAGGGCTCATCGAACTAGGTATGCCCAATACGAGGCTTCAAAACCGGGTGCGCAAACGCCCGCTCCATCGGGACAAGATTCACATACTGATATTGTCCCGGACCAAGTACAGGGTCAAATTAACCCTATCACGGGGGGAATTGTAGGCCCTAAATACAATAAACATAGAGATAGGGAAGCAATAGCAAAATTAGTTGCTGTGGAGGGTTTGCATTTTTCATTTCATTCATCTCCCGATTTTATTCATTACATTAGAGATTTGTATAATCTTGCTTTTAACGATTTTCCTAGATCAACTGTTAAGAGAGATGTATTTAAATTTGCACATGAATATCAACAGTATTTACGTTATTCATTATATCATTTTAATGACAAAGTGACTATCACTTCTGATATAGGCCGCAGTACTAACGGTCATGATTATATAACGGTAACTTGTCATTGGATAGATTATAAATGGTCTATGCAAAAACGTATCTTAGCGTATAGATATATAGATGATAGGCACACTGGTACTTTTATTGCAGAAAACATTTATCAACTGTGTGATTATTACGGAATAACTGATAAAATTATGATTATTACATTAGATAACGCTTCTTCTAACAATTACGATATTACAATTTTAAAAAATAGTTTAACTTCATCTTTTTTCAGATCATTTTCATATAAAATGCGCGTGCCATACATATAACTTAATTGTAAAGGATAATCTATCACTTTTTGAAGACATTCTTAGTAAAATACAATTTGCTATAAACTTTATTTTTAAAAGTAATAGAGTACAACGAAGAAAAGAATATAAAAAAACTTGTCACGATTGCCAACTATCTTATAGAAAAATTCCAGAAGAAGTACCCACTAGGTGAAATTCTTTACACGAGCAACTACTTGTTGCTTATGACTATAGAAAACCTATAACTTTATTTTTTAACTCTCATAATCAAAATCCAGCTGATATGGTAGCGATTGGGTAAAAATTTCCGAACTTATTGTATTTTTAGAGAAATTTTTTCAAGCAACAAAAGAATTTTCTGGCATATATTATCCTACTATTTCAACTATGTTGTTTTATATAGCTCTAATATTTTTATTACTTAGTGAATATATGGAAAAACCAGCTTATATGACATCTATTAAAAAATATTTTATTTCTATTCCCACTATTTATATTATTGGTGTTGTATTAAATCCGACTATTAAAATAGACGGTACAAAATCACTTATTGAACTACTATTTACGATTGTATAGAAGTACTACCACCTCCAAGTCCCAAAAATCCAAATCACCCACCACTTATTGAACAAACTAAAGAAGAAGTGTTGTCTAGCGTAGAAGACCAATGCAAAAAAGTATTTAGGTTTTACCAACAAGAAAGTGCTAGTAACCTACCGACTTCCATACCATCTTCTTCTTCTTCTTCAACACAACCTCATAAAAGACATGCTGTTTCTGCGGCTAGTATTGAAAGCCTCAGAAATAGAATGTGCGGCCGTACCACTACTAACCAAATTAGCGAGTTTGATATTTTTGTTTTGCAGGATTACACTGCACCAAGCAGCTTCTCAATGAAGGACGTGAAGACTTCTTTGAAATCTTTGGAGGGAATGAGAAGACCTTTCCGACACTTTTAATGATGGCCCGAGATGTTTTGAACATTCAAGTGTCATCAACTGCGTCTGAAAGCGCTTTTTCTGCCTGCAGATATCAAATAGGAAAGCACAGACACTCATTAGCCAGGAGATGGCTTGAAAATTATAGTATTATTCAGAGATTGGATACGAGCGGAGCGGAAAAGGTGCGGTCAACCGGAGATCAACGAAGAAGAAGACGAAAACTACAACGAAATCTTATCCGAAGGTGGTGGAAGCGATGTGGATCAATTTGACCAACAAATACTAATTCCAACCGAAGAACCACAGTAAATTATCAAGAAAGTAGAACAAGTTTTTTTTTCAGAATGTAATTTTTTTAATTGCAATTTTATTATGTAATTTGCAACTTTTGGACAACACCACAAAGTTACAAAGTTACAATTTCGACAAATCCCGCCAAACCCGGTCTCGCCTGACCCAACCCGCCCCGATCCCGCACCCTTCACCCGTCCCGCCCCGACCCCGCCAAACCCGACCCTCCTGTCCCGAGCCCGGCCCACTGGCCAGCCCTAGCTGAGATGGATGTGTGAGCATACAAGGAGAGATAGGATTATGAATGATGTTATGCGGGATAAAGTGGGAGTGGCCTCGGTGGAGGATAAGATGTGGGAAGCGAGGTTGAGATGGTTCAGGCATGTGTAGAGGAGAGACACGGATGCCCCAGTGCGGAGGTGTGAGAGGTTGGCTATGGACGGGTTCAGGAGGGGTAGAGGTAGGCTAAAGAAGTATTGGGGAGGGGTGATTAGACGGGATATGGCGCAGGCGCAACTTACTGAGGACATGACCTTAGATAGGGGGTTGTGGAGGACTCGGATTATGGTAGAAGAGTAGTAGGTAGTCGAGCGTAGTCCTACTTACGCTTACAAAATGAGAGTGTAGTGTTATTAATGTAGGCTCGATTAGCCTATCACTTATAGGCGCATTATTCCTCTATAGTATCCTATAGTTTGATTCCTGCTGCTATGTGTTCTTTAGTGTAATTTATTTATCTTATTTAGTTGTGTTAGCTACTGCTTCCTGTTGTTAGTATGCGCTACCATTGCGTATTTGATTTTACTATCTGCATGTTTACAATACTTTAATTTCTCGTCTGAGTCTGACCGTTTCTCACACTTTGTTTTGCCTGATTATGCTTTGTCTTGTTCCGAGGGTCTGCCGGAAACATCCGCTCTACCTACCAAGGTGGAGGTAAGGTCTGTGTACATTCTACCCTCCCCAGACCCCACGTTGTGGAATTTCACTGGGTATGTTGTTGTTGTTGAAGTTAAAGAAATAATCACAAGCGCCACCTAAAGATCATCCAAGTAAATCCAGGTTCTCTTAACTCAATCATGCCAAACAATTGACCGGTCCCTATTCAACATACTTAAATATTAGCAACAAGGTCGTAGATACATTTCTGTCAATTACAATAGCTAGTAGCATCATTTTTCTCCTGGGAATGAATAACCACATAACCATACCTCCAATGAGAGATTCCTCATAGCAAGATATGCCACTGACAACAGGATTGCCATCGACGACCCAAAGATATAAAACTTCAGAAAGTTGGACCGACTTCTCTTTCGACCTAATTATAACAAGAGAAAATGCCCTATTAAAAGGTGAACAATAAAAAATGATGAGGTCACGAATGAGATCCAGTAGCAAACCTAGTTCTCCTGCCACAACAGACACGAAGCCAATTGCAAGGGAAGAAACGGAAACTTTATCAGGAGACTCCTTCCTTGATAATGAAACAAATACATTAGCTGCTATCATCAATTGAGTGACAACCTGAAGTGCAGGATGCAAATTTATCAATAGAAAGGCCTCACACTGACATGCTTACAAGTTGTTATTCGAAAACATGTTGCTTCTAACACTGAAAATGAGATAACTAGTTTAGTTAAGCCTCCATTCGTCTTTATTTCCTTTAGTTTTAATTATCAATATTCCAGTAAGAAAGAAATGATGCAGTTACCAACAAATCTAAAATAGGGGATAGAGAGTACAATATCTATTGGACCCTAAACTAAAATATCAACTAGTTAGTGGTGGTACAATTCAAGTTGAGATGCTTGCAGTAACTGATGAGTTAGTGATATATTAAAGAACAACTAACTTCATAACTTGTTTTAACCTTGTGTCAATCTGAAAAATAGCCCTGAAAACCAATTCTGATTAAACCAGCTAGCTTTATAAATAATAAAACAAACAAACCTGAGCAAAGATCAATTTGGCAAGACGAGACTTTGCTTTTGCAACTTTCGTGTATCCTATCAAGAAAATAAAAATAAGAAGATTAAAGCAAAATGGAGAGAAAATGAGAGTAAGTTGGGGAAATGGAAAAGGGGAAACAGTACTCGAATCAACGACCATGCGGTAGGAGAAATCAGAGCCATCGGTTCCGGTCGGCCTCCCTATAACGGCTGCCCTCTGATTCATGTTTTCCCTAATTTCTTTTCTCTCAACACTCAGATTGACGACTTTGTGAAGCCCCACGGTCTCTGTTGAACAACGCCGATATCGAAAAAAATATTAAGTCAAATCTGAGAAACTGCCATATCAAAATAAACATAAAATATAAATTAAAAAATAGCAGAAAATGCAACTCAAAAAGCTGAACTAGACTCTAGACCAAATATGACAGAAAAATTACACTTCTAAATATGAGTTCATGTTAATTTTTTTTCTTTCATATTTCCGTTAAATCAAACAACCAAAGTTTGTTAAAGGACAAACAATGCTTAGGCCCCTAAACATAAGAGATAAAGGACTATTTTGTCATTTTCCAGGAACACCTAACGGCTACAACTGCACCGGTAACGGCTAGAATCCTAGCCTCCATCGGCGCCTCTCTCTCTCCTCTCCCCTCTCACCCCCAACGGTAACCAGTCAGATCCCCATTCCCACCCCCCTCACCGACGGTAACCAGCCCGGCGGCCAGGTAACGCCGCCGGACTACTACGTCGGTGACTTTTTCCGGCATCTTCCCTTTTACTTCTGCTTCTCTTTTCCTCCTCTTCTTCGTCTACTCCTCTCTGTTTCTCTATTTGTCTTCTTCTGCCACTCGGATCGGCGGCCAGGTTACTAAGCTGCTCTGACGCCGGTGAACATTAGTGTTGTTTATTCCGGTGAGCTAGAGCTGTAATTTCCTATAGTTTTCTGTTTGGAAACCCTATTCTCTGGCCGGAAACCCCAGTTTTCCGGTGACCTGCAATTAGCACTGTACCAGAGGGAATTTGCCGCAGTAAGCGAGTAAGAGAGGAAGAACACAAGGAAACGCCATCAGTTTGTGGAGGAGCATCTACAGTCCAGGTTCATTATTATTGTAATTGGTACCTCCAGTTCACTTGTTGAGCTTTGTCTATCTTTCTCGTTAGTTAATTAATTGCCTTAGTTTAAGTACTACATTTTGCGGGCTTCGGGTAGCTGATTTAGTTGCTCCATTCTCTGCTTGCTTTATTGATTATAAGATTCATAATGTTCTTACTTTTTGCAATTAGATATATTATATTGTTTGTATCTAGTATTTGTGACTCTAATGGCTTTGGTAAATGATGGTAGACCAGGGTCATGTTCTCGGTCGGGGTCGGGGACGGGGGCGAGGGTTAGGAGGGATAAGTGAGATGCTAGGTTGAGAATAGGATCTTGGAACATTGAGACTTTAACGAGGAAGTCTATAGAGCTAGTTAAGATTCTTAAGAAGATGATGATTAATATAGCCTGTGTCCAGGAGACCAAATGGGTAGGACCGAAGGCTAAGGATGTAGACGGGTATAAGTTAAGGTTCTCGGGTAGGTTGAGGTATAGGAATGGGGTAGGCATTTTAGTAGACAGCGAGCTAAGGGATCATGTGGTAGAGGTTAGGAGGGTCAATGACAGGATGATGACGATTAAGTTGGTAGTTGGAGGGTTCACTATGAACATTATTAGTGCATATGCGTCGCAAGCGGGCTTGGACGAGGAGGAGAAGAAGTGTTTTTGGGAGGATTTAGACGAGGTGATGGGAGGTATACCACCCACTAAGAAGTTATTTGTAGGAGGGAATTTCAATGGACATATCGAGTCACTACCGGGGGCTATGACAACGTGGATGGAGGCTTTGGCCTCGGGGACAAGAATGGGGGAGGTGTCACTTTTGGAGTTTGCTAGAGCTTTTGAGCTGGTGATAGCCAATTCGAGGTTCCTGGAGGAGGAGCACTTGGTGACTTTCTGTAGTTCGGTGGCTAAGACTCAGATATACTTTTTGCTCCTTGGGAAGGTTGACAACGGTCTTTGTAAAGACTGTAAGGTTATTTCGAAGGAGTATCTTATAACTCGACATACACTTTTGGTGATGGATTTGGAGATCAAGATGGAGAAGAAGAGAAGGATTGTGGATGATAGGTTAAGAATCAAATGAGGGAGTTTGACTATGGCCAGTGCAAATGAGATGGAGGAGAGGTTGATGGCCAAGGGGGCTTGGGGGAGTAGTGGGGATGCGACCGGTATGTGGGACATGATGGCTAGTTGCATTCCAGAGGTAGCTAGAGAAGTGCTAGGGGTCTCGCAGGGCAGCCGCGGTGGGCATCGAGGGGACTGATGGTGGAATGGTAAAGTTCAAGAGAAGGTGAAAGCGAAGAAAGTGGCGTATGCAAAATTGGTAAAAAACAATGATAATGTGGAGAAGTAGACAAATAGGGAACTGTATAAGATGGCAAGGAAGGAGGCAAAACTTGGGGTTACGGCGGCGAAAACGATGGCTTTTGAACGCCTATATGTGGAATTAGAGGGAAAAAACGGGGATAAAAAGTTGTACAGACTAGCCAAGGCGAAGAAGAGGAGGGTCCGTGACTTGGATCACGTGAGGTGCATCAAGGATGAGGACGGCAAAGTACTGGTGGAGGACGCACATATTAGGCGGAGGTGGCAGTCTTACTTCTATAAACTCGTAAACGAAAAAGGAGATAGACACATTGTGCTGAGAGATCTGGAGCAATCTAGTAGGTATCGAGATTTTGGGTATTGTAGAAGCATTAAGGTTGAGGAGGTTAAGGGTGTTGTTCGTAAGATGCGCAAGGGACGAGCGACTGGGCTTGATGAGATCCAATTGAATTTTGAAAGAGCGCATGCAAGATAGATTTGTAGTGGATGACTGAGTTGTTTAACGTCATTTCTAAGACAACGAGAATGTTCGAAGAATGGAGGTGGAGTACAATGATTCCTTTGTACAAGAACAAATGTGATATCCAGAGTTGCAACAACTATAGGGGTATCAAGCTGCTAAGCCACACTATGAAAGTTTGGGAAAGGGTCGTGGAGATGAGGGTGAGAAGAGGTATCTCTATTTTCGAAAACCAGTTTGGATTCATGCCGAGGCGTTCGACTACAGAAGTCATTCATCTTATTAGGAGGTTGGTGAAGCAGTCTATGAAGAGGAAAAGACTTCCATCGACCTCGAGAAAGCATACAACAAAGTTTTTATGGAGGTTCTTTGGAGATGTTTGGAGGTTAGAGGTGTACATGTGGCGTACACTAGGACGATCAAGGATATAAATGATGGATCCAAGACCAGAGTACGGATAGTAGGAGGAGACTCGGAGCACTTCCCAGTGATGATGGGGCTGCACCAGGGATCAACTCTTAGCCCATTCTTATTTGCCTTGATGATGGATGGACTGACGTGACAAATCCAAGGGGAGGTGTCATGGTGTATGTTATTCGCAGACGACATAGTCCTGATTGATGAGACTCATAGCGGAGTGAACGCTAAGCTGGAGGTTTGGAGACAAACTATGAAGTTTAAAGGGTTTAGGCTGAGTAGGACCAAGATAGAATACTTAGAGTGCAAGTTCAGTAATGGGAGTGACCTTGAGACAGGTGTGGAAGTGAGGCTTGGTACTCAGCTCATTTCGAAAAAAGGAAGCTTTAAGTACCTCGGGTCTATTATCCAAGAAATTGATGACGATGTCACACATCGTATTGGGACAGAGTGGATGAAATAGAGGCTCGCATATGGACTCTTATGCGACCAAAAGGTGCCACAAAAACTTAAAGGCAAGTTCTATAGGGCGGTGGTTAGATCGACTATATTGTATGATGCAGAGTATTAACCAGTCAAGACTTCGCACATCCAAAAGATGAAAGTTGCGGAGATGAGGATGATGAGATGGATGTATGGGCATACAAGGAGGGATATGATTAGAAATGATGATATTCGGGGCAGAGTGGGAGTAGACTCGGTGGAGGATAAGATGCGTAAAACGAGGTTGAGATGGTTTGGGTATGTGTAGAGGAGAGACACAAATACCCCAATGCGGAGATGTGAAAGGTAGGCTATGAACGGTTTTAGGAGGGGTAGAAGTAGGCCAAAAAGTATTGGGGAGAGGTGATTAGACGAGATATGGCGCAGATGCAACTTACTGAGGACATGACCTTAGATAGGGGTTGTGGAGGACACGAATTAGGGTAGAAGGGTAGTAGGTAGTCGAGTGTAGTCCTACTTATGCTTGCAAACTGGTAGTTGTAGTATTTTTATTGTAGGCCCGCTTAGCATATCATACAAATAGGTGCAGTATTGATTTATAGTCCCTTGTAGTTTGATCTCTGTTGTTATGTGTTCTTTAATGTACTTTGTTTATCTTATTTACATGCATTAGTAACTGCTTCTCTTTTACTATTTTTTTTTTCAAAATGCGCTATCATGACTTATTCGCTTTTGATACAAGCATTTTCATACTGGTTCTATTTTTTTTATTTTTTTTGCCCGAATTTGACCGTTTCTCTTGCTTTGATTGTGCTTGTGCTTGTGCTTGTGCTTCTGCTTATGCTTATGCTCTGTCTTGAGCTGAGGGTCTCTCGAAAACAACCGCTCTACCTACCAAGGTAGAGGTAAGATCTGCGTACACTCTACCATCTCCAGACCCCACATTGTAGATTTCACTGGGTATGTTGTTGTATCTTTTAGGTAATTCAATTTTAGTTCGACACATTGGTCTAATTAGATTAATTCCTCCAACTCGTAACTCATCTACCTGCCCGTCTGAATTGAAAAAATATTATAGCACACCCCACATTTTGTTTTCCCACCCCGCCCTACCATGCATATGCTTAAATGCCACCCTCTGCCCCTGCTCCCTCCCACCAATTGCCATTCCAAGGATCATATTTGGAAGTCGCAATTGGTGCTATAGAGTTTATTTGAAGTGAGGTGTGGTAATGTGCTTGTGAGGAAGGTGGCATAAAATCTTTTTGTGTGGTGGAAGAATGGTTGGGCGGGCGATGATTCTAAACAAAATGAAAGGCGAAATAAATGGTGTCGTAATCTAGCAGGAAAAAATAGAAAAAGTTATAATCAGATAGGTTTTGTGATGTAACACAAGCCAGAGGTAAAATAGACTTAGGGGAAAGAGAAGGAGAAGGAGAAGGAGCAATCAACATACAATTCAAAGGAATCTTTGGAGAAAAAGAGGAAATTGGAAGACGTGAACATCCTAATCAAAGTCGAAACAAACATAGTACACAAGAATCAAATGGACAGGTCAAAATGGTCGTCAACCTTTCTTTATACAACAAAACAAAGCTATAACCTAAGTAGATTGAGAGAAGGAATGATGCCCAAAGGATAGATTTCATTCGATGTCAAACAAGCCAAAGGCTTAAAATGAGACATAGTTAGGGATCCAGAACAACTTCAGTATATTGTCTATACAATGAGCTCATGGCCTTTATGTACAAGCCAAGTGATGTACAAGCCAAGTGAAGAACATTGCAGCTTAGAAGACTAGATATTCATAATGGCTTTTGTGGAAACTTAAATACCGCGATGGCGATTGTGGTGGTCACTTACAACTAGGGGCGGAGTTACATACGAGAAGGGTAGTCAGTTAAACATTCTTCTCTAAAAAATTATATTGTGTATACATCAAATGTTACTTTTTATACATATATATTAAATCTTGAAAAGTTTGAACCCTTAATGAAATTACCGGCTTCGATGCTACTTTCAACATAAATTGGTATGACATTCAAGGGAGATCAAGATTTTCCCCTCCATTTCGTCCTTTTTGTTGTTAACAACTATTGTTTCTCCATGAACATTATGATTATCAAGTTGTTCTCTTACTCTGCTTTGTTTCTGCAATAGATTTTTCTTTTTCTTTTTAATCGTTAAAAGGTATTGATTAAATGTCCAGCAACCAAAAGGTGTTGTGAGGAATTTACAAGGGGTAGCCCCATTACATATTATGTAATGAGCTCAAAAGATCTATCATGGCCTCTATATCATTTGCAATTGCGATGTTACACAAAAAAAATAGCTAGGATAAACATATGTACTTAATACTAACTACAGATTCTGATTTGCTTTCAATTATCCTTGCATTCCTTTCCTTCCAAATGGTCCACCATACTGCTGAAGGGAGAGTATCCCATGTTTTCATTTTTGTCTTACCAGACGACGATGTTCAGAACAAAATCTCAGATCTGTCTAGTGAATGCGCAGTGAATAAAAATATTATTGACATCCTCATTGTGCCTCTCACACAGTGCACATCTACTACAAATGATCACTCCTCATCTTCGAAGGTTATCTTGAGTTAAGCACTGTTCATGAGCCACCATCCATGTGAAGCACTCCACTTTCAATGGGGTTGTGTTTCTCCAAATACATTTCCATGGACAATTGGGAATGATGGCAGTAGAGTTCCTTAAGAACTGGTAGCATATCAAAATATCGGAATTTGTAGATAAATATCAATAGGGGTAGTTCTAGAATGTAAACTTGATGAGTTCAACTTTTATGTGCTCACAACTAAACCCAATGTAATTTTACAATTATGAGTTCAAATTGTAGCATCTGTTGAAACTTTAGTAATTTCACATGTATATTTGTAATCCATATAAAAAGTACTAAATTCAGTTAAACCTAATTATACGATGCATCCTCCTCTAAACTGTTAGTTGAAATCCTAAAATGCCATCATATTATGCAAAAAACTTGTGACTACAAACAAATCATGAATCAATGTTCTTTTCGGTTCTTCACTAGTGCATACATTAATTTGGTCCAGTTCGATATTTTTAATTCGGTTCATAAGGTAAATATTAGATTTTTAACAATATGAGCGAAACACAAACATGCTAGAAGTTAAATTGTTCAATTCAACTACACATGAGCACGAATCTAAAGAGAACTCAGAAACATATCAAGGAAATTGAAATGAAATAAAAAAATATACCTAGGAGGTTAGTCTCGTTAAAAACACTTTTTATTTCTTCCTATCAGTTTCCGAAAATAGAAGGAAAGCGAGAGAAAAAAAGAGAATAAAAGGAAAGCGAAATGCTATGAGTTCACGTACCTTAGCGACGGCGAGAAATGACGGTGAGCAACGATGGCCGGCGGCAGCAAAGGCGCAGAGCAGCAGTAGGAAAGTGATGAGAATTGGGCTCCGCTTGTGGGCTGTGGGCCATTTTGTTTTGTGCAGGACATGAAAGGACGGAAAATTGCACGGTTTTCCGTCAAGTGGGCTGGTATTTAATTTTTGCCCCTCAAATGGAATTTATGTCTTGTGGAACATAAATTGTTTACGAAATCAGACATAACTTGTGTCGAATTTTATAAAGAACTTATGCCTCGGAAGATATAAGTTTCATTTGAGGGATAAAAATTAAAGACAAGTACAAAATAGGGGAAAAGTGCAAATGACCCGGCTAAGGGCTAAAGGGGGAAAGTTCGGTCGGTTATGGGACCTAAAATTGGATAATGGATAACCTCTACAATTCCATATCTAACACTTTCATTTTTGGATTGACTGTAGTGATGGAACTCATTCCTTGAGCCAAAGACATTTCCAGATGAGATAGTAAAGGGTGTGAGTGGCCTTTCATCATCGATGTGGCTGGCTCTGTGTTGAAATCCATGGTTCTTTACAAATAAAGACGATGAAGTTTTGACAAAGAAGAGAGTTGTTTTCGATTTGGTCGAGGTTTGTGTCTAGAAGACTCGACCATTTTGTGGTCTTGTGCGAAATAGGCCGGGGCCAAATGATGAAATGAATTAGCAAAAGTGAGGCGTCAGCTGGACCAAACAAATGGGCCCAAAATGAAATGAAGAATTGCCGAGCAAGTATTGTGAATATCCATTCTTGTAAATATAGTGAAATTCATTACGAGCATATCAAATAGAATTTAGACACATGACAAAGTTAGTTAGGAAAGATGCTTTTTACACTTGTACAAATTAGGATACAATGTATAGCAAATTCATTCAATTAATTCATCAAAGAAAATTTCCTTTATTTTGTTTTGTATCTTGATATGATATCAGAGCATGTTTGATTCTTGCTTCCGATCATCTTTTACATTTATCTAATCTGTTTTCTTTGTCATATTTACAATGTCCAGTTCTAGGCAAACTAAAATTTTGGCAGAAACTACCTTAGTTGGTGATGCCACTATTCTGCTGGATCTACTACAAGTCATGTAGTGTATTTTAGCCATCATTTTTATCTCCAACCCTCGGATTATTCAGGGATGAGTCTTGTTTCTTCAATATTTGATGAAAGAGGATATAGTGGTTGGAGGAAGGCTGTTGTCATAGCCTTATCTACCCAGAACAAGCTGGGTTTCACTGATGGATCCCTGGTTATTCCCTATTCTAGTTCAGGCTTGTTGAAAGCTTGGATCAGATGTAATGACATGGTATTGTCATGGTTATTGAACTCTCTTTCCAAAGAAATAACAGAAAGTGTCTTGTATTCTGTTAGTACAAAAGATTTGTGGAGAGATCTGGAAGAAAGATATGGTCAGACCAATGGTGCTAAGCTATTTCAACTTAGAAAAGAACTGAATGTTGTAACCCAAGGAAACACAAGTGTCACAACTTATTTTACTAAAATAAAAAGCCTATGGGAAGAGTTGAATGCATTAAATACTTTTTCTGCCTGTGTGTGAGTGTGTTTGTGGTGCAAAAGAAAAAGGCCACAAAACATATCAAAATGAAAGGGTTTACAATTTTTAATGGGATTGAATGATGTATTCATAAGGGTAAGGAGCAACATTCTGTTATCTTATCATTTACCTTCTATTGGACATGCATATTCATTGGTCAAACTAGATGAAAAACAGAGAGAAATTCATGTTGAACCAGTTTATCCATGAGAATCATCGTTTACTGCTACTAACCAAAGAAAATTTCATGACTACAAAATGCAGAAATCCAGTTTTGATCCTAAAAGAAACAACCAAATCTGTGGATATTGTAAAAAGTCAAGACATAGTATTGAAAAATGTTATAGGCTAAATGGATTTCCATCTGATTTTAAATTTACAAAGTCTGAGAAATTTCAAGAAAATGCACAGGCTAACAATGCTTTTGGACCAACTGATGAACATGTTCAGGAAGATAACAGTGCTACAAACATCAAATCTTTGAGTCATGACAATGTGCCCAACTTCTAGAACTTCTACAGTAACTCAAAGGAGGACTTTAAGATAAGAATGTTACAGAAGCTTTGGCAAACATGAGTTATGCTGGTATGACACAATTTTTTAACTCTTATGCATGCTTTGTTAATATTGACAGTAGATCATGGATATTGGACAATAGTGCTACTCAGCATATGACTCACAACAAAGCACTTCTTTATAATATAATCATTCTCCCTAAACCTATCATGGTAAATCTACTAAATTCATATAGAGTGAAGGTAACACACTCATGGGCAGTCTCAGTTTTGCCCAATTTATTCTTACCAAATGTCTTATGTCTTATATATTCCCTCTTTTAAATTCAACTTGTTGTCTGTGTAGAAGCTATGTAGACAACTTAGATCTTATGTATTATTTAGACCTACTTCTTTTTTTATGTTGCAGGCCCTTCTTTGAAGATCCCTCTGGAGCTTGGTAGGGAACATGGAGGTCTTTATATACTCAAATCAAGCCAGTCATCACAAAAGAGTCAAGTTTCTGCTAGATCCAGTCTTCACACAACCAAGAAGTTATCAAATCCTAGTTCTAGTTTTAAATCCTGTAATTTTAATCCAGTCAAGAGTTCTATTAAGCCTAGTTCTATTTTCCATTCATGTTTTTCTTGTTTTGATAGCAATGTAAAGGAACAACTATGACACTATAGATTAGGTCATATGCCTTTGAGTAATATGAAGAATGTTTCCTTTAATTCTATATCTTCTTGTAATTAATTTTCAAATCCTTGTGTTATATGTTGTCACACCTCAATCTTGAGGGGTGTGGCCGGCTCCAGCACCCGAAGGCCCGAGCGAATCAACCATGTCATCTGTAACCTGTAAAATAATATTGGACCGACAAGGCTACTAAATGACAATAATAATAACCAAACATGACAACCTACACGCAGAAAAAGCCGAACAAACTATATATACATATGCAAGGCTGACAAGGCCATAAAATAATATATACTATCTAGAAGGCCGACGAGGCCAGACAAAATACATATATACACTGGCTGCAAGTCTGCAAGGCTCTAAGAGTATTGTACAACATCTACTAGTCGGGATAGGGCCCCGCCATACCCAAAACCATATATATATATATATATATATATATATATATATATATATATATATACATATGCATATGTACCTATAGACTCAGAAACAACAACTCCGGAGAAGTGGAGTGCGACACCCAACTGTTGATCTCGGTATTCTACTGAGGAGGCACGCCGACCTATCTATCTGCACCTGTGGGCATGAACACAATGCACAAAAAGGGACATCAATATGAAATATGTACCGAGTATGTAAGTCGATAAGGATAAGAATAAAGAATGTAATAATATGAGAAAGAGGTACAAAGACAACCTGAAACTCAGAATAAGGCCACTGCGGGCATCCAGAGAACACAATATGACTATAAATGCGTGAACGCAAAATCATTCATCACTGTGGAGGCATACATCATATTATATAATAATAAATCCCTTTGTGGGGTGATCTCATCATAACTGCTCGGCCATATAGGACACGATAAATATCTGCCTAACTGATTAGTGGTATGCACAGCTACGTGCATGTCCGGCCGTCTATGACATGGCATGGTAATAAAAGAAATACATCTAGGTGCACATATATATACCTGTCTGGCCGACTATAGTGCAGTGCGGTAATGAAAATAGATACATATACATAAGTGCAATGTAAGACCAACCTCAAAAGGGATATCATATAAAGAGTTGGGGTGACCTATCATTGTTATCATCCGACTTTCATTATTGTCGCTACGTTCATCATCTTTCAATTGGTAGCCAAACAAGATAACCAATATAGAGAACATGAAAGAAATTTGATATAGATTAGACATGAGATAAGGTTGAGCTCAATCGGGTAAACCACTATCAACTTAAGTTTATTGAGGACGTTCTAATTGATAACTAAAGGGAATATGAAAAAAGGGAAAGTACTTGACACAAGTCATATATGAAATAAATATTAGTCAATCACAAGGAAGTGTATTTATCTCATGTTTATCGGAAAATATATCAACAAAGGGTCCGTCATCTTTGAGTAATGGAAAAGAAATATAAGGATGCGAGAATATACTTTAATACAGGATGAGAAGAGGTAAGCTTAATCATTTTGGAATACGGTCGACTTTGCGGAAACATTTCAATTAGTAACCAAAGAAACATGGAAGTAAAGTATAAGTCATATATGAAGTAGAGGGCAGCTCAAGCATAAGAATATGATCTCCTTATGTTTTCAAGAAATGAATGTATCAATGAAACGTTCATCGATTTCTAGTCATGCCACAAAAGAGAAGAGTCCCGAGTTCTTAAACACCTGACGAACGCCTTTCTACATAATACAGACAATTTGAGATCAATTACGAGTTCATAGCTTATGAAAAGTTTCATTTAAACATTTAATCGAGTAACTTGCGGGCGTAAGTTCGTAGGCCCTTTTGTAGCTTAATTTCCATAGAACGCTACTCTTTTTCTTTACTTATACCCCTAATTCTCATTACAATCCCATCCATATCTCCACAACTTCAAAAAAACATATTTAAACCATATGAACAACCCACACAACTAGCTAAGTTCACAAGAGTTCACAAAAAATTCATAGGGACTTGTTTTAGGAAATTCTCCTTCCAATTTCTATGTTAGATTAGGAGGATCATTAAGAGGAGTAAACATATCTCAATTTATGAAAAACACCGTAGCATAAATATTACTTCAAGTTGAAGAATCCTCCCAAAAAGTAAAACGACGGAGAAACGATGATTCTACGAGTACCACGTGATTTCTTACGTTGTAATTACCTGTTTAACTCTTGGATTTGGTCTTGATTCATGGAGGAAAGTTTGAGAAAGTGTAGGAGGGGTTTAGTGTTTGGAGAAATGAAATTCCAATTCATTTTGGGGCTTTATTAAATGAGATAATTTAAGTTGCCACTGTCCATGCCTTCTGTCCCGCGGCAGTTTGCACCCTTGGATGAAAATGCAAATATATCTTTACTCTGACGTCGTATCGATGAACGGTTTGTTGGAAAAAAGACTCTATGAACTTGAACTTAATAGGTTATTCACCTCATAACTACTCATATAACGTCAGATATACCCCTGCTAAGTTGGGCCAAAATCTTGTTCGAAATTTGGCCTGCCCTTCCCTGAGTTTTGACGAACTTAATTTTCTTTGATTTGTTTGACCCAAACTCTTATGAAACTTTCATAACACCTGTTTAAACTTATTTTCATCCAAATATGGGATCTTAGCCTCACCGAGCTTTATGTTACTTTGCTTACGACGCATATGAGTACGAAAATATGGGGTGTAAAATATGTCCTATGGCAAGACAATCTAAGCTTCCTTTCCAATCTAGTAATATTTCTTCCAAGAAGATTTTTGAGTTAATCCACATTGATACTTGAGGTCCATATAAAACAACTACTTACAATGGACACAATTCTTTCTCACCATTGTGGATGATTTCAGTAGAGGGACATGAACATTTCTTTTAAACTCTAAATCCAATGCTTTCATAGTCCTAAAATCCTTTTTAACCATGGTAGAAATACAATTTCAAGCAAAAGTTAAAATAGTAAGATCTGACAATGCTTTTGAATTAGAAAGTGGGACTTCTCAATCAGAATTTTTTATTTCACAAGGTATTTTACATCAAACTTCTTGTGTTTCTACTCCACAACAGAATGGAGTTGTGGAGAGAAAACACAAACATCTACTGAAGACTTCTAGAGCTCTTATATACCAATATCATTTGCCTATTAAGTATTGAGGGGATTGTCTTTTAACAACTACATATTTAATTAATAGATTTTCATCCAGAATTTTACACAACAAAACACCTTTTGAAATACTTTTCAAAACCAACTATTTTCCCTTTCATGAGGAATAATTCCCTTTTGCTTCTTCAATTTGAATTATACCTATTTTCCTTCAAAACACTTGTCTAGTCCTATTACTCAATTTCCAGATATTTCTGTTCCTAAAACACCTGTCACTTCTCCTGAATCTGCTACTCTCAATCATGCTTCATCTACTCCATCCACCTCCAACAGTCCTATTCCTTTTACTCCTTCCTCTCTTCAGATACAATACCTTCCTCTCATTCTACACTTGTACAATCTCCTGCTACTCATGATAATGTTGATGCACATGATGAAACAATTTTCATTCTTAAAAAATCAACAAGAGAACACAAAATGCCTTCCTATCTTGAAGATAATGTATGCAGTGCTGTACATTTAACTGATGTATGTACATATTGCCTTTCAAGTTCTATTAGTCCTATGTCTTTTCCTATCACTGATCTTTTTCTTGTCAGATGCTGAACACTTTGTCTAATATTCAAGAACCTGTTAGCTATAAACATGCAGTGCTACATAAGGGTTGGAAATAAGCTATGGAAAAAGAGATACAAGCCCTAGAACTTAACAAAACATGAGAGGTGGTTCTTTTGCCTCCTGATCAGAAGACTTTACCTTGTAAATGGGTTTTTAAGGTGAAGCATAACAATGATGGAAGTATAGAAAGGTTGAAGGCTAGGTTGGTTATAAGAGGTGATATACAAAGGGAAAGAATTGATTTCAATGAGACATTTTCACTAGTGGTGAAATGACAACAATAAGGTGTCTTTTAGCTACAACAGTAAAAAAAGGATGAGGTCTTTTTCAGTTAGATGTAAATAATGTATTTTTGCATGGAGACCTCAATGAAGAGGTCTACATGAAATTTCTAGATGGTATAATTCCACCCTCACCTTCTCATGTTTGTAAGCTTAAATAATCTATCTATGGTCTTAGGCAGACATCAAGACAATGGTATTCCAAGTTAACATCTGCTTTGATTTTCAAGGGATTCACTCATTCTCTAAATGATTATTCTTTGTTTGTTAAGAAATCATATTCTTCCATTTCTATTGTTGTAGTCTATGTTGATGATATAGTATTGACAAGAAATGACGATTCAAAGATTCATTCACTTAAAGAGTTTCTACATGAGGAGTTCAAAATTAAAGACTTGAGCAACTTATATTATTTTTGGGTATTGAAGTTTTGAGGGAGTCACAAGGCTTGATTTTGTCTCAAAGAAAGTTCACCCTTGACCTTTTGAAAGAATTTGATGCTGAACATTTATCTCCAGTGTGTTCTCCTCTTGATCCTACAGTGAAATTGATCATCAATCCATTGTAGAATCCAACTTTATATCGACATTTACTTGGGAAATTAAATTACGTTACGCATACAAGGCCGAATCTTGCATTTACTGTGCAACATCTGAGCCAGTATATGCAAGATCCATGACAACCTCACCTAACAACTGCTTTGAGGGTACTATGATATTTGTGCAAAAATCCTGATTTGGGACTCTTCGTCAATTTTTCATCATCTTTCAAGCTCCTAGCTTTTTCCGATTCTCACTGGGGAACCTGCCCAAATTCATGAAAATCAGTTAGTGGGTTTTATATATCACTCGGAGGATCTCCTATTTCTTGGAAATCGAAGAAACAAACTTTGATCTCCCTCAGTTCTGCAGAAGCAGAGTATCGTTCAATGAGAAGGGTTGTTGCAGAACTCACTTGGTTGGTACGATTATTTCAAGATCTCTCCATTCCAATTACGTTGCCGGTTCCTTTGCATTCAGATAGCCAAGCTGCTATCCATATCGCCAAGAACCTCATTTTCACAAGAGAACCAAACACGTTGAAATTGACTGTCATTTTGTGCGACAACAATTTCTTGATGGCTTGATTTCTCTCTCTTTTGTTCTATCTACTACTTCACAACTCGCCAATCTGTTTACAAAGTCTCTCACCGGTCCTGTTCACCATCGGATTTTGGGCAAGCTGGGTCTACTATCATCCCCTCCACCTTGAGGAGGGGTGTTGGAATCCATGGTTCTTTGCAGACGATGAAGTTTTGTCAAAGAGGAGAGTTGTTTTCGATGTGGTTAAGGTTTGTGTCGACCATTTTACGGTCTTGTGCGAAATAGGCCTGAGCCAAAGGATGAAATGAATTAGCAGAATGGCCATCAGCATAACCAAAAAAATGGAGCAAATATTGTGAATATCCATTCTTGTAAATATAGTGAAATTTATTACAAGCATAACAAATAGAATTTAGACATACGGCAAAGTTAGTTAGGAAATATGCTATTTTCACTTGTATAAATTAGGACACAATGTATAGCAAATTCATTCAATCAATTCAGCAAAGAATATTTCCTTTATTTTGTTTTGTATCTCGACACTCTGTTAGTGTTGGTATCATCAAGATTGCGTATTTGTGGAGAAGAGGGAAGGGGTAGGTGTGTATGTTCACAACTACCCTTAGCATCTCCAATGGAACTGTAATGAGATATCGTCTTTCCTCATTTCGTGCAGAGTGAGAGATAGAGAGTTTCCAAAGTTATGTTCTGCAGTGTCTAACGGGGGATGTTTGGCTGCTGTTGATCTTGGTTGATTTGCTGATAGAAATCTTGTTCCTCCTCTTGAATATTGAACAATAGCTCCGGGTTTATGTTCGGAACTACCTGATCCTCTTCCATGTCTTGCCTCTCCATGTTATCCTTCCTCCACTACAATGTGTTCCCTTGCTCATGGATGTTGTTCCCCGTCCGTTCCTGATTGTTAAAAATAATCAGTTGATGAATAATTTCTAATGTTCCTATTTACAGCACTTACAAGGTCTCAATTAGGGATAGCAGGTGGGTATAATTTTGCGGATTCTGTACCACACCCGCCCCAGTTGGGGCGGGTATGGGTATAACTTTGGCGGGTAGTAGACGGGTATGGGTATTGAAAATGTACCCGTCATGGGTAGGCGGGTAGGAGGTGGATTTGCAGTCATACCCGCCTCCCCCACCCTGCATCCAACCGCTTACCCACCCACCTTATACCCGCCCCAAGCCCAAATTATTAGTAGCCCATAAGTCGTGCCTTCAGCCCATAAGTCACGACAAGTCTCTCATTCTCCAACAAAACTCAAAACCCTACGCCTCTTCAGTCCTTCACGCCTTCACGCCTCCCTCTCTCTCGTTCCCTTTCACGCCGTCTCCCCTCCCTCTCTCATTCTCGACGTCTCTTCCTTTTTCTTTAAAGGAAAAATCACAAAATTTTTTCACGAACCACCTCAACGTCTCTGCCTTTTTCTTTAAAGGAGATGCTGATTGGGAAATATTGAATATTGTTGTCTTTGCTTTGTGCTTTGGGGTTGTCTTGGTGAGGTCAATTTTTATGCATTTGTTAAGTTTTACCTATTGGGTTTGTGGAGTTCAATTGAAAAAGTTGAAAAACTTTAGCTTATATAGTTGAAATAATATCAGAGTTTTGTCTACATTTGTAATATATAGCTATTTGGGTGGATAATTTTTGGGTTTTCTTGGAAATTTTGTTTTCTTGATTCTTTGTTGTGTAAGGGGGAAGAAGTGAAAAAAATGGGGAATTCTGATGGTGAAAAAATCCGGAATTCTCCTCCCTCTCTCCCAAAGAAAATGAGACCGTGACAGTATTGATTCTTGACTCAAATTTTTGAGATAATTTTTGGTATTTGAATTTTTGGAATCATGTTGATCACTAATTGATCACAAATAAATTGATTACAAAATATGGTAGGCGGGTAAAGACGGGCATTGGCGGGTGACGGATATCCACTTGGGTGGTGGAGCGGGTGTGAATTTAAGAATATACCCGCTTAGGTGGATACATGACAGGGATAAAATTTTCTGACGAGTACGGATGCGGGGAGGGGTACCTGCACCCGCCCCACCCAATTGCCATCCCTAGTCTCAATGACCTTATAATCAAACTAATATGATCCTACCAGACTCATATTTGACATCCACTTAAATTTAATTGTCTATATGTGGAGATCAAAGGAAATTTATGATATGACATTTCATTCAACACATGAAATAAATGTGATATGGATTTTAACTTTTAGAAATGAATTGGGAACCATCTTGATCTTCTGGACTCTAGCTAAAACTTCAATAAAATTAAATATCAATCCATTCTACAATAGAAAATCTATAAATTAATGCTCTTGGGACCACCAAAATTTATTAAATAAAAGAGATATTAATTAATCGATAAATTAAATACTTATTAATTTATATATTAATTAATACTTTATCAATTTATAATGAAATACCCAATTCACAAACACCCTTCAATCTTCCACTTCATTATTGCTCAATGTACTATATCAAATGAAGCACCCTTCAATCTCCCACTTTATTATGCTTCTTGTGTTCAATGTACTACTTTATGAATATTAAAAAATATTTCCTATATAAACACAAGATCAAATCATGCTAACACAAACAATGGATGCCGAACATGTCCTGAACTACCCAGAAGAAAATATAGTTGCACAGTTGTTGATTGATGAAGAAATAATTGAGAGCGTTATGAGAACTGATAAAGGTGATGAAGATGATGATGAAAGTTCTACAGTAGAGCCCCCTTCGCGAAGTGAGGCTATTAAAGTGGCAATCACATTGAATAATTTCTTGTTGAGCTATGAGAAAACAACACAAGAAGTTCTTACAATGATAAGAAAAATTAGATATGAGATTCAATGTGACATTAATTTCAACAAAAAACAAAATACAATTGAGTTATTTTTCAAGAAGTCTTCATAAATCACTCATGTATTATGTAGTATGTAATGAATTATTAATTTATATTTTACATGGGTCTATATGAGTAATAAAAAATGTATTATCTTATAATTTTAGCGAGTTATTAATTTAGCACGTTATCCCTGAATCGGGATCGACCAAAAATATTATCTAAGAGAATTTATTAAATAATCGAGTATTAATTAATAGAGTTTCTACTGTATATTGTATAAGATGAAAAGTTTTATTTTGTGCCCGACGCAATTAGTGTTTTTATCTCACAAGTTAATGGACCCAAAGTTTGTAGATTGAGTCCACCAACTAGTGAAACAGAAAGAACCTCAAATAGCTAGAATCAATTGTATGAGACACAAAATAAATTTTTTTCCTATATGATAATCATGTTTGATTAGACATAAAGTGCAAAATGTTAGTTTGACATGTGTATAATGTTGGTAGTTATTAAAGAAACCATTAATAAAGTATTGATTGATCAATTTGTTTATTAGAGAGAACGATTATTTTATAGTCATGAAAAGTTCTATAAATTTGTATTCTTGTTGAAACTTGTATAAATGATAGTATTCATCGAAATGTCAAATTATTTTAGGTCATCATTTTTAAATAAAAAATGTGTCACCTACTTGAAATATCGAGAAGATACAAATATTAGTGAGTTCCTTGGTTATATTATACTATCACAAATAAGGATTATAGTGAAGTGGTAAGTACTAATTCATCCTTAGCTAGAGGTCTGTATATGTTCGAGCCCTACTGGATACAGAGCCGCCTTTGTTAGGTAGCGATTTACCCTCAATGTGAGACTTTTCAGCATGAATCCGAATTTAGTTGAGCCCAATACAAGTATAATACACCGGGTGGTACAGATTCACCTTTGTTAGGTAGCGTTTTTTCCCCAATATGGGATTTTTCGGTGCAAATCCAAATTTAGTTGAGCCCAATACGAACACCGTGAAAGTATGTATGTCCTAGAGACAATCATTATTAGGGACAGATATACTTGAACACATTCGTATTATTAATAAGATTAATATTTATGACATTTGCGATTATTGAACTATTATTTGATTGTTGTAATTATTCATTAATGTGCATCCCTTGAGCTTACGTTGTCATTAATAGAGTGATATATTGATGACAGAGCGTAACTCTAAAATAGCCTCGACTAATGATCATCGAGAATGGAATATCGATGATATGTTATAAGTCGACATGTGGTCTGCATTACATTCTTAGAGAATGTAGCATGTCTCACCTGCTACTAGTAATGGTTACTAGTGATGGACACATGGATACTTTTGGAAAGTATTGGTATACCTTGCTGATAAACTATTTGTTATACATGTCTAAAGTGTTATCAGCGTGTGGGAGATGAAGGTCCTTTGACTTGAGGTCAATACACACCTTGTTTACAGAGTAATGTACTTTGACCCTGTCCTAATCTTAAACTCCTTATAGGATAAGATACGGTTTGTGTTGGTGCATTATAATGTAAATTAAGGTGGTAGTTTAGCCAAGAATATGATTCATTCCTCGATTGGATATTCGAGAGAACACTCAACTTCTCAGTGATATTAGGTCGACTAAGTCATTGGCCAATGCAATAGACACATTTAGAATATGGTCTAGTTGTCGACTAATATGGATGAGATAAAGTGATCAAGCCATTTGGATAGACAGATGTCAAATCCTAAGCTTGATCGAGTGTGTCGCGAATAAAGGAATTTATCATCTCACATAAAGGTTATGTTTGCTGGATTCATGTAAACGTACTTCACATATTGAGTTAGTCATACGGCGTAATCTAGGAGTTCCGTATGGACCTTGATTGGATTAGTGTCAATATGTGAAGGCCTATAAGTTTACACTATGTCGATTGTCTTTTCGATCTAAATGTGTATTGAGAGAATATTAAATATTCGATTTGGAACCGAGATATTTAAAATGATAATAACTATGGGATAATTTCTATTTGATGAAAATTATTTAATTAAATCAAAATTGGATTTTGGATTTAAAATTAAAACTTGCTGAATATATACGGGTAAGGAGCCGTGGCGCCTACCAGGCCGACCACTACTCTTCGTCTCTTCTGCTGGGGGTATCATGTACATGAAATTTGAACTTTATTAGTAGTATTTTTCATCTTTTGAGAGGTCGCTTGTACTTATGTAAATTTATCGTTGGGTGAAAAACTAGTAACTTGATTTGATCAAACAAAATAGAGGTCCTTTCCTTTACATTCGATTAAATTAGAACGATACAGAGAAAATTAACATGACCTCGTCTCTACGAAAAAATCAAAGAAATTAGAGGTTTATTATATATTGCTAATATATAAAAATATTGCTAGTGAAGGAGAGTTTTGACGCAACTGATAAAATTCTGGACGTCCAGAAGGCTATAAAAATTCTCAAATTATGTCGAGTGTTGAAAGTTTTGCATTAACCGACATCATTTGTGTGGACGTTATGATACATATGTCAAAGTTAAACATAAATTATGTCTTGCGAAATCTAAATCATGCCGCGCCAAAAATAAAGGGAATAAATTAAAAATTACAAATTTGAGGGACAAAAATTAAAGACCACCCCAACAAAAAGGACATTTGTGTGAATGATCCAACTCATTTCTTTTAAAAAAAAGATAAAAAGAACATAACGGCCTTTTGGCTAAACGAGAGTATAGGGCCTGGGCTCAAGACCTTTCTATTTTGATCTTATTGTTGAACCGGGAAGTTAATGATGGAAGCCCAGGTCATATACTTTCGGCGAACTAGTTTACTAATATGGCCAAAGTATACACTATCTATACACTTCGGCTATGTATGTTGTGTACATGTATACTTATAGTATATGAATATTTAGTATAAAGTATACACTTAGACTATATATATGTGTTGTTGTGTGTGTGTGTATATATATACATACATAAATACAGTATAAAATATACACTATCTATACATTGTGAACATATTTTATAAATTAGATGGCGGAATGATATCTTGCTATAATGTCCTCTTCAATAAGATTAATATAATTAATGTATTAACTCTAGGAGAGCCCATTAAATGAAATAAAATAGGCCTGGGTCGTATTGGAAGAGATCATATCCTACTCTAATACATAGACAAATTATTTTTTAATATGTAGTGAAGCTCGAACCAAAACATATTCCTGCTAAAAGACATATCATGTTGAAGTTCGCAATGTAAGATTGTATTAATCTCTTTTGGAGAACCTTTTTTATTAATACAAAATATATATAGGTGTACAATGTAAAAATTTTATACCCTAATTCTATCATAATTACATAACACTAAATATGGTAAATATAAACATGGTACACTTGCTAATACACACCTCAGTCGGAGCGGAATGAGGCCAGACGCTAAGACTGGATCTGAAGTCTAGGAGAGTTGTCTAGGAAGGCCCTTTGTGAATATATCTGCATACTGATATGAATAAGGCACATGCAATACCTTGACATGACCGAGAGCAACCTTCTCATGAACAAAGTGGATGTCCATCTCAATGTGTTTGATTTGCTGATGCTGAACCTCATTATTAGATAGATATATAGCGGATATGTTATATATCAAGTGTGCCCTTAACATATCTAATGATACGTTTGAGAGCAGTAAAATGAGGCTCCCTGGGGACATTCATGAATAAGCATAACTGCTGAATAACATAAGAAATATCAGGTCTGGTGAAAGTAAGGTATTGTAGTGCTCCAACAAGACTCATGTATAGAGTGGGATCTGACATTGGATTACCATCCAAAGCACTAATCTTTGATTTAGAGTCAACTGGAGTAGACATGATCTTGCAATTTGCCATTTTATCCCTACACACAATCTCCTCTGCATACTTACACTGACAAAGAAACATAGTATCTGCAGATCGAGTCACTGAGATCTCCAAAAAATAGCTCAACTTTCCTAGGTCAGTCATAGCAAATTCAGTTTTGAGCAAGGAAATAATCTCATTTTTCAGCAAATCAGAGGAGGCAGTAAGCACAATATCATCCACATACAACAATAAATATGCAATGCTACTACTTCTACGAAAAATAAATAGAGAATTATCACACTTGTTGCATACAAACCCAATTTGCAAAATAAACCATGCAAAGCGATCATACCATGCTCGAGGGGCTTATTTCAACCCATACAGTGACTTACGAAGATGACATACTTACTGAGGGACTGTTGGATGAATAAAAACAGGCAGTTGGTGCATATAAACAGTCTCTTTCAAATCTCCGTGCAAAAAAAAACATATTTCACATCAAGCTGATGAATAGGTCAATGCTTGCCCATAGCAATACTCAAAACCGTGCAAATGGTAGCCGGTTTAACAACCGGATTGAATGTCTCACCACAATCAATACCCTCCTGCTGATTTGTGTCATTAGCCACAAGTCTTACCTTGTACCTCTCAAGGTCACAAAAATCTCTGTATTTATGGTGAAAAGCCACATGCATCGGATCACATTCACCCCTTCCGATCTAGGAACTAAATCTCAAGTGTGATATTTCGTTAAAGCATTAAACTCCCCACACATGGCTGCATTCCAATTTGGGTCTAGTTTGGCCAATTTTGGGTTTTGGGGAATTGGGGATATGATTTGTGTGAATAGATTAAATTGAACTTTGGATTTGAAAATCCCATGTTGGGCACGGGTTTTCATGCGGTGAGAGGTAGCAGAGATTTGTGGGGTGGGTCAGCTGGGTATCGGGTTTGCAGGAAGGGTAGGCATCAGAATCGGTATAGTGTAGTGGGTGTGGACCGGTGGTGGAAGGTGACGTTGGTTGGGTGGGGTACGTTGTCGGAGGTGGTGACGATGCAGGTCTCGATGGAGAATCTAGTGGTACTAAGTCTGGCCGGGGGAGTAGAGGTTGTGTCGATGGTTGGTGACTAGGATGGGATCGACACACTGGTGGTGAAGGCGGGTGTTGTCAGCGGTGGTGGAAACCCTGACGATTGGTGAACAATAGGTGTGGTGTCTATACACAGTGATAGAGACGGTGGTACAATGATAGTGGTAGCACGACTGAGTTGAATATCGAGAATGGGTGGTGGTGACACTGGGTTTACCGATGTATGTGGGCCAGTCGACCGACTGCCGACGGTCGGAATGACAGTCGATGGTGGCTGCGACAGTACAGAGGGGTTGACCAGTGGAATTGGTGGCAGACGATGGCTGAATAGTGTCGGCAGCTGCCGGAACATTAGCAGTCTGACGGAATGCTTGTTGGACAAGAGGGGATGGGTCCGAATCTTTGAGGAATTTGTAATCAGTGACTCAGGATTTTTTAATGTTGTCAAACGGAAAAACATACTCAACAAAGGTGACGTGGTGAGAAATGATGATTTTGTCGGTGGATAGTTCATAGCACAAATACCCCATATGGTTTGACAAAAAACCTAGGAATGCACACGGAGTAGATCGGGGTGTCAATTTGTAGGGAGTCGTGGATGTCAGATTATGGCAACACAGACAATCAAAAATTCTAAGATGGTCATAGGTAGGGATCCGACGGTAGAGAATTTCGGTGGTTGTCCTATTTTGAATCGTACGGGTAGGTAAAATGTTGAGAATGTGTTTTACCGTTTTTAGTACATATACCCAAAAAGTAGGAGGGAGAGACGCATGAAAAAGGAGGGAACGAATCATATTATTAATGGTTCGGAGAATTCTTTTGGTTTACCATTTTGAGGGGAGGTATATGGGCACGAGAAATGAAAAACCATGCCGTTAGCTGCACAAAACTTATGAAATAAGGAATTATTAAACATACGACCATTATCACATTGAAATAATTTTATGTTTTTTTCAAATTGCGTTTTGATCAGTGTATGAAACTCTACAAATTTGAAGAACACTTGAGATTTAAGTTTTAGTGGATAGACCCAAAGAAAGTGGGAGAAATCATCCAAAAATACTAAATAATATTTATGGCCTAGATTGCTAGTTATGGGAGAGGTCCATAAATCAGCGTGAATAATATCAAAGGGAGAGAAAGTGGTACTCACAGAAGTCGTAAATGGCAGTCTAACGTGTTTCCCTAACTGACAGGAGGAGCAATTATGAGACAGGTTCCCTTTGTCACATTGGATTAAATTTCGGTTTCTAAGAGAATAAAAAATGTGAGACCTCGGATGACCAAGTCTATATGGCACGTTGAGGGAGATATGGTTGTTAGAACGATGGGAGGAGTGACACTAGCAGCGGATGTGGGTAGGAAAGGATATAGGTCCCCCTTACTACTGCATCTCGTAAGGATTTTTCCGGTACGGAGGTCCGTTACAGAAAATCCAAATGGGTCAAAATTAATCGAGATAGCTATCAGTGATAAATTTTCTAACATAAATTAGATTTTTGATGATGTGTGGGGCATATAAGACCTTATTAAGAGAGAAAAAGGGATGCGGTAGGGGGGTTAGTGTGTGGCCAATCCCTTGAATTGGAATGCGATGACCACTTCCAAGGGCGGACTGGTAGGCTACCTGAAATTGGGCCCAAAATTGGTTTGCATTACTTGGGCTATTAGGCTCCGAGAGGTTGGACCGCGACTATAGCCCCAACTGATGCTGGGTCGCGGCTGAAGACTGCTTGTCCCTGAATGCTAGGCATTGCTGTGTCGACGCTGCAATGAAACAAAATATTTTTTTCGGGTAAAGGATAAAACTTTGAAATGTTCTCGGGTAAAGGGAAAAGAGAACAAGAAAATTGTGTGCTTTTGGCTATTCATGGGTGAACACAATATAGAGAAGAAAAAAAACAAACAAAAGGGTTTTGAATTATAATTGACTTCTACAAATATTGGGCAGTGAAACACAGAGCAGGCAGAGAAAGTTGCTTTCAGTGAAATAAAACAGAGGAACAATGGACAAAATTTTAATGCTTGTCTTGTTTCTCGGGAAAAAAAATCGCAGAACCCGAGGGTTTGCGGTCGCTAAGAAAAAAAATAGGGTTTAGATTTTGACTTCTGATATCATGTAAGATTGTATTAATCTCTCTTGGGGAGTCTTTCTCATTAATACAAAATATATATAGGTGTACGATGTGAAATCCTTAAACAACAAGGGATCCTAACTCTACCGTAATTACATAACACTAAATATGATAAATATAAACATGATACACTTGCTAATATAACTATATATTTCATCTATTCCAGATCTGCCGTCTGAGTTGCTGTATACACTTCTTTATAATATCGAGTATATTATTATTGAAGAATATATGTAATAGTTGTAGTGTGTATGCGAAGTAATGGATGGAGTAACTTATATATTCATGCGTCACGTTGATCGGTTTTCTTGTTCATTTTGTTCGATTTAATTAGCTAGAAAATGCTCATACGGCTGATTCTTCATGGATGTGAATTACTCCCTCTCTATATAAAAAAAGGTGTTTACTTAGTCATTTGTACAAGAAAATAAATTTTTTAAAATTACTCATAATTAAATAGGTATTGAGATTTGATCACATAATACTTAATAGGAACAAATTTTAAAAAATAAAATTAATTCTTTCTTTATTTGATAAATAGATATTTTTTTTAATAAAAAAAGCTTTTTTATTAGGAGGGAGTACTATAATTTATAAATAGTTGGGCGGCTTTCTTTTTAACTATTGTGAGTGAATTTTCACTTTATTGCTTAGATGGAATGAAATGGCTAGACTCCCTATCAACGAATCGAGTGATAAATAAAGAAGTCATAGAAAACTATCACATGAAAATAGTGCACCTGTCCTACATCTATTTGTTTTTTGACCGGAGTTCAAACCTTTTTCAATGTGTTGGTATCTATATAAGCGATCGAATGTAACTGTTTATTTAGTACACTTGCATTGTTCATAAGAGTTTTCACGAAGAATAGTAAATTGAACAAAAATGTTCTCCTTTGATCAAACTATTAACGGATAATATTTTTATTCAATTTCGCAAGAATATTTTTCACATAGATTTTAGGAACATCATGTACTCGATAATCACTTTTTGCATTAAATTAAGAAATTCAACTTCTCAACAAGTCGCAAATTGTCAGAGTAATTTCTTGTGCAGTCTTTTAGATATCATGATCAACCTCCAATCTAGCTATGACTTGTATCTTTAAAGGGCAGTCGAGTGCACAAAGTATCTCGTTTTAGTAGGGCCAGGAGAATAGTCGCATTTTAAGAGGCGTCTTAAGAGGTGTGATGTAATCTACCTAATGCAATCATATATTAGTGGTTGCTTCCATGGTTCAAATCCTTGAGCTATAGGTCACACCGAGATTACTTTAATTTACCGTTACTGTTTTGAGCTAAATATTTGTCCAAAATTAACTCATAAAATTAAAGAACTTGTTCAATTTTCTTTTGTTCTCATTTGACACTCCTACGCGATACTCAATAGGTTGAAATGTTGAGACCTTTTTCCTCAATATATGGGCCAACCTTTAGAGAAAGATTAAGAGTAAGATTATAAATAGATAACACGAAGAGGAACATAATCTAAATTAAATATGCAATAAATTATAAATAAATTAGATAATTGTATAGTTAAAAGCAAACCTAGTTGGATTTTGGAGTGAAATCCATTTTTTTTTATAGAACTTGAATATCTTCATTAAAGTATGAAAGACAAGAACACGAGATGATACAACGAATATGCTGAAATAACAAGGAAATCACTTGTGCATAATAGGGTTTTGTAGCAGAATTTTTGCCACTAACCACAAAAATGTTCATTTTTTTATAATCCATTCACACACGCTTCGACCTGACAACAAGTACAACAAATTCAGCAATCATTACAATCATCGTTGGAACGACAAGGTCTCCAACAAGTCTCATGTTTTGGAAGTAATCTCTTCTTGAGTCTTGAGAGATTATGATCAACGTCAATTAAAATTTAGTACGAGTTGGACGGGTTGGGTTACGACCTATTATTGTTTATTTATTTCAGTCTAACTAACTTGGGCAGATCAAAGTTAGCCCAATTCACTCATTGATGACCTGCAACTCAATTCACTTTGACCCACCTAAATTTAACCCAACTAACTCATTTGATACCCCTTTACTGTCAGACATGTGTTGGATACAAACATACCATAGATGTGTTGGACACTATTTTCAATTTTCCTTTTTTCTCTTTATTTTTTTGTGACATGCATGTCTTCTTTTTCTTTTTAAATTTCAAAAAAAAAAACGTAGTTCAAAGAAGAAAAACACTTGATTCCAACTTTATTGCCTTCTTGATTGGCATAGTCCTCTCCTCTTCATTCGTAGCTACTTTTCTCCTTAACTCTTCTAGTATGTTTGGCTTCTCTATCAGCTATATATTTTTTACTATATTCTGCTGCATATACTTTTTGTTTTTTTCCACCATCCAAATACGTCTAACTAATTAATTTAATTATTGTTGAGATATATATTGTTTGTTCTTCGATGCTATTCCGTGTTTTATTAAGATGTATAGATTATGGAATTAAAAATGAAAGAAATAATTCCCTTAATTATTTTCATTGATTGAAAGACTATATATACAAATTACATATTTCCATAATAGGAGAATCCTATTCCTATTCTACTCCTAAAGCCTTATTCTACTTGGATACTAAAATATTACCTAATCCTACACGGTACAAGACAAATTTTCGAGAGCCACATATACACAATATACACGTGTATATCGTGTATATTTAACACACCCCCGCAGTCATAGCGGGCGATCTTCGAACGCTGAGACTGTCCCTAAAATCTTCAAAAAGGACTGAGGGAATACCCTTTGTAAAGATGTCGGTAATTTGATACCTTAACGGGACATGACAGACGCGTACCTGACCACGAGTAACCTTTTCACAGACAAAGTGAATATCCATCTCGATATGTTTAGTGCGCTGGTACTGAACCGGATTACCAGAAAGGTAGATGACACTAATATTATCGCAATAAACCAAGGTTGCTTTCTGAATGGGACAATGAAGTTCCAACAACAAATTACGTAACCGACATGATTCCGAGACCACATTAGCTACCCCTCGATATTCAGCCTCGGCACTGGATCGGGACAATGTCGACTGACGTTTCGCATACCATGAGACCAGGTTATTGCCGAGAAACATACAATAGCCAGACGTAGACCGTCTGGTGTCCGGACAACCACCCCAATCAACATCCGTATACGAGACAAGTGTAGATGTCGATGAGGGATATAAATGCAAACCATAGTCCAGCATACCATGAATATACCGAATGATGTGTTTGAGGGCATTCATGTGCTCAACTATGGAATCATGCATAAACAAACACACCTGCTGGACAGCATGCGTAATATCTGGCATCGTGAATGTAAGATACTAAAGGGCCCCTGTAAGACTGCGATAGCGGGTCGGATCCTCGAATGGTACGTCGGCCGCGGCACTAAGCTTGGGCTTAGTATCAACTGGAGTGAAAGTGGACTTACAGGATGACATCCCAGCCCTCTCAATGATCTCAGCTGCATACTTACTTTGAGATAAGAACAACCCACCTGCATGATGAGTGACATCAATCCCCAAAAAATAGCTCATGGCCCCCAAGTCTTTCATAGCAAACTCAGAGATGAGCATTGTCATGATAGACTGGCATAAGGCATCGGAAGAGGCAGTCGAAATAATATCATCCACATATAACAGAATATAGGCCAAGGACGAACCACGACAGTAGATGAACAAGGAATTATCCGACCTGCTGTGAGTGAACCCAATGGTCGAAACATAGTCTGCAAACCGCGTATACCAGGCCCGTGGAGTCTGCTTAAGCCCATATAAGAACTTTTTCAACAAACATACATGATGAGGATGTTTGGGATCCCTGAATCCCAAAGGCTGATGCATATAGACTGTTTCCTTGAGATCACCATGTAAGAAAGCATTCTTTACATCCAACTGATGAATAGACCATGCTTTTGAAAGGGCCAAGCTAAGCACATTACGAATGATAGCTGGCTTGACCACAGGACTAAACATCTCACCACTATCTACCCCAACATGTTGAGTCTTACCATCACCCACAAGCCGCGCCTTATGTCGGGCAAATGAACCATCTGAATTTTCCTTATGAGCAAAAATTCACATAGACTTGATAATATTAATACCAGATGGACGGGCCACCAACTCCCACATCTTATTATCAATAAGAGCATTATATTCACCGGTCATAGCAATTTTCCAATTCGGGTCATTTAAGGCAGACACACGATTACGGGTAAGGGTGATTTAGGGACATTAGAATGTAAATTAAAATTGGGTGGATTTCGGGAATTTTCTGGGCTCAGGACGGACTGGCCAGCAGGCAGTGGGCCTACTGGACCAACTCGGTAAACAGACGCAGGAACTGGACCAGTTCCAAAATTGGGCTGGACTAGCCTAATCGTTGAAACTGGCCTAGTGACTGTATTGGGAATTGCAGTGTGTGACAGACTAGTGGGACCAACAGACAGTTGGCCCGCTGGAGAATTTTGGGTACGGGATACGTCCAAAAAATGGTGAATAATATATGGGGATATAGTATCCTCCAAAAAATTATACGAACTAGGCACGTGAGTCTTAATATTAGCAAACGGAAATTGGGATTCATAAAAAATTACATGGCGATTAATGATGATTTTATTAGAGGATAAATTAAAGCATTTGTAACCACGATGATTAGACGAAAAACCCAAAAATACACACGGAGTAGACCGGGCCTGAAGTTTGTTAATTGTGGTGGACGGGAATAACGGATAACACAAACACCCAAAAACTCGAAGATGTGAATACGAATGAGTCTTATTATATAAAATTTGAAGGAGGGAAGAATATGTCAAACCTTTGGAAGGAATTATGTTAAGGAGATATGTAGCCATTTGTAGAGCATGATGCCAAAAAGACGGGGGTACGGAAGCATCAATTAATAAAGTTTGGACAATGTTATTTATGGAACGAATTTTGCGTTCGACTTTCCCATTTTGTGAAGACATATGAGGATAAAAAAATAAAAATTGATCCCATTATTAGCACAGAATTCCCGAAACACCCCATAGTCATATTCTTTGTCATTATCACACTAAATATTTTTTATTTCTCGTTCGAATTGGGTTCTAATGAATGCTCTAAATTTTAAGAAGACGGAAAAACTTGAGATTTTTTCGCTATCGGAAACGTCCATAAAAACTTTGAATAATCATCCAAAAAGAGAACATAATACCGATGACCCAAAGAACTAAGAACATGAGACGTCCATAAGTCGCTATGAATAATATCAAATGGCATTAAAGTATGAGAATTTGAGTCTACAAATGGCAACCTAACAATTTTTTCTAAAGAACAAGACTGACAATTTGGAGTACTACTCATACCCTTACATGAAATAAAATTATTTTATGTAACGACGACAAAATAGATGCTCCCGGATGACCAAGACGAGCATGCCACAAGGAAGGAGAAAGGGCTGCAAATGCGGATAGCAAGGCTTGACTCGATGGACCAGAATTGGGTGTGATAGGATAAAGATCTCCCCTACTATCACACCTCATGAGAGGACTCCCCGTCTTGAAATCCTTCACAGAGAAACCAAATGGATCAAATTCAATAGAAACATAATTGTCAGTAGTGAATTTACGGACAGAGACTAAGTTTTTAATCAATTTGGGGGCATGCAGGGTGTTTTTCAAGATAAAAGGTGGATGAGGGGGAGATAAAATTTTATGACCATAACCACGAATAGGAATAGAATTACCATTACCAACAATTATGCCGCGAGGGTTGCTCAAATTGGAATAAGATGAGAGCGTACCTGAATCATATGTCATATGGGTAGTGGCATCGGTGTCCATATACCAATTTGGGTCCGAAGGATTTAAACCAAGCGTGTGCATTGCGGCTTCGATGTTTGTAGACGTGGGTGCCGCAGAGTGATGGGCATGCGGGGGCCTCGGCCCAAGTACCCCTGCTTGCTACCTCGGCCCAAACGATTAGTTGTATGTGGACCATGCAGAATTGGGCCTGGACTGCTGCTGGGCCGCCCACTGCCAGTGGGGTGAAACTTGACTGGGCCCAAACTGTGGATGTGGGGCCTACTACCACTATATAGAGGCCCACTGTAGGGCCCAGAACTATTGCTGCTACTACTGACCACTGCGAGGGCCCCCACCGCTACTACCATTATGTCGGTTGCCGCCGTTGTTGCCGCCGCGGTTCTTACCATTATTTTTCTTATTTCCTCTCTTTTTGCCGCCATCGTTGTTGCGGTTTTGGACCAAGTTGATGGAATCGGAGGATGGACAGTGGATTCGGTCATCATAACTACAGGACTAGTATCGGTAGCCGCCTTTTTAGCATGCCCTCTTCTTCGAGTGTAAGCATAGAACGAGCTTGATAAAATTGCGGAAGTGGATTGCTTTGACGAAGATGCGTGCCAACACCACTATAGGCCTCGGGGAGGCCTGAAACCATTTGGAGGACCAAACGGTCATTCAAAACTAGCGCACTAACGTTGCGGAGTTGGTCCGCCAATTCCTTCAATCTTTTGCAATAGGCCAAAACGTTAGGGAAATATTCCATATTGACGTGGGAGAAATCCTGCTCAAGAGTAACAGCTCTAGAATTATGAATATCTTGGAATATATCATGTAGTCTATCCCAAGTCGCATGCGCCGTAGCATCAGGTTGAATAATCGTTTGCAAAAGGTCGGTAGAAAATGTGGAATATATTCACTGAAGGACGGTAGCATCAAGAGTCGTCCACAACTTAGGATCATCCTCGCGTTTTGTCACCTCCGTATCCTCAGGAGCCGCGGGAATTATGTGATGGATGACTTGATGCGAACGTGCGTGAATTTTGAACAGTTCGGCCCAGGTCGCATATTGGACGTTTTCTATTTCAAGAACAAGAGGGATGTTATTCTTGATGTTAGAAACTATAAGGGCAGGATGAAACGTGTTGCGTGATGTAGACATACTGATAGAACAATATGTGATTGAGGGATTAGAAAGAAAATTTTGGGAGGAGAGGAGAGACCTTTGGGCACGAAATCCGAGAAAGATGGCTCGGAAATCGAGGCAGATCACCGGTAATGGGAGAAGGTCAACGGAAATTATGAAGAGAGGAATAAAAACCTAGACTTCTGATACCATAAAAGAAATAATACCCTTAATTATTTTCATTGATTGAAAGGCTATATATACAAGTTACATATTTCCATAATAGGAGAATCCTATTCCTATTCTACTCCTAAAACCTTATTTTACTTGGATACTAAAATATTACCTAATCCTACACGGTACAAGGCAGATTTCCGAGAGCCTCATATACACAATATACAGTGTATATCGTGTGTATATTTAACAAAATAATTAGCATAGACTATAATTAATGCTTTTCGCATGCAAAGAGTATGATTTTGTGGCCAACTGTTAGTGTTTCCCTATGATTTCTAAAAATGTATTTAAATACCAAGTTTTTTTATAAGATAGATTTATTTATATGTAATCATGTCGGCCCAGCCGAGTTCAACATTACATCCGACTCGATAATACTAAGGTTCTCTAACCTTGATAACTTAAGACACGTAGAAGTAGATACTTTCCTAATAACATACTGGCTTAACATATCATTACAGAAACTTTGCATAACATAAGACGGTGAATTAGCCAAAAAGGCTAATCTATTGCTTCCCCTTGTATTCCTTGTTGTGCTAAGAGATGTGCCACTTGAATTCCTTTCCTAAAGTTATGGCGGACCACTGTATTCCCCAATTTCCTTGAGGTCTTGAAGGATTTTTTTAGATTAATATGTCTTTTGTGTCATACTGCAGTTACACATTAAATGATGAAGAAGTTGCCGGAGGCATCAATACACATAATATAGATGAATGATTTCAAGAAGTATGAAGCAAAAGTACGTACCTGGTAGAACATGCATATTTTTCACGAATATCACCAGGAAGGTGTTGAGTTATGGAGCCTAATTCATCGTCGACACTATATATATTCTAGGGTGCAAGTTTTTTACTTTGTAGAGAAAAAAGAGAGAATTGTAAACACAAACTCCCTATTCTGATTATAGTGAAATCTGCAGCGCAAAGTGGACATAGCTCTCGCATTGATGATGAAACTGTTGTCTCATTTTTGTTGTCTTTTTGTGTGTTTCACAATTGAGCCAAAAAAACTCCAATATATAGCATAAGGGAGGGACTCCTCAACTGCCAAAACATGGCTGTTAATGACCATTAGTAAGGGCTGTTAATGGCCATTAGGTTAATGGATTGGTCCAAAGAGATAATATCAGAAGAAGCCCAAGCCCAAGACCCGTGACCCGAGACTGAGCCCGGACCGGACGGGCGGGCGGCGGCGGCGCGCGTGTGGGCTTAGCCTTGAACCCAAGCACATCTAGTTCCTCCCTCCTTTAAACACATGGGTTACCCCTTGGGGTCCCAAACCCTTAGCCAATTATGAGACTTATAAAGAGATCAATTCTTCATTTTCCCACCGATGTGGTAAATTTGTCCCACACCATATTTCTATGCCTCAAACACCTTACTTCGTGGACTAATATCTCTTTCATTTCTCAATGAAATTTGACGATTCTTGGTCCTACATTCATCTACTCACTTAGTAGATTATGCACGTGTGAAGATACAAAGCCTCCAACATACGAAACCCTAGTGTTTAATTCATTAAATATGGGTGGACGCACCTCCCCACCAAAGGCAAATTTCCAACAATCCCCTCTTGAAAGAGATTTTGGTGCGCACACATGGTGCCTACTTTCAGCAATCTTTCAGCGAAAAGATATTGCATCAGGAGAGCTAGCTTCTTCTTTGAACCTTCCCTAGTTGAATACCACCGGACTTACTTACTGCGTGGTAAATGTGATGTCTTGAACCGTCAGTGTTTAGTGTAAGCCAAGACAATGATACCAACACAATAACTCTTCTTATTCGTTTTCATTCTTATTGTTTTGTCCGTTGTGGCTGTGGACACATTTGGATTCTTAATTGCATTCATTTGAGGCGGCATGTCCTCGCACTTAAACATGTGATATCCTACAAGGTATCCTGCTATACCCACTTCACAAGTGTTAGGAATCATTAAAAGTTTCCCTAACCTTAACCTCAACCGTTTGAGGATCATTAAAGGTTTGGAATCTTAACCTTTACCCACCATGCAGGTAGCACTTTAATGTCTATTACGGGAATAACTTTGGATTCGTGTTTCCCTACATAAATCATCATCCGAAGTGCTCTTGCTTTCACCGAAGCGCTCAACTGAACTTTTGCAGCTTAGTTTTCCCATTGAACCAAATTCTTGGGATTTCCAGTAAATATGGTTGGGTTACCACCACAAAGGTTCGTATTGATTAGGTTTTAAGCCCATTCCCCTAGACAGGCAGAACACTTGATCATCGGGTAGTCCCTTAGTTAAAGGGTCCGCTATATCATTTGATTAGTAATCAAGGAAGTGACACCCGTGATAATCAACTGCCATATGGTCTTATATCTCCGACAGATCCTGACAGATATGTCCAGACGCCATCATCTGTGTCCTTTCTGAAGCTGACCAGCTAGCCATAATGTATAACTGCTGAAGGCACGGGTTTCTCCCAATAAGGGACGTCCTCTAAGGAGTCGTGAAGTTACTCAACTTCTTTCATGCTTTGTATAAAGCGATAAACTTCGATTCTATCATGAATCGGCCGATGCAAGTTTGCTTAGAGTATTTTCCAAGACCCACCATACACATTAACTTGTGGCTTTGGTGTTCTTCATATCTGATGTCCAGTTTGCATCATTGTGTTCTCCTAGAACTGCTGGACATCCAGAATACCATAATCCGTAGATAAGTGAATATTTTAGATATCATCATATCCGACTCAACGCCTTCTATTGATAATTTATTAAAATCATCAGTGAACCTTAGTTCAACTGATCTGCTTTGTAGGCCGATACCAGGTCGGTTGTAGTGTGTACAATACATTGAACTACATGTGACCTGCACATATCGCTCTTTGTCTATGGGTGCACCATGATTCCAATCAGTTATATGATTCATATCCGTTGGTGGCTTCAACGAGACTGTCAATTATCTTACAACTGAGTTTAGACCAGTCTGTTAGATGTCTTAGAAATCCAATTCCTAAGATGATACCCGTATCTTTTATTTTAATATAATTTCCACTTTCAGACTGTTGATTTTCCAACTGTTGGCTTTCTAACTTCAGAGTCAATGTTTCTGTGGTCAGATTCATTATTTCTGTTTTATCTGAAACTTTCAGGACCAAAATGAAAGTTCAGAAAGAAGCCCAATAATCCAGCAAACCAACTCTGATCCTCCCCTTCCAACTCTCCAGTTAGGAAGGCTGTTTCAACATCCATGTCACGCAAGACTGCAATGGCCCTGGGATATTAAGCTGCTCATAGTGGAGCACATGTACAAGTAGCCGAGGCTTTATGCTCGTCAATAGATCCATCTATTTGGTACTCACTTTTGAGTATCCTCTTTCACAACCCAAATGTTCTTTTCCCGGAGGAAGATCAACCATTACACAAGTATGGTTCTATATGATGGAATCTATTTCTCCCTTTGTAGCTTCTTTCCAAAGTAGCGCTTCTGGAGATGACAATTCTTTGTTAATTGTCCATGGTTCATTCTTAACCATACAAGCTAGAAGCCTAGAACAAGTCTTTGTCCCCTCTTTGCTCCGTCTCGGTTCAACATCTAGAATCCCTAAGTTCTGCAGATCTGGAATATTAAGTTTCGGATAGTCAGCAATTTCTGAGTCCTGTAGATACGGAACGTCTAGTTTCGGACAGTCAGGCCCTCGCGGGTTCTTGCTAACCTCGAGCAATTACTTATTTTTCCCTTCTCAAGGAAAGTTATCTTCAAAGAATTCAGCATTCTTTGACACCAAAAGGCGATAAGCACTACTGTTATTTGCAGATCCAGTGGATATGCAATCTACAGTCTTAGGTCCAACTTGACCTATTTCGATATTTCAACCTCTACCAAGCCACCCCACATCACAACATTTGTATGTGAGATCCTTTCCATGTCTCACACAGAGGGTTTCACATTCTCCCCCTCTATCACTACGAATTTCTCAATCCGTAGGCTTAGTTGATTTTTAACTTTTTCTTTGTAGCGCTTATTCGCTTCAACAACTTCATCTTTGCGTTTCAACAAGCAAATATTACAATACGTTGTACCGTCATCCAAGGCGGTCACAACGTACTTGTCTACCCCCCTCTATTTTGTATAAACTTTAAATCACCCAGGTATGTGTGACTAAGTTCTAGAGGAGCGGTGCTTCTTTCGCTATTCATTTGATGGATCTTGAAAAGGTGATTTTGCCTCTTTGCCTACCTCCCATTCATTTTGAGGGTTTATGTCGAAAGAAGGCAACAATCTCAACTTCGCTAGCTTTTGAATGACTTTCTATTTAACGTGTCTTAATCTATGATGGAATAGATGCAAGGATTACAAATATATCATTCATTTGGCTACAAATATACTGTACCATTCTTAGTTATTACAGACCTGTTGGACTAGTCTCAAACCAGCTTGACCAACAACGTCCCTTAAACCCCCTAAAACCAAATTTGGGACATGTATCACCTCCTTTTGGAGTGATCCCATTCCCTGAAGTCCTATTGAGGACACCCTCTCCAACCCCTTTGATTTTAGAGGTAGTGTTGCTTCACATGAACAACCTCTTGCCCGTGGTTAGGGCGTAACCGGATCATATGTGATCTAGATACTCTGGCCCACTCCAGTTGCTTCGGCAGACTGAGTGTCCAATTTCTTTTCTGCCTTTCTTTTGGCCCTCAGATCATTTAAGACCTGGAAACTCTGGCCCACCTTACTAGGTGTCCATTACTTTTCTTATCAAATGAGTTCTGGCCCCACTCCAGTTGCCCGTATATTTTGTATGACTGATTGTCCAATATCATCATGTCAAAGGAATTTTGGCCCACTCCAATCGCCCGTAGGCTTTGTATGACTGAGTGTCCAATATCATCCTATCAAAGGAATTTTGGCCCCACTCCAGTCGCCCGTAGGCTTTGTATGATTGAGTGTCCAATATCATCCTATGAAGGATCTTCTGCCAAATAGTGTGACAGGCTCAACGTTTTTAGCTTTTAGTCTTCTTCTTTTATGATTGGTGCCCAACAATTCTTGGCGCTTACTTAAGAGTGGTAACAGTTTTCTCACAGTCAGTGTATATTTCTCCCTCGTATGTGCGAACATACTTTACACACTTTTAATAATTACACTTAAAAGAACAGATCTTTTTTAAGTTGTTTACAAAATCCAATCTTTAATCGGGAAGGAAGATGAGATTAAACTTCTGATTTTAAAGAGTAAGGAATACAGATTATTTCGTGAAAATATTTTCATATTACTCCTTACTTTAAGCCCTTTTTAATCAGACATCATTTAATCTTATTCTTAACAAGGAAGAAAAATTACTTATCCCAATTTCGGATTCTGGCCCACTTCAGTCACTACATCGGACTGAGTGTCCATTTCCTCCTTACCATAATTCGGATCCTTTGTCTGGGACTTATATAGGCCTTCTGCTACAAGATAGAACCACATCTTCATCCTTTTCCTCTTGTCCCGGTTGACATCCTCAGCCTCTCGTGGGCGCTTGTTCCCACCACTCTCAGGAGCGGTGACACCATGAACACGTTGACCTTCAACAGCATAATCATCACTATCTTCTACCAGAAAACCACGGCCATATCCAGATTTGGTCACACAACTTTCAACCGACATCTTTCGAACACTAATACAAATCTTGTCTTAAGTTTGTTGTCTCATTTTTGCTGTCTTTTTGTGTTTTTGTGTGTTTCACAATTGAGCCAAAAAACTCCAATATATAGCATAAGGGAGGAACTCCTCAACTGCCAAAACATGGCTGTTAATGGCCATTAGTGAGGTTAGAAAAACTTTCTGCCTTCCGTTGTTGCCAAATTCATCTTTTTCAGAAACTCCAGGGACCAAACTGTAAATATTAAAAAAATTGGGGTCCAAAGAGATAATATCAGAAGAAGCCCAAGCCCAAGCCCCAGACCCGAGCCCGGACCGGACGGGCGGGCGGCGGCGGCGCGCGTGTGGGCTTAACCTTGAACCCAAACACATCTAGGTCCTCCCTCCTTTAAACACACGGGTTACCCCTTGGGGTCCCAAACCCTTAGCCAATTATGAGACTTATAAAGAGAGCAATTCTTCCTTTTCCCACCGATGTGGTAGATTTGTCCCACACCATATTTTCATGCCTCAAACACCTTACTCCGTGGACCAATATCTCTTTCATTTCTCAATGATATTTGACGATTCTTGGCCCTACGGTCATCTACTCACTTAATAGATTATGCACGTGTGAAGAGATAAACCCTCCAACATGCAGAACCCTAGTGTTTAATTCATTAAATATGGGTGGACGCACCTCCCCACCAAAGGCAAATTTCCAATAAAAACACTATAAATTTGTGTGTTTTTGTTCTTCGCTTATTTATTATTTTCTGATTAGGCCGGATTTGAAACTCAAATCCTAACCGAAGTCTATGACATAAAGTATCCTACTCGAGGTCTCGAGCAAGTCGTTCTTCTTGGTTTAGATGACCCTCGATTTTAACCAATCAATTCAACTTGTACAATTTATTTTTCGACATAGAGTAATATAAATTTGGCACTCTTCGACTGGTAATCAAATTGTAAAATCGTTATCAAGACCAATGCTACCAAAATTTATAAATGAAAAGTCAAAGTAAATTAGATTCCTAACTCATCACAATCTCTTGCGCAACACCAATTCGTGTTCCATCTCATCCATAATTCTACACTGGATTTTACATTTGACTTGGACTCCGCAACTAATGAATTAAGTTTACGTTTCTGTACATTAGTATGGTAGAGATATCTAATTAATAAATGGTATAAAAGTTGTTCAATCTTTGAAGAATATTTTGGTCAAATAACATTTATATTCATGCTTTTAAAATAATATAGATAGATAGATATAGATATAGATATAGATTGAGAATGACAGAAAAATACGTACTCTCATTCGTCCAATATAATTTGGTTTTTGACAACTCTTTTATCTCATGGGAGAGACAAACTATCTTTAGGTAATCATATAATTGTTTTTGCCCATATTAACGTATATTATTAAATATACTCCATATATTTTGTAATACTTAGTGTTGTATAATTACGGTAGATATATGATCCTTATTGTATTAGAATTCCACATTGTACTCACTAGATATATTCGTATTAATGAGAGACTCCTCAAGGGAGATTAATACAGTCTTACATGGTATCAACAGCCAAAACCTAAACCCTAATTCTTTTCTTCATCCCTCGGTTTCTGCGATTTCTTCCATTAACCAAAGACAAAAGTGTTTGTCTTCTCTTGTCCCATCTTGTCAGAAGTACATCACTTTTTCTCAGCCTCTGTTTCCTTTTTTACTTTACCTAAAGAAAAATCAGAAGCACAACTCTTTCTCTGTTTTCTCTTACTTTACCCGAAGAAAAAAAACCAGAAGCACAATATTTTTTTGTCATTTTTTTATTTCTTACCCGAGACATATATATATATATATATATATATATATATATATATATATATATATATATATATATATATATATATATATATATATATATATATATATATATATATATATATATATATATATATATATATATATATTCTAATTTCCTTTCTTCCTTCGGCTGCTTTTTGTTTTTTTTTCTCCCGAGATCAAACAAATCAGATTATTATTTCTTTCACCCGCAGCCCCACCTCCGGAAAGCTCTCATGGAAGCGTTGACACAACACCGCCAAAGATTCAGGACATGCACAAGAAGGCCCAACTTCCGGCAAATTTAACAACCCAAGTTCTGGAAATTAATTTTGGGCCCAATCTCAGGCAGCATGCCAGTCCTCCTCAGGCCATTCAATGGGTCACAGCTATCCGACCCCATTTCCTGGAGCCCAACAGTCCGCTTCAGGCCTCCTCCAATCCAATTTGGGCCCGACATTCATCATATTGACTCCTCGGCAGCCCGATAATGCGTGGTATATGAATACGGGCGCCACGTCTCACCTCACCAACAATTCTGGTACTCTCCCTCAATTGCGAAGTTTAAATACTCCACAATCTATTATGGTTGGAAGCGGTCATCGCATTCCAATTCAAGGGTTTGGCCACATACTAGCCCCACCACTGCATCCCCAATTATCCTTGAATAATGTCTTATATGCTCATAACATTATCAAAAACCTAATCTTTGTTGGAAAATTTGCCACCGATAATTCTGTATCAATTAACTTTGACCCGTTTGGATTTTCTGTAACGGACCTCTATGCTGAAAAACTCCTTACGAGATGCAATAGTGAGGGTGATCTCTCTCCTTTCCTATCCACGTCCGCTATTAGTGTCAACCCTCCCATATCCCTAACTGCACATGTCACTCCTCCCACCGCCTTAGCAATAATTTCTTTGTCAACCTGACACAATAGACTAGGACACTCAGGAACCCATGTGTTTAATTTTCTTAGAAACAATAATTTAATTCGTTGTCATATAGAAAATTTTCCCAACAGTGTCCTTGTCCTTTAGGAAAACACGTTGTCCTTCTGTTTCAGTCTTCTTCAAGTGTTACGTATTCTCCCTTTGACATTGTTCATGCAGATTATGGACATCTCTCATTACTTGCTCAATGGGTTATAAATTTTATCTCGTCTTATTAAATGACTTTTTTCACTGTGTTTGGGTCTATCCGCTTAAATTCAAGTCTGAAATGTTTGCCAAATTTCTTGCATTCCGTGTCTATGTCAAAACACAATTTGAAAAAGATATAAAATCGCTTCAATGTGATAATGATCGTGAGTTCAATAATTCTGCGTTTCACAATTTTTGCTCTACTAATGGCATGATTTTCCAGTTCTCGTATCCCCACACCTTCTCCCAAAATGGCAAGACCGAGCGAATCATTCGCACTATCAATAACATGGTTTATACGATCCTATTTCATGCCTCCCTCCCTTTTGGGTCTATGCTGTGAAAATGACCGAATATATTCTAAATATTTTTCCTACTCAGACTCTCCAAAATAGAACACCCACCGAAATTCTATTTCGTAGGATCCCAACTTATGAGCACTTACGAATTTTCGGATGCCTGTGCTACCCGAATCTTGCCTCCACGACCCCACATAAACTTGCACCCCGTACCACCCCTTGTGTGTTCTTAGGTTTTCCGCCCAATCATAGGGCATATTTGTGATTTGACTTGTCTTCCAGCAAACTCACCGTCTCACGTCATGACACGTTTGACGAAGCAATCTTCCCATTCGCAAATATCCAAAAATTCTAGAATTCAGATTACACATTTTTAGACGAGTTCGACACATCACTGCTTCTCCACCTAGCTCTTGGCTGCGCTATCATTATTTCGGCAGCAGCCATTGTACCCACTGCCTCTGCCCAGTCTCCTCTCGGTCGAGCCACCACCGTCCCGATGACCACCGAAGACAATCGGTCGGCCGCCCCTATGCCTCACCCCGGTTTCACTAATGCCGATATCGGCAGTCCGACAGGTCAAACCATGTCACCGTCGATTGCCCCCATCTACCTATCACCGAAAATCGGCTCCATGTTTCTCTGTTACAGCCAGTCGACACATCTCCCCTTGTTGGGCAACCACAACCACAAACCACTGTGCATCTGTCATAAATCATCGACATTCCGGTAACCCAACCCTACCTAGAAATAGTCCTAGCCCATCTCTGCAACCAGAACCCCACCAACCCTCGCTCCCACCTAACATCGACCCGATACCAGGTCCCATCACCCAAACCAACCGAGAACCCGCAACCACCACTGCCACCAGTACCCTGCTGCCACCTTCTTACCAAAACAGTCAACCTACCCCTTCCCCCCACACCGTATTAAAACCCGTGCCCAACATAAATTTTTTGTACCCAAAGCCTAGTTCAACCTGTCCACACAGACCATATCCCAAAAACCCAAAACTAGCAAAACTAGACCCTAATTGGAATGCAGTCATGTGTTTGGAATTTAATGCTTTGACGAAATATCACACTTGAGATTTGATTCCTATACCGGAAGGGGTAAATGTGATCTGATGCATGTAGTTTTTTCGTCACAAATATAGAGAGAGTGGTGATCTAGAGAGTTATAAGGCGAGACTAGTGGCTAACGGTACTAATCAGCAGAAAGGTATTAATTGTGGTAATACATTCAGTTCAGTTTTTAAACCGGCTACCATTCACACAGTTATGAGTATTGCTATGGGTAAGAATTGGCCGACCCAACAACTTGATTTGAATAATGCGTTTCTACATGAGAATTTGAAAGAAACTGTTTACATGTACCAGCCACCTAGTTTTGTCCATCCAGCAGCCCCTCAGTATGTATGTCATCTCCGTAAGTCACTTTATGGTTTGAAACAGGACCCTATAGCATAGTATGATAACTTTTCACAGTACATTATGCGAATTAGATTTGTATGCAGCAAATGTGATAATTCTCTATTTATTCTTCATAAAGGTAGTAGCACTGCTAATTTGTTGTTATATGTGGATGACATTATGCTTACTACCTCCTCTGATTTATTAAAAAATGAGATCATTGCATTTCTTAAAATCGAATTTGCTATGACTGACTTGGGGAAGTTGAGTTATTTTTTAGGAATATCAGTGACTAGATCTGCAGATTCTAAATTTTTGTATCAGCGCTAGTATGCAGATGAGATAGTTTACAGGGCTAAAATGGTGAACTGCAAGATAATGTCCACTCCGGTTAACTCTAAATCAAAGCTTAGTGCTATTAGTGGTAATCTAGTGACCGACCCAACCCTTTACAAGAGTCCTGTAGGTGCACTATAGTATCTTACTTTCACCAGGCCTGATATTGTTTATGTTGTTCAGCAGGTGTGATTATTCATGCATGCCCCCAGGGAGCCTCCTTTTACTGCGCTGAAGCGTATCATTCGATACGTTAAGGGCACACTTAATTATGAATTGCATCTATACCCCTCAGCACCGACCAGGTTGTTATCATATACGGATGCTGATTGGGCAGGCTATCCGGACATGCGACGCTCCACCTCCGGCTACAATATGTTCTTAGGGGATAATCTCATTTCTTGGTCTGCTAAGAGGGAAGCCACATTATCATGTTCGAGTGCAGAAACAGAGTATAGAGGCGTTGCGAATGTTGTTGCTGAGATCTGTTGGCTCCGAAACCTTTTTTGTAGCTTCATTGTCCATTGCGTAAGACGTATTTGGTGTAATATGATAACATATCCACCATATATTTATCTCACAATCCGGTTCAGCATCAGCGAACCAAGCACATTGAGATGGATATACATTTTATTCGTGAGAAGGTTGCTATCGGTCTTGTTAAGGTGTTGCATGTGCCTTTTTCATATCAGTATGCAAATCTCTTCACGAAAGGTCTTCCTAGACAACTATTCCTCGACTTCAGATCCAGTCTTAGGGTCCGGCCTCCTCCCGCTCCGACTGAGAAGGTGTATTAACGTATATTATTAAATATACTCCATATATTTTGTAATATTTAGTGTTGTATAATTATGGTTGATATATGATTCTTATTGTAATAGGAATCCACATTGTACCCATTATTTTTATATGTATTAATGAGAAAGACTCCGCAAGAGAGATTAATACAATATTACAGTCATTTGCTGAAAATAATGTTCAACTAGTATGTGAAAAGCGGATAACTAACATTCTTTTTGGTCAAGAACAAACTTCCTTTTTTAAGTATGCTTGAGCCTTGTGTTAGAACATCATGAATTTGATCGGGAGAATTATTTATTTTCGAACCTTTTTGTGAACTTTACTTCTTTTGATAGTTCTCTCAAATTTCTTTAATTAAATGATTGATGTAGTAAGAAATTACTACTCTAGTTAGATAACTAATCCACTCTTGAGTGAACTAGGGAGCTTTTATTTTCTAACAACTTTCTTTAATTAAATGATTGGTGTAGTAAGAAATCAATGGTCTATCTTACTAAATGTATTCACTCATGGTGTGTGTTTGTTACGGTAGTTACATTGTATGGTGCGTAATTTCTCTCCCTTAAACATGTATTCACTTTTAATTTTTTTAATTGTATGGTTGGTATTCAGCTAAACACTTTCATCTTAGACGGTTTTAATTTGCATATCAAAAAACATAAAATAAACTAAGCAATTGAGGATGTAAAAATCTGTATATGGATTTCACTAATTTTCTTCTGAGATTCAGTTCTTTAATATTTGAAGTTAGACAATAGTTTACGGCTTATTTTCATTTTTAGTTTCAATTTTGAAATTAGGTGTAAACAGTTTATGATAAATACATGTGATATACACGGTATATACACTGTGTATATCACGAGCAGATTGTTGCATAATGTGCTGTTAAATCCCGTGATATACATTGTATATGCATGCCGTCTATATCACAGTTTAGTAGTCTATTTTAGGTTATGATTTGTTGTAATTAAATTAGAGTTGTACACTTATCATAATTGTATAATTATTGTACAAGTAGAACAAGGTTTTAGGAGTAAGATAGGAATATGATTTTCCTATTATGGAAATTGTTGTAAATTGTATATTTACTCTTTCATTAATGAAAATAATCAATGGATTATATTCTTAACAAACATCCTACCAAAGGTTTGACATATTCATCCCCTCTTCAAATACTATATAATAAGACTCCTTCGTATACACATCTTAGGGTCTTTGAGTGCTTATGCTATCCGCTATTCCCGTCAACTACAATTAACAAAATTCAGGCCTGTTCTACCCCCTGTGTGTTTTTGGGTTATCCATCTAATCATCGTGGTTACAAATGTTTTGATTTATTATCTAATAAAATTATCATTAGTCGCCATGTTATTTTTGATGAAATCCAATTTCCATTTGCTAAAGTGAGTAGTCCCGTGCCTAGTTCGTATAATTTTTTGGATGACGACGTCTCCCCGTATATTATCCACCATTTTTCAGACTTGTCCCGCACCCAAAATCAGCCAGAGTGCCCACTGCCTACTGGACCTACAATACCGTCGCCTCTGCCCAGTCATCCCGTCACGGGTCCAGCAACTGGGCCAAATACCTAATCCAGCTCTCGGTCCAGCCCTAGTTTCTGCTTCCAGTGTTGGGCCAGCAGGCCCACTGCCTGTTGGCCAGTTCACCACCCCACCAATATTTCCCAAAATCCACCCAATTCTCCCCTAAGTCACAGACTGGTCACTCGTAGTCAACGAGGTGTTTTTAAACTAAAAATATATTTTAATCTAAATTCTAATGTTCTTAAATCCCCCTCCCCGTAACCTAGTGTCAAATTAAATTACCCGAATTGGAAATTGGCTAGAACGACGACTATGATGCTCTTACTACAAATAAGACGTGGGAGTTGGTACCCCATCCTTCTGGTGTTAATATTATTCGGTCTATTTGGATTTTACTTATAAGGATAATTCTGATGGTTCTTTTACAAGGCATAAGACTCGTATTGTAGGTGATGGTAAGACTCAGCAGGTTGGCGTGGATTGTGGTGAGACGTTTAGTCCGGTGGTCAAACCGGCTACCATTCGCATTGTTTTCAGTCTGGCTCTTTCAAAAGATTGGCTCATTCATCAGTTAGATGTAAAGAATGCTTTCTTACATGGAGATCTTAAGGAGACCGTTTACATGCATCAACCCTTGGGTTTTCGCTACCCCAAATATCCTCATCATGTCTGTTTATTAAAGAAGTCCTAATATGAACTTAAGCAGGACCCACGTGCTTGATATAAGAGATTTGCAGACTATGTTTCCTCTGTTGGGTTTTCATACTGCAGGTTTGATAATTCATTGTTCATATATCGTCGTGGTACTTCCCTGGCTTATATACTATTATATGTGGATGATATTATCTTGACTGCCTCTTTTGATTTATTGCGAAAGTCTATCATGACAATGCTCAGTTCTGAGTTTGCTATGAAAGACTTGGGGCCCTTGAGTTACTTTATGGGGATTGCTGTCACTCGTCATGCCGGTGGGTTATTCCTATCACAATGAAAGTATATAACTGAGATCATTGAGCGAGCTGGTATGTCATTGTGCAAGTCTACTTCCACTCCAGTTGATACTAAACCCAAGCTGGGTGTTGCGGCTGACTCACCTTACGAGGATCTCACTCACTATCACAGTCTTGCTAGAGCTCTACAATATCTTACTTTCATGAGACAGATATTACGTATGCCGTACTGCAGGTGTGTTTGTTTATGCATGATCCTAGGGTAGAGCACATGAATGGCTCAAACGCATTATCAGATACATCCAAGGGACACTTGACTATGGCTTGCGACTATATCCATCTCCGGCCTCTACACTTATCTCGTATACCGATGTTGATTAGGGTGGCTATCCAGATACCAGACGTTTCACGTTCGGTTATTACATGTTTCTTGGTGATAACTTGGTCTCTTGGTATGCCAAACGACAAACTACCTTATCACTCTCCAGTGCCGAGGCCGAGTATCGAGGAGTAGCCAATGTGGTTTCTGAATCATGTTGGTTACGTAATCTTCTCTTGGAGCTTCACTTTCCCACTCAAAAAGCTACCTTGGTATATTGTGATAATATTAGTGTCGTTTATCTTTCTGGAAATCCGGTTCAACACCAACGCACTAAACATATTGAGATGGATATCCATTTTGTTCGCGAAAAGATAGCTCGTGGACAAATACGCGTCCTACATGTTCTTTCCACGTATCAAATTGCAGACATCTTCACTAAGGGTCTTCCCTCGGTCCTATTTGAAGATTTTAGGGACAGTCTCAGCGTACGAAGACCACTCGCTATGACTGCGGGGGTGTGATAAATACCCGTGATATACACGGTATATACGCTGTGTATATCACAGGCAGATTATTGCATAATGGGCTGTTAAATCCCGTGATATACATGGTATATGCATGTCGTGTATATCATTGTTTAGTAGTCTATTTTAGGTTATAATTTATTGTAATTAAATTAGAGTTTTTCACTTACCATAATTGTATAATTATTATACAAGTAGAATAATATTTTAAGAGTGGAATAGGAATAATATTTTCCTATTATGAAAATTATAAATTATATATATATTTTTCATTAATGAAAATAATGAAAGGATTATATTCTTTCAGTTTCAATCCTATGTTCTAATTAATGCAGTGATACATCTCCTCAAACAAATAAGTCAAAATCATTGTAACAATTTAAGAAAAGTGCAAAGATGACAAGAGACTTAATTATATAATATGAAGGCTTTCTAAATCTTTAGAACGAAACTGTAAAAGCATACATTTAGTACATGGACAGATCCTATTAATACAAGAATTAATAAACTTGCCATAAAATAAACTCTTGAACCTAATTAAACACTTGGGAAATTCAACCCCATCAGTATATTCCTCCACTTCCCTAAAATATTGTAATCACTTCTCTTCTACATATGCTTTTCTTGTAATATTTTCTTTTGTTTTTCCACTGCCAAGAACTCTAGATGAACCTTCCTTATCAAATTTACTGACCTTCCTTTTCCTGCACCCATAGAAAATCACCATTTGGAAATAGTAGATAAATGATAGTAGAAATAAAATTACGCACCCTCTATTTCATTTTTATATGGCGATGTTTGATAATACGAAATCTAAGAGACAAAGAACAGGTTTTAGCATGTATAAAAGTCCTTTAACTTGTAATCTTAAACATGTATACCCAAATTTTTAAAGTTATATAAAGTTTCGATTAAATACACACACAATATACATGTATATTGTGTGTATATTGTGTCTCGGATGGCTCTCGGTTTTCAGTCCCCTTTGTACCGTGTATATGTGTAAATATTTAGTATCCTAGTTTAGGTAATATTGTAATGTAATTAGTATTGTATACTTACCATAATAATTGTATTACCATAAATGTATAGTTAGTATCCAAGTAGAATAAGGTTTTAGGAATAGAATAGGAATAGGATTCTCCAATTATGGAAATATGTAACTTGTATAAATAGTCTTTCAATTAATGAAAATAATCAAGGGATTATTTCTTTCATGGTATCAAGATCTAGGTTTATTTTCTCTCCCAAATTCTCCAATTTTTTTCTGTCGACTCCCTTGCAAATTCCGAAACCTTGCTCTCGGTTTTCGTGCCGATGAGAACCCCCTTCTTCCCACATTTTTCTCCCTAATCCCTCAATCACATATTGTTATATCAATATGTCTACATCCCGGAACATGTTTCATCTTGCCCTTACAGTTTCTAACATCAAGAATAACATCCCTCTTGTTCTTGAAATAGAAAACGTCCAATATGCGACGTGGGCCGAATTGTTCAAAATTCATGCACGCTCGCATCAAGTCATCCATCACATAATCCTCGCGGCTCCTGAGGATACGGAGGTGCCAAAATGCGATGATGATCCTAAGTTGTGGACGACTCTTGATGCTACCGTCCTTCAGTGGATATATTCCACAATTTCTACCGACCTTTTGCAAACAATTATTGAGCCTGACGCTACGACACATGCGACTTGGGATAGACTGCGTGATATATTCCAAGATAATCGAAATTCTAGAGCCGTTACCCTTGAGCAGGATTTCTCCCACGCCAATATGGAAGATTTCCCTAATGTTTCGGCTTATTGCAAAAGATTAAAGGAATTGGCTGACCAACTTCGCAACATTGGCGCGCCAGTTTCGAATGATCGTTTGGTCCTCCAAATGGTTTTCGGCCTCTCCGAGGCCTATAGTGGTGTTGGAACGTTTCTTCGACAAAGTAATTTGCTTCCGCAAGGTAATCTGCTTCCTCAAAGTAATCTGCTTCCGCATTTTTATCAGGCTCGTTCTATGCTTACACTCGAAGAAGCAGACATGGCAAAATGAGCGGCTACCGGTGATAGTCCCGTAGTCATGATGACCGAGTCCACGGTGTATCCTACCGATTTCAATAACTCGGGCCAAAACCGCAACAACGGTGGAGGCAAAAGGGGTGGAAATAAGAAAAATAATGGCAAGAACTGCGGCGGCAACAACAGTGGCAACCGACAGAATGGTGGTGGCGGTGGGGGTCCTCGCGGTGATCAGCAGCAGCAGCAACAGTTCTGGGGCCCATATTGGGCCTTATGTAGTGGCAGTGGCCCCCACAATAGCAATTTGGTCCAGCCAGTTTTCCCCACTGCAGCAGTTTCGGCCCAGCCAATTCTCGCCCAATGGCGGCGGCCCAATAGCGAGCCAGGCCCGGTCGGCCTGGTCCACATATAGTCAGCAATCTGGACCAAGACCGCAAATAGGGGTGCTTGGGCCTCGGCCCCCGCAGGCCCATCATGCAGCAGCACCCACGTATACCGACATCGAAGCCGCAATGCACACGCTGGGTTTAACTCCCCCGGACCCAAATTGGTATATGGATACCGGTGCCACTTCCCACATGACATTCGATTCAGGTACATTCTCGTCTTATTCCAATTTGAGCAACCCTCGCGACATAGTTGTTGGTAATGGTAATTCTATTCCAATTTGTGGTTATGGTCATAAAACTCCCCCCCCCTCATCCACCTCTTATCTTGAAAAACACCCTACACGCCCCCAAATTGATTAAAAACTTAGTTTATGTCCATAAATTCACTACTGACAATTCCGTTTCTATTGAATTTGATCCATTTGGTTTCTCTGTGAAGGATTTCAAGACGAGGAGTCCTATCACACCCGGTTCCGGTCCATCGAGTCAAGCCCTGCCATCCTCTTTTGCAGCCATTTCTCCTTCTTTATGGCATGCTCGTCTTGGTCATCCGGGGGCCTCTATTTTGTCGTCATTAGATAAAAATAGTTTTATTTCATGTAAGGGTACGAGTAGTACTCCAAATTGTCAATCTTGTTCTTTAGGAAAAATTGTTAAGTTGCCATTCGTAGACTCAAATTCTCATACTTTAATGTCATTTGATATTATTCATAGCGACTTATGGACGTCTCCTGTTCTTAGTTCTGTGGGTCATCGGTATTATGTTCTCTTTTGGATGATTATTCTAAGTTTTTATGGACATTTCCGATAGCGAAAAATCTCAAGTTTTTTCCGTATTCCTAAAATTTAGAGCATTCATCAGAACCCAATTCGACCGAGAAATAAAAAATATTAAGTGTGATAATGCAAAGAATATGACAATTGGGTATTTCGGGAATTCTGTGCTAATAATGAGATCAATTTTCATTTTCTTGTCCTCATACGTCTTCACAAAATGAGAACGTCGAACGCAAAATTCGCTCCATAAATAACATTGTCCGAACGTTATTGATTCATGCTTCCGTACCCCCGTCTTATTGGCATCATGCTCTCCAAATGGCTAACTATCTCCTTAACATAAATCCTTCCAAAGGTTTGCTATTTTTTTGCCCCTTCAAATTTTATATAATAAAATTCCTTCATATTCACATCTTCGGGGTTTTGGGTGTCTGTGTTATCCGTTATTCCCGTCCACCACAATTAACAAACTTCAGGCCCGATCTACTCCGTGTGTGTTTTTGGGTTTTCCGTCTAATCATCGTGGCTACAAATGCTTTGATTTATCTTCTAATATCATCCTCATTAATCACCATGTCATTTTTGATGAATCCCAATTTCCATTTGCTAAAGTTAATACTCCGTGCCTAGTTCGTATAATTTTTTGGATGATAGTATATCCCCGTATATTATTCAGCATTTTTTGAACATCTCCCGCACCCAAATTTCTCCAGCGGGCCCACTGCCGCTGGCCCCACTGGTCCGTCACCCACTACCGGTCCCAGTCTAGCCGCTGGGCCAGTTCCTGCGATTGGGCCAGTCCAGCCCAATTCTGGAACTGGTCCAGTTCCTGCTCCAGTTTACCGATTTGGGCCAGCAGGCCCACTGCCTGCTGACCAGTCCTTCCCGAGTCCCGAAAATTCCCAAAATCCACCCGCCTCTGCCCCGAGTCATGGACCAGTCACCCGTAGTCGATGGGGGATTTTTACACCAAAAAGACATTTTAATTTACATTCTAATGTCCTTAAATCACCCTTACCTCGAAATACTGTGTCTGCATTAAATGACCCGAATTGGAAAATTGCTATGACCGATGAATATAATGCTATTATTGATAATAAGACATGGGAGTTGGTACGTCGTCCATCTGGTATTAATATTATTAGGTCTATGTGGATTTTTGCTCATAAGGAAAATTCAGATGGTTCATTTGCCCGACATATGGTGCGGCTTGTGGGTGATGATAAGACTCAGCGGGTTGGTGTTGATTGTGGTAAGACGTTTAGTCCGGTGGTCAAGCCGACTACCATTCGCACTGTGCTTAGCTTAGCTCTTTTGAAGGCATGTCTTATTCATCAGTTAGATGTAAAAAATGCTTTCCTACATGGTGATCTCAAGGAAACAGTTTATCAAGGGATTATTTTTTTCAGTTTCGAACAAAAACAAATATTTTTTTTGGAACAGACAAAAGAAAAAAGTGACATATAAAACAGATCAGAGAGAACTGTTAATCTCATGAAAAATGGGACGGAAAAATCTTCTATGATTTCTCGTTGAACTTAAAAACAGATTTTAGGTTACCTTTCAATCACCATTTTCACTTCACCATTTTTCTTAGGATCAACATGAGGAGGAGGATTTGACAAAGATGGATCATGTTCATTCCCAGATTGTTTAGACCTTAGTTTCTCAAAGAACTCTTGTTCATGAGCATCCAACTCTGCTATGAATTCTCTCAATCTGTACTCTCTTTGACAAGCTATGCCTTAATTTTGACTATCACTTGTGGGGAGAAAAAATCAATTTTGATGATGATGTTACAATTTGTAGTGTATATATATAAAAATTGTGTTGTGTGTGAGGGGGAGGGGGGATTTTGTTCTAGTTATGGAGATTTATAAAATGACATTTCATTTAATATATTTAATGTGACGTGGACATCATCAGGCCTAAACTCCTCCCATCACATGGATAGAACTGTTAATTTTTTTTAAAAAAAACTTTAGAGATTAAGGAACCATCTTTCATCTTGGGCTCTAGCTAAGACCTCAATAAAGTCTCAATCCCTTCTATTGTATATGATTGTCACATTTGATTAGACATAATGTACATAAATGTTATTTTATTTATCTCTGATATTTTTTTGAATTCTAAGAATCAAACGATTTTTTTTATCTTAATTTTTTTTATATGTCTTTTAAATATTTTGAATTGTAGTTTTCAAATATATAAAAAATTTTTATATAAAACTTAAAGATTCTAAGTCTGAATTGACAGTAAAAATTAAGAAATTTGATTCTCAAAATTCAAACTATCACGATCCCAAATCACTAAGTCGTGTGGGTACCTACCTTTTCCACCTCGGTACGCGGACCATTCCCTTAATCATTAACTCAACACAATAAAATAAATAAAATGGAATAAATAGAAGTCTAATTTATATCATAAATACCAAGTGTGGAAGTACGAATGCTAATACACCCCAAGAAAAATGGTTTGAAATAGTACAAGAGCTTCTAAGTATATAACCAGAGTAAAAGTTATAACCACAACCTAAATACAATTTCTGTGTAGAATGTGAGTTAAACAGGAAATCTAGATGAACTCCATGAGATCCTTGAAGGCTAATCGAACCTTCCTAAAGTTCCTGCGACAACTCTACACCCCGAAAAGGGTGTAACAAGAGTAGTATCAATACAAACACTATGTACTGGTAGGTATCATAGGTCGACAACAGTTAGCTAACACATATAAAAGAAGAAACTGAAAAATAGACATGCTCACAATCAAGTACAACCATTATCACAGTCCAAGAGTAATAGCACAAGTATCGAGTATCCAGCCAGAATCCAAGAAAATACGAGAATGAAGTAATCACTAAGCACATCAATGTAAGACTTGCAGTAATGTGAAGCACACTAGGCCTCAGTAGCCTACAGTCATAGCCTAGGCGGAACTTCTAGTCCTCAATCCATCATGTGTCTAAGTAAGAGATTATCAAGCAAACAACATCTCAAATGAATCAACAATCAAGGAATCAAGGCTGAAACGCATTATGCAAAATTATGAATACAACAACCAGAATCAAAGATATAGTGGATGTAATATGAATGTATGTGCGATGCAATGCAATAGTCACATGCAATCTCTGTACACACATGCTCTAGGCGGAATATCTCGACGTCCCATACATCATGACCCATGGAGGACCCGCAAAGTCCATGTATCAGTCACTACGTATCACACAACCTAGAGATGACACTTTCACCGGACACCCCGCTAGCCATTCCGCACACAACTCAGAGATGGCTATGCAATATAATATATTATATGAATCACATATGTTTCCTTCTCACTTATCACATTTACGCCAAATACATGTAATAACAATACATCATGAAAATGAGGATGAATGCATGCATGCATGTAAAATTCAATGCTAATCATGAGATGAATAAACATAAAAACACCCGTAAATCAACTACCAATATGACTTATTCTCAAATCTGTGCAATGCCACATCCGAAACAGTTTCCCTTCGGACCACATAGGTAACACCAAGTATATATGCAAGAGAGGCTATATGAAATATGCACATAGCAAACACCATAATAGGAAGCCTCATATATTTCACTTTCTTCCTTATCATTATTAATATCAGATCACAGTTCACAACAATGAATCACGGAGAATGGGTATGAATGATATGCATGTATCAATCTCAGGTATAAATCATAATCAAATCCCAAACGTGTCACACATGGACACATATCACAATATCGGTGTCAAGTCAAGTCATTTCCTCTATCCATGATAATACCAAGATAAGTGAGAGACAACTATATCACAATCACGATATGGCAACTAAGTGAAATTCACTATCCAACACTAGGCAACAAACTAATAGATCACAAAGAGGCAATAGTCACAAATCAGTTCAATAGTACCAAACCTATTAATCCATCCCAACTTCATACCCGAAAGAGTACATGCTTTCTCCGACGGTTTCTAACTATACATACGATTCGCTAACCGAAGTCTAACCAGAAGGTAAGTCATAACCTACATGAATGCCAATCGGGAGCCACAAACAATCACTATATTGCCTTGCCTTCCGGAGAGCCTCTGAATACCCAAAGTCTAACCATAATTGAGTTCTAAGTTAAAAAAACAAAGAACAACACCCATATAAAATAATATAAAATGGGTATTTTAAAAGTGAAATATGCAATCCAACATTCTAGTAGTTCAATCCTACTATTCAATTGATAAAATAACTCAAGAATGGGTCAAATTCATTATTCAAGTAAAAAACCCTTAATTTGGGTATAACCCTAACTTTTAAACCTTCAATTTCATTAACAAGAATGGAGGATTCAAGCTTATTAGTACTAAATCATCAATTTCCATACTTATATTAGTCAAATCCATTAATAAATCACATTTAGAAAGACGAAAACTCATTTTATAAAATAATCATCAAAATCCATCACCGTTATTAAGTTCTATGAATTTTCAATCATGAATTCATGCTTAAGGAATGTAAAAGAAAGAATTCAAGCTTAGGGAACATACCCTCAAGAGGAATAAGCCAAGAATCTCCTCAATTCGCCTCAAAAGTGCTTAGGAACTAGAGGTGAAGGAATGAAAAATAAAACAAAGTTTCACATAGCATTTATTAGGTTTTGGTCCGCGTCTACAGTGGTAGGACGTCCGCTACAACAGGCCCACCACAACGTCCCACCCTCGCTATCGCGCATCCGCCATTGCGGACCACCGTCCACTTTGGCGATCCCTCTCAAACATCACCACCCCGCTATAGCGAACCAAGACCTTGTTGTAGCGGGTCCGCTATGGCGGATCTGGTGCCGCTACCGCGAACACCAGACACCAAAATAATTCTAGTTTTTCACTATCTCAATCTCGAAATTCGACAATCACCCGAGATCTCCTAGACTCAAATCGGATATGTACACATATGTAAAAGCACGCTACGAACTCACTCGTAGTCTCAGAATTTTCATCGGAGGTTTATTTTTACAAGTCAATCCCCAACTGCCTAAAACCAACTCTCCAATTCATAGTCAAAATACTCCTGAGGGCCTCGAAAACCGAACCAACTATCCCACCAAGTCATAAACAATCCTCCGGACCTCACGGAATCGACGGAATTCTGAAAAAGGTCCATTTATAAAAAAAATCAACTATTGATCAACACATTCACTTAAAGATTTCTAATTCTTTTAATTTTCACTATAATTGCCCGATAACCCCGAGAATACGGTCAACAGGGGTAAAATGATCAAAATGCACATAACGATCGAATGTGTCGTTACACAAACCGTGCCACATAATTTGGAGCAGATGGAGTAATTTAATATGACTTATGTATATTATAAGTAGTAATTAAAGAAACCATTAATGATACGGATTTGCCAATTTTGTTATTACATAGACCAACTATTAATTTGAAATTTAATTAGGCTGGGTTAGGCGGTCTACATCGCACCTTTTGGAGTGCCGTCCTTTCACTAGCCCTGCTAATACAAGATGCTTTATATATCGGACTGCTCCTTTAATTGTGAAATACAATATTATTATCACTGATAAATATTTTAGGTCATCATTCAAAAATAATATATCACTTAAATTATAACATAGAAGGTACAAATTATTAGTCGATTCATTGGTGTAACGTGAAGGTTATTTCGACTCATAATTGATCAACTGGAACTCGTTCTCATTTCAAAATTCTCTCATGTTCTTTGGATTAATCCAATTTGTCTTCTAATTCCCTTCGGATTCCAAGTGTAACAATTCCCCTAATCTTTAATAGAGTTTTCTCTAATGCAAAATTTAGCATAAAACTAAAAAAATTATGTTTACTCGTCAAATCTATTTGACATTTTCACTCACTTTTTAACTAGGAATTATAGAATTAATGTTGATCAAATACACTCAACTCGTTGTATACTTGTATAAGAGAATGTGACGAATAAGGACAGTAAGGATTCATATAGTTGCCTTCATGAATTTTTTTGAAATTGAAATGTACGTACTTTTTATTATCATTGCGGATGGAATGAAAATATATACATCCTATCATTCTTCCAATGTAGTTAGGTCATTGACAACTCTCTTTTATTTGTCTCATGGACGAGATAAGCTATCTTTTGTTAGTCACATAATTACTTTTGTCCAATTTCCTTAAAATAATATTCGATTAGTATGTAATAAGCGGATAGCTAATAAGTTTTTGGGTCAAGATCAAACTTTTTTTAGGTATGATTGAGCCCTCCGGTAGAGAACATGAGGAATTTGATCGGGAGCATTATTTATTTTCTAACCTTATGTGAACTTAAATTCTCTTTATGGTTTCGTAACTTTTTTTAATTAAAGGATTGGTGTAGTAAGAAATTAGTATTTTAGTAAGCTAACTAATCTATTCTTGAGTGAACTCGGGAGCGTTTATTTTCTAACCTTGTAAGCTTCTAATTTTCTCTTTATGATTCTCTCAATTTTCTTGAAATAACTCATTCGTGTAGTAAGAAATCAGTATTCTTATTAGTAAACTAATTCACTCATGAAGTGCGCTTGTTATTGCAATTGTATAGTACGCATTCACTTTTCACTTTCTATCATACATTTGGTATTCAACTAAACACTCCGCATCTTAAGTGATTTAATTTATATTTGAACAAAAAGAAGATATAAAACGAACTAAGCGATTAAAAGGATCTCAGATATTTATACCTTATTTTTATTTCTCAAATAATAACTCAAAATCATTGTAACAATTCAAGAAAAGAGCAAAGGTGATAAGAGACTTAATTAGCGACTGAAGACTTTATATGTAAGAGCATACATTTAGTTCATGGACAAATTCTACTATTACAATAATTAATAAAGTTGTCATAAACTAAACTGTGATACCTTTATTTTTATTGAAGTGAATTTAGTTACTCCTGTCAAAAGAATTGTCATCAATTTCCTGTAAGCGTGTGAAGTGAAAAAGAAGCACAAACATTGAGTCATATTATACACGTGTCAACTACTAATTGGATGACATATAATTTTCTTAATATATTTCTTTTTCATTTAAAATTACTCTCTTTCTTTGCACGTTTTTTTTCTTCTTTTCTCTTTCTCAGATCTTACTTTTTTCATTTTCTCGATTCAGAGGGTGGTTTTGGTGTTAGGAGAAGATGATGTGGTTATTTAGATATTTTAATAACTAATTAGGAATTAATTAATATGAAAATATGATTAGCAAATATTAGATGACGTGGACGAATCACATAGTTTTCCAACTTGTCGGAGCAAAGTAAGGTTGAACAAAATTCAGTTGAAAGTTATTTATGGAGTAAAAAAATTACCCGTATAATTAAAGTGCTAAAGTGAGTTTTGAAGACAAATTTAGAAGTGATTTTATGTATTTTTTTTCTTCTTTTTATTCACTTCTCTTCTTCATATACTTTTTTTCTCTTCCATTGCAAGAACTCTTTATGAACCTTCTCATCAAATTCATCATCTTTAATTTTCCTGCATCAGTAGAAAATCACCATTTGAAAATAGTAGATAAATATGGTAGAAATAAAGTTAAGCACCCTCTATTTCATTTTATATGGCATGTTTGACAAATTCGAAATCAAAGAGAAAGAACATGCATTTAGCAAGTACCAAAAGTACCTTTCAGGACTTGCTATCTTAAACATACATACAATGAAGTTTTTATGACAGAAGGACATGTATAAATCAGCTTTTAAAACGCGGCATATATTGTTTCAGGTATTGAACCTTCTCGGTAATATGTGCAACTCCCAAAATATGAACATAAATATAAATGGCTTAACAACTCATGGATTTCATAATCTTAACTTGTAAACATGATTTATAAATATAGTATAACATGTATAGTTGTAATAAAACTTGCAAGAACCTAGAAACTTGTAAAGTTCATATAATGGAATGATATTGGTTTAAGGCATGCATTTAAGAACCCATGGAATTCAAGTTATGGGCATTCATGGATTACAGATGGATTCATGATAATCATAACGAACTATCGAGAATACAACTGACAAATTGTAATAGAGACATGGCAACTTGCTTTGACCTGAGCTATGAAACAACGATATTTCCCTTTATCCTTGCCGTATATGCTTGGCGGCCCCCATAAGACGTTCACTTGGGGATTTCTTACTCCAGCTGTTCCAAGAGTCTCTGCTAGTTGAACCGCGTCCAGTAGACTCCCTCTTCCGCTCATCCCCTTCGTCAGCTCTTTGATCAGGATACTATTACCTAGGTTCCTAAACTTGGAATGAAGGGTGAAGCGTGGGTGGAAATCAGTTATATGGATATGGTGCTTTACCCGTAGACGCTTCTCTAGCTCTTACAAGAACTGTATGGGAGTCTCCATCAGAGGGACTTCCCGAATGACCGTACCGAGGCATTCTACCATACTCCGTGCAGCTATAGTTGTTGATCCTGAAGTGTCTACCCAAAGGTCCAAGCCAGATTATAGGAAATGGGAGATACGTTTCTGTATTTCTATGCGAAGCTCGACAGAACCCACGATTCCCTGTAATAAGTCGTCGGCAAATCGCACGTAATAGATCCTTATTAAGTAATAGTTTTTTAAGAGGGTCGATTTATGGGCTAGACCTCTCTCTGACCTGATAACAAGTATCGCCTCCCCATCCAGCTCTATCAATATGCCTTTTTTTGCAATAATTAAAAGATTCTCTCATGTCCCAATTATTATTATAGCGTTCTCTACCATAGAATTTGGATTTCCGGGTAAACCAGACGGCTTCTATGAAGAAGGTGGCACAAAGAAAGCTTGAGGGCTTGTTAAGGAAGGCAGTAAGGGCCGATGAAGGGTGGAAAATAAAAGGCCTTTTCTGGTTCCCCTAAGTCGAGGGTGGTTGTGGAGGATGTGTGTGCCACGACAAAATAAGGGAATGAAATGCCGTTTTGTGTTGGATGCTCTTTAACCTCCCTACAATGATGACTGTATTGTCTTGGGGAGAATTGAAGCTTGCTTCTTCGGAAGACTTTTCTTGGTCATCAATACGACCTGTTCTTAATAGAACCAATCTTATTCTCTTAACAATCAGAATTTTGTACTTTTGTCAAATCCTCCCCATCTCCTGATCGAGCTTATGTAGGTAGATGTTTCCTGGTAGGGCTGATAGTAATACACTATGTAGGATAGAGTAAGGGCCCTTCTCACCTCTTACGAGTCATCCGACGAAAAAGACTTTCTGAATGGGGTAAAAGAACTTGGGATCGTCGATTCTTCCTTAAAGTTTGGGATGAGTCGATGTCGGTCGATGGTGTGAAAATACTTCCTGATGTTGAATTCCAAAAGCTAGCGAGAGGCTCCCCACTCTTCTTTGATCCATCTTAGGATGGAGTGGAAGCCTCGACCCAGGCAGAAATGTGATGTGTCTGGAAAATCAAGATCGTAAATGGATTCGAGTACCATTTTAATCGCCTCTTTCATGAGCCTTTCTATAGGTAGAACTACTGTGAGTGGTCTAAACTTCGACCCTTATTTCTTTCTTCATATTGTAAAGGGGAGAAAACCCCATGTTTTGCTCCCTTTATTGATAGAAAAAGGGCACTCCTGCCATTTTTTCAGTGAATCATAGGGCTTCCCTCAACTCAGTGGTTTTCATTCTTGAGAATGGTCACCACTTCTCCCAGGACCGGAATGATTATTCCTGCCCGATGGGACTACATCCATCCTTGAATGTCATCGGGTACTGTTAACTTCTCCGCCATTCTTATGACTGTCACCTGTAATCTGCGCAGGTGTGTCCGCACCCCCTTAGTGGAAGATTTCTCGGAGCAACCCCCTAGGTTCCAGACCCAGGAGTCAACTTTCCCCTATGAGCATTCGGTACATGTATCAGTCCGTGAAAGAGTGAAAAGGTCAACACTACTGAGGATCCCCCCTAATCTTAGATAGGTCGTCTGAGGGTTCATCACGATTCATTGATATGCTTACACACAAGGCTACCATTTACTGAAAGCTCCGCAGGACCACATATCACTAGTCTTTGGTCGGAGGAGTTTATTTCACAAAACGTCTGGGGCACAAGATCTCGAATAGAGAAGCCCAATGAATATCAGATGCAAAGCCCCACACCTCATTTAGATCATATTGGCATACTCTCCAAAAAAAAAGAGCAGACCCTATTGAAGATGAAAGTGAGGTACAACAAGGCCATTTCTATCCATCGCCCTTCTCACTGAGTCGTACGTGGATGTTACCACTCTTATACCTCCCAACCATCAAGTAGTTAGCCTTCTTCTACAAGGAATGGAAGTGTGGATGAATCGATATCAAATATAGGATTATTATTGTACACGATCTCCAGTTTAGTAGTCCTAGCTATCCACTCCACTATGTGGTAGAGTGTTCGTCCTCACCCCTTCGCAAGAGTACCTTCCTTTTTAATGGAGAGAAAGACTCAGAATTGACTCCCCTCGATTCGAGATCCAAAAGAAGGGTATAGAGTTTCTCTAAGGAATTCTCTCCTATGGTGGTACGAGGATTCTCGAGGGCTCGAGCTCCCCATCCTAGCCAATCTCCTTCTGGATCAAGGCCAGACATGACCCTGAAAATATCAACCTTGACCTCGAATAGGTCTTCGGCTTCAATTCGGGCCTGTTGTTTGATGTATGACCTCGGCAAAAGGAGGGGTTTTTTCTCCTCAATTTCACATGCCGCTCTTTGGAGGCTTTCTACACTGTCTCCCCGTATGATATCATCTTCTTGATATGGAAATGGGAGGATAAGGGCTGGGGAAGCTACTTCATTTAGGGCGGGCGTCAGACATGCTCTTTCTTTTTGTAGGTTGATGGACGATGATGTGCTTGTGATTTTCCTTTCTGAAGTCTCTCCCTTCCCTTTAGAAGATCTCAAGGATTCTATCCAGTTTGGATCTTCAGATCTTGATGCACCCGAAGGATCCATCATTATCTTAGCAAAATCGGTTTCGACACTCATGACGGCCCCGACAATTAAAAGAAAGGACAAGGTCAGACTCCCGGGGAACCCCTTCATTAAGAAGGAAGTGAAAGTGTGCCTCCCAGAGAGACCCCAACTCTATAACATTTGGTCTCAAACAACTCTATTTACTCGAGTTTCAGGAAAATATAATAAAAGCACATAATAAGTAGGAAGGAATATAAAAAATGGTGGACTCTATTGATCAGACTCGTTAGTTCCGCAGCTCGGGGAGAATGCCACTTTAGAAAAAACCACCTTACTTAGTACGTTAATACACCCATTGCACGGGAAGGCTATGTCATTTCGGGACTATTGCTAATGAAATTTAGAAAGTCCCAAGTTGGTTCCCAATACCAACTTAGCATTCCATGGTCTGCTAGATCACAATATGTGTCTTTCAATAAAGATAGGTCATTCACCACTTCTTCCCCAATGTTTGGTAAAACTCTATTGGACTCAATTCTGGTGTTAATTTTTTCCTACTTCCATTCGTTTCTCAAAAAGAGCGGTGATATCACTCAAAACTTGAGTGCTAGTAATATCACTTGAATTGGCGTTCGATAGAGTGCTACTAGTCGAACCTTCGTGGGACCTCAGAGATAAAACCCCGACTTATGGAAATTCATATTTCATGGATAAACATGGCGTGGGAAAGAACAATGATGTTCCCACGTGGATAAATACTCTACATACCTTATTCGCTCCTAATCTTGTAATAAAAAACTGAACTTGATGAAGAATTCCCCAAAAGCCTGAACTTAATTCCTTGAGATGGTTTTTCTTGAAAACCCTAGGTTAAGAGTAAATGATTTCGCTTAGAATTCATGAGGATGATGTTAGAATCAATTGAAATTGTGTGAAATAGTCTTACCTTGATGTAGGAGAATGTTGGGAGGATAGGAGCTCCATGCTAGGGCTTGAAAGAGTTCAAAAAGAATTAAAAAGACTGAAAATCATGAATATATATTATTCAATCGTCAGGGATAGTACGGTCGAATTGTACAGTCCGCACATTTTATACGGTGAGGAGTACGATCCGTATAAAATTGTACGGTCCATATAAAGTGACTGTCACTGAGTTGAAATTTCTAGTCAGCATTAAAAGTTGTGGCCCATTTTACAGTAAATAAGTATGGTCTGTATAATTTCTACGATGGAAAGTACAAACTGTATAACTTGTACGGTTCATAAAAGTCTACCATATATCATGGGTTTTCAACAAACTTTGTACGGTGCAATTCTACGTCCCGTATAACTTTGTAGGGTTCGTATAAGTACTGACATATATTTTCTAATCACTGAACTAAACAGATCTTAACTTCATAGTCCCTGTATCGGTTTTCTAAACTCATGAATTATGGAGAAGACTTAGTTTGAAGGTACGAGGTGTTACAATAACATAATCTCAGGATGCTCTAGTGCCAAAGAAATTTGGGACGCGCTGACACAGGCTCGTGAAGGTATGTTTCAAGAAGAATGACTCATATTTAATAAGCTCATAAGGAAGTATGAATTATTTGCAATGAGCAAAAAAGAATCAGTCAGGGACATGTTCACCAGATTCATCAATATTACCAGTGAACTTATGACCCTTGGAAAGGTATTTCCCATAGAATATCTAGTCATTAAAATTTGAAGAGTCTTCCTCTCTCATGGGAATCAAAGGCCATATCTATTGAAAAAACCAGTGAGATAAGCACAATGCGAATGAATGACCTATTTGTTAACCTCTAAATATACGAACTCAAAAAAGTTGATCAAATCAAGGTAGGTCCTACAGTTCCAAAAGTCACGAAAACTGATTCTGACATAGATGAGAAGGAACTAGAGATGCATGCTCATAGGTACGAAAAGGACTTCAAGATGGAAAGTTTTGAATTAAGAAGGAAAATCCTATGGGATACAACAATTGCAGAAAACGGAAAGTAAGTAAATATTATAAATTGCTAGAAATGATAAACTAAGGATTACAACAAACTGGAATCAAGAACGATACAAACTCCTTGTGATTTGCTGAGTCGAGTGATGACACTATGTCTTTAAGACAAGATTGCCCCGTATATATCATTTTACGTTGTCGGGCAATAGTCACCCAAGATACAACAACAACTTAACAAATGAGCAAAGGAAACTCAAGTGTTACTCTTGAAGAACTTTGAATATAGAAAACTTGCTAGAGAGGAAGAAGAAGATTTCAGAAAATTTCAGAAAATTTCTAAGTGTGTTGAACAATTGAGTCAAAGGCCTCAATTTATAGTGTAAGGAAATGATCCCTCAACTAGCCAACTAATGGCCTTCAATAGCCATGTAATGGCACTTATTGAGGGGTTACATTCAACCAAATAATAGCTGAATTCATTGCCAAATAATGGAGATTCAATGCTCCAAAACCAGCCCAAAAGTCAGAACTTTTCATCTTCCCGTCGCAGCATTCTGCCTCTGAAGAACTGCGGCTCTGTGAATTAGCGTCGCGACGCTTCGACGGAGTTATGTCGCGACCCTTCATGGCTCCACAGCGATTTCCGACTCGTTTCATCTTACACTTCGTACACTTCTTCCTTCGTTTACCAACGTGGAATACTTGTCATTTGGCCAATAACCGTCCATCATTCTATGTCTCAAACATATTACTTACGTATATCTCTTTCACTAATGAAATTTGCGATACTTGGCACTACGTGTGCACGTGTGTGGAAATGATATTTCCGACGTCCGGGGCCCCAATTGTTCCAATCATAAATAATGGGATAAACTTAATTCCACATTAGTAAATTTCCAACAATACCCCTCTTGAAATAGATTTTGGTGCACTCACATGGTGCCTTTTCCAACAATCTTTCAGTGCACCGATGTTGCATCAGGAGAGGTAGCTTCAGCTTTGAACCTTCCATAGTTGAATACCATCAGACTTACTTACTACGCGGTGAATGTGATATCTTGAACCGTCAGTGTTTAGTGTAAGTCAAGTCAACTGTACCAACATAACAACTTTCCTTACTCTGTTCTTCATAATATTTTATCCGTTGTGGCCGTGGACACTTCTTGGATTCTTAAGTGCATTCATTTGATGCGGCATGTCCTCGACTTAAATAGGTTGTCTCCTACAAGGAATCCTGCTATACCCCACTTTACAAGTGTTAGGAACCATTAAAAGTTTCCTCAAACCTAACCTCAACCGTTAAGGATCATTAAAGGTTTTGAAAACTTAACCTTTACCCATACTGCAAATAGCACTTAATGTCTATCGCGGGAATGGCTTTGGATTGATTTTTCTTTACAGAAATCACTATCCGAAGTGCTCATGCTTCCACCGAAGCACTCAACTGAACCTTTACAACCTAGTTTTCCCATTGAACCTAATTCTTGGGATCTCCAGTCAGTAAGGTTGGGTTACCACTGTATTGGTCCTTATACCTTGGGTTTTAAGCCCATTCCCCTAGACAGGCAAAACATCTGATCTTTGGGTAAGCCCTTTGTCAGTGGGTCCGCTATGTTATCTTTGATTTTATGTAATCAATGGATATTATACCCGTGGTGATCAGCTGGCTAATGGTCTTATGTCTCCGTAGAATATGACGAGACTTGCCGTTGTACATAGAACTCTGTGCCCTTCCTAGAGCCGACTAACTGTCGCAGTGGATCATTATTGAAGGTACGGGTTTGTCCCAACAAGGGACATCCTCTAAGAAGTCGTGAAGCCACTCAGCTTCTTCTCCTGCTTTGTCTAAAGCGATAAACTCTGATTCCATCGTGGATAGGGAGATGCAAGTTTGCTTAGAGGATTTCCAAGACACAAACCCACTACCAATTGTAAATATATACCCACTGGTGGACTTGGTGTTCTCTATATCAGATATCCAGTTTGCATCACTGTACCCCTCTAGTACAACTGGATATCTCGAATAATGCAGCCCGTATGTTAGCATGTATTTCAGGTATCATAGTACCCGATTCAATGCCTTCCAATGATCATTACTTGATTTACGGGTAAACCTAGACAACTTGTTGACTACATAAGCAATATCAGGTTGGGTGCAGTTTGTTATGTACATCAAACTCTCAATCACCTGTGCATATTGCTCCTGGCATATGGGTGCACCACAATTTTTATCAAGCTTTTGATTTCTATCCATTGGTGACTTCATAGGCGAACTATCAAACATCTCAAACTTTCTCAACACATCCTCGATGTAGTGAGACTGAGATAAGACCAGTCCGTCAGACGTCTTAGAGATCTTTATCCCTAAGATGACATATGTGATACCCATATCCTTCATGTCGAAGCATTGTTTCAACATGTTCTTAGTCTCTAGGATCAAGATAGGACTGCTCCATGTGATCAATATGTCATCTACGTACAAGCATATCATGACGAATGAGTTAGACTTACCTTTCGTGTAGACACATTTGTCACACTCATTAATGGAAAAATCTTTTGATAGTAGAGTACTATCAATTTTTTCGTGCCATTGCTTCAGGGCCTGTTTCAGCCCATTCCGAGATTTGACAAGTCTACAGACTTTCTTCTCTTGCCCTGGAACTACATACCCCTCGGGTTGTTCCATATAAATTTCTTCTTCCAAATCACCATTTAGGAAGGCTGTCTTGACATCCATTTGATGTATCTCAAAGTCAAGCAACGCTGCAATCACAATGAATACTTGTATGGACATCATCCTAGACACCGGGGAGTATGTCTCAAAATAGTCAAGGCCTTTCTTCTGCCGATAGATCGTCCTGGCTCTACTAGACAAGGTATGTTTGTCATTGAGATAAACATGTCTATAAGGAACTCTCATTGCTGGGTATTAGATACCGCTTGTGGCTCACACATTTGTAATAATGTGCAGGGTCTGATTGACAGCAGAAAGGTTGGACCTTGGGAGGTAGACCTGCGCGTTGGAAATGGAGCATGATTGGATGCTAAACGCGTGGGAACTTATAGACTAGATTTACCTTCAGGCTTTTGTTTAGAACTAAATAATTATTATTTTGTTTCCTCATTGATGAGGAATATTATTTCAATCCCAGTATTAGAGATTGATGGGTTTTCCTCATTTATTGCCAATGGCAGTTATGTATTGTATTTTAATGTTTTTGTTTGTGGAAATGCTCCGCTTGTGGATGGTTTGTATGTTCTAAACTGTAGTCGTGAAATTTTCAATGTACAAAATAAATGAGCTAAGATAAGTAATTCAAGAAACCTCACCTACTTATGGCACTGTAGACTTGGTCACATCAATGAATCAAGGATAGCAAGATTAAGAAAGTTAGACTACATGGAACTATTTGACTTGGAGTCCTATGATAACTGTGAATCTTGCTTGAGAGGAAAGATGACCACAAGCCACTTTCTGGGAAGGGGGTGCGAGCCAAAGAGGTACTTGAATTGGTCCATACTGATGTATGTGTGCCATTTTCAACCCAAGCTAAGGGAGGCTTCCCTTACTTCATCACTTTTACAGACAATTTCACAAGGTTTGGGCATGTGTATCTTATGAAACACAAGTTTGAAGCCTTTGAGAAATTCAAGGAGTACAAGTCAGAAGTAGAGAAGCAATTTGCAACAAGTATCAAGACCCTTCGATCAGATTGAGAAGGTGAATACTTAAGTAAAAACATTCTGGATTACTTGAAGCTTCATGGAGTCCAATCACAATGGACACCTCCTAGAACGCCACAAATGAATGGTGTTGCGGAAAGGAAAAATTGAACCCTATTAGATATGGTTAGATCCATGATGAATTTCTCAGCTCTACCAACATACCTTTGGGGCTACGCATTGCAAAGCTCAATTTATATTCTGAATAGGGTTTCTTCAAATTCAGTGGAGAAAACTCCATATGAGATATGGAATGGCAAGAAGCCAGCACTTAAACACATGCGACCCTGGGGGTGCCCTTCATATGTAAAGTATATGCTTACTGACAAGTTGGAATCTAAAAGTGAGAAATATTATTTTGTAGGGTATCCAAAGGAAACTAAGGGATACCATTTCTATTTTCCTGGAGAACATAATGTCATTGTTTCCAGAAATGCAACTTTCCTTGAAGAATAATATGTCTACAAGGAACAGAGCTGCAATGAGATACAACTTGAAGAAATTCAAGAACCACAAGATAACACAGAAGTTGAACCCTTGTCGAATGACCTAGATAAGGACTCAGTGGGAGTATCTGATGAAGATTGGGTACTTAGAGTACGCCTTTCAGCTAGTGGGAGTGATGTGAGAAATAGTGAAGAAATGTAAGGCTCTTATACACAATCAATGGAAGATGATAGAATGGTTGTACATCATTCCATTCAGAAAATACATGAAAATGACATTCCTGAAAGCTCTCAAGGTGATGGATTGTCCAGCACACAAAGACCTTCTCACAATCAGAATGCAACAAATACTGAAACGCAGAATAATCAACTCCGTAAGACCACTAGGACTCATCGTCCACCTGAAAGACTTAATCTCTTTGTTAAAACACACAATGAGATAGATATTCCTGATGACGATGAACCTACAACCTACATTGAAGCTATGTTAGACATTGATTCATAGAGATGACAAGAAGCCATGAAATTTGAGATAGACTCGATGTACATCAATCAAGTTTGGAACTTGGTTGATTGCCAACAGGGGTTAGACCCACATGATACAAATGAGTCTTCAAGAAGAAGATTGATGCATATGGCAAGGTACAGACTTATAAGGCGAGATTGGTGGCCAAAGGTTATAATCAATGGCTTGGGGTCGATTATGATGAAACCTTTTCACTTGTTGAGAAAATTAAGTCAATTCGGATTTTGCTTGCAATAGCTGCATACTATGATTATGATAATTGGCAAATGGATGTTAAAATTGCTTTCCTCAATAGTAACCTAATTGAAGAGGTGTATATGATACAACCTGAGGGTTTTACATCTAAGACTAAGCCCAAAGCAGTATGCAAGCTACATAAGTCCATTTATGGACTTAAGCAAGCCTCAAGGAGTTGGAATATTTTCTTTGACAAAGCAGTCAAATCGTTTGACTTTGTTAGAAGCAAAGAAAATCCCTGCATTTATAGTAAGCGTAAGAAAGGGAGTATTGTCTTCATTGTTATATATGTAGATGACATACTAATAATGGAAGATAATAAGACTCTCATGCAATCAGTCAAGGAATGGTTATCCAGCACCTTCATGATGAAGGACTTGGGTGAAGCCTGCTACATTTTTGGAATTAGGATCTATAGAGATAGACCTAATAGATTGTTAGAGCTGTCATAGTCCATATACATAGACAAAGTGCTAAGACGATTCTTTATGGAAAACTCCAAGAAGGGAAGTCTTCCTATGTGTCAAGGCATCAAGTTATCAAAGAAGGATAGTCCTTCTGCTGTTGCAGAACTTGAACGCATGAAAAGAATCTCATATGCTTCAGCTATAGGATCTATCATGTATGCCATGACCTGTACGAGGCCAAATGTGGTCTATGTACTTAGTATAACTTGCAAATTCTAGCAGAATCATGGGGAAGAACACTGGAAAGCAGTCAAGAGTATTCTTAAGTATCTTAAAAGCTAGTGTATACTGGGTACACTGATACTAGCTTCCAGACAGATCTTGATGACTTCAAATCTCAATCTGGATATGCCTTCATTTTCAATGGCGGAATAGTGAGTTGGAAAAGTTCCAAGCAAGATACAACTGCTGATTCGACAACTGAAGCCGAGTACATTGCTGGATCGAAAGCTGGTACAGAAGCTGTCGCGATATCTGAGTTCCTAAAGGAACTAGGGGTTGTTCCAAGTGTCACTTGTCCAATAACGATTTACTGTGACAACACTAGTGCGATTGCACAAGCTAAGGAACCAAGATCAACAAACAGAAATAAGCATGTACCAAGGAAATACCACATACTTAGGGAGATGGTGAAAACTGAAGAAATAAGATTAGACTATGTTCTCACAGTTGATAATCTAGCTGACCTGTTTACTAAACCATTAAGCTTAGTTAAGCATAATGGTCATTTTGAAAACATGGGTATTAGATACATCGAAGATTGGCTCTAGGCCAAGTAGGAGATTGAAAGTATATATGTCGTAGAGACAATCATTATTAGAGACAAATATACTTGAACACATTTATATTATTAATAAGATTAATATTTATGTCATTTGCGATTATTGAACTATTATTTGATTGTTGTAATTATTCATTAATGTGCATCCCTTGATCTTACGTTGTCATTAATAGAATGAGATATTGATGATAGAGCGTAACTCTAAAATAGCCTCGACTAATGATCATCGAGAATAAGACATCGATGATATGTTATAAGTCGACATGTGGTCTGCATCACATTCTTAGAGAATGTAGTATTTCTCACCTGCTACTAGTAATGGTTACTAGTGATGGACACATGGATACTTTTGGAAAGTATTGGTATACCCTGCTGATAAACTATTTGTTATACATGTCTAAAGTGTTATCAGCGTGTGGGAGATGAAGGTCCTTTGACTTGAGGTCAATACGCACATTATTTATAGAGTAATGTACTTTGACACTGTCCTAAGCTTAAACTCCTTATAGGATAAGATACGGCTTGTGTTGGGTGCATTATAATGTAAATTAAGGTGGTAGTTGAGCCAAGAATAGGATTCATTCCTCGATTGGATATTCGAGAGAACACTCAACTTCTCAGTGATATTAGGTCGACCAAGTCATTGGCCAATGCAAGAGACATATTTAGAATATGGTCTAGTTGTCGACTAATATGGATGAGATAAAGTGATCAAGCCATTTGGATATACATATGGCAAATCCTAAGATTGATCGAGTGTGTCGCGAATGAAAGAAATTTATCATCTCACATAAAGGTTATGTTTGCTGGATTCATGTAAACGTACTTCACATATTGAGTTCGTCACACGACGCAGTATAGGAGTTCCATATGGACCTTGATTGGATTAGTGTCAATATGTGAAGGCTTATAGGGTCACACTATGTTGATTGTCTTTTCGATCTAAGGATGTATTGAGAGAATATTAAATATTCGATTTGGAACCGAGATATTTAAAATGATAATAATTATGGGATAATTTCTATTTGATGGAAATTATTTAATTAAATCAAAATTGGATTTTGGATTTAAAATTAAAACGTGCTGAAAATGTACGGGTAAGGAGTCGCAACGCCTACCAGGCCGACCCGCGCCGCGGCGCCTGTTAAGCTGCGCCGCGACGCCAACCCGGCAGTAGGCCCAGTCAGACTAGCCCACTACACCTCGGGATTTGGGTCAAGCTTGGAGCCCAACCCTAATCTGATGTTGACCTAATCCTCTCTATATAAACAACACTAAACCCCATAAGTTAAACACACCAATTCTATAAACTTTCTAGACTTAGAGTCTAGGACGAAACTCTCTCAAACCTCTGTCAAGATTTCCGGGATTTCTTGACAGAGGAATACACCATAGCATAGTGCTTGCAGTAGAAGGGATAGTCGCGTGTACTCCCTAAGTAAAGACTCCAGATAATACAACTTGTAAGTGTTCTAATTTTATATTACAGGTTTTGATTGTCATATAACCATACCAGAAGAAATTGTTGGGGTAAGTAGAATAAAATTTTAAACTTCTGATGTGCCTATTTATATGTTTTGAACCCAACAAAACCCTACACACTGTACAACATACACCGAATGGAAAACAAAAAAAATCTTACTGTTAAGTCTTCAACTTATAAATCAACAGGAACTCATCGTCATTTCAACTTCTTTCACATTCTTTGGATAATCGAATTTGTCTTCTAATTCCCTTCTGATTCCAAGTTCAACAATTCCCGTAATCCGGATAAGCTATCAATAGAGTTTTTTCTAGTGGAAGTTTAATAGAAAATAAAAGTTTTTATGTTACTCGTCAAATTTATTTGAGGTTTTCGCTCACTTTTTAACTAGGAGTTATAGAATAAATGTTGATCAAATATACTCAACTCATTGTATAAGACAATGTGGCGGCAGACTTAAATTGGAGGAGTAAGGACAACAATGATTCATGTAGTTGTCTTCAATTTGCTTGAAATTGAAATACGTACTTATTAATATTACCAGGCTCTATGTTCGTGTGATACACAAATGTTTTTAGTGGGGGAGAAATGTTGTCATCGAAATAAGCAAAAAGTGTTGGAAATTTATTAATGTGGAATTAAGTTTATCCCATTATTTGTGACTCAAAAAATTGGGGCCCGCGCGTCGGAAACGTCGTTTTCACACACGTGCACATGTAGTGCCAAGTATCGCAAATGTCATTAGTGAAATAGATATTAGTACGTAAGTAAAACATTTGAGACATATAATGATGGACGGTTATTAGCCAAATGACAAGTATTCCACGTTGGTAAACGAAGGAAGAAGTGTGCGAAGTGTAAAATGAAATGAGTCAGAAATCGCCGCGGAGACGCGAAGGGCCGCGGCGCCTCCCAGGCAGCGCCGCGACGCTAATTGGGTGTTCAATTATTAGATCCACAGCGCTTCGGAGGCAGAATGCTGCGACGGGAAGATGGAAAGTTCTGACTTTTGGGCTGGTTTTGGAGCATTGAATCTCCATTATTTGACACATGAATTTAGCCATTATTTGGCTGAATGTAACCCCTCAATAAGTGACATTACATGGCTATTGAAGGACATTAGTTAGCTAGTTTAGGGGTCATCTCATTACACTATAAATTGAGGCCTTTGACTCAATTGTTCAGCACTAAGAAACACTTACATAAATTTTTTGAAAACTTCTTCTTCCTCATTAGCAAGTTTACTATACTTAAAGTTCTTCAAGAGAAATACTTAGAGTTTCCTTTGCTCATTTGTTAAGTTGTTGTTGTATCTTGGGAGACTATTGCCGGACAACGTAAAAGGATATATATACCGGGCAATCTTGTCTTAAAGATAGAGTGACATCACTCGAATCAATAAATCACAAGGAGTTTGTAACGTTCTTGATTCCAGTTGGTTGTAATCTTTAGTTTATCGTTTCTAGCAATTTATAATATTTACTTACTTCCCGTTTCTTGCAATTGCATGCATATTTTTATAATGTAAGGTTATTTAGTGGAGGGTATTTTGAGAATTTCGAGCTTGTATTATGGTCGCCCTAGTTTTCGCTATATATATTCTAGGGCGCTGGTTTTTTTCTTTGTAGAGAAAAACGAGAGAATTGTAAACACAAACTCCCTATTCTGATTATTTTTAGTGAATTCTGCAGCAGCAAAGTGGACATAGGTCTCGCATTGAGGGTGAATCACTGTAAATCTGTGTGTGTTATTTATTCTTCGCTTATTTACTATTTTTTTATTAGGTCGGATTTAGGACTCAAATCATAACAACTGGTATTAGAGCGATAAGTTGTATTGCGATTCAGAAAATGATGGGAGGCGAAGATGGTTCGGCGCATGGCATCGGGAAATTCAATGGTACATATTTTGCATTTTGAAGAATGTAGATTAAAGATTATTTGTACTGTAGAAAGCTTCATCAACCGCTGAGTCCGAAGCCAGGGGAGATGAATGGTGCAGATTGGAATCTCCTTGACAGACAGGTTCTGGGATCATTCGATTGACGCTGTCGAAGAACGTTGCTCACAACGTGGCTAAACAGAAGACCATCACTGGCATGATGAAGGTTCTTGTTTGACATTTATGAGAAACCTTCGGCAAACAATAAGGTATTTCTCATGAAGAAACTCTTTCATCTAAAGATGGAGGAAGCTGCTCCTATTGCAACGCACGTGAATGAATTCAACATAATTATCAATCAATTGTCATCTGTTGTAATCGAGTTTGATAATGAAGTGCAAGCCCTAATTTTGTTGGCGTCTCTACCGAATAGCTGGGAGCCAATGAGAGCAGCGGTTAGTAATTTTGTTGGCAGTGTTAAACTAAAATTCTATGATGTTAGAGATCGTATTCTTGTTGAGAAGGTTCGCAGGATAGATTTTGGTGAGGCATCGACGAGTTCTGCTTTGAATATTGAGAACAGAGGCAGAAATTATGACAGAAACTACAACCGAAATAAGGGCAAGTCGAAGTCAAGAAATAACAGAAGTCAATCCAGATTCGGGCTAACACTTGAGTGTTGGAACTGTGGGAAAATAGGTCACATCAAGAAGAATTGCAGGGTACCGAAGAAGGAGGACAACAAGAGGGTGGAGTCAATGCTGCCACTAAAGACATTATTGATACGATGTTGTTGTCTGTTGATAGCTCGATCGACTCTTGGGTGCTTGACTTAGGAGCGTCTTTCCACATCACAACACATCGTGATATAATGATGAATTACATTGCTGGGTATCTCGGGAAAGTCTATTTGGCAGATGGTAAGCCTTTATACATTGTTGGTATTAGAGACATTAATTTGAAGATGTCAAATGGACACGTGTGGAAGATCACAAAGGTTAGAATGTGCTAGAGCTGAAGCGTAATCTGATCTCAGTGAGTCAGCTTGATGATGAAGGACATGATCTTAACTTTGGTAATGGGTCCTGGAAGGTGATGAATAGTGCTATGGTGGTTGGTCGAGGTAAGAAAATTGGTACTCTTTATATGACGACGAGTTGTAGTGATACAATTGTTGTTGTTGACAACACCAAGAAGACATAGTTGTGGCATTGCAGGCTGGGGCATATGAGAGAGAAATGGATGAAGCTTCTGGTGACTAACGACATAATTCCGGAGCTGAAGTCGATGGATCATCATATGTGTGAGAGCTGCATTCTCGAAAAATAGAGACGAGTATGTTTTTCAAATGCAAGTAGAGAATTGAAAGCTGAGAAGCTTGAATTGGTGCACATTGACGTGTGGGGACCTGCTACTGTCCCCTCACTCGGAGGATCACATTACTACGTGACCTTCATTGATGATTCGACCAGGAAGCTATGGGTCTAATTTATGAAAAATAAATCAGACGTGTTCACTGTCTTTAAAAGGTGAAAAGCCATGGTCGATAATGAGACAAACCTCAAGTTGAGGAGCCTGAGGTACGACAATGGTGGAGAATACATTGATGGTGACTTCAAACAGTATTGTGTTGATAATGTGATCAAGATGGTGAAGACTATTCCTGAAACGCCCCAATAAAATAAAATAACGGAAATGATGAATCGAACATTGAACGAGCGTGCACGGAGCATGAGAATACACGCTGGACTACCTAAGACATTCTGGGCAGATGCAATCAATACCTCAACCTTCTTGATTAACAGAGGACCGTCTGTTCCTTTGGGTTTCAGAATTCCAGAAGAGGCTTGGAGTGGAAAAAAGGTAAATCTTTCTTTTCAGAAAGTGTTTTGTTGGTTATCCTATGTTCATATTGATGCTACTCCTAGAAATAAACTTAATCCGAAATCTAAGAAGTGTTAGTTTATTGGCTATGGTGACACCGAGTTTGGTTATTGATTTTGGGATGACTAAAATCGGAAGATCATTCGAAGTAGGGACGTCGTCTTCAATGAACAGGTGTTGTACAAGGACAAGTTGCGGGAGAGTTCAGAAATCAAAGTCTCTAAGAACAAGGAATCAGAAACAGTTGATTTGAGAGACTTCTCGGCACCTGAGCTACAACAAGGTACTACTGCGGTAGAGGAATAAGGCAGTGATGGAGAGATTGATGAAAATGCTGATTCTGAAACAAATCAGCTTACGCTGATCATAGAATTACACAGATCATCCAGGATCAGTAAATCGGTTCACAGGTTCTCTCCGTCCCTCAACTACATTCTGCTCACTGCCAGAGGGGAGCCAGAATGTTACGAAGAAGCGATGAAGGTTAATGAATCGATCAAGTGGGAGCTGATAATGAAATATGAGATAGACTCACTATTGTCAAATCATACATGGGAGTTAGCTAAGTTACCAGAGGAGGAGAAGGCATTGTAGAACAAATGAGTCTATAAGATAAATGAAGAACACGATGGAAGTAAGCGTTATAAAGCGAGGCTGATTGTGAAGGGATTTTAACATAAAGAAGGCATTGACTACACATAGATCTTCTCTCCCATATTCAAGTTGGTGACAATCAGAATTGTTCTTGGGCTGGTAGCAAAGGAAGATCTGCATCTTCAACAGATGGACGTGAAAACTGTTTTTCTTCATGGTGATTTAGAGGAGGAAATCTACATGAAACAACCTGAGGGATTTGAGGTCAAAGAGAAAGAGAAGCTGGTGTGCAAGCTTCAAAAGAGCATATACAGACTGAAACAGGCTCTAATACAGTGGTATAAGAAGTTTGACAACTTTATGAAGATAGCCAAATTCATAAGGTGTGAGGCGGGTCATTGTTGTTACTTCAAGAGATTTGAATACTCCTACATGATACTACTCATTTATGTTGACGACATGCTGATCGTAAGAGCAGACCTACATGAGATTGATATGCTGAAGAAGAAGTTGTCAGAAGAATTTGCAATGAAGGATCTGGGAGATGCAAAGCAAATCCTTGGAATGAGAATCATCAGAAGTAAGGAGGGCCTCAAGCTCTCACAAGAAGAATACGTGAAGAAGGTTCTCAAGTGGTTCAACATGGACGAAGCCAAGCCAATTGGTACTCCCTTGGCTGGACACTTTCGTTTGTCCAAATATCAGTCACTTGTGACCAATGACGAGCTGGAGCATATGGATAAGGTCCCTTATGCCTCTACTATTGGCAGTCTTATGTACGTGATGATATGTACGAGGACAAATATTGCACATTCAGTGAGAGTTGTTAGCAGGTTTATGAGCAATTCGGAAAAGCAACACTAGGAGGTTATGAAGTGGATTTTTAGGTATATGAAGGGCAGCTCAAGTTCAACATTGTGTTTCCAGAAGTCAGAGACAGGATTGCAGGGATATGTTGATGCTGACAATGGTGGTGATGTTGATAATAGAAAGAGCACATTCGGGTATGTTTATACCTTCGGATGTACTACGATTTGCTGGGTTTAAAAGTTGCAGAAGATAATAGCTCTCTCTAGCAGTGAGATTGAGTACGTTGTCGTAATGGAGGCCACGAAGGAGATGATATGGCTATAATCTTTTCTGCAGGAATTGGATCAGGACCACGAGGGGAGTGTGCTATACTGTGATAGCCAGAGTGCCATTCATTTGGCAAAGAACCCGGTCTACCATGCTCGCACGAAGCACATACAACTCTGGTACCATTTCATCAGATCAGATTTGGAAGATGGAGTATTAGTGTTTGAGAAGACCCCACGGAGTCAGAATCCAGCAGACATGCTGACGAAGGTTGTGCCGAACTTCAGTTAGACTTTTCGGATGAGGATCAGAGTCGCCGCTGCAGATGGAGACATAGGATTGAAATTAGTCTCCAATTGGGAGATTGTTGAGTTGTGGAGCCTAATTCATCGCCGACACAATAAAGACCCTACGCAGAGTGTGGAACATTGACTGACCTAGTTTTCGCTATATATATTCTAGGAAGTCGTTTCTTTTTATATGTCTGTGTGTGTGACGAGAAAAATAGAGAATTGTAAAAAATACAAACTCCATATTTTGATAATAGTGAAAATCTGCAGCGACAAAGTGGATGTAGCTCTCGCATTGAGGGTGAACCACTATAAATCTGTGTGTTATTTATTTTTCGCTTATTTACTATTTCTGATTAGGTCGGATTTGAAACTCAAATCTTAATAAGACCCATTAATGTACGTGGGGAATGAACTGTCAAGTCCATGGGAATGTGTTGGAAAAAAATTGAGGTGGGAATATTGGTCAAGTAGTGTGGAAGGTTTAACACTTCTTGTTTTCACTTTTTCTTCATTTTTTCAACGGTTTGTTTCATTTTCGTGATGGGGTTGGGGAAAATCCTTCGTCAAATGTGTTTTATTATCAATTTTTCTAGTGTTTGTGAAGTGATATATTCATAGTAATCACCATTATCTCTAGATTAAGAATGCATACAACAATAACTATATTTTATTTGCAAACTTTGGAATCGATCGATAATGTGGTTGGACCAATCGAGGGAGGGAGTGAGGCTTTCAAATCCTTACTAATATCTTAAATATTTTATTTCAATCCATAATATTTCAATACTGTATTCTTAAAGATTATCTAAGACTGAGATATTAATATATTCTACTATATCTTTAATATGTAAAAAGTCTTCTAATAAGCACTACTCTTCGTCTCTTATAGCTGGGGGTATCATGTACATGAAATTTGAACTTTATTAGTAGTATTTTTCATCTTTTGAGAGGTCGCTTGTACTTATGTAAATTTATCGTTGGGCGGAAAACTAGTAACTTGATTTGATCAAACAAAATAGAGGTCCTTTCCTTTACATTCGATTAAATTAGAAAGATACAGAGAAAATTAACATGACCTCGTCTCTACGAAAAAATCAAAGAAATTAGAGGTTTATTATATATTGCTAATATATAAAAATATTGCTAGTGAAGGAGAGTTTTGACGCAACTGGTAAAATTCTTGACGTCCAGAAGGCTATAAAAATTCTCAAATTATGTCGTTTTTCATATTATGTCGAGTGTTGAAAGTTTTGCATTAACCGGCATCATTTGTGTGGACGTTATGATAATATGTCAAAGTTAAACATAAATTATGTCTTGCGAAATCTAAATCATGCCGCGCCAAAAATAAAGGGAATAAATTAAAAATTACAAATTTGAGGGACAAAAATTAAAGACCACCCCAACAAAAAGGACATTTGTGTGAATGACCCAACTCATTTCTTTTTTAAAAAAAAGATAAAAAGAACATAACGGGCTTTTGGCTAAACGAGAGTATAGGGCCTGGGCTCAAGACCTTTCTATTTTGATCTTATTGTTGAACCGGGAAGTTAATGATGGAAGCCCAGGTCATATACTTTCGGCGAACTAGTTTACTAATGTCCAAAGTATACACTATCTATACACTTCGGCTATGTATGTTGTGTACATGTATACTTATAGTATATGAATATTTAGTATAAAGTATACACTTAGACTGTATATATGTGTTGTTGTTGTGTGTGTGTGTATATATATATATACATACATAAATACAGTATAAAATATACACTATCTATACATTGTTGAACATATTTTATAAATTAGATGGCGGAATGATATCTTGCTATAATGTCCTCTTCAATAAGCTTAATAGAATTACTGTATTAACTCTAGGAGAGCCCATTAAATGAAATAAAATAGGCCTGGGTCATATTGGAAGATATCATATCCTACTCTAATACATAGACAAATTATTTTTTAATATGTAGTGAAGCTCGAACCAAAACATATTCCTGCTAAAATACGTATCATGTTGAAGTTCGCAATGTAAGATTGTATTAATCTCTTTTGGAGAGCCTTTTTTATTAATACAAAATATATATAGGTGTACAATGTAAAATTTTATACCCTAATTCTACCATAATTACATAACACTAAATATGGTAAATATAAACATGGTACACTTGCTAATACACACCTCAGTCGGAGCAGAATGAGGCCAAACGCTAAGACTAGATCTGAAGTCTAGGAGAGTTGTCTAGGAAGGCCCTTTGTGAATATATCTGCATACTGATATGAATAAGGCACATGCAATACCTTGACATGACCGAGAGCAACCTTCTCATGAACAAAGTGGATGTCCATCTTAATGTGTTTGGTTTGCTGATGCTGAACCGCATTATTAGATAGATATATAGCGGATATGTTATATATCAAGTGTGCCCTTAACATATCTAATGATACGTTTGAGAGCAGTAAAATGAGGCTCCTTGGGGACATGCATAAATAAGCATAACTACTGAATAACATAAGAAATATCAGGTCTGGTGAAAGTAAGGTACTGTAGTGCTCCAACAAGACTCCTGTATAGAGTGGGATCTGACATTGGATTACCATCCACAGCACTAAGCTTTGATTTAGATTCAACTGGAGTAGACATGATCTTGCAATTTGCCATTTTATCCCTATACACAATCTCATCTGCATACTTACGCTGAGAAAGAAATATAGTATCTGCAGATCGAGTCACTGAGATCTCTAAAAAATAGCTCAACTTCCCTAGGTCAGTCATAGCAAATTCAGTTTTGAGCAAGGAAATAATCTCATTTTTCAGCAAATCAGAGGAGGCAGTAAGCACAATATCATCCACATACAACAATAAATATGCAATGCTACTACTTCTATGAAAAATAAATAGAGAATTATCACACTTGTTGCATACAAACCCAATTTGCAAAATAAACTATGCAAAGCGATCATACCATGCTCGAGGGGCTTGTTTCAACCCATACAATGACTTACGAAGATGGCATACTTACCGAGGGACTGCTGGATGAATAAAAATAGGCAGTTGGTGCATATAAACAGTTTCTTTCAAATCTCCGTGCAAAAAAAGCATATTTCACATCAAGCTGATGAATAGGTCAATGCTTGCCCATAGCAATACTCAAAACCGTGTAAATGGTAGCCGGTTTAACAATCAGATTGAATGTCTCACCACAATCAATACCCTCCTGCTGATTTGTGTCATTAGCCACAAGTCTTACCTTGTACCTCTCAAGGTCACCAATATCTCTGTATTTATGGTGAAAAGCCACATGCATCGGATCACATTCACCCCTTCCGATCTAGGAACCAAATCTCAAGTGTGATGTTTCGTTAAAGCATTAAACTCCCCACACATGGCTGTATTCCAATTTGGGTCTAGTTTGGCCAATTTTGGGTTTTGGGGAATTGGGGATATGCTTTATGTGAATAGATTAAATTGAACTTTGGATTTGAAAATCTCATGTTGGGCATGGGTTTCCATGCGGTGAGAGGTAGCAGAGATTTGTGGGGTGGGTCTGCTGGGTATCGGGTTTGCGGGAAGGGTAGGCCTCGGGAGTTGTGAGGTGTTGATTTATTGGACAAACGGTGGAGGTGAGGCATCAGAATCGGTATAGTGCAGTGGGTGTGGACCGGTGGTGGAAGGTGACGCTGGTTGGGTGGGGTACGTTGTCGGAGGTGGTGATGATGCAGGTCTCGACGGAGGATCTAGTGGTACTAAGGCTGGCCGGGGGAGTGGAGGTTGTGTCGATGGTTGGTGACTAGGATGGGACCGACACACTGGTGGTGAAGGCGGGTGTTGTCAGCGGCGGTGGAAACCCTGACGATTGGTGAACAATAGGTGTGGTGTCTATACGCAGTGATAGAGACGGTGGTATAATGGTGGTGGTAGCACGACTGAGTTGAATATCGAGAATGGGTGGTGGTGACACTGGGTTTACCGATGTATGTGGGACAGTCGACCGACTGCCGACGGTGGGAATGGCAGTCGATGGTGGTTGCGACAGTACAGAGGGGTTGACCAGTGGAATTGGTGGCAGACGATGGCTGAATAGTGTCAGCAGCTGCAGGAACATTAGCAGTCTGACGGAATACTTGTTGGACAAGAGGGGATGGGTCCGAATCTTTGAGGAATTTGTAATCAGTGACTCAGGATTTTTTAATGTTGTCAAACGGAAAAACATACTCAACAAAGGTGACGTGGTGAGAAATGATGATTTTGTCGGTGGATAGTTCATAGCACAAATACCCCATATGGTTTGACAAAAAACCTAGGAATGCACACAGAGTAGATCGGGGTGTCAATTTGTAGGGAGTCGTGGATGTCAGATTAGGGCAACACAGACAATCGAAAATTCTAAGATGGTCATAGGTAGGGATCCGACGGTAGAGAATTTCGGTGGTTGTCCTATTTTGAATCGTACGGGTACGTAAAATGTTGAGAATGTGTTTTACCGTTTTTAGTATATATACCCAAAAAGTAGGAGGGAGAGACGCATGAAAAATGAGGGAACGAATCATATTATTAATGGTTCGGAGAATTCTTTTGGTTTACCATTTTGAGGGGAGGTATATGGGCACGAGAAACGAAAAACCATGCCGTTAGCCGCACAAAATTTATGAAATAAGGAATTATTAAACTCACGACCATTATCACATTGAAATAATTTTATGTTTTTTTCAAATTGCGTTTTGATCAGTGTATGAAACTCTACAAATTTGAAGAACACTTGAGATTTAAGTTTTAGTGGATAGACCCAAAGAAAGTGAGAGAAATCATCCAAAAATACTAAATAATATTTATGGTCTAGATTGTTAGTTATGGGAGAGGTCCATAAATCAGCATGAATAATATCAAAGGGAGAGAAAGTGGTACTAATAAAAGTCGTAAATGGTAGTCTAACGTGTTTCCCTAACTGACAGGAGGAGCAATTATGAGACAGGTTCCCTTTGTCACATTGGATTAAATTTCGGTTTCTAAGAGAATAAAAAATGTGAGACCTCGGATGACCAAGTCTATATGGCACGTTGAGGGAGATATGGTTGTTAGAACGATGGGAGTGACACTAGCAGCGGATGTGGGTAGGAGAGGATATAGGTCCCCCTTACTATTGCATCTCGTAAGGATTTTCCGGTACGGAGGTCCGTTACAGAAAATTCAAATGGGTCAAAATTAATCGAGACAGCTATCAGTGATAAATTTTCTAACATAAATTAGATTTTTGATGATGTGTGGGGCATAGAAGACGTTATTAAGAGAGAAAGAGGGATGCGGTAGTGGGGTTAGTGTGTGGCCAATCCCTTGAATTGGAATGCGATGACCGCTTCCAAGGGCGAACTGGTAGGCTACCTGAAATTGGGCCCAAAATTGGTTTGCATTACTTGGGCTATTAGGCTCCGAGAGGTTGGACCGCGGTTATAGCCCCAACTGATGCTGGGTCGCGGCTGATGATTGCTTGTCCCTGAATGCTAGGCATTGTTGTGTCGACGTTGCAATGAAACAAAATATTTTTTCGGGTAAAGGATAAGACTTTGAAATGTTCTCGGGTAAAGGGAAAAGAGAACAAGAAAATTGTGTGCTTTTGGCTATTCATGGGTGAACACAATATAGAGAAGAAGAAGAAAACAAACAAAAGGGTTTTGAATTATAATTGGCTTCTACAAATATTGGGCAGTGAAACACAGAGCAGGCAGAGAAAGTTGCTTTCAGTGAAATAAAACAGAGGAACAATGGACAAAATTTTAACGCTTGTCTTGTTTCTCGGGAAAATAAATCGCAGAACCCGAGGGGTTGCGGTCGCTAAGGGAAAAAATAGGGTTTAGATTTTGACTTCTGATATCATGTAAGATTGTATTAATCTCTCTTGGGAAGTTTTTTTCATTAATACAAAATATATATAGGTGTGCGATGTGAAATCCTTAAACAACAAGGGATCCTAACTCTACCGTAATTACATAACACTAAATATGATAAATATAAACATGATACACTTGCTAATATAACTATATATTTCATCTATCAATTGAGAATAATACACTTTTATTCAACTAATTATTTTTTCAACAATCTAAAAAAATTCGAATTGCTTATAAATCTCTTAAACTACGATGGATTGATAAAAAAAATAAGAAAAATAAGCTGTTAAAAAACATATGATATGATTAAAGGAAGTTTTGGTAACTATTGGTGCAAGCCTAGGTCACGATCAGGGCTGGATGCACGATAAAAACACGGATGAATTTGTTCGAATTCAATAATTTTAACATAAATTTTATATATATATTAAAAAAACAAAAATTAAATTTTAAATTCAGTAACTCACTCAAATTTTACAAAATTTTCAATCGCCTCTAGTCGTATTGCTAGTTGTTGCATTGGTAAACAAAGCATTGGCTTATGTGCATGCACTATGTGTAACTATTACTAGTATGTTTAATTTTCGAGGAATTTTAATATATGCCCACATTTTTCCGCGTGATTCCCCCAAAGCATTCACACGCATGCATGCAATATGGAGTGTATTCAACTAATTATTTTTTCAACAATCTAAAAAAATTCGAATTGCTTATAAATCTCTTAAACTACGATGGATTGATAAAAAAAAATAAGAAAAATAAGCTGTTAAAAAACATATGATATGATTAAAGGAAGTTTTGGTAACTATTGGTGCAAGCCTAGGTCACGATCAGGGCTGGATGCACGATAAAAACACGGATGAATTTGTTCGAATTCAATAATTTTAACATAAATTTTATATATATATTAAAAAAACAAAAATTAAATTTTAAATTCAGTAACTCACTCAAATTTTACAAAATTTTCAATCGCCTCTAGTCGTATTGCTAGCTGTTGCATTGGTAAACAAAGCGTTGGCTTATGTGCATGCACTATGTGTAACTATTACTAGTATGTTTAATTTTCGAGGAATTTTAATATATGCCCACATTTTTCCGCGTGATTCCCCCAAAGCATTCACACGCATGCATGCAATATGGAGTGTCACCTTTTGGTTTCTCAAGAAATTATGATAACCATGAAATTGAATATGGATAAATTAAATTAGGCCTTATCCCAAAAAAAATAACTCTCTATATAAGAGGCACCGTTGATAAAGATAATTCTTTAAAAGTGATCCATCAACTATAATACTAATATAGCTAGTGAAATGACAGGTGGTAAAGGAGGTGGCGGTGGTGGCGGTAAAGGCGGAGGAGGTGGTGGAGGGAAGGGAGGTGGTGGTGGAGGAGCTGGTAAAGGCGGGGGCGGTGGAAGTGCCGGTGCCAAAGGTGGCGGTGGAAGTGCAGGTTCCAAAGGTGGCGGTGGAAGTGCCGGTGCCAAAGGTGGTGGTGGCTCCGCCAAGGGAAGTAGCGATGGCGGTGGCGGGATGATGAAGGCTCCAGGTGGCGGAGGACAATATATTTCAAGGGGTGGGTTTGAGAGTAACCCACAGGGTTACTTCTCTGGTCTCCACTCTGGAGAAAAGGGGAAATGAGTGCTTCAAATAAATAAATAAATATCTATGAGTGTGTGTTTGTTTATTTCCTTATTATATGTTGTTTGGATTTCTTTTGTCTATGGGGGGTATATACTGCTTTATAATATCGAGTATATTATTATTGAAGCATATATGTAATAGTTGTAGTGTGTATGCGAAGTAATGGATGGAGTAACTTATATATTCATGCGTCACGTTGATCGGTTTTCTTGTTCATTTTGTTCGATTTAATTAGCTAGAAAATGCCCATACGACTGATTCTTCATGGATGTGAATTACTCCCTCTCTATATAAAAAAAAGTGTTTACTTAGTCATTTGTACAAGAAAATAAAACTTTTAAAATTACTCATTAAATAGGTATTGAGATTTGATCACATAATACTTAATAGGAACAAATTTTAAAAAATAAAATTAATTCTTTCTTTATTTGATAAATAGATTTTTTTTTAATAAAAAAAGCTTTTTTATTAAGAGGGAGTACTATAATTTATAAATAGTTGGGCGGCTTTCTTTTTAACTATTGTGAGTGAATTTTCACTTTATTGCTTAGATAGAATGAAATGGCTAGACTCCCTATCACCGAATCGAGTGATAAATAAAGAAGTCATAGAAAACTATCACATGAAAATAGTGCACCTGTCCTACATCTATTTGTTTTTTGACTGGAGTTCAAACCTTTTTCAATGTGTTGGTATCTATATAAGCGATCGAATGTAACTGTTTATTTAGTACACTTGCATTGTTCATAAGAGTTTTCACGAAGAATAGTAAATTGAACAAAAATGTTCTCCTTTGATCAAACTATTAACGGATAATATTTTTATTCAATTTCGCAAGAATATTTTTCACATAAATTTCAGGAACATCATGTACTCGATAATCACTTTTTGCATTAAATTAAGAAATTCAACTTCTCAACAAGTCGTAAATTGTCAGAGTAATTTCTTGTGCTGTCTTTTAGATATCATGATCAACCTCCAATCTAGCTATGACTTATATCTTTAAAGGCAGTCGAGTGAACAAAGTATCTCGCTTTAGTAGGATCAGAAGAATAGTCGCATTTTAAGAGGCATCTTAAGAGGTGTGATGTAATCTACCTAATGCAAGCATATATTAGTGGTTGCTTCCATGGTTCAAATCCTTGAGCTATAGGTCACACCAAGACTACTTTAATTTACCGTTACTGTTTTGAGCTAAATATTTATCCAAAATTTACTCATAAAATTAAAGAACTTGTTCAATTTTCTTTTGTTCTCATTTGACACTCCTACGCGATACTCAATAGGTTGAAATGTTGAGACCTTTTTCCTCAATATATGGGTCAACCTTTAGAGAAAGATTAAGAGTAAGATTATAAATAGATAACACGAAGAGGAACATAATAGAAATTAAATATGCAATAAATTTATAAATAAATTAGATAATTGTATAGTTAAAAGCAAACCTAGTTGGATTTTGGAGTGAAATCCATTTTTTTTATAGAACTTGAATATCTTCATTAAAGTATGAAAGACAAGAACACGAGATGATACAACGAAGATGCTGAAATAACAAGGAAATCACTTGTGCATAATAGGGTTTTGTAGCAGAATTTTTGCCACTAACCACAAAAACGTTCATTTTTTTATAATCCATTCACACACGCTTCGACTTGACAACAAGTACAACAAATTCAGCAATCATTACAATCATCGTTGGAACGACAAGGTCTCCAACAAGTCTCATGTTTTGGAAGTAATCTCTTCTTGAGTCTTGAGAGATTATGATCAACGTCAATTAAAATTTAGTACGAGTTGGACGGGTTGGGTTACGGCCTATTATTGTTTATTTATTTCAGTCTAACTAACTTGGGCAGATCAAAGTTAGCCCAATTCACTCATTGATGACCCGCAACACAATCCACTTTGACCCACCTAAATTTAACCCAACTAACTCATTTGATACCCCTTTACTGTCAGACATGTGTTGGATACAAACATACCATAGGTGTGTTGGACACTATTTTCAATTTTCCTTTTTTCTCTTTATTTTTTTGTGACTTGCATGTCTTCTTTTTCTTTTTAAATTTCAAAAAAAAAAACGTACTTCAAAGAAGAAAAACACTTGATTCCAACTTTATTGCCTTCTTGATTGGCATAGTCCTCTCCTCTTCATTCGTAGCTACTTTTCTCCTTAACTCTTCTAGTATGTTTGGCTTCTCTATCGGCTATATATTTTTTACTATATTCTGCTGCATATACTTTTTGTGTTTTTCCACCATCCAAATACGTCTAACTAATTAATTTAATTATTGTTGGGATATATATTTTTTGTTCTTCGATGCTATTCCGTGTTTTATTAAGATGTATAGATTATGGAATTAAAAATGAAAAAAATAATTCCCTTAATTATTTTCATTGATTGAAAGACTATATATACAAGTTACATATTTTCATAATAGGAGAATCCTATTCCTATTCTACTTCTAAAGCCTTATTCTACTTGGAATACTAAAATATTACCTAATCCTACACGGTACAAGACAAATTTTTGAGAGCCACATATACACAATATACACGTGTATATTGTGTGTATATTGTGTATATTTAACACACACCCGCAGTCATAGAGGGCGGTCTTCGAACGCTGAGACTGTCCCTAAAATCTTCAAAAATGACTGAGGGAATACCCTTTGTAAAGATGTCGGCAATTTGATACCTTGACGGGACATGGCAGACGCGTACCTGACCACGAGTAACCTTTTCGCAGACAAAGTGAATGTCCATCTCGATATGCTTAGTGCGCTGGTACTGAACCGGATTACCAGAAATGTAGATGGCACTAATATTATCGCAATAAACCAAGGTTGCTTTCTGAATGGGACAATGAAGTTCCAACAACAAATTACGTAACCGACATGATTCCGATACCACATTAGCTACCCCTCGATATTCAGCCTCGGCACTGGATCGGGACAATGTCGACTGACGTTTCGCAGACCATGAGACCAGGTTATTGCCGAGAAACATACAATAGCCAGACGTAGACCGTCTGGTGTCCGGACAGCCACCCCAATCAGCATCCGTATACGAGACAAGTGTAGATGTCGATGAGGGATATAAATGCAAACCATAGTCCAGCATACCATGAATATACCGAATGATGTGTTTGAGGGCATTCGTGTGCTCAACTCTGGGATCATGCATAAACAAACACACCTGCTGGACAGCATGCATAATATCTGGCCTCGTGAATGTAAGATATTGAAGGGCCCCTGTAAGACTGCGATAGCGGGTCGGATCCTCGAATGGTACGCCGGTCGCGACACTAAGCTTGGGCTTAGTATCAACTGGAGTGGAAGTGGACTTACAGGATGACATCCCAGCCCTCTCAATGATCTCAGCTGCATACTTACTTTGAGATAAGAACAACCCACCTACATGATGAGTGACATCAATCCCCAAAAAATAGCTCATGACCCCCAAGTCTTTCATAGCAAACTCAGAGATGAACATTGTCATGATAGACTGGCGTAAGGCATCGGAAGAGGCAGTCAAAATAATATCATCCACATATTACAGAATATAGGCCAAGGATGAACCACGACGGTAGATGAACAAGGAATTATCCGACCTGCTGTGAGTGAACCCAATGGTTGAAACATAGTCTGCAAACCGCGTATACCAGGCCCGTGGAGTCTGCTTAAGCCCACATAAGGACTTTTTCAACAAACATACATGATGAGGATATTTGGGATCCCCGTATCCCAAAGGCTGATGCATATAGACTGTTTCCTTGAGATCACCATGTAGGAAAGCATTCTTTACATCCAACTGATGAATAGACCATGCTTTTGAAAAGGCCAAGCTAAGCACATTTCGAATGATAGCTGGCTTGACCATCGGACTAAACGTCTCACTACTATCTACCCCAACCTGTTGAGTCTTACCATCACCCACAAGCCGCGCCTTATGCCGGGCAAATGAACCACCTGAAATTTTCTTATGAGCAAAAATCCACATAGACTTGATAATATTAATACCAGATGGACGGGCCACCAACTCCCACATCTTATTATCAATAAGAGCGTTATATTCATTGGTCATAGCAATTTTCCAATTCGGGTCATTTAAGGCAGACACATGATTACATGTAAGGGTGATTTAGGGACATTAGAATGTAAATTAAAATTGGGTGGATTTCGGGAATTTTCTGAGCTCGGGACGAACTGGCCAGCAGGCAGTGGGCATGCTGGACCAACTCGGTAAACAGACGCAGGAACTAGACCAGTTCCAGAATTGGGCCGGACTAGCCCAATCGTTGAAACTGGCCTAGTGACTGTACTGGGAATTGTAGTGTGTGACAGACTAGTGGGACCAGCGGGCAGTTGGCCCGCTGGAGAATTTTGGGTACGGGATACATCTGAAAAATGGTGAATAATATACGGGGATATACTATCCTCCAAAAAATTATACGAACTAGGCACGAGAGTCTTAACATTAGCAAACGGAAATTAGGATTCATAAAAAATTACATGGCGATTAATGATGATTTTATTAGAGGATAAATTAAAGTATTTGTAACCACGATGATTAGACGGAAAATCCAAAAATACACACGGAGTAGACCGGGCCTGAAGTTTGTTAATTGTGGTGGACGGGAATAACGGATAACACAAACACCCAAAAACTCGAAGATGTGAATACGAATGAGTCTTATTATATAAAATTTGAAGGGGGGGAAGAATATGTCAAACCTTTGGAAGGAGTTATGTTAAGGAGATATGTAGCCATTTGTAGAGCATGATGCCAAAAGGACGGGGGTACGGAAGCATCAATTAATAAAGTTCGGACAATGTTATTTATGAAACGAATTTTGCGTTCGACTTTCCCATTTTGTGAAGACATATGAGGATAAAAAATGAAAATTGATCTCATTATTAGCACAGAATTCCCGAAACACCCTATAGTCATATTCTTTGTCATTATCACACTGAATATTTTTTATTTCTCATTCGAATTGGGTTCTAATGAATGCTCTAAATTTTAAGAAGACGAAAAAACTTGAGATTTTTTCGCTATCGGAAACGTCCATAAAAACTTAGAATAATCATCCAAAAAGAGAACATAATACCGATGACCCAAAGAACTAAGAACATGAGACGTCCATAAGTCGCTATGAATAATATCAAATGACATTAAATTATGAGAATTTGAGTCTACAAATGGCAACCTAACAATTTTTCCTAAAGAACAAGACTGACAATTTAGAGTACTACTCATACCCTTACATGAAATAAAATTATTTTATGTAACGACGACAAAATAGATGATCCCGGATGACCAAGACGAGCATGCCACAAGGAAGGAGAAAGGGCTGCAAATACGGATAGCAAGGCTTGACTCGATGGACCGGAATTGGGTGTGATAGGATAAAGATCTCCCCTACTATCACACCTCATGAGAGGACTCCCCGTCTTGAAATCCTTCACAGAGAAACCAAATGGATCAAATTCAATAGAAACATAATTGTCAGTAGTGAATTTACGGACAGAGACTAAGTTTTTAATCAATTTGGGGGCATGCAGGGTATTTTTCAAGATAAAAGGTGGATGAGGGGGAGATAAAGTTTTATGACCATAACCACGAATAGGAATAGGAATAGAATTACCATTACCAACAATTATGCCGCGAGGGTTGCTCAAATTGGAATAAGATGAGAGCGTACCTGAATCAGATGTCATATGGGTAGTGGCACCGGTGTCCATATACCAATTTGGGTCTGGAGGATTTAAACCAAGCGTGTGCATTGCGGCTTCGATGTCTGTAGACGTGGGTGCCGCTGAGTGTTGAGCCTGCGGGAGCCGAGGCCCAAGTACCCCTGCTTGCTACCTCGGCCCAGACGATTGGTTGTATGTGGACCATGCAGAATTTGTCCTGGACTGCTGCTGGGCCGCCCACTGCCAGTGGGGAGAAACTTGACTGGGCCCAAACTATGGTTGTGGGGCCCACTACCAATATAGAGGCCCACTGTAGGGCCCAGAACTGTTGCTGCTGCTACTAACCACCGCGAGGGCCCCCACTGCCACCACCATTATGCCGGTTGCCGCCGTTGTTGCTGCCATTGTTGCCGCCGCGGTTCTTACCATTATTTTTCTTATTTCCTCCCTTTTTGCCGCCATCGTTGTTGCGGTTTTGGCTCAAGTTGTTGGAACCGGAGGATGGACAGTGGATTCGGTCATCATAACTACAGGACTAGTATCGGTAGCCGCCTTTTTAGCATGCCCGCTTCTTCGAGTGTAAGCATAGAACGAGCTTGATAAAATTGCGGAAGTGGATTGCTTTGACGAAGATGCGTGCCAACACCACTATAGGCCTCGTGGAGGCCTGAAATCATTGGGAGGACCAAACGGTCATTCAAAACTGGCGCACTAATGTTGCGGAGTTGGTCCGCCAATTCCTTCAATCTTTTGCAATAGGCCAAAACGTTAGGGAAATATTCCATATTGACGTGGGAGAAATCCTGCTCAAGAGTAACAGCTCTAGAATTCTGAATATCTTGGAATATATCATGTAGTCTATCCCAAGTCGCATGCGCCGTAGCATCAGGTTGAATAATCGTTTGCAAAAGGTCGGTAGAAAATGTGGAATATATCCACTGATGGACGGTAGCATCAAGAGTCGTCCACAACTTAGGATCATCCTCGCGTTTTGTCACCTCCGTATCCTCAGGAGCCACGGGAATTATGTGATGGATGACTTGATGCGAGGGTGCATGAATTTTGAACAGTTCGGCCGAGGTCGCATATTGGACGTTTTCTATTTCAAGAACAAGAGGGATGTTATTCTTGATGTTAGAAACTATAAGGCAGGATGAAACGTGTTGCGTGATGTAGACATACTGATAGAACAATATGTGATTGAGGGATTGGAAAGAAAATTTTGGGAGGAGAGGAGAGACATTTGGGCACGAAATCCGAGAAAGATGGCTCGGAAATCGAGGCAGATCACTGGTAATGGGAGGAGGTCAACGGAAATTATGAAGAGAGGAATAAAAACCTAGACTTCTGATACCATAAAAGAAATAATACCCTTAATTATTTTCATTGATTGAAAGGCTATATATACAAGTTACATATTTCCATAATAGGAGAATCATATTCCTATTCTACTCCTAAAACCTTATTTTACTTGGATACTAAAATATTACCTAATCCTACACGGTACAAGGCAGATTTCCGAGAGCCTCATATACACAATATACAGTGTATATCGTGTGTATATTTAACAAAAAAATTAGCATAGAATATAATTAATGCTTTTCGCATACAAAGAGTAAGATTTTGTGGCCAACTGTTAGTGTTTCCCTGTGATTTCTAAAAATGTATTTAAATACCAAGTATTTTTATAAGAAAGATTTATTTATATGTAATCATGTCGGCCCAGCCGAGTTAAACATTACATCCGACTTGATAATACTAAGGTTCTCTAACCTTGATAACTTAAGACACGTAGAAGTAGATACTTTCCTAATAACATACTGGCTTAACATATCATTACAGAAACTTTGCATAACATAAGACGGTGAATTAGCCAAAAAGGCTAATCTGTTGCTTCCCCTTGTATTCCTTGTTGTGCTAAGAGATGTGCCACTTGAATTCCTTTCCTAAAGTTATGGCGGACCACTGGATTCCCCAATTTTCTTGAGGTCTTGAAGGATTTTTTTAGATTAATATGTCTTTTGTGGCATACTGCAGTTACACATTAAATGATGAAGAAGTTGCCGGAGGCATCAATACACACACTATAGATGAATGATTTCAAGAAGTATGAAGCAAAAGTACGTACCTGGTAGAACATGCATATTTTTCACAAATATCACCAGGAAGGTGTTGAGTTATGGAGCCTAATTCATCGTCGACACTATATATATTCTAGGGCGCCGGTTGTTTACTTTGTAGAGAAAAAAGAGAGAATTGTAAACACAAACTCCCTATTCTGATTATAGTGAAATCTGCAGCGCAAAGTGGACGTAGCTCTCGCATTGATGATGAAACTGTTGTCTCGTTTTTGCTGTCTTTTTGTGTGTTTGTGTGTTTCACAATTGAGCCAAAAAACTCCAATATATAACATAAGGGAGGGACTCCTCAACTGCCAAAACATGGCTGTTAATGGCCATTAGTGAGGGCTGTTAATGGCCATTAGGTTAATGGATTGGTCCAAAGAGATAATATCAGAAGAAGCCCAAGACCCGTGACCCGAGACCGAGCCCGGACCGGACGGGCGGTCGGCGGCGGCTCGCGTGTGGGCTTAGCCTTGAACCTAAGCACATCTAGATCCTTCCTCCTTTAAACACATGGGTTACCCCTTGGGGTCCCAAACCCTTAGCCAATTATGAGACTTATAAAGAGATCAATTCTTCATTTTTCCACCGATGTGGTAGATTTGTTCCACACCATATTTCTATGCCTCAAACACCTTACTTTGTGGACTAATACCTCTTTCATTTCTCAATGAAATTTGACGATTCTTGGCCCTACAGTCATCTACTCACTTAGTAGATTATGCATGTGTGAAGATACAAAACCTCCAACATGCGGAACTCTAGTGTTTAATTTATTAAATATGGGTGGACGCACCTCCCCACCAAAGGCAAATTTCCAACAATCCCCTCTTGAAAGAGATTTTGGTGCGCACACATGGTGCCTACTTTCAGCAATCTTTCGGCGAAAAGATATTGCATCAGGAGAGGTAGCTTCTTATTTGAACCTTCCCTAGTTGAATACCATCAGACTTACTTACTGCGCGGTGAATGTGATTTCTTGAACCGTCAGTGTTTAGTGTAAGTCAAGACAATGATACCAACACAATAACTCTTCTTATTCATTTTCATTCTTATTGTTTTGTCCTTTGTGGCCGTGGACATATTTGGATTCTTAATTGCGTTCATTTGAGGAGGCCTGTCCTCGCACTTAAATAGGTGATCTCCTACAAGGTATCCTTCTATACCCCACTTCACAAGTGTTAGGAATCATTAAAAGTTTCCCTAACCTTAACCTCAACCGTTTGAGGATCGTTAAAGGTTTGGAAGCTTAACATTTACCCACCATGCAGGTAGCACTTTAATGTTTATTGCGGGAATAACTTTGGATTCGTGTTTCCCTACAGAAATCATCACCCGAAGTGCTCTTGCTTTCACCGAAGCGCTCAACTGAACTTTTGCAGCTTAGTTTTCTCATTGAACCAAATTCTTGGGATTTCCAGTAAATATGATTGGGTTACCACCACAAAGGTTCGTATTGATTGGGTTTTAAGCCCATTCCCCTAGACAGGCAGAACACTTGATCATCGGGTAGTCCCTTAGTTAAAGGGTCCGCTATATCCTTTGATTAGTAATCAAGGAAGTGACACCCGTGATAATCAACTGCCATACGGTCTTATATCTCCGACAGATCCTGACAGATATGTCCAGACGCCATCATTCGTGTCCTTTCTGAAGTCGACCAGCTAGTCACAATGTATAACTGCTGAAGGCACGGATTTCTCCCAATAAGGGACGTCCTCTAAGGAGTCGTGAAGTTAATCAACTTCTTTCATGCTTTGTATAAAGCGATAAACTTCAATTCCATCATGAATCGACCGATGCAAGTTTGCTTAGAGTATTTTCTAAGACCCACCATACACATTTACTTGTGGCTTTGGTGTTCTTCATATCTGATGTCCAGTTTGCATCATTCTGTTCTCCCAGAACTGCTGGACATCCAGAATACCATAATCCGTAGATAAGTGAATATTTCAGATATCATCATATCCGACTCAACGCCTTCTATTGATAATTTATTAAAATCATCAGTGAACCTTAGTTCAACTGATCTGCTTTGTAGGCCGATACCAGGTCGGTTGTAGTGTGTACAATACATTGAACTATATGTGACCTGCACATATCGCTCCTTGTCTATGGGTGCACCATGATTCCAATCAGTTATATGATTCATATCCATTGGTGGCTTCAACGAGACTGTCAATTATCTCACAACTGAGTTTATACCAGTCCGTTAGATGTCTTAGAAATCCAATTCCTAAGATGATACCCGTATATTTTGTTTCAATATAATTTTCACTTTCAGACTGTTGATTTTCCAACTGTTGTCTTTCGAACTTTAGAGTCAATGTTTCTGTGGTCAGATTCATTATTTTTGTTTTATCTGAAACTTTCAGGACCAAAATGTAAACATTTCAAGGACCAAAATGAAAGTTCAGGAAGAAGCCCAACAATCCAGCAAACCAACTCTGATCCTCCCCTTCCAACTCTCCAGTTATGAAGGTTGTTTCAACATCCATGTCACGCAAGACTGCAATGGCCCTAGGATGTTAAGCTGCTCACAGTGGAGCACATGTACAAGTAGCCGAGGCTTTATACTCATCAATAGATCCATCTATTTGGTACTCACTTTTGAGTATCCTCTTTCACAATCCAAATGTTCTTTTCCCGGAGGAAGATCAACCATTACACAAGTATGGTTCTATATGATGGAATCTATTTCTCTCTTTGTAGCTTCTTTCCAAAGTAGCGCTTCTGGAGATGATAATTCTTTGTTAATTGTCCATGGTTCATTCTTAACCATATAAGCTAGAAGCCTAGAACAAGTCTTTGTCCCCTATTTGCTCCATCTCGGTTCAACATCTAGAATCCCTAAGTTCTGCAGATCTAGAATATTAAGTTTCGGATAGTCAGCAACTTCTGAGTCCTGTAGATACGGAACGTCTAGTTTCGGACAGTCAGGCCTTCGCGGGTTCTTGCTAACCTCGAGCAATTACTTATTTTTCCCTTCTCAAGGAAAGTTATCTTCAAAGAATTCAGTATTCTTTGACACCAAAAGACGATAAGCACTACTGTTATTTGCAGATCCAGTGGATATGCAATCTACAGTCTTAGGTCCAACTTGACCTATTTTGATATTTCAACCTCTACCAAGCCACCCCACATCACAACATTTGTATGTGAGATCCTTTCCATGTCTCACACGGAGGGTTTCACATTCTCCCCCTCTATCACTACGAATTCCTCAATCCGTAGGCTTAGTTGATTTTTAACTTCTGCTTTGTAGCGCTTATTCGCTTCAACAACTTCATCTTTGCTTTTCAACAAGCAAATGTTACAATACGTTGTACCATCATCCAAGACGGTCACAACGTACTTGTCTACCCCCTCTATTTTGTATAAACTTCAAATCACCCAGGTATGTGTGACTAAGTTCTAGAGGAGCGGTGCTTCTTTCGCTATTCCTTTGACGGATCTTGAAAAGGTGATTTTGCCTCTTCGCCTACCTCCCATTCATTTTGAGGGTTTATGTCGAAAGAAGGCAACAATCTCAACTTCGCTAGCTTTTGAATGACTTTCTATTTAACGTGTCTTAATCTATGATGGCATAAATGCACGGATTACAAATATATCATTCATTTGGCTACAAATATACTGTACCATTCTTAGTTATTACAGACCTGTTGGACTAGTCTCAAACCAGCTTGACCAACAACGTCCCTTAAACCAAGTTTGGGACATGTATCACCTCCTTTTGGAGTGATCGCATTCCCTGAAGTCCTATTGAGGACACCCTCTCCAACCCCTTTGATTTTGGAGGTGGTGTTGCTTCACATGAACAACCTCTTGCCCATGGTTAGGGCGTAACTGGATCATATGTGATCTAGATACTCTGGCCCACTCCAGTTGCTTTGGCAGACTGAGTGTCCAATTTCTTTTTCTGCCTTTCTTTTGGCCTTCAGATCATTTAAGACCTGGAAACTCTGGCCCACCTTACTAGGTGTCCATTACTTTTCTTATCAAATGAGTTCTGGCCCCACTCCATTTGCCCGTAGACTTTGTATGACTGAGTGTCTAATATCATCCTGTCAAAGGAATTTTGGCCCACTCCAGTCGCCCGTAGACTTTGTATGACTGAGTGTCCAATATCATCCTATCAAAGGAATTTTGGCCCCACTCCAGTCGCCCGTAGGCTTTGTATGATTGAGTGTCCAATATCATCCTATGAAGGATCTTCTGCCAAATAGTGTGACAGGCTCAACGTTTTTAGCTTTTAGTCTTCTTCCCTTATGATTGGTGCCCAACAATTCTTGGCGCTTACTTAAGAGTGGTAACAGTTTTCGCACAGTCAGTGGATATTTCTCCCTCGTATGTGCGAACATACTTTACACACTTTTAATAATTACACTTAAAAGAACAGATCTTTTTTAAGTTGTTTACAAAATCCAATCTTTAATCGGGAAGGAAGATGAGATTAAACTTCTGATTTTAAAGCGTAAGGAATACAGATTATTTCGTGAAAATATTTTCATATTACTCCTTACTTTATGCCCTTTTTAATCAGACATCATTTAATCTTATTCTTAACAAGGAAGAAAAATTACTTATCCCAATTTCGGATTCTGGCCCACTTCAGTCACTTCATCGGACTGAGTGTCCATTTCCTCCTTACTATAATTCGGATCCTTTGTCTGGGACAGATATAGGCCTTCTGCTACAAGATAGAACCACATCTTCATCATTTTCCTCTTGTCCCAGTTGACATCCTCAGCCTCTCGTGGGCGCTTGTTCCCACCACTCTCAGGAGCGGTGACACCATGAACACGTTGACCTTCAACAGCATAATCATCACTATCTTCTACCAGAAAACCACAGCCATATCCAGATTTGGTCACACAACTTTCAACCGACATCTTTCGAACACTAATACAAATCTTGTCTTAAGTTTGTTGTCTCGTTTTTGCTGTCTTTTTGTGTGTTTGTGTGTTTCACAATTGAGCCAAAAAAACTCCAATATATAGCATAAGGGAGGAACTCCTCAACTGCCAAAACATGGCTGTTAATGGCCATTAGTGAGGGCAGAAACTTTCTGCCTTCCGTTGTTGCCAAATTCATCTTTTTAGAAATTCCAGAGACCAAACTGTAAATATTAAAAAATTTGGGGTCCAAAGAGATAATATCAGAAGAAGCCCAAGCTCGGACCGGACGGACGGGCGGCGGCGGCGCGCGTGTGGGCTTAACCTTGAACTCAAGCACATCTAGGTCCTCCCTCCTTTAAACACATGGGTTACCCTTTGGGGTCCCAAACTCTTAGCTAATTATGAGACTTATAAAGAGAGCAATTCTTCCTTTTCCCACCGATGTGGTAGATTTGTCCCACACCATATTTTCATGCCTCAAACACCTTACTCTGTGGACCAATATCTCTTTCATTTCTCAATGAAATTTGACGATTCTTGGCCCTACGGTTATCTACTCACTTAGTAGATTATGCACGTGTGAAGAGATAAACCCTTCAACATGCAGGACCCTAGTGTTTAATTCATTAAATATGGGTGGACGCACCTCCCCACCAAAGGCAAATTTTCAACAAAAATACTATAAATTTGTGTGTTTTTGTTCTTCGCTTATTTACTATTTTCTAATTAGGCCGGATTTGAAACTCAAATCCTAACCGAAGGCTATGACATAAAGTATCCTACTCGAGGTCTCGAGCAAGTCGTTCTTCTTGGTTTAGATGACCCTCGGTTTTAACCAATCAATTCAACTTGTACAATTTATTTTTTGACATAGAGTAATATAAATTTGGCACTCTTCGACTGGTAATCAAATTGTAAAATCGTTATCAAGACCAATGCTACCAAAAATTATAAATGAAAAGTCAAAGTAAATTAGATTCCTTACTCATCACAATCTCTTGCGCAACACCAATTCGTGTTCCATCTCATCTATAATTCTACACTGGATTTTACATTTGACTTGGACTCCGCAACTAATGAATTAAGTTTACGTTTCTGTACATTAGTATGGTAGAGATATCTAATTAATAAATGGTATAAAAGTTGATCAATATTTGAAGAATATTTTGGTCAAATAACATTTATATTCATGCTTTTAAAATAATATAGAATGATAGATATAGATATAGATATAGATATAGATATAGATTGAGAATGACAGAAAAATACGTACTCTCATTCGTCCAATATAATTTGTTTTTTGACAACTCTTTTATCTCATGGGAGAGACAAACTATCTTTAGGTAATCATATAATTGCTTTTTCCCATATTAACGTATATTATTAAATATACTCCATATATTTTGTAATACTTAGTGTTGTATAATTATGGTAGATATATGATCCTTATTGTATTAGGATTCCACATTGTACTCACTATATATATTCGTATTAATGAGAGACTCCTCAAGGGAGATTAATACAATCTTACATGGTATAAAGAGCCAAAACCTAAACCCTAATTCTTTTCTTCATCCCTCGGTTTCTGCGATTTCTTCCATTAACCAAAGACAAAAGTGTTTGTCTTCTCTTGTCCCATCTTGTCAGAAGTACATCACTTTTTCTCAGCCTCTGTTTCCTTTTTTACTTTACCCAAAGAAAAATCAGAAGCACAACTCTTTCTCTGCCTCTGTTTTCTCTTACTTTACCCGAAGAAAAAAAACCAGAAGCACAATATTTTTTTGTCATTTTTTTATTTCTTACCCGAGACAAATATATATATATATATTCTAATTTCCTTTCTTCCTTTGGCTGCTTTTTGTTTTTTTTTCTCCCGAGATCAAACAAATCAGATTATTATTTCTTTCACCCGCAGCCCCACCTCCGGAAAGCTTTCATGGAAGCGTTGACACAACACTGCCCAGCATTCAGGGACATGCAATCAGTAGCCGCGGCCCAACTTCTGGCAGCCTAACAACCCAAGTTCTGGAAATTAATTTTGGGCCCAATCTCAGGCAGCATGCCAGTCCGCCTCAGGCCAGTCAATGGGTCACAACTATCCGACCCCATTTCCTGGAGCCCAGCAGTCCGCCCCCAATTCAATTTGGGCCCGACATTCATCATATTGACTCATCGACAGCCCGATAATGCGTGGTATATGGATACGGGCGCCACGTCTCACCTCACCAACAATTCGGGTACTCTCCCTCAATTGCGAAGTTTAAATACTCCACAATCTATTATGGTTGGAAGTGGTCATCACATTCCAATTCAAGGGTTTGGCCACACACTAGCCCCACCACCGCATCCCCAATTATCCTTGAATAACGTCTTATATGCTCATAACATTATCAAAAACTTAATCTTTGTTGGAAAATTTGCCACCGATAATTCTGTATCAATTAACTTTGACCCTTTTGGATTTTCTGTAACGGACCTCTATGTCGAAAAACTCCTTACGAGATGCAATAGTGAGGGTGATCTCTCTCATTTCCTATCCACGTCCGCTGTTAGTGTCAACCCTCCCATATCCCTAACTACACATGTCACTCCTCCCACCGCCTTAACAATAATTTCTTTGTCAACCTGACACAATAGACTAGGACACCCAGGAACCCCTGTGTTTAATTTTCTTAGAAACAATAATTTAATTCATTGTCATGTAGAAAATTTTGCCAACAGTGTCCTTATCCTTTAGGAAAACACGTTGTCCTTCCGTTTTAGTTTTCTTCAAGTGTTATGTATTCTCCCTTTGACATTGTTCATGCAGATTATGGACATCTCTCATTACTAGCTCAATGGGTTATAAATTTTATCTCGCCTTATTAAATGACTTTTTTTACTGTGTTTGGGTCTATCCGCTTAAATTCAAGTCTGAAGTGTTTGTCAAGTTTCTTGCATTTCGTGTCTATGTCAAAACACAATTTGAAAAAGATATAAAATCACTTCAATGTGATAATGATCGTGAGTTCAATAATTCTGCGTTTCACAAATTTTTCTCTACTAATGGCATGATTTTCCAGTTCTCGTATCCCCACACCTTCTCCCAAAATGGCAAGACCGAACGAATCATTCGCACTATCAATAACATGGTTCATACGATCCTATTTCATGCCTCCCTCCCTTTTGGGTCTATGCTGTGAAAATGGCCGAATATATTCTAAATGTTTTGCCTACTCAGACTCTCCAAAATAGAACACCCATCAAAATTCTATTTCGTAGGATCCCAACTTATGAGCACTTACGAATTTTTGGATGCCTGTGCTACCCGAATCTTGCCTCCACGACCCCACATAAACTTGCACCCCGCACCACCCCTTGTGTGTTCTTAGGTTTTCCGCCCAATCATAGGGGATATCTGTGATTTGACTTGTCTTCCAGCAAACTCACCGTCTCACGTCACGACACGTTTGACGAAGCAATCTTCCCATTCGCAAATAACCAAAAATTCTAGAATTCGGATTACACATTTTTAGACGAGTTCGACACATCACTGCTTCTCCGCCTAGCTCTTGGCTACGCTATCATTGTTTCGGCAGCAGCCATTGTACCCACTGCCTCAGCCCAGTCTCCTCTCGGTCGAGCCACCAGTGTCCCGATGACCACCGATGACAATCGGTCGGCCGCCCCTCTGCCTCACCCCAGTTTCACTAATGCCGATATCGGCAGTCCGACAGGTCAAACCATGTTACCGCCGATTGCCCCCATATACCTATCACCAGAAATCGGCTCTATGTTTCTCTGTTACAGCCAGTCGACACATCTCCCCTTCTTGGGCAACCACAACCACAAACCATTGTGCAGTTGTCATAAATCATCGACATTCCGGTAACCCTACCCTACCTGGAAATAGTCCTAGCCCATCTCTGCAACCAGAACCCCACCAACCCTCGCTCCCACCTAACATCGACCCGATACCAGGTCCCATCACCCAAACCAACCGAGAACCCGCAACCACCACTGCCACCAGTACCCTGCTGCCACCTTCTTACCAAAACAGTCAACCTACCCCTTCCCCCCACACCGTATTAAAACCCGTGCCCAACACAAATTTTTTGTGCCCAAAGCCTAGTTCAACCTATCCACACAGACCATATCCCAAAAACCCAAAACTAGCAAAACTAGACCTTAATTGGAATGTAGTCATGTGTTTGGAATTTAATGCTTTGACGAAATATCACACTTGAGATTTGATTCCTATACCGGAAGGGGTAAATGTGATCTGATGCATGTAGCTTTTTCGTCACAAATATAGAGAGAGTGGTGATCTAGAGAGTTATAAGGCGAGACTAGTGGCTAATGGTATTAATCAGCAGAAGGGTATTAATTGTGGTGATACATTCAGTCCAGTTTTTAAACCGGCTACCATTCACACAGTTATGAGTATTGTTATGGGTAAGAATTGGCCGACCCAACAGCTTGATTTGAATAATGTGTTTCTACATGGGGATTTGAAAGAAACTGTTTACATGTACCAGCCACCTAGTTTTGTCCATCCAGCAGCCCCTCAGTATGTATGTCATCTCCATAAGTCACTTTATAGTTTGAAACAGGACCCTAGAGCATAGTATGATAACTTTGCACAGTACATTATGCGAATTAGATTTGTATGCAGCAAGTGTGATAATTCTCTAGTTATTCTTCATAAAGGTAGTAGCACTGCTTATTTGTTGTTATATGTGGATGACATTGTGCTTACTACCTCCTCTGATTTATTGAAAAATGAGATCATTGCATTTCTTAAAATTGAATTTGCTATGACTGACTTGGGGAAGTTGAGTTATTTTTTGGGAATATCAATGACTAGATCTGCAGATTCTATGTTTTTGTATCAGAGCTAGTATGCAGATGAGATAGTTTACAGGGCTAAAATGGCGAACTGCAAGATAATGTCCACTCCGGTTGACTCTAAATCAAAGCTTAGTGCTATTAGTGGTAATCTAGTGACCGACCCAACCCTTTACAAGAGTCTTGTAGGTGCACTATAGTATCTTACTTTCACCAGGCCTGATATTGTTTATGTTGTTCAGCAGGTGTAATTATTTATGCATGCCCCCAGGGAGCCTCCTTTTACTGCGTTGAAGCGTATCATTCGATACGTTAAGGGCACACTTAATTATGAATTGCATCTATACCCCTCAGCACCGACCAGATTGTTATCATATACGGATGCTGATTGGGCAGGCTATTCGGACATGCGACGCTCCACCTCCGGATACAATATGTTCTTAGGGGATAATCTCATTTCTTGGTCTGCCAAGAGTCAAGCCACATTATCATGTTCGAGTGCAGAAACAAAGTATAGAGGCATTGCGAATGTTGTTGCTGAGATATGTTGGCTCCGAAACCTTTTTTGGAGCTTCATTGTCCATTGCGTAAGACGTATTTGGTGTAATATGATAACATATTCGCCATATATTTATCTCACAATCTGGTTCAGCATCAGCGAACCAAGCACATTGAGATGGATATACATTTTGTTCGTGAGAAGGTTGTTATCGGTCCTGTTAAGGTGTTGCACGTGCCTTCTTCATATCAGTATGCAAATCTCTTCACGAAAGGTCTTCCTAGACAACTATTCCTCGACTTCAGATCCAGTCTTAGAGTCCGGCCTCCTCCCGCTCCGACTGAGGAGGTGTATTAACGTATATTATTAAATATACTCCATATATTTTGTAATATTTAGTGTTGTATAATTATGGTTGATATATGATTCTTATTGTATTAGGATTCCACCTTGTACACATTATATATATTTGTATTAATGAGAAAGACTCCCCAAGAAAGATTAATACAATATTACAGCCATTTGCTGAAAATAATGTTCAACTAGTATGTGAAAAGCGGATAACTAACATTCTTTTTGGTCAAGAACAAACTTCTTTTTTTTAAGTATGCTTGAGCCTTGTGTTAGAACATGATGAATTTGATCGGGAGAATTATTTATTTTCGAACCTTTTTGTGAACTTTACTTCTTTTGATAGTTCTCTCAATTTTCTTTAATTAAATGATTGATGTAGTAAGAAATTACTACTCTAGTTAGATAACTAATCCACTCTTGAGTGAACTAGGGAGCTTTTATTTTCTAACAACTTTCTTTAATTAAATGATTGGTGTAGTAAGAAATCAATGGTCTATCTTACTAAATGTATTCACTCATGGTGTGTGTTTGTTACGGTAGTTACATTGTATGGTGCGTAATTTCTCTCCCTTAAACATGTATTCACTTTTAATTTTTTTAATTGTATGGTTGGTATTCAGCTAAACACTTTCATCTTAGACGGTTTTAATTTACATATCAAAAAACATAAAATAAACTAAGCAATTGAGGATGTAAAAATCTGTATATGGATTTCACTAATTTTCTTCTAAGATTCAGTTCTTTAATATTTGAAGTTAGACAACAGTTTACGGCTTATTTTCATTTTTAGTTTCAATTTTGAAATTAGGTGTAAACAGTTTATGATAAATACATGTGATATACGCACATATGATATACACGGTATATACACTGTGTATATCACAAGCAGATTATTGCATAATGTGTTGTTAAATCCCGTGATATACACCGTATATGCATGCCGTGTATATCACGATTTAGTAGTTTGTTTTAGGTTATGATTTGTTGTAATTAAATTAGAGTTGTACACTTATCATAATTGTATAATTATTGTACAAGTAGAATAAGGTTTTAGGAGTAAGATAGGAATATGATTTTTCTATTATGGAAATTGTTGTAAATTGTATATTTACTCTTTCATTAATGAAAATAATCAATGGATTATATTCTTAACAAACATCCTACCAAAGGTTTGACATATTCATCCCCTCTTCAAATACTATATAATAAGACTCCTTCGTATACACATCTTAGGGTCTTTGAGTGCTTATGCTATCCGCTATTCCCGTCAACTACAATTAACAAACTTCAGGCCCGTTCTACCCCTTGTGTGTTTTTGGGTTATCCATCTAATCATCGTGGTTACAAATGTTTTGATTTATTATCTAATAAAATTATCATTAGTCGCCATGTTATTTTTTATGAAACCCAATTTCCATTTGCTAAAGTGAGTAGTCCCGTGCCTAGTTCGTATAATGTTTTGGATGACGACGTCTCCCCGTATATTATCCACCATTTTTCGGACTTGTCCCGCACCCAAAATCAGCCAGAGTGCCCACTGCCTGCTAGACCTACAATACCGTCGCCTCTGCCCAGTCATCCCGTCACGGGTCCAGCAACTGGGCCGAATACCCGGTCCAGCTCTCGGCCAACCCTAGTTTATGCTTCCAATGTTGGGCCAGCAGGCCCACTGCCTGTTGGCCAGTTCGCCACCCCACCAATTTTTCCCAAAATCCACCCAATTCTCCCCTAAGTCACAGACCGGTCACTCGTAGTCAACGAGGTGCTTTTAAACTAAAAAGATATTTTAATCTAAATTCTAATGTTCTTAAATCCCCCTCCCTGTAACCTAGTGTCAAATTAAATTACCCGAATTGGAAATTGGCTAGAACGACGAATATGATGCTCTTACTACAAATAAGACGTGGGAGTTGGTACCCCATCCTTCTGATGTTAATAATATTCGGTCTATTTGGATTTTTACTCATAAGGATAATTCTGATGGTTCTTTTGCAAGGCATAAGACTCGTATTGTAGGTGATGGTAAGACTCAGCAGGTTGGCGTGGATTGTGGTGAGACGTTTAGTCTGGTGGTCAAACCGGCTACCATTCGCATTGTTCTCAGTCTGGCTCTTTCAAAAGATTGGCTCATTCATCAGTTAGATGTAAAGAATGCTTTCTTACATGGAGATCTTAAGGAGACCGTTTACATACATCAACCCTTGGGTTTTCGCTACACCAAATATCCTCATCATGTCTGTTTATTAAAGAAGTCCTAATATGAACTTAAGCAGGACCCACGTGCTTGATATAAGAGATTTGCAGACTATGTTTCCTTTATTGGGTTTTCATACTGCAGGTTTGATAATTCATTGTTCATATATTGTCGTGGTACTTCCCTGGCTTATATACTATTATATGTGGATTATATTATCTTAACTGCCTCTTTTGATTTGTTGCGAAAGTCTATCATGACAATGCTCAGTTCTGAGTTTGCTATGAAATACTTGGGGCCCTTGAGTTACTTTATGGGGATTGCTGTCACTCGTCATGCCGGTGGGTTATTCTTATCACAATGAAAGTATACAACTGAGATCATTGAGCGAGCTGGTATGTCATCGTGCAAGTCTACTTCCACTCCAGTTGATACTAAACCCAAGCTGGGTGCTGCGGCTGACTCACCTTACGAGGATCTCACTCACTATCACAGTCTTGCTAGAGCTTTACAATATCTTACTTTCATGAGACCAGATATTACGTATGTCGTACTGCAGGTGTGTTTGTTTATGCATGATCCTAGGGTAGAGCACATGAATGGCTCAAACGCATTATCAGATACATCCAGGGGACACTTGACTATGGCTTGCGACTATATCCATCTTCGGCCTCTACACTTATCTCGTATATCGATGTTGATTAGGGTGGCTGTCCAGATACCAGACGCTTCACGTTCGGTTATTACATGTTTCTTGGTGATAACTTGGTCTCGTGGTATGCCAAACGACAAACTACCTTCTCACGCTCCAGTGCCGAGGCCGAGTATCGAGGAGTGGCCAATGTGGTTTCTGAATCATGTTGGTTACGTAATCTTCTCTTGGAGCTTCACTTTCCCACTCAAAAAGCTACCTTGGTATATTGTGATAATATTAGTGCCGTTTATCTTTCTGGAAATCCGGTTCAACACCAACGCACTAAACATATTGAGATGGATATCCATTTTGTTCGCGAAAAGATAGCTCGTGGACAAATACGCGTCCTACATGTTCTTTCCACGTATCAAATTGCAGACATCTTCACTAAGGGTCTTCCCTCGGTCCTATTTGAAGATTTTAGGGACAGTCTCAGCGTACGAAGACCACCCGCTATGACTACGGGGGTGTGATAAATACCCGTGATATACACGGTATATACGTTGTGTATATCACGGGCAGATTGTTGCATAATGGGCTGTTAAATCCCGTGATATACATGGTATATGCATGTCGTGTATATCACTGTTTAGTAGTCTATTTTAGGTTATAATTTGTTGTAATTAAATTAGAGTTTTTCACTTACCATAATTGTATAATTATTATACAAGTAGAATAATATTTTAGGAGTGGAATAGGAATAAGATTTTACTTTTATGGAAATTGTAAATTGTATATATACTTTTTCATTAATGAATATAATGAAAGGATTATATTCTTTCAGTTTCAATCCTATGTTCTAATTAATGCACTGATACATCTCCTCAAACAAATAAGTCAAAATCATTGTAACAATTTAAGAAAAGTGCAAAGATGATAAGAGACTTAATTATAATATGAAGGCTTTCTAAATCTTTAGAACGAAACTGTAAAAGCATACATTTAGTACATGGACAGATCCTATTAATACAAGAATTAATAAACTGGCCATAAAATAAACTCTTGAACCTAATTAAACACTTGGGAAATTCAACCCCATCAATATATTCCTCCACTTCCCTAAAATATTCTAATCACTTCTCTTCTACATATGCTTTTCTTGTAATATTTTCTTTTGTTTTTCCACTGCCAAGAACTCTAGATGAACCTTCCTTATCAAATTTACTGACCTTCCTTTTCCTGCACCCATAGAAAATCACCATTTGGAAATAGTAGATAAATGATGGTAGAAATAAAATTACGCACCCTCTATTTCATTTTTATATGGCGATGTTTGATAATACGAAATCAAAGAGACAAAGAACAGGTTTTAGCATGTATAAAAGTCCTTTAACTTGTAATCTTAAACATGTATACCCAAATTTTTAAAGTTATATAAAGTTTCGATTAAATACACACACAATATACATGTATATTGTGTGTATATTGTGTTTCGGATGGCTCTCGGTTTTCAGTCCCCTTTGTACCGTGTATATGTGTAAATATTTAGTATCCTAGTTTAGGTAATATTGTAATGTAATTAGTAATGTATACTTACCATAATAATTGTATTACCATAAATGTATAGTTAGTATCCAAGTAGAATAAGGTTTTAGGAATAGAATAGGAATAGGATTCTCCTATTATGGAAATATGTAACTTGTATAAATAGTCTTTCAATTAATGAAAATAATCAAGGGATTATTTCTTTCATGGTATCAAGAGTCTAGGTTTATTTTCTCTCCTAAATTCTCCAATTTTTTTCTGTCGACTCCCTTGCAAATTCCGAAACCTTGCTCTCGGTTTTCGTGCCGATGAGAACCCCCTTCTTCCCACATTTTTCTCCCTAATCCCTCAATCACATATTGTTATATCAATATGTCTACATCCCGGAACATGTTCCATCTTGCCCTTACAGTTTCTAACATCAAGAATAACATCCCTCTTGTTCTTGAAATAGAAAATGTCCAATATGCGACGTGGGCCGAATTGTTCAAAATTCATGCACGCTCACATCAATTCATCCATCACATAATCCCCGCGGCTCCTGAGGATACAGAGGTGCCAAAACGCGATGATGATCCTAAGTTGTGGACGACTCTTGATGCTACCGTCCTTCAGTGGATATATTCCACAATTTCTACCGACCTTTTGCAAACAATTATTGAGCCTGATGCTACGACACATGCGACTTGGGATAGACTGCGTGATATATTCCAAGATAATCGAAATTCTAGAGCCGTTACCCTTGAGCAGGATTTCTCCCACGCCAATATGAAAGATTTCCCTAATGTTTCGGCTTATTGCAAAAGATTAAAGGAATTGGCGGACCAACTTCGCAACGTTGGTGCGCCAGTTTCGAATGATCGTTTGGTCCTCCAAATGGTTTCCGGCCTCTCCGAGGCCTATAGTGGTGTTGGAACGCTTCTTCGACAAAGTAATCTGCTTCCGCAATTTTATCAGGCTCGTTCTATGCTAACACTCGAAGAAGCAGGCATGGCAAAATGAGCGGCTACCGGTGATAGTCCCGTAGTCATGATGACCGAGTCCACGGTATATCCTACCGGTTCCAATAACTCGGGCCAAAACCGCAACAACGGTGGCGGCAAAAGGGGTGGAAATAAGAAAAATAATGGCAAGAACCGCGGCGGCAACAACAGCGGCAACCGACAGAATAGTGGTGGCGGTGGGGGTCCTCGCGGTGATCAGGAACAGCAGCAACAGTTCTGGGGCCCATATTGGGCCTTATGCAGTGGCAGTAGGCCCCACAATAGCAATTTGGTCCAACCAGTTTTCCCCACTGCAGCAGTTTCGGCCCAGCCAATTCTCGCCCAACTGGCAGTGGGCAGCCCAGCAGCAGTCCAGGCCCAATTCGGCCTGGTCCATATACAGTCAGCAATCTGGGCTAAGACCACAAACAGGGGTGCTTGGGCCTCGGCCCCCGCAGGCCCATCACGCAGCAGCACCCACGTATACAGACATCGAAGCCGCAATGCACACGCTGGGTTTAACTCCTCCGGAACCAAATTGGTATATGGATACCGGTGTCACTTCCCACATGACATTCGATTCAGGTACATTCTCGTCTTATTCCAATTTGAGCAACCCTCGCGGCATAGTTGTTGGTAATGATAATTCTATTCCAATTCGTGGTTATGGTCATAAAACTCCCCCCCCTCATCCACCTCTTATCTTGAAAAACACCCTACACGCCCCCAAATTGATTAAAAACTTAGTTTCTGTCCATAAATTCACCACTGACAATTCCGTTTCTATTGAATTTGATCCATTTGGTTTCTCTGTGAAGGATTTCAAGACGAGGAGTCCTATCACACCCGGTTCCGGTCCATCGAGTCAAGACCTGCCATCCTCTTTTGCAGCCATTTCTCCTTCTTTATAGCATGCTCGTCTTGGTCATCCGGGGGCCTCTATTTTGTCGTCATTAGATAAAAATAGTTTTATTTCATGTAAGGGTACGAGTAGTACTCCAAATTGTCAATCTTGTTCTTTAGGAAAAATTGTTAAGTTGTCATTCGTAGACTCAAATTCTCATACTTTAATGTCATTTGATATTATTCATAGCGACTTATAGACGTCTCATGTTCTTAGTTCTGTGGGTCATCGGTATTATGTTCTCTTTTGGATGATTATTCTAAGTTTTTTTGGACATTTCCGATAGCGAAAAATCTCAAGTTTTTTTCGTATTCCTAAAATTTAGAGCATTCATCAGAACCCAATTCGACCGAGAAATAAAAAATATTAAGTGTGATAATGCAAAGAATATGACAATTGGGTGTTTTGGGAATTCTGTGCTAATAATGGGATCAATTTTCATTTTTCTTGTCCTCATACGTCTTCACAAAATGGGAAAGTCGAACGCAAAATTCGCTCCATAAATAACATTGTCCGAACATTATTGATTCATGCTTCCGTACCCCCGTCTTTTTGGCATCATGCTCTCCAAATGGCTAACTATCTCCTTAACATAAATCCTTCCAAAGATTTGATATTTTTTTGCCCCTTCAAATTTTATATAATAAAATTCCTTCATATTCACATCTTCGGGGTTTTGGGTATTTGTGTTATCCGTTATTCCCGTCCACCACAATTAACAAACTTCAGGCCCGATCTACTCCGTGTATGTTTTTGGGTTTTCAGTCTAATCATCGTAGCTACAAATGCTTTGATTTATCTTCTAATATCATCCTCATTAATCGTCATGTCATTTTTTATGAAACCCAATTTCCATTTGCTAAAGTTAATACTTCGTGCCTAGTTCGTATAATTTTTTGGATGATAGTATATCCCCGTCTATTATTCAGCATTTTTTGAACATCTCCCGCACCCAAATTTCTCCAGCGGGCCCACTGCCGCTGGCCCCACTGGTCCGTCACCCACTACCGGTCCTGGCCAGCTGGGCCGGGCCGCTTCGCGATTGGGCTGGCCCACCACTCGAACCGGGTCCAGCCTCGCCCAGCTATCGATTTGGGCCAAGAAAGCCCATCGCATGCTAGCTACCCTTCCCGAGTCCCGAAATTCCCAAAATCCACCCGCCTCTACCTCGAGTCATGGACCAGTCACTCGTAGTCGATGGAGGATTTTTACACCAAAAAGACATTTTAATTTACATTCTAATGTTCTTAAATCACCCTTACCTCGAAATACTGTGTCTGCATTAAATGACCCGAATTGGAAAATTGCTATGACCGATGAATATAATGCTATTATTGATAATAAGACATGGGAGTTGGTACGCCGTCCATCTGGTATTAATATTATTAGGTCTATGTGGATTTTTGCTCATAAGAAAAATTCAGATGGCTCATTTGCCCGACATATGGTGCGGCTTATGGGTGATGGTAAGACTCAGTGGGTTGGTGTTGATTGTGGTAAGACATTTAGTCCGGTGGTCAAGCCGACTACCATTCGCATTGTGCTTAGCTTAGCTCTTTCGAAGGCATGTCATATTCATCAGTTAGATGTAAAAAATGCTTTCCTACATGGTGATCTCAAGGAAACAGTTTATATGCATCAGCCGTTGGGATTCAGGGATCCCAAACATCCTCATCATGTCTGTTTGTTGAAGAAGTCCTTATATGGGCTTAAGCAGTCTCCATGGGCCTGGTATACGCGATTTGCAGACTATGTTTTGACAATTGGGTTCACTCACAGCAGGTCGGATAATTCATTGTTCATCTACCGTCATGGTTCATCCGTGGCCTATATTCTGTTATATGTGGATGATATTATTTTGACGGCCTCTTCCGATGCCTTACGCCAGTCTATCATGACAATGCTCAGCTCTGAGTTTGCTATGAAAGATTTGGGGCCCTTGAGTTACTTTTTGGGGATTGTTGTCACTCGTTATTCCCGATGGGTTGTTCTTATCTCAACGGAAGTATGCAGCTGAGATCATTGAGAGGGATGAGATCATTGAGAGGGCTGAGATGTCATCCTGTAAATCCACTTCCACTCCAGTTGATACTAAACCCAAGCTTAGTGTCGCGGCCGGCATACCCTATGAGGATCTGACCCGCTATCGCAGTCTTGCACGGGCCCTTCAGTATCTTACCTTTACAAGAACAGATATTACGTATGCTGTCCAGCAGGTGTGTGTTTTCATGCATGATCCCAGAATTGAGCACATGAATGCACTCAAACGCATCATTCAGTATATTTAGGTGGTTGTCCAGACACCAGACGATCTACGTCTGGCTATTGTTTGTTCCTTGGCAACAACTTGGTCTCCTGGTCTGCGAAGCGCCAGTCGATTCTATCCCGGTCAAGTACCGAGGCTGAATATCGAGGGGAAGCTAATGTGGTCTCGGAATCATGTTGGTTACATAATTTGCTTTTGGAGCTTCATTGTCCCATTCAGAATGCAACCTTGGTTTATTACGATAATATTAGTGTCATCTACCTTTCTGATAATCCGGTTCAGCACCAACGCACTAAGCATATCGAGATGGACATTAATTTTATCCGCGAAGAGGTTGCTTGAGGTCAGGTACGCGTCTTTCATGTCCCGTCAAGATATCAAATTGCAGACATCTTTACAAAAGGTCTTCCCTAGATTCTTTTTATAGATTTTAGGGACAGTCTCAGCATTCAAAGACCGCCCACTATAACTGCGGGTGTGTGTTAAATATACACAATATACATGTATATTGTGTGTTTATTGTGTCTCGGATGGCTCTCGGTTTTCAGTCCCCTTTGTACCGTGTATATGGGTAAATATTTAGTATCCTAATTTAGGTAATATTGTAATGTAATTAGAATTGTACACTTACCATAATAATTGTATTACCATAAATGTATAGTTAGTATCCAAGTAGAATATGATTTTAGGAATAGAATAGGAATATGATTCTCCTATTATGAAAATATGTAACTTGTATAAATAGTTTTTCAATTAATGAAAATAATCAAGAGATTATTTCTTTCAGCTTCGAACAAAAATAAATATTTTTTTTGGAACAGACAAAAGAAAAAAGTGACATATAAAACAGATCAGAGAGAACTGTTAATCTCATGAAAAATGGGACGGAAAAATCTTCTATGATTTCTCGTTGAACTTAAAACAGATTTTACCTTTCAATCACCATTTTTCTTAGGATCAACATGAGGAGGAGGATTTGACAAAGATGGATCATGTTCATTCCCAGATTGTTTAGACCTTAGTTTCTCAAAGAACTCTTGTTCATGAGCATCCAACTCTGCTATGAATTCTCTCAATCTGTACTCTCTTTGACAAGCTATGCCTTAATTTTGACTATCACTTGTGGGGAGAAAAAATCAATTTTGATGATGATGTTACAATTTGTAGTGTATATATATAAAAATTGTGTGTGTGTGAGGGGGAGGGGGGATTTTGTTCTAGTTATGGAGATTTATAAAATGACATTTTATTTAATATATTTAATGTGACGTGGACATCATCAGGCCTAAACTCCTCCCATCACATGGATAGAACTGTTAATTTTTTTAAAAAAAAACTTTAGAGATTAAGGAACCATCTTTCATCTTGGGCTCTAGCTAAGACCTCAATAAAGTCTCAATCCCTTCTATTGTATATGATTGTCACATTTGATTAGACATAAAGTACATAAATGTTTATTTTATTTTATCTCTGACATTTTTTTGAATTCTAAGAATCAAACGATTTTTTTATCTTAATTTTTTTATATGTCTTTTAAATATTTTGAATTGTAGTTTTCAAATATATAATTTTTTTATATAAAACTTAAAGATTCTAGGTCTGAATTGACTGTCAAATTAAGAAATTTAATTCTCGAAATTCAAACTATCACGATCCCAAATCACTAAGTCGTGCGGGTACCTACCTTTTCCACCTCGGTAGGCGAACCATTCCCTTAATAATTAAATCAACACAATAAAATAAATAAAACGGAATAAATAGAAGTCTAATTTATATCATAAATACCAAGTGTGGAAGTATGAATGCTAATACACCCCAAGGAAAATGGTCTGAAATAGTACAAGAGCTTCTAAGTATATAACCAGAGTAAAAGTTACAACCACAACCTAAATACAATTTCTGTTTAGAATGAGAGTTAAACATGAAATCTAGATGAACTCCATGAGATCCTTGAAGGCTAATCGAACCTTGCTGAAGTTCCTATGACAACTCTACACCCCGAAAAGGGTGTAGCAAGAGTAGTATCAATACAAACACTATGTATTGGTAGGTATCATAGGCCGACAACAGTTAGCTAACACATAAAAGAAGAAACTGAAAAATAGACATGCTTACAATCAAGTACAACCATTATCACAATCTAAGAGTAACAACCCAAGTATCGAGTATCCAGCCAGAATCCAAGAAAATACGAGAATGAAGTAATCACTAAGCACATCAACGTAAGACTTGCAGTAATGTGAAGCACACTAGGTCTCAGTAGCCTACAGTCATAGCCTAGGCGGAACTTCTAGTCCTCAATCCATCATGTGTTTAGGTAAGAGATTAGCAAGCAAATAACATCTCAAATGAATCAACAATCAAGGAATCAAGGTTGAAGCGCATTATGCAAAATAATGAATACAACAACCAGAATCAGAGATATAGTGGATGTAATATGAATGTATGTGCGATGCAATGCAATAGTCACATGCAATCTCTGTACACACATGCTCTGGGCGGAATATCTCGACGTCCCAGACATCATGACCCATGGAGGACCCACGAAGTCCATGTACCAGTCACTACATATCACACAACCTAGAGATGACACTTTCATCGGACATCCCGCTAGCCATTCCACACACAGCTCAGAGATGGCTACGCAATATAATATATTATGTGAATCACAGATGTTTCCTACTTACTTATCACATTTATGCCAAATACATGTAATATCAATATATCATGAAAATAGGGATGAATGCATGCATGCATGTAAAATTCAATGCTAATCATGAGATGAATAAACATAAAAACACCCGTAAATCAACTATCAATATGACTTATTCTCAAATCTGCGCAATGCCATATCCGAAACAGTTTCCCTTCGGACCAGATAGGTAACACCAAGTATATATGCAAGAGAGGCTATATGAAATATGCACATAGCAAACACCATAATAGGAAGCCTCAGATGTTTCACTTTCCCTCTTATCATTATTAATATCAGATCACAGTTCACAATAATGAATCATGTAGAATGAGTATGAATGATATGCATGTATCAATATCAAGTATAAATTATAATCAAATCCTAAATGTGTAACACATGGACACATATCACAATATCGGTATCAAGTCAAGTCCTTTCCTCTATCCATGATAATACCAAGATAAGTGAGAGACAACTATATCACAATCACGATATGGCAACTAAGTGCAATTCACTATCCAACACTAGGCAGCAAACCAATCGATCACAAAGAGAAAATAGTGACAAATCAGTTCAACAGTACCAAACCTAGTAATCCATCCCAACTTTATACCCGAAAGCGTACATGCTTTCTCCGACAGTTTCTAACTATACATACGATTCGCTAACCGAAGTCTAACCAGAAGGTAAGTCATAACCTATTTGAATGCCAAACGGGAGCCACGAACAATCACTCTATTGCCTTGCCTTCCGGAGAGCCTCTGAATACCCAAAGTCTAACCATAATTGAGTTATAAGTTAAAAAAAAGAACAACACCCATATTGCTATACTATCTTTCGATTCAAAATCAGTTACACAAAAGGAGGAAACAGGCCCACAAGGGTAAAACGGGTATTTTAAAAGTGAAATATGTAATCCAACATTCTAGTAGTTCAATCCTACTATTCAATTGCTAAAATAACTCAAGAATGGGTCAAATTCGTTATTCAAGTCAAAAACCCTCAATTTGGGTATAACCCTAACTTTCAAACCTTCAATTTCATTAACAAGAATGGTGGATTCAAACTTATTAGTATTAAATCATCAATTTCCATACTTATATTAGTCAAATCCATCAATAAATCACATTTAGAAAGACTAAAACTCATTTTATAAAATAATCATCAAAATCCATCACCCTTTTTAAGTTCTATGAATTCAAGCTTAAGGAATGTAAAAGAAAGAATTCAAGCTTAGGGAACATACCCTCAAGAGGAATAAGCCAAGAATCTCCTCAATTCGCCTCAAAAGTGCTTAGGAATTAGAGGTGAAGGAATGAAAAATAAAAAAAAGTTTCATATAGTATTTAATAGGTTCTGGTCCGCGTTATTTCGCTGCAGCGGTAGGACGTCCGCTAGAGCGGCCCACCCTCGCTATCGCGCATCCGCCACTGCGGACCACCGTCCACTTTGGCGATCCCTCTCAAACATCACCACCCCGCTATAGCGAACCAAGACCTTGTTGTAGCGGGTCCGCTATGGCGGATCTGGTGCCGCTACTGCGAACACCAGACACCAAAATAATTCTAGTTTTTCACTATCTCAATCTCGAAATTCGACAATCACCCGAGATCTCCTAGACTCAAATTGGATATGTACACATATTTAAAAGCACGCTACGAACTCACTCATAGTCTCAGAATTTTCATCGGAGGTTTATTTTTACGAGTCAACCCCCAACTGCCTAAAATCAACTCTCCAACTCATAGTCAAAATACTCCTGAGGGCCTCGGAAACCGAACCAACTATCCCACCAAGTCATAAACAATCCTCCGGACCTCACGGAATCGACGGAATTCCAAAAAAGGTCCATTTATCCAAAAATCAACTATTGATCAACACATTCACTTAAAGATTTCTAATTCTCTTAATTTACACTATAATCGCCCGATAACCTTGAGAATACGGTCAACAGGGGTAAAATGATCAAAATGCACATAACGATCGAATGGGTCGTTACACAAACCGTGCCACATAAATTGGAGCAGATGGAGTAATTTAATATGGCTTATGTATATTATAAGGTGGGGTTAGGCGGTCTACATCATACCTTTTGGAGTGTCGTCCTTCCACTAGCCCTTCTAATACAAGATGCTTTATATACCAGACTGCTCTTTTAATTGTGAAATACAATATTATTATCGCTGATAAATATTTTAGGTCATCATTCAAAAATAAAAAGTATATCACTTAAATTATAACATAGAAAGTACAAAATATTAGTCGATTCATTGGTGTAACGTGAAGGTTATTTCGACTCATAATTGATCAACTGGAACTCGTTCTCATTTCAAAATTCTCTCATGTTCTTTGGATTAATCCAATTTGTCTTCTAATTCCATTCGGATTCCAAGTGTAACAATTCCCCTAATCTTTAATAGAGTTTTCTCTAATGCGAAATTTAGCATAAAACAAAAAAAATTATGTTACTCGTCAAATTTATTTGACATTTTCACTCACTTTTTAACTAGGAGTTACAGAATTAATGTTGATCAAATACACTCAACTCGTTGTATACTTGTATAAGAGAATGTGAGGAATAAGGACCGTAAGGATTCATATAGTTGCCTTCATGAATTTTCTTGAAATTGAAATGTACGTACTTATTATTATCATTGCGGATGGAATGAAAATATATACATCCTATCATTCTTCCAATGTAGTTAGGTCATTGACCACTCTCTTTTATTTGTCTCATAGACGAGATAAGCTATCTTTTGTTAGTCACATAATTACTTTTGTCCAATTTCCTTTAAATAATATTCGATTAGTATGTAATAAGCGGATAGCTAATAAGTTTTTGGGTCAAGATCAAACTTTTTTTAGGTATGATTGAGCCCTCTGGTAGAGAACATGAGGAATTTGATCGGGAGCATTATTTATTTTCTAACCTTATGTGAACTTAAATTCTCTTTATGGTTTCGTAACTTTTTTTAATTAAAGGATTGGTGTAGTAAGAAATTAGTACTTTAGTAAGCTAACTAATCTATTCTTGAGTGAACTCGGGAGCGTTTATTTTCTAATTTTGTAAGCTTCTAATTTTCTCTTTATGATTCTCTCAATTTTCTTGAAATAACTCATTCGTGTAGTAAGAAATCAGTATTCTTATTAGTAAACTAATTCACTCATGAAGTGCGCTTGTTATTGCAATTGTACGGTACGCATTCACTTTTCACTAAACACTCCGCATCTTAAGTGGTTTAATTTATATTTGAACAAAAAGAAGATATAAAACGAACTAAGCGATTAAAAGGATCTCAGATATTTCCTTCTGAGATTCAATTCATTAATTTTTCAACGTTAGACAATAATTTATACCTTATTTTTATTTTTTCAATTTTGAAATTAGGTATAAACTGTTGGATATGCAAAGCAGTACGGGAAGTAAATAAATATTACAAGTGTTTGAAAGGATAAATAAATAGGCAATTCAGAACTGCCGCAAGCTTGTTGAGTCTTGAATCTTTATAACCTGAAATCAAGAAACACTAAATCTGGATTGTTACAACTGTGGCTGAGTCGAGAGATGACTCTGCGTCTTTAAGACAAGATTGCCCCGTATATATGCTTTTACGTTAACGAGCAATAGTCTCCCAAGATAAAACAACAACTAATCAACACTACAAAGCAAATAGGTTGATTCTGACGAAGAAAACAAACACGAAATGACTTGCTGAAGAATGGAAAAGGAAGGAAGAGTTTTCTGCTGCTCACGTTTCTGGACAGAACATGTTTCTCTCTTCTGTTTGTCTATGTATATAGTATAGTCTCATTTTTTCAGTCACAACAATTGAGCCAAAAAGCATAAGGGGAGGGACTTCTCAACTGCCAAGTAGTGACAGTTTATGGCCAAGTAATGGCCATTAGTGAGGGAGTTAATCAACCAAGTAATGGTGCAACGTTCCAAAAACCAACCCAAACGGTAGGCAGAAACTTTCTGCCTTCCGTCGTTCCCAATTTCATCTTTTCAGAAACTCTAGGGACCAAACTGTGAATATTATACAATTTAGGGGTCTATCAGAAGAAGCCCAAAACCCAAAGCCCAAAGCCCGTGACCCGACCGGACTGGCGGCGGCGGCGCGTGTGTGGGCTTAGCCTCGAACCAAAGCACGTCTAGGTCCTCCCTCCTTCAAACACATGGGTTACCCCTTGGGGTCCCAAACCCTTAGCCAATTTTCAGACTTATAAAGAGAACGATTCTTCCTTTTCCCACCGATGTGGTAGATTTGTCCCACACCATATTTCCATGCCTCAAACACCTTACTTCGTGGACCAATATCTCTTTCATTTCTCAACTAAATTTGACGATTCTTGGCCTTACGGTCATCTACTCACTTAGTAGATTATGCACGTGTGAAGAGACAAAGCCTCCAACATGCGGAACCCTAGTGTTTAATTCATTAAATATTGGTGGACGCAACTCCCCACCAAAGACAAATTTCCAACGTAAACAGTATCAATCCTATGTATGTATGTTTCTTATTAAATGCATTGATATATCTCAAATAATAACTCAAAATCATTGTAACAATTCAAGAAAAGAGCAAAGGTAATAAGAGACTTAATTAGCGACTGAAGACTCTCTAAATCTTTATACTGAAACTGTAAAAGCATACATTTAGTTCATGGACAAATTCTACTATTACAATAATTAATAAAGTTGTCATAAACTAAACTGTGAAACCTAAACACTTGGGATACTCTCTCTTTCTTTGCACGTTTTTTTTCTTCTTTTCTCTTTCTCAGATCTTACTTTTTTCATTTTCTCTTTTCAATCTCAAAGATTCCAGCAGAATGATACAACAAATTCAGCAGAGAAAACGTACATTCAATTTGGTGAAGCACAATAAACTTCTATTTATTACAAAAAGTGAGATTTTCACTGAAAAATTAAAGTACGCTGGCAAAATAAAAATCACCGATTCTCGGCCAAGCTCGCCGGAAAAAGCAGATCGTAGAGGGACATTGTATGGTATAAAGCTGTTGTTTAGGAGGTGCGATTGAGTTTGTTTCAACACAAAGATATTTGAATTTTAGAGGTGCGGTAAAGTTTAGACATTTCCGGCAAAGAGGGTGGTTTTGGTGTTAGGAGAAGATGATGTGGTTATTTAGATATTTTAATAACTAATTAGGAATTAATTAATATGAAAATATGATTAGTAAATATTAGATGACGTGGACGAATCGCATAGTTTTTCAACTTGTCGGACCAAAGCAAAGTTGAACAAAATTCAGTTCAAAGTTATTTATGGAGTAAAAAAATTATCCGTATAATTAAAGTGCTAAAGTGAATTTTGAAGACAAATTTAGAAGTGATTTTTTGTATTTTTTTTCTTCTTTTTATTCACTTCTCTTCTTCATATACTTTTTTTCTCTTCCATTGCAAGAACTCTTTATGAACCTTCTCATCAAATTCATCATCTTTAATTTTCCTGCATCAGTAGAAAATCACCATTTGAAAATAGTATAAATGATGGTAGAAATAAAATATGCACCCTCTATTTCATTTTATATGGCGATGTTTGACATATTTGAAATAAAAAATAGGTTTTTAGCACATACCAAAAGTATCTTTTAGAACTTGCGATCTTAAATATATATACCATGACGTTTTTATAATAGAAGAACATGTCGGTAATGGTAAAATCCACTTTTAAAAGTTTCAGAGTTTTCAAACATAAAAAGTATCATTCTTTTTGTTACGTAAAGAAAAGAGTGACATATAAAATAAATAGGGAGAATGGTTAATCTCAAGGAAAATGGGAAGAAAAAAATATATTCTATAGTGCTTTGTTAAATTTGACAGGGAGAGAAAGAAAGGTTTTTGGTATGTACAAAAAGTATCCGCATAACTTTTGATTCCCATAAAAAAAAAATAGTCTATGCTTCTTATTAAATTTAAAACAAAGATTAGTGATTACCTATCAGGATTTAAAGATTTTTCATCAATCACCATTTTCACGTCACCATTTTCCTTAGTATCAATAGGAGGATGATTTGACAAAAATGAATCATGTTTATTAGTAGATTGCTCAGACCTTAGTTTCTCAAATAACTTTTGATCTTGAGCATCCAACCCTGCTATGAACTCTCTAAGAAGGTACTCTTTTTGACTAGCCATGCCTTAATTTTGATTCTCACTATGGAAAGAATGAATCAATTTTGATAATGATACCACAAATTGTAGCGTATATATATAATAAAAATGGTAGGGTCTTTGGAGTGTGGGTGGGGTACAAGGGGAATTTGTATTTAAATTTTTCTTTTGTTTGTATTTGGAGACTTTTCATAATAGGCGAGTCCAGTACCCAAAAGAGTGTAGAATAAGGTGAGTGGTTATTGAAGGGATGAGTACCAATTAATTGATGAAGTTAATTTTAGATTATTTTATTTGGTGACTAATTTATTTCAATACCAATGTGAATGTTGGAGTGCAAAAAAAATGAGTCAGTTACTGGACAAGTCACAGTATACCACTCAACTCAAACTCAACATTACTTCAATAAAATACAACTGGTTTAGCTCGAATAAAAATTATACTTCTCTAGCCAATTTGCAATTGTAACTTTTCTAGTTGTCTTCATATGCATCTCTTGAATGATCCTTTAGATAAAAATTCCAGGTTGTTGCTTTTGGAGCTGAGACACCCTTTCATTTCTCTCAGTCCATACTTGGTACACTGCAGCAACTATCATCATTCAACTTAAGGTGTCTTGTAGCCATTTTAGTAGCCCAAGTTAATTTATCAGCCCAACGCATAGGAGATCTTGCGATCTTAAACATCGAATTTAATTAGATTAACTTAACAAAATTATAATTTTCTAGAGTAATGAATATTTTGAAGAAGGGACGAGTAACCATTTGCTAAAAGAAGCCTATAATATACATGTATAGAAGTGTCAGTAACACACGAGTTTACGTATTCATTCTTACTTGCTCTCTACCACAAGTCTTTTTCTTTTTTATTTACGAAGATAATATTAAAAAGAAAATACTTCCATCTTTGTTAAGTGTAAAATTTTCTTTCAAAACTTACAAAATTATAGTAGGCTTTCAAATTAAAAAGTGTCCACATGCACACTCCTACCATTTTGCTTGAGCTTCTCGAATAAGGCATTTGCCTCCCTGACCTCTAGCAGCAGGAAATGTTCAATGAAAGCATAGGAGACGCACCTTTCCCTTGGGACTGTTCCCATAACTCATATAAAATATTAGCAACATCTTACAACTGATAAGCTCCTAACTTTGCTGCCTCTATCTCAGTAGCATGCATAACACAAAAAAACCTCTGAAACCCGTCTATGAAATTCTGCAGATCTTCTATCTTGCAAGACCCTGTAAACACTGGAGACTCCATACACAGAAATACCCCATTGATTTCTTAGCAATGAATGGGGTTACATATGATAGAGTGAATTCAGGATCCATAAGAGCATAAACGTCAAAAGTGAAAACGATTAGTATACTTGTGACAACGTCTGCACGATTCTTACTATCGTGATGACCTGCTAGTGTATACAAGCGGTTTGGACCTCCTCATGTGTTACCAGACTTAGTTGTACCACGCCCTGATTGGGCTTGAGAATTATGAGGAACTACTGAATTTGTGGACAAGCCACATTACCTCATGTACTTTGTCTCGCTGATGGACACTCTCTCTGAAAGTGACCTTGCTGACCACACCCATAAAAGATATCCATACCCATGCGACACTCTCCCGGGTGTATCTTACCACACTTACTGCAAACTGGATTATTAAAAGTCCCCTGACCCACATTGGCTTGTGACTTACAGGCTTATGCTCTGAAGTTGTCTCTTCTGATCATTCCTGAACTTTGGGACTGGGGCACTGGCTGAAGATATAGCGGGTCCTGATGACATATTTGTAAAGAATTACCTGCCTCCACCTCCCCCATGACTGAAATGACCTGAAGACTTAGCCCTCTCATTGAACTCTCTGTCTTTCTCCTTGTGTAATGTTTCATCTTCCTTCATTATGCTCTTATTACCTTTTACAAAAGCAACCATCTTGGTAATAATCATTTTCTTGTTCTGGGCAGAAATAATAGCAGGACCAAACAAATGGGGGTCAATACCCCACACGAAGCGCCTAGCTCTGGCCCTCATATCTGGAATAATGTGTGGAGCATACTTAGCCAAAGAAACAAAGTGGAGGTTATACATGCACATTCCTACCATTCTGCTTGAGCTTCTCGAATAAGGCCTTTGGCTTACTAACCTCTAGCTGCATGAAGTGTTCAATGAAAACATCTGCAAGTTCATCCCAAGTCGCAGGAGACACACCTTCCCCTCGGGACTATTCCCATAACGCATACCAAATATTAGCCACATCTTACAATTGATAGGCTCCCAACTCTGCTGCTTTTATCTCAGTAGCATGCATAGTATGAAAAATCTTCTAAAGCATGTATATGAAATTTTGCGGATCCTCTGTCTTGTGAGACTCTGTGAACATTGTAGGTTCCATATGCAGAAATTCCTGGGTCCTGAAACTGGACGACTCTCCACTAGCTCATGTACATGGAGTCATTCCCTGATGTTGAGCTTGTGCAACCACAATCTGGGTGAGCAGCTGAATAGCTACCCTAACATCTCGATCAATGGAACTGGGCGGTGGAAATGGAGTACGAACCTCCACAGGCCCCCTAGTGTCAGGTGGGGGTATTATTCCTGTGTTGGCTCTCTGAGCTTGAGTGTTCTCCTTCTGAGCAGCATTGGTAGTAGCCCTCTTGCTTGTAGCTAGCTTCATTTTAGCAGAATTTTTTTAAAATACATAATACGCACGAGTTAGAAGAATGTCGGTATAACTCTAACTGTACAATCTAGAGTATGAAATAAGTGAGACAATCCTAGATGTCTTAGTGTTCAACTGTTTACATGTGTAGGCATCACACACACATAAAAGTGACCTTAATGGACACAGTTTCATAGACTCCCTAAGTCACTTGAACCTAGGCTCTAAAACCAAGTTTTATAATGCCTTGAACTATTGCAAGGGCAAAACACGGCACTCTGTGCCTGACTGCATGTGACCGAGCGAACCACATGGTTTGATGAATCGTCATGGGCATAAATATACAATAATAATGATCTAAAACTTGTAAAACTGTATACTGAAAATAATAGTCTGAGATATAATAACGGAAAGATTTGAAAAACATAATAAGTTAGAGTGACTGACATGGCATGCTAAGCTAGTCTATGAAACCTATGAACATGAGTCTGATGCTAATATTTTTTACTAGGACAAAGCCCTGGCATACCTCTACTGTAAATCATAATATGAAAATAACTAAACTAACATCCCGAAGGAAATGGGGATCACCAACTGATACTGATGAAATCCTAGCGAGTAGATCGATCATCCTGAAACTCTGTACCTGCACCATAAAGTGCAGGCCTCGAGCAAAAGGGACGTAACTACATTTAAATTGTACCTTATGTAAAACAACTGGAAGAATAAGCATGCATATGAAATAGTAAGAACATGTATAATATTTGACATAAAAATGATAAAACATGATAACTTATTTTAAATAGAAGAGCTTTAGTATAACCGATATGTAACTACCACGCGAGAACGTGGCTTCTGATCTCTTCCTGATCAGCTAAGACATCTCGTATGTTGCCTGGATATGAGACATGAACATGACATGAATGGAACTAATAATTTGCAATGGGTAACTTGTAGGAATCGTCCTAACTGGGCGGAGCGATCCTTATCCAACGTTGGCATATGTTGTTTCAGGTATTGAACCTTCTCGGTAATATGTGCAACTCCCAAAATATGAACATAAATATAAATGGCTTAACAACTCATGGATTTCGTAATCTTAACTTGTAAACATGATTTATAAATATAGTATAACATGTATAGTTGTAATATAACTTGCAAGAACCTAGAAACTTGTAAAGTTCATATAATAGAATGATATTGGTTTAAGGCATGCATTTAAGAACCCATGGAATTCAAGTTATGGGCATTCATGGATTATGAATGGATTCATGATAATCATAACGAACTATCGAGAATACAATTGACGAATTGTAATAGAGACATGGCAACTTGCTTTGACCTGAGCTATAAAATAACGATATCTCCATTGATCATTGTCGTATATGCTTGGCGGCCCACCATAAGACGCTCACTTGGGGATTTCTTACTCCAGTTGTTCCAAGAGTCTCTGCTAGTTGAACCGTGTCCATTAGACTCCCTCTTCTGCTCATCCCTTTCATCAGCTCTTTAATCGGGATACTATTACCTAGGTTCCTAAACTTGGAATGAATGGTGAAGCGTGGGTGGAAAGCAGTTATATGGATACAGTACTTTACCCGTAGACACTTCTCTAGCTCTTGCAAGAACTGTATGAGAGTCTCTATCATAGGGACTTCCCGCATGACCGTAGCGAGGCATTCTACCGTACTCCGTGCAGCTATAGTTATTGATCCTGAAGTGTCTACCCAAAGGTCCAAGCCAGATTATAGGAAGTGGGAGATACGTTTCTATATTTCTATGCGAAGCTCGACAGAACCCACAATTCCCAGTAATAAGTCGTTGGCAAATCGAACGTACCAAATTCTTATTATGTAATAGGTTTTTAAGAGGGCCGATTTATGGGCTAGACCTCTCTCTGACCTGATAACAAGTATCGCATTCCCATCCAGCTCTATCAACATGCCCTTTCTTTTGCAATAATTTTAAGATTCTCTCATGTCCCAATTATTATTATAGCGTTCTCTACCATAGAATTTGGACTTCCGGGTAAACCAGACGGCTTCTATGAAGAAGGTGGCATAAAGAAAGCTTGAGGGCTTGTTAAGGAAAGTAGTAAGGGACGATGAAAGGTGGAAAATAAAAGGCCTTTTCTGGTCCCCCTAAGTCGGGGGATGGTTGTGGAGGGGTGTGTGTACCATGACAAAATAAGGGAATGAAAGGCCATTTTGTGTTGGATGCTCTTTAACCTCCCTACAATGATAGCTATGTTGTCTTGGGGAGAATTGAAGCTTGCTTCTTCGGAAGGCTTTTCTTGGTCAACAATACGACCTGTTCTTAATAGAACCAATCTTATTCTCTGAACAATCAAAATTTTGTACTTTTGTCAAATCCTCCCTATCTCCTGATCGAGCTTGTATATGTAGATGTTTCCTGGTAGGGCTGATAGTAATACAGTATGTGGGATGGAGTAAGGGCCCTTCTTACCTCCTACGAGTCATCCGACGGAAAAGACTTTCTGAATGGGGTAAAAGAACTTAGGATCGTCGATTTATTCCTTAATGATTGGGATGAGTCGATGTCGGTCGATGGTGTGAAAACACTTCCTGATGTTGAATTCCAAAAACTAGTGAGAGGCTCCCCACTCTTCTTTGATCCGTCTTAGGATGGAGTGGAAGCCTCGACCCAGGCAGAAATGTGATGTTCTGGAAAATCAAGATCGTAAATGGATTCGAGTATCATTTTGATCGCCTCTTTCATGATCCTTTCTATAGGTAGAACTACTGTGAGCTGTCTAAACTTCGACCCTTATTTCTTTCTTCATATTGTAAAGGGGAGAAAACCCTCATTTTTTGCTCCCTTTATTGATAGAAAAATGGCACTCCTGCCACTTTTTCAATGACTCATAGGGCTTCCCTCAACTTAGTGGTTTTCATTCTTGAGAATGGTCGCCACTTCTCCCAGGACCGGAATGATTATTCCTACCCGATGGGTCTACATCCATCCTTAAATGGCGTCGGGTACTATTAACTTCTCCGTCATTCTTGTGACTGTCATCTGTAATCTGTGCAGGTGTGTCCGCACCCCCTAAATGGACGTGAAAGAAAGGATTTCTCAGAGCAACCCCCCAGGTCCCAAACCCAGGAGTCAACTTTCCCCTATGATCATTCGGTACATGTATCAGTCCGTGAAAGAGTGAAAAGGTCAACACTACTGAGGATCCCCCATAATCTTAGATAGGTCGTCTGAGGGTTCATCACGGTTCATTGATATGGTTACACACAAGGCTACCCTTTTCTGAAAGCTCCGCAGGACCACATATCACTAGTCTTTGGTCGGAGGAGTTTATTGCACAAAACGTTTGGGGCACAATCTCCCGAAGAGAGAAGCCCAACGAATATCAGATGCAAAGCCCCGCACCTCATTTAGATCATATTGGCATACTCTCCCAAGAAAAAAAAAGAGCAGACCCCATTGAAGATGAAAGTGAGGTACAACAAGGCCATTTCTGTCCACCGCCCTTCTCACTGAGTCGTACATGGACGTTACCACTCATATATCTCCCAACCATCAAGTAGTTAGCCTTCTTCTACAAGGAATGGAAGTGTGGATGAATCGATATCAAATATAGGATAATTGTTGTACACGATCTCCAGTTTAGTAGTCCTAGCTATCAACTCCACTATGTGGTAGAATGTTCGTCCTCACCCCTTCGCAAGAGTACCTTCCATTTTAATGGAGAGAAGGACTCAGAATTGACTCCCCTCGATTTGAGATCCAAAAGAAGGGTATAGAGTTTCTCTAAGGAATGCTCTCCTATGGTGGTACGAGTATTCTCGAGGGCTCGAGATCCCCGTCCCAGCCAATCTCCTTCTGGATCAAGGCCAGTTATGACCCTGAAAATATCAACCTTGACCTCGAATAGGTCTTTAGCTTCAATTCAGGCCTGTTGTTTGATGTATGACCTCGGAAAAATGAGGGGGTTTTCTCCTCAATCTCACATGCCACTCTTTGGAGGCTTTCTACACTGTCGCTCCCTATGATATCATCTTCTTGATATGGAAAGGGGACGATAGGGGCTGGGGAAGCTACTTCATTTGGGGCGGGCGTCAGACGTGCTCTTTCTTTTTGTAGGTTGATAGACGATAATGTGCTTGTGATTTTCCTTTCTGAAGTCTCTCATTTCCCTTTAGAAGATCTCAAGGCTTCTATCCAGTTTGGATCTTCAGATCTTGATGCACCCGAAGGATCCATCATTATCTTAGCAAAATTGGTTTCGTCACTCATGACGGCCCCGACAATTAAAAGAAAGGACAAGGTTAGACTCCCGGGGAACCCCTTCATTAAGAAGGAAGTGAAGGTGTGCCTCCCCAGAGAGACCCCAACTCTATAACATTTGGTCTCAAACAACTCTATTTTCTCGAGTTTCAGACAAATATAATAAAAGCACATAATAGAGGAATAATAAGTAGAAAGGAATATCAAAAATGGCGGACTCTACTGATCAGACTCGTTAGTTCCGCAGCTCGGCGAGAATGCCACTTTAGAAAAAACCACCTTACTTAGTACGTTAAGACACCCATTGCATGGGAAGGCTATGTCATTCCGGGACTATTGCTAATGAAATTTAGAAAGTCCCAAGCTGGTTCCCAATACCAACTTAGCATTCCATGGTCTGCTAGATCACAATAGATGTCTTTCAATAAAGATAGGTCATTCACCGCTTCTTCCCCAATGTTTGGTAGAACTCTATTAGACTCAATTCTGGTGTTAATTCTTTCCCACTTCCATTCGTTTCTCAAAACGAGCAGTGATATCACTCAAAACTTGAGTGCTAGTAATATCACTCGAATTGACATTCGATAGAGTGCTACTAGTCGAACCTTCGTGGGACCTCATAGATAAAACCCCGACTTATGGAAATTCATATTTTATGGATAAACATGGCGTGGGAAAGAATAATGATGTTCCCACATGGATAGATACTCTACATACCTTATTCGCTCCTAATCTTGTAATACAAAACTGAACTTGATGAAGAATTTCCCAAAAGCCTGAACTTAATTCCTTGAGATGGGTTTTCTTGAAAACCCTAGGTTAAGAATCAATGATTTCGCTTAGAATTCATGAGGATGATGTTAGAATCAATTGAAATTATGTGAAATAGTCTTACCTTGATGTAGGAGAATGTTGGGTGGATAGGAACTCCGTTCTAGGGCTTGAAAGAGTTCAAAAAGAATTAAAAAGACTGAAAATCATGAATATATATTATTCAGTCGTCAGGGATAGTACGATCAAAATGTACAGTCCGTACATTTTATATGGTGAGGAGTACGGTCCATATAAAGTGACCGTCACTGAGTTGAAATTTCTAGTGAGCATCAAAAGATGTGGCCCATTTGACGGTAAATAAGTATGGTCTGTATAATTTTCTACGATGGAAAGTACAAACTGTATAACTTGTACGGTTCATCAAAGTCTACCATATATCATGGGTTTTCAACAAACTTTGTACGGTGCAATTTTACATCCCGTATAACTTTGTAGGGTTCGTATAAGTACTGACATATATTTTCTAATCACTGAACTAATCGAATCTTAACTTCATAGTCCCCGTATCGGTTTTCTAAACTCATGGATCATGGAGAAGACTTAGTTTGAAGGTACGAGGTGTTAAAATAACATAATCTCAGGATGCTCTAGTGCCAAATAAATTTGGGACTCGCTGACACAGGCTCGTGAATGTATGTTTCAAGAAGAATGACTCATATTTAATATACTCGTAAGGAAGTATGAATTATTTGCAATGAGCAAAAAAGAATCAGTCAGGGACATGTTCACCAGATTCATCAATATTACCAGTGAACTTATGACCCTTGGAAAGGTATTTCCCATATAATATCTAGTCATTAAAATTTTGAAGAGTCTTCATCTCTCATGGGAATCAAAGGTCATATCCATTGAAAAAGCCAGTGAGATAAGCACAATGCGAATGGAGGACCTATTTGTTAGCCTCTAAATATACGAACTCAAAAAAGTTGATCAAATCAAGGTAGGTCCTTCAGTTACACAAGTCACGAAAACTGATTCTGACATAGATGAGAAGAAACTAGAGATGCATGCTCACAAGTACGAAAAGGACTTCAAGATGGAAAGTTTTGAATTAAGAAGGAAAATCCTATGGGATACAACAATTGGGGGAAACAGAAAGTAAGTAAATATTACAAATTGCTAGAAATGATAAACTAAGGATTACAACAAACTGGAATCAAGAACGATACAAACTTCTTGTGATTTGTTGAATCGAGTGATGACACTCTGTCTTTAAGACAAGATTTCTCCGTATATATTATTTTACGTTGTCGGGCAATAGTCTCCTAAGATACAACAACAACTTAACAAATGAGCAAAGGAAACTCAAGTGTTACTCTTGAAGAACTTTGAATATAGAAAACTTGCTAGAGAGGAAGAAGAAGATTTCAAAAAATTTCTAAGTGTGTTGAACAATTGTGCCAAAGGCCTCAATTTATAGTGTAAGGAAATGATCCCTCAACTAGCCAACTAATGGCCTTCAATAGCCATGTAATGGCACTTATTGAGGGGTTACATTCAGCCAAATAATGGTTGAATTCATATGCCAAATAATGGAGATTCAATGCTCCAAAACCAGCCCAAAAGTCAGAACTTTCCATCTTTCCGTCGTAGCATTCTGCCTCCGAAGCGCCGCGGCTCTGCGAATTAGCGCAGCGACCCTTCATGGCTCCGCGGTGATTTCCGACTCGTTTCATCTTACACTTCGTACACTTCTTCCTTCGTTTACCAACGTGGAATACTTGTCATTTGGCCAATAACCGTCCATCATTCTATGTCTCAGACGTATTACTTATGTACCAATATCTCTTTCACTAATGAAATTTGTGATACTTGGCACTACATGTGCACATGTGTGGAAATGATGTTTTCGACATGCCTCTCTTTTGTGACTCCGTGGTAGTCCGAGTTTGATGAGCAATTCTTTTTTGACAAGCTGGAGTTCTTCTTCCAGTAAGGCGCGTTGTAGTTCGTAGGGTCCCAATTGTTCGAGTCATAAATAATGGGATAAAATTAATTTCACATTAGTAAATTTTCAACAATCCCCTCTTGAAAGAGATTTTGGCGCACTCACATGGTGCCTTTTCGAGCAATCTTTCAGCGGACCGATGTTACATCAGGAGAGGTAGCTTCAGCTTTGAACCTTTCATAATTGAATACCATCGGACTTACTTACTGCGCGGTGAATGTGATGTCTTGAACCGTCAGTGTTTAGTGTAAGCCAAGTCAACGGTCCCAACATAACAATTTTCCTTACTCTGTTCTTCGTAATATTTTGTCTGTTGTGGTCGTGGACACTTCTTGGATTCTTAAGTGCATTCATTTGTGGCATGTCCTCGACTTAAATAGGTGGTCTCCTACAAGGTATCCTGCTATACCCCACTTTACAAGTGTTACGAACAATTAAAAGTTTCCCCAAACCTAACCTCAATCGTTGAGGATCATTAAAGGTTTTGGAAACTTAACTTTTACCCACACTGCAAATAGCACTTAATGTCTATCGCGAGAATGTCTTTGGATTGATGTTTCTTTACAGAAATCGCTATCCGAAGTGCTCATGCTTCTACCGAAGCGCTCAACTGAACCTTTACAACTTAGTTTTCCCATTGAACCTAATTCCTGGATTCTCCAGTCAGTAAGGTTGGGTTACCACTGTATTGGTCCTTATACCTTAGGTTTTAAGCCTATCCCCCTAGACAGGCAAAACATCTGATCTTTGGGTAAGCCCTTTGTCAGTGGGTCCGCTATGTTATCTTTTGATTTTATGTAATCAATGGATATTATACCCGTGGTGATCAGCTGCCTAACGTTCTTATGTCTCCGTCGAATATGACGAGACTTGCCATTGTACATAGAAGTTTGTGCCCTTCCTAGAGCTGACTGACTGTCGCAGTGGATCATTACAGAAGGTACGGATTTGTCCCAACAAGGGATATCCTCTAAGAAGTCGTGAAGCCACTCAGCTTCTTCTCCTGCTTTCTCTAAAGCAATAAACTTTGATTCCATCGTGGATCGGGCAATGCAAGTTTGCTTAGAGGATTTCCAAGACACAACCCCACCACCAATTGTAAATATATACCCATTGGTAGACTTAGTGTTCTCTATATTAGATATTCAGTTTGCATTACTGTACCCCTCTAGTACAACTGGATATCTCAAATAATGCAACCCGTAAGTTAGCGTGTATTTCAGGAATTGTAGTACTCGATTCAACGCCTTCCAATGATCATTACTCGGATTACGGGTAAACCTAGCCAACTTGTTGACTACATAAGCAATATCAGGTTGGGTGTAGTTTGTTATGTACATCAAACTCTCAATCACCTGTGCATATTTCTCCTGGCATACGGGTGTACCACGATTTTTATCAAGCTTTTGATTTCTATCCATTGGTGACTTCATAGGATTAATACAATAATTTGACTATTTACTATAATTCTTCTCATATCAATATAGTTAAAAGATATATCTTAAAATTTAATTAGGTTTCTATCCATTTTTAGAATTAAATTTAATTAGATTAATACAATAATTTGACTATTTACTATAATTCTTCTCATATCAATATAGTTAAAAGATATATCTTAAAATATTAGTTGGAGTTCATGTGTAATTTCACTCTCAAAAAGCAAAACATGATAAATATTTTGAAACGTAGGGAGTAAATACTTAAACCCCTTATATGAAAATTTCATCTTATACTAATGAGATGGTCAAGTTAATAAAGCATGAATATTCCATTATGACTTATAGCTATCGACATAAGAGTTTTTCCATTCAAATATACTGCTTGGCTCTCTCATTTCACTTCTCAAAAGTCAAACTATATAAATTTTGTTCAACATTTTAGAATATATTTTTTCATTCTATTAATATGAAGAAAATTGCAACTTCCAATAACTAATGTATAGTTTATGAATATTTAAATTTTAATTTTAAAATATTAAACTAATTTAATTTAACTTTAAAAATTAAATAAATTAATTCTCTTAAAGCAAAATTGGACAATTATTTTGGAACGGAGGGGTTAAGAAACTCCTATATGGACCATCATAAGTTTTAAGATTTTCTTATTTTGTTGTTGACAACTTAAAAGAAAGGCTTAATGCATATCGACCCCTTAAACTTGCCCGATTTTTCCATTTTGGTACCCCTTAACCTAGCCTTGTTCCTATTGAATCTCTGAACATGTCCTCAAGTGTGACTATTAAACGCAATCCGATTGACATGACATAAATCGAGAGTTTCATTTTTTTAGCCTTGCGCGAGAAAGTCAAGCGCATCTTACGTGGAAAATTTTATCAATTAAAATAACTCACTCCTTTTCTGGACAACTTTCCATCTGATGTATATAATTAAAATGAGTGGGTTATTTTAATTAGTAGAATTTTTCACGTAGGATGCGCTTGACATTCACGCGCAAGACTAAAAATAAAATCACAGATTTATGTCATGTCAATCGGATTGTGTTTATTATACACACTTTAGAATGAATTCAGGTGTTCAATAGGAATAAGACTTAGTTAAGGTGCCAAAATAAAAAAAATCAGATAAGTATAAAAGGCCACATATGCATTAAGCCTAAAAGAAATAAGGAACACATGTACTTTGTATATCCATGTGGCAAACCAATGATGGTTATCACTTATCAGTACATGCACTTGAGAGGGGCTGGAAATTGAATTTGGGCTTTGTAAAACATCTCAAAAGTAGCCTTTATTTACCAAAGTCCATGTGGCAATTAGGTGTTCATGGGTCGGGTTTTTATTAAAATCAAAACAAAATCAATGTAATTGGGTTTAAATTATTAAGACAAAATCAAACCAAGTATAATATATATTCATCGGTTTGGTTGTTGATGGTGTGGTTCGGTTTTTCAGTTTTTAAGAAACTTAATGGTATTTCTCTCTTTCATTTGTTTCCTACAATTAATAAAGATTTTTTTATTTTTTTACAACTTATAATATGTTATTGTTACTATTTTTTATTGTGGGGCTATAATTTTCTTGGATTAAGTAGAAAATATCTTAAGATCTATAGCTTTAATCAACTGAATAAAGTTTATATAAATCTCATGAATATTTCTTTGAATTAATGACATTGAATTTCATGGATCTCTTTTAGTTAGAAATGAGATTAAGATATAAAGTTCATTAGCCTATTAAAGATAAATAAATGTTTCTTTGAATTAATGAGATTGGATTTCATGGATCTCTTTTAGTTAGAAATGAGATTCAGATATAAAGTTCATTAACCTATTAGAGATAAAGAAAATTTGATAAAAAAATAAGCAAAATATTTAGAATTACTTATAAAATTAATATATCTTAACAACAACAACAACAATAACATACCCAGTGAAATTCCACAACGTGGGGTCATGGAGGGTAAAGTATATGCAGACCTTACATCTACCTTGGTAAGTAGAGCGGTTGTTTCCGAGATACCCTCGGATCAAGACAGAGCATAAGCACAAGAAAAGTAAGAGTAAAGCAAGCAAGAGAAACAGTCCGGAAAAAATTAAAGCAGTACAAAAATGCTGGTATCAAAAGCGAATAAGACATGACAGCGTATTTTTAAAAAGTAAGCATTAACTAGCGTAGGTAAATAAGTTAAACAAAGTACACCAAAGGACAAATATCAGCAGAAAACCAGCTACAGGTAATTATAAAGCAATAATGAGTCTATTTGTATGATAGGCTAAACACACCTACAATAATAACATTACCCCTACCAGTTTGCAAGCGTAAGTAGGACTACGCTCGACTACCTACTACCCTTCTACCCTAATCCGTGTCCTCCACAACCCCCTATCTAAGGTCATGTCCTCAATAAATTTCACTTGCGTCATATCTCGTCTAATCACCTCTCTCCAATACTTCTTAGGCTTACCTCTACCCCTCCTGAACTCGTCCATAGCCAACCCCTCACACCTCCGCACTGGGGCATTTGTGTCTCTCCTCTGCACATGCACAAACCATCTCAACCTCGCTTCCCGCATCTTATCCTCCACCGACGCCACTCCCATTCTGTCCCGGATATCATCATTTCTAATCTTATCCCTCCTTGTATGCCTACACATCTATCTTGGCATCCTCATCTCCTCAAGTTCCATCTTTTAGATGTGTGAAGTCTTGACTGGCCAACACTTCGTTCCATACAACATAGTCGGTCTAACCACTGCCCTATAGAACCTGCCTTTAAGTTTTGATGGCACTTTTTTATCGCATAAGACTCCAGATGCGAGCCTCCATTTCATCCACTTTTCCCCAATACGATGTGTGACATCGTCATTAATCTCTCCATTATCTTGGATAATAGACCCGAGGTACTTGAATCTTTATTTCTTTAGAATGACTTGAGTACAAAGCCTCACCTCTACGTCTGTCTCAAGGTCGCTCCCATTACTGAACTTGCACTCCAAATATTCTATATTGGTCCTACTTAGCCTGAAACCTTTAGATTCCAGAGTTTGTCTCCAAACCTCCAGTTTTGCATTCACTCTGCTGCGAGTTTCATCAATCAGGACTATGTCGTATGCAAATAACATACATCATGGCACCTCCCCTTGGATTTGTCGCGTCAGTACATCCATCACCAAGAAAATAAGAATGGGCTAAAAGTTGACCCCTAGTGCAGCCCCATCATCACTGAAAAGTGCTCCGTATCTCCTCCTACTGTCTGTACCCTGATCTTGGCTCCATCATAAATATCCTTGATCGCCCTAGTGTACGCCATATGTACACCTCTAACCTCCAAACATCTCCATAGAACCTCCCTAGAAACATTATCGTATACGTTCTCAAGGTCAATGAAAACCATATGTAAGTCTCTTATCCTCTCCCTATACTGCTCCACCAACATCCTAATAAGATGAATGGCTTATGTGGTCGAACGCCCCGACATGAATCCAAACTGGTTCTCGAAAATAGACACGCATCTTCTCACCCTCATCTCCACGACCCTCTCCCACACTTTTAAAGTGTGGCTTAGCAGCTTGATACCCCTATAGTTGTTACAACTCTGGATATCACCTTTATTCTTGTACAAAGGGATCATTGTACTCCACCTCCATTCTTTGGGCATTCTCGCCGTCTCCAAAATGACTTTAAACAACTCAGTCAGCCACTCCAAACCTGTACCGTCTGTGCTCTTCCAAAGATTATGTATATGATTTGTCGGTTCCGTTTGATTTTATTTTCAGTTCGTTTTTAATAAAGTTGTCCAACGGGGAGGGGAGGGTCCCGACGGTATGGGGGAGGGTCGGGAAGCGGGCTCCGACGGGCCATGCGGGACGGGAAGAGGTCCGTCCCGTCCCACATCCCTCCGGAAAAAGGGTCGGGATTTGGGGGGACGGGTCGGGTCAGGATCGGGATTTGGGGTTTTTTTTTGCCTCTTAATTTTTAAAAATAATATATATAAACATTTCAATAATTGAATAAGCTAGTGTAATAAAAACATACCAATGTTGTTTTTATTCCTCTTATATTATTTAATAGAAATATAATTTTTTTGTAATACAATTTCAAAATTGCAATTTTGTGGTGTTGTTCAAAAGTTGCAAATCACATAGTAAAATTACAATTAAAAAATTACATAGTTAACCAATGCTACCCTTTGTTGACTCACTGTATCTTTACCCCCATGTACGATTTTTGAAATCGAGAATGTGTTTCCTTTTTTTTAATTTTTTGCTTTTTATTCATTTATATAAAATTCTTTTTTCCTGAAATTGAAAAGGATAATTTAGTCAACTTCTAATTTCCTCACAATGTCTTGAGGATTTTCGGTTGGAATTGAAATTTGTTGATCAAATTGTTCGACATCGCTTCTTGTTCCCTTGGACAAGATTTCATTGAAGTTGTTATCTTCTTCTTCGTTGATCTTTGGTTGACCGCACCTTCTACGCTCTACTCGAATTCAATCTCTGAATAGAACTGCAATCTCCAATGTGTCTCCCGCCAATAAATGTCTATGCACTCCTATTTGAAATCTTCCAGCGGAAAAAATGCTTTCAGACGCTATTGATGACGCTTGAATGTTCAACACATCTCAGGCCATCTTTGCTAGTGTCGGAAATGTATTCTCATTCTGCCTCCAGTATTTCAGCAAGTCTTCATGTCCTTCATCATTGACAATTAATTCGTACGGTACAACACCCTGCAAAATATAAACATCAAATTCGCTAACTTGTGAAGAAGTTGAACCACTAAACATTTTATTTCTAAGGCCTTGAATACTAGTAGCAGAAACCGCATGTGTTTTTATAAGGTTGCAGCGAAGTAGTAGAAGATGGTACAAAAGCCGGTTGATTATCTGCACTTTGTTGTTGGTAATACATATATACTTGTTTGCATTCAGTGTGTATACTAAATGTAACTTCTTCTTTAGTTGGTTTGTGAGTTGGTTCTTCAGTTAGGTCTGTTGGAAGTACTTCTATACAATCATAAATCGTTTCTATTAGTGTTTTACAACCGTCTACTTTAATAGTCGAATTTAATACCGCACTAATAATATGAATAGTGGAATATGAAAAAAGTATTTTTTTTTAATTTTTTAAACATTTTTTCAATAGATGCCTTATAAGTTGATTATTGCATATATTCATTAAGTAACAAAAATATTATATCTATATAAAATAACATATTTGAAATAGTAGGATAATAAATACCGAAAAATTCTTTAGTAGCTTGAAAAAATTTCTCTAGAAATCCATTAAGTTCTAAAAAAAATCTCAATCATTATCTGCAAACATATCCCTTGAATTTTTATTATGGGCGTTAAATAATAAAGTTATAGGTTGTCTATAATCGTAAGAAACAAGTAGTTGTTCATACAAAAAATTCTACCTAATCGAAACATCTTCTGAAATTTTTCTATAAGGTAATCCACAATCATGACAAGTTTTTTTGTACTCTTTGCGTCTTTGTATTTTATTATCTTTAAAAATAAAATTTATATCAAAGTGTATTTTATCAAGAATGTTTTCAAAAAGTTTTAGGTCATCCTTTACAATTACGTTATAAATATGGCACGCACATCTTATATGAAAATGATCAGAAAAAATGGAGTTAATCGAACTTTTAAAAGTCTTATAGCATAATCATTAGAAGTAGCATTATCTAATGTAATAGTCATAATTTTATCATTTATTCCATAATAATCACAAATTTCATTAATATTTTGTGCAATAAAACTTTCAGTGTGCCTATCATCAATATATCTATTTGCTAAAATACGTTTTTGCATAGATCAATTTTAATTTATCCAATGACATGTTATCATTACAATGCATAACGTAAATATTGTTGATATTCACTTGCAAATTTAAAAACATCCCTTCTAACAGTTGATCTAGGAAAACCTTGAAAATCAGGATTATATATTTCTCGAATGTAATGAATAAAATCATGAGAGGAAGGAAATGAAAAAGGCAAACCCTCCACCGCAACAAGTTTTGCCATATTTTCCCTATCTTTGTTTTTATCATATTTAGGATAAAAAATTCCCCCGTTGTCGGGTTAATTTGATCATGTACTTGGTCGGGGACACTATGTGAACCTTGTCCCGACTCAGCTAGCACACCCGATTTTTTAGCCTGGTATTAATTTCACCTAGTTGTGTGCTCGCCTTGTACATGTCTCAATAAACCTCTCGTCCCACCTTGACCTTTTCCGGTTTTAAATTTATAAATATTTTTACAAATTTTACATCTAGCTAGTTGATTCTCTTGGTCCCTATCAAAAAAAAACCACATGCAGCTGATTTAAATTTTCGTTGTGCAAGGCCTCGACTCATACTAGGGGGAATAGAAGGCATTCAAGTTTCAGTTTGAGACTGAGACTCAGTTTGAGCCTGAGGTTGAGGTGCACTAGTGGGTGTGTCATCTAGATTATCGTCTAAATTAAAGTTTGGTTCATCTACCTCATCATCTAATGATGGTACATCATTAAAAAAATAGTTTCATCTATATGAGTTAAATCAATGAAATCATCGGGACTAGGAATAGGATTACTAGAAGAGGTACTCCTGCCCTTGTTACCCCTACTAGAAGAAGCACATGTACCCTTAAACATACCTCTTAATCCTTCCATTTAATTACGCAAATAAATAATTAAAGATAATGAAATCAAGTGCGATAATTAAAATAAAGTAAAAATAATAATTTAAAGAAGGGATAAAGGTATCAAACGCCGACGTAACGTCGACGTGTAATCGTTGTTGAAAATTGAAACTTTGTTCGATGGATGATCCTCAAGCTAGTTGTCAACTTCACTCCCAATTTTTTAACTTTGATATAAATGAGCAAAAAAAAATAATATTTAGTAGGCAATGTAGAATTGTAGAGAGATAAATTGAGAGATTATATGATGATTTGTAAGAAAAATGAAGAGAAAAATGAGGTATTTATAGTTGAGAAATAGAGTTAAAGTGTAAATATATTAACTTAGGGGTTAAAAATAAATATTAAGGGGGTAGGGGGGTTTATGGGGTGGGGGGGGGCAAAATGGCCGTTATAGTCGTTGCACAACGGCCAAAATCGAAATTTGGTCGTTGTCGCAACGGTTATTTTTGCAAAGAGGGGGGGTGGCAGGGCGGGATGGGGTCGGGATGGGCGGGATCGCGTCCCGAGTTCGAACCCCGACACCGACAAAAAAAAATTATGGGGGATCGGGGCGGGTAGCGGGACGATCCCGACCCGGCCTTCTGGACAGTCCTAGTTTTTAATAAAATCAAAACCAAAAAAAATATTATCGATTTTTAAAAATTTAAAATCATACTAAACCCAAACAACTATCGGTTTATTTGATTGATTTGATTCGATTTGCGGTATGAATTGGTCTCTAACCAAACCGTGAACACACCTGGTGGCAACTGAATCAATATAAAACTAAACCAGGGCAAATACAAAAAAGACAACTCAAAATCTACAACACATATCACTTCTTTAATGTGAGAAGCAAAAGGACAAACTACTAAATACCAAACATAACCCTGTGAGGACGACTAAAAGCTCACATTCTCACTTATAATGTAGCACCTCACAAATCTCTTGATAAGTTGTATCATCCCCCAATAACACCCTTAAGCAATTCACTTCCAAATACCCGAGATGCTTTGCTATAGCTTTTTTGGGTTGATGTCGTCCGCTCCTTGACAACCGCATAGAATAAAGGACTAATTAGATCATTTTGCCGTATGTGATCCTAGTACTCCTTGCAGTAGTAATACATTAATCTTATCCAATGAAATTATTTGTAGTTGTAGATGCGCCTGGATCGCTTCATAGAGAAATCTTTCATCGTATATGCGCTAATTAATCAATATATTTACATTATTGTGTAATTCAATATTTTGTTACGAAAATATTTTACGTGCAATCAGTATTACATGTTTCTGATCATTGCCCGGGCCTCTTGGAATTTTAGACTTCAATTGTGTGTGGTTCAAGATTTCTCCTAAAATTACTCACAATTCGCTTTGTTTCGAAACTTTAGCTTATACAAAAATAATTCTAACAAAATAATTCATAATTCCAAGGGGGGATTACTTTTGGGTGAAAGCTTTGAAGGTGGATTTTTTGTTTTATATTGATTAGTATCCCGATCATTTTGCGAGCATCTCGAGATATTCCATCTGAAATTGAGTATATGTTGCATACCTTCAGCATCAAATATCGGGTAACTCTGCCGACTAATTAAGAAGATGAGAAGAGTCATGTACCAAATAACTCTGGCGACCAAGACTCAAGCAGATGAGAAGACTCATGTACCAAATAACTCTGCCGATCAAGACCTAATCAGATAGGAAGAGGTAGACCCCTTTCTTTCTTGCATCATGTATGCATCATGGTATAATGCAGACATCTCTAAACAGCCTGTTTTTGGTATACAAATTAAATTTTTCTTTCCAAGTTTAACCTAGAACTTGAATGGTCCAAAAACTCATTATCAACAACTAAAGCTCCAACTAATTTTCCAAAACAAGAATGTATACACAAAACAAACCTCACCGAAATCCCTATCACAGTTCTTATCCTCAATTTCTATTTCACTCTGCTTTTTCATGTCTCTTTCTTATTCTTTTCTATTCAATTCATACATGTTATCACATCCCTTTGCATTTGCCACGTTATAATCCTTGTATACATATACATTTTCCCATATATATGTATACCTTCTTCCTTCGGTAGAGTGAGCCTTCGCCTTTTGGATCGTCTTCTGCCCAATGCAGTATCCCCCTTTTTCAACTTGAATCTAAACTACTATTCAGATCAAATCTTATCGAAATAGGATTTTCTTTTCTTGCTATATGTGCTTAGACTTTCCTCTTTCCTATACTGCAATACATTTATTCATAAACCTTTAGTATTTGGCCAATGATTTTGTTTTCAATGTCGATGGAAACAAGAAAGAAAAATACTAGAATTGATATGTTTCCATGGCTAGCTCATGGTCATATTTGCTCATTTCTAGAGCTAACAAAGGCACTTTCAAAGAGAAATTTCATAACTTACCTCTTTACAACACCAGCAAATCTCGCTTTCTTCAAACAAACACTCTCTCCGAAAGAATCCATGTGCGTTAAGTTAATGGAAATTCTGCTCCCAAATTTGTCTCAACTTCCTGCCCAGTTTCACACCACAAATGGCCTTCCACCCCATCTCATGAACACTTTAAAAAGGGCCTTTCTTATGGCGAAACTGGACTATTTCACCATTCTTGATACTTTAAAACCAGACTTAATTATCTATGATTTCCTCCAGCCATGTATTCCAGTAATGGCTGCTACATTGCTTATCCCAGCTGTCTTGTTTCTCACACCTGGTGCTGCATCAAACAGTTATCTCCATCATGGTAGGGTTAACAATCCAAGTCTTGAGTACCCTTTTTCCGAAATCTTCTTCCTGGATCATGAGAATAGGAAAAACAAGAGAATGTTCGATTCGCTTGAGAATGATGGCATCGACGAGAAAAATGGCACCACGAGGTGCTTGGAGAGATCGAAGGAGATCATCTTGATCAAGACTTTCAGAGAGCTAGAAAGCAAATACATCGATTACCTCTCGTTTTTGTTCAATAAAATGTTCGTTCCGGTTGGCCCTCTCGTTCGAGCATTTGATCGAACAGATGGTGTGCAGCATGAATGGCTCAATGATAAAGAAAAATTCTCAACTATTTTTGTTTTCTTTTGGGAGTGAATGTTACTTGTTCAATGAGGAAATTGAAGAATTGGCACCAAGGCTAGAGCTTAGTATGGTGAATTTCATATGGGTAATTAAATTTTCAAAGGGAGAGAAAAAGCAGATTTCAGAAGTTTTACCAAAAAGGGTATTTTGACCGAATTGAGAATAGGGGGGGGGGGGGGGCACAAGGAAGAATTTTGGAGCATTCAAGTATTATAGGAGGATTTGTGAGTCATTGTGGATGGAATTCAGTAATGGATGCACTTAATTGTGGTGTTCCAATTATAGTTATGCCCATGCAACATGATCAACCACTTGGTGAATGAGGTACGGTAAGATTGGAAATTCATAGGGATGAGGAACGAAATATTGGCAAAGAAGAAGTGGTTAAGATTGTAAAACAAGTGTTGTTGGAGCAAAGTGGGGAGAGATTGAGGGAAAAAGCAAAGGAGTTCAGTGAAATAATGAGAGCAAATGGAGAAAATGACATAGATAAGGTGGTGGAAGAATTGCTCAATCTTTGTAAGGAAACAATAAGGCATAGGTACAAATTGGGATAACTCTACTAAAAAAAAGCCTTAAGTATCAATTTGTACGTATCTCGACTATTTAGAATAACTTTACTACAAGTTCTATTGTGTACTTTTGAATTTTAACGAGAAAGCGGTTCAGAAGTGGCATGTATGATTGGTGTCCTTTCGATACCTTTTCTATCGAAAGCTTAGTTGAGAAAGTAATCAAAGAAGTCCTTAGTGATCCATGAAGAAGAATTAAAACAGAATGGCATTACTCATTAGCGTATATTTTATCTTTCTTTCTTCTCTTTTCAAGAAGTGATGCGATAAATCTATATTAAAAAACAGTTTGAGTTACGTATATTATCGGTATAAGAAATTTTTACACTATTAAGGTCACCTTATCTTATTTTCAAGACTATAAATATCATTTGAGTCATCTAATAGGTAAAAGGATTATAATGACAACATGTATAACTTAAGAGTTCTCTCTCTGGGGCATGAAAGGATGGCATATGCTTATTTTTCATTATTGTATGTCATCTTGTTTCTAGTTGCCAAAGAAGGGATAAATTATTTAATTATAGTTGATTACTAAATTAACTACTCAACTCCACTTAACACCCAATCAATTATTACAAGATAATGCCTTCGGGTTCTTAAGGAGGAAAATTGGTTCACTTGTAACACCAGAAAACAAATAAATAATACTACTAATGATATAACAAAATAAGTGCAAGAACATAATCCATATTTCTTTCCCATCAATAGATGTACCAGTAACCAGTGTAAATATTTGGTGTTAGGAAGGATAAGAAAAGGGCTCCTTCAGCCTGTAATTCTCATTCATTAATGGCCTTTTTTTCAAACATTTCTCGAAAGTAATTTTACATGACTTATATGACAGAGACAGTAAATTTAAAGGTTGGACTCATCAAATTTAACTTTTGGATCCACCTCTACCTGAGGGGCCGCCGCCTTTCCATTGAGCCGAAGGCAATGAAAAATGAGAAGCAGCTAACATCAGATATCATGCAGCATGACAGAATACCACCACAGTTAATTAGAAAAGTGCACATGTTACATCTTCTTTACCTCAACTCCTCAAGTATGAGCCATGAAAATGGGAGGACTTTACAACTCTGCATCAGTTACTGAAACACCTGATAGCAAACAAGTGAAAATACACCAAGAAACAATAAAACCAAAATGAAATTCTTTCACCAAAACGATAAAAACCAGCCAACAGAATCTCGAATCCAAATGAACCATGTATCTTCAGTCCATGCAGATACAAAAACGTACTTTCGACCTCCCGCCACGATTTTCTCATTGACCAAGACCCAGCACAAGTCAAGTCAAGAATAGATATATAAGAGGAGAATAACATTAAGACCACACCTCATCGACTTGGGGTCCGTTTGGTATGATATAAGTAATTTTCCGAAAAATGTTTTCCAAAAATGACAGTTTTTGAACTGTTACCATGTCAAAAAACAAAAAAAAATGACATTTTTGAAAATATTTTCTTGAACTCTGGTGTGGTTGGAGAGAAAAAAATTCCGAAAAAAAATTATTTATTAATTGGCAAACCGAATATTTTTTGATAATAAATTTTATATTAAAGATTGATAATAATGTCTAGGAGTTGGTTATAGCAGCAGCACTATGAAGTAAAGAGTTGTGATAATTGGGAAGAAAAATGACTTCCGCACAAAAGTGAGGGAACTCATTTTCCCCCTTTTGGTGTTAAGTGTTCTCTGGATATTATATCCAACAACCAAACACCAGAAAATAACTTATCTTCTTTTTGAAAAAATCTGTCATACCAAACACACTCCCAAAGGATGAGTAGCAACTTTTGGTCATTAACAATCTCCATTATACTTGATTAAAGTAACTAACCCTTCACATCACAAATCATAACAAGGAAGTAATGTCTTCATTCAAGTTAGAAATGACTTTCTTAGAGTGAAATGCATATATATCAACATATTGAAGGAATCAGAGTTTTTTTTTTATAAGGTAATATTTGAGTAAGGAATCAGAGTTGAGATTGAGATATCTAAATAACTCAAAGAACTAGCTCCGGCAACAACACATTTACTTTTAGCTATACTAATAAAAGGCAGAAGGAATGCTAAAAAGTGGTGTCTCCCACAGAGCCATAACTTTTCAAGAACGATAAGCAGCTCACATTTTGCACAAGCAGTGTAGAATAATCCCTACTAGTACAAAAGCTAGCAATCCCACAACTCTTACAACTGCTAAGCGACGAGCATTACGGGGTTTAATGCTAAGCACCTTTGATTTGCTTATTGTTTACAAAACCTTCAATTTTGTGAACTATCTATATGCATAGCCAACAAAAAAATAGATTTCTTCCTGACTAATGTCTCTAATAAGACAATACATACTTCTCTCTGTATGCAAACAACAAATATTTTTTGGTTTTAACCCTGCGACATCAGGATATTAGCTGATTGCCTAGAGGAAAAATAAGCACAACTTCAATCAGATCGCAAGCAATACAGACATACATCATAAGATCATACAATAGTTTCGACATCTATATATTCACTTCCTTGGGTAAAATCAGGCTAAAGATGTTGAAGTTAACCAGACATAACAAATCATGAAGCTGTAAAACAGTAATATAACAAGCCATGAATTGTCTTATCTGAGACAGACGTTGCATGAGTCCTCTCTATGGCCAGGAGAGGTGCTGCAAATGCAAGCATCATCTTTGGACTTTAGGAGGCAAAGGATGCATGCATCCAAATGTCGCCCTGGAAAATGCACATGTTCATGAATAAAAATCTTGAGAAAATAAATCCATATGCTTCCAGATTGCGAGGAGACAAAAGAAACGAGTACATAAAATCCATAAGTATGCTACCACAAGGTGTAACGAATTCACTAAATTCAGTGCTTGATTAGCAGCTTCTGAAGTAGAAAAAGAAAAATAGAATTGTTTTATTTGCATCTTAAAGATGATGCTCCATATTATTGATAGGTACATTACATCCTAAAAGCTAACTGTCTTCTTATGCATTTATACATTCTTGCTTTCTTAGAAATCAGAAAACAATTATTCAACAAAAAGTAACTGCTTTGTTTTAATCTGTTTTTGCGCCTCCTTGAAGAAAGGTTTTCGGTTGTAACATTGGACTCTGACATTTCCATAGCAGGAATGTCATTGACTAGATCACAAATCAGGGATAACTGGAAAATACCCAAACTCCTTCAGAAATAATATGATGAAACTTTTAAGTCTTATATTACAAAGTTCAAAGAAGTATGAATTTAAGAATAATTGAGTCGATTTCTTTCCAAGAATATACGGCATGATAACATAGTTACAAATTGGCCAACTGTCTACAAAGGTGGAGGTTAACGACCAAGAGAGAATTAACAAATGTGTCACCTATTTTCATGCTTTTACAATGCTACTCAAGTCAAAACATGGATGAGATCCTACCATGAAAAAGAAAAAAAGCCAAAATGGAGAAATTAATTATCAACTGACATGAATACCAGTTCCAGAAGAAATTAAAGTCCTCAGCTCTGTCAAATGTTCGTCATTTGAAATATGGAGTGCGATGCGGAGATTTGTTAATAATGCTTCTTGTTCCCAACTTAAGGGACCAGAAACATACAATGCCTCCAACGTGCAGCGATAAGCATGCAACTCCAACTCACGAATACTTGCTGCTACATTATTCTTCTCCGAAGAAACACGGCAGCTTTCCTCCTCACGTTCTTCTGCTGAACTTTGAAAAGACTCTGCATCACTGCACAGAAGATCAGGTACTTGACAATGAACTTCAGAAAAGCTAGAAACTTTATTTGGACTCTCATGATTAATACTACAACTACCGACGGAGCATGCATCGCTATCAGAATCATTAGATTCTCCAATTCTTGCAGGGGAATAGCCATTGGCGCCACTTCTTTTTGCAGGCATCAATCCGTAATATCCATCAAACCAATTGTTAAACGAAGCATTCACATACTTTTCACCCATCATATTTCCTTTGCACCTGACATTAACATGTGTCTTTCCCTCTAAGGAAGACGGAACTATTTTCCGTCTCTTAAAATCTCCCTGAATGTTTCTAGATGATTCGTCTGACACCCTCTTGAGCAACACCAAAGAGCTAGCATTACACTTCTGCCTTTTAAAGTTTCCATTCCTAGCACTGAAGTCCATGCTCACCTTTGTAGAAGGTTTTTGAGCAGGAAGCTGGTCAGGTTTCGCACACGTTCCAGATCCCTGTAAGTGAAAACCGGCATAGAGTCAATAAATGCATCACAAATAAGGGTTACCTTTCCACAAAGACACTTCCTAGACAATGACAAAATAACCAACAATAATCAGAATCGATAAACAGAGGTTTGTCTAAAAGGGCAAAACTCCCAAACAACAAAACTTAACAGATACCCAGATATCATTAAGAATTTCTATCTGATAAAATTCAATGGATAAGATTGGAGGAAAAGTGGGATGCCTAATTTCTTCTATCATTTAAATTAGAGATAATTACATTCCAATGTCATTCGGTGATCTTATTTACAAAATAGCCAGCAAATGTATGGGTTTGGATATTTAAGTATAAATATATATACAATATACATACAATTATATATATATATATACACACACACACACACACACATAATCAGTGTATAGGTTGTATATTTTTGGCTAGCACCCAAAATGAAAGAAGCCCTTTAAATTACTCGTGAATAAAGTCAAAATTCAAAACAAGAAGGGAGAAAAATAAAGACTTGCCTTTCCAATCAAGTGCCATTTTTCGTCTTGCCAACATATATATATATATATATATATATATATATATATATATATATATATATATACACATACACACACACACACACACATAATCAGTGTATAGGTTGTATATTTTTGGCTAGCGCCCAAAATGAAAGAAGCCCTTTAAATTACTCATGAATAAAGTCAAAATTCAAAACAAGAAGGGAGAAAAATAAAGACTTGCCTTTCCAATCAAGTGCCATTTTTCGTCTTGCCAACATTGTCGCACTCTGGTGTTTGATCTATGAACCCTAATCTCCTGCGAACACCCAGTCGGATGTACCAAATAATAATCTCTATTCAAAACCTTCATAATAATAGCAGTTCTCCAACAACAATTATCGAACACCTCGATAATCTGACCACTTTGCCCATTCTCCACACCTTCTAGAGTCGGGGGATGTGGCCTAATGTCCCTCCTCGTAACCCTCTCGACCCTCGTTTCTCTTTCCGTACATGGATAATAATCATACCTTACAGAGTAGGTATGTCCATTACCGGAAACGATCTCTGTGGGACACCAAGATACGGGTGAATCCTTCTTGTTCATCACCTCAACTTTACTTCCTTTTTTAAACATCATGACCCTATGATTCAACCCCACAACCAATAACCTGATTTTCACAAAGAAAAAGAAAAACATGAGAACAAAAGCCTGTCCAAGTAAATTTAATATGAGATCAACAACAACAACAACATACCCAATGTAATCCCACACAGTAGGGTCTGGGGAGGCTGAGATGTATACAGACCTTATCTCTACCTTTGCGGGGTAGAGAGGTTGTTTCCGATAGATAAATTTAATATGAGATCAAAACAACAGATAGACATAAATGGCATATAAATCACAATATATTCAACTAAATGTAAAGTGATATATACAAGAGATAAATATCAAGAATTTCTTTTTACATCAGATGATTCAAAGATATACCAAAATCTATACTCAAAGCCCCAAAAATTAACAACAGAAAATCCCACAACAAAAAAAAAACATTACTCAAGGTAAAACATGAAATAAAAATTAAAAGGGTACTAACAAATTTCAAAATACTAGAGAAAATCACATTGATCAAAAATAAAATAAAAAATTACTCAAGGTAAAACATGAAATAAAAATTAAAAGGGTACTAACAAATTTCAAAATACTAGAGAAAATCACATTGATCAAAAATAAAATAAAAAATTACTCAAGGTTAAACATGAAATAAAAATTAAAAGGGTACTTATAAATTTCAAAATACTAGACAAAATCACATTAATAAAAAAATTAAATTAAAAAAATTCAAGAATCCAAACTAGAGTAGGCACTAATCACAACGTATGTATACAAAACTAAAAAAATAGAGAAAATCAACAAATTAATAAATAAAGATTCAAACTTTATGGATGAATTCAAGAAATATTCCAAAATTACCCAGAAATTTTACAAACAAAAAAAAATCAATCAATTAAGACACAATTAGGTTTAACAAATTCAAATAAATAGATATGAAATTAAAGACCTTTAATTCAAATTGATGCAATGTTTGAGCTTATGAAGTTGTTGATCACAACTTAGATTGATTTATTCAAAGAAATAAAATGAATTTTTGTTTTTATTGGATTTGGGAAAATGGTATTATTTGTGTTCTAGGGTTTGGTCTTTGGGGGAAAGAAAATTAAATAAGAAAATGAAATAACTCAAATATTTATATTTTGAGGGGAAAAAATAAGGAGAAGGGTATTATTGGAAGATGATGATAAATTTGATTCCAAAATTTGATCTACCAGAAAAAACTCCATGAATCGATGCACGCTTTTTCTGTTTTGTTTTTCAAGAATATTTAATTTTTTTTTTTATAATGTTTACTTCCAACTCCAAGTACAAATCCATTTTGTATGACATGAAATATTCTTGAGAAAAATATATTTTAGCTAAAAAAATATTCTTTTCTTTTAATTTATATGATATTTTCTTTAGGACATTCAAAATATTTAGCTTCAATTTAATTTTATACAATTTTCATTATCATTGAGATGATTAGATTTAGGAAAATAATTGCGGTATAAATTTAATGGAGTATATAAATTTTCAGAAAACTTTACGTATGTTGCAAGTCTTGTATTTTATTTTGTAGCGAATGAAACATGAGATAACTTACAGAATTAATTACCTTGATTTCAATTTTCTATTTCTTTTTGTTTTTAAAACAAAGTTAAGTTTGTGACTTGAGCTTATACACTACATATTAAGTTTGTGAACTTTGATCTTATACTACACTACATATCCTATTTTTAATACAAAATCAAACATCTGCCAAGAAAAGTAAATGCACAAACTAATAAAATCCAATAATTATTAATTTCTCATATTACAATCTCTGCGACATATATTATGAATAAGACGAAACATTTACTCTTTAATTTTAATATGATGCTTTCTCTCTTTTCAACCGCTACTTTAATATTTACTTGATACGCCACTAATATATTATAAGCAAATACTTAGATAGCTTTTCAAATTTGGCATGATTGATAGGTTAAACACGACTCAACTACTGATCAATTAGACATCTCAACTAAAGCTGGCCAGTGGGTCGGGACGGCCTGGTCCCGGCCCCGTCCCGCCCGACACCGCCCCGAACCCGAGTAGTAAAAAAAAAATTGGTATCGGGATTCGAACCGGGATGGGACGATGTCTCGTCCCGCCCCAGTCCCGCCAATCCCGCCCCGATCCCGCCCGTAACCCCCCATTTGCAAAAAATAACCGTTGCACCAACGGCCATTTTAGATTTTGGCCGTTGTGCAACTGCCATTTTTGGCCTCCCCCAACCCCCCTACCCCTTAATATTTATTTTTAACCCATAAGTTATATATTTACACTTTAACCCAATTTTTCAACTATAAATAACTCATTTTCTCTTCATCTTTCTCACAAATCTTCCTACAATCTCTCAATGTATCTCTCTACAAGTCTACATTGTTTACTAAATATTCAATTTTATTTATTCATTTGGGAATTGGGAGTGAAGTTGGCAACTAGCTTGAGGATCTTCCATCGAGCAAAGTTTCAATTTTCAACCTCTCGATTACACGTCGACGTTACGTCGGCATTTGGTATATTCGTTCCTTCATTAAATTATTATTGTCTGTTTATTTTATTTTGCGCACTTAATTTTATTATCTTTAATTATTTATTATCATAATTAAAATGGAAGGATTAAGAGGTATGTTTAAGGGTAAGGGTGCTTCTTCTAGTAGGGGCAACAAGGGCAAGGGTACTTCTTCTAGTCATCCTATTCCTACACAAGATGATTTTGTTGATACTGAACATTTTCCTACAATACCATTAGATTTAGACGAGGAGCTATTTTCTGAAACTCAAGAAGACTTTAATTTAGACGATGATCTAGATGATACACCCACTAATGTTGATGACAACACACCCATTAGTGCACCTTCAACTGAAATGTCTCCTATTCCCCCTAGTATGAGACGAGGTCCAGCAAAACGATCATTAAAATCATATGCATGGATATTTTTTGATAGGGACGTAGATAATCAAGTAGCTAGATGTAAAATTTGTAAAGATGTTTTAAAATTTAAAACTGGAAAAGGTCACGGTGGGACGGGGGTTTAATGAGACACGTAGTAAGGGCTCATCCAGCTAGGTATGTCCAATACCAGGCTTCAAAATCGGATGCGCAAACGTCCGCTCCATCGGGACAAGGTTCACATACTGATACTGTTCCGAAACAAGTACAGGGTCAAATTAACCCTATGACGGGGGGAATTATAGGCCATAAATACGATAAACATAGAGATAGAGAAGCAATAGCAAAATTAGTTGATGTGGAGGGTTTGCCTTTTTCATTTCCTTCATCTCCCGGTTTTATTCATTACATTAGAGATATGTATAATCCTGCTTTTAACAATTTTCCTAGATCAACTGTTAAGAGAGATGTATTTAAATTCGCACATGAATATCAATAGTATTTACGTTATTCATTATATCATTTTAATGGCAAAGTGGATATCACTTCTGATATAGGCCGTAGTACTAACGGACATGATTATTTAACGGTAACTTGTCATTGGATAGATTATAAATGGTCTATACAAAAACGTATCTTAGCTTATAGATATATAGATGATAGGCACACTAGTACTTTTATTGCAGAAAATATTTATCAAGTGTGCCATTATTACGGAATAACTGATAAAATTATGATTATTACATTAGATAACGCTTCTTCTAACAATTACGCTATTACAATTTTAAAAAATAGTTTAACTCCATCTTTTTCAGATCATTTTCATATAAAATACGTGTGTCATATATATAACTTAATTGTAAAGGATGGTCTATCACTTTTTGAAGACATTCTTAGTAAAATACAATTTGCTATAAACTTTATTTTTAAAAGTAATAGAGTACAACGAAGAAAAGAATATAAAAAAACTTCTCACGATTGTGGACTACCTTATAGAAAAATTCCAGAAGAAGTATCCACTAGGTGGAATTCTTTATACGAGCAACTACTTGTTGCTTATGACTATAGAAAACCTATAACTTTATTTTTTTAACTCTCATAATCAAAATTCAGCTGATATTGTTGTAGATAGTGATTGGGTAAAAATTTCCGAACTTATTGTATTTTTAGATAAACTTTTTCAAGCAACAAAAGAATTTTCCGGTATATATTATCCTACTATTTCAACTATGTTGTTTTATATAACTCTAATATTTTTATTACTTAGTGAATATATGGAAAAACCAGCTTATATTGCAGCTATTAAAAAATATTTATCAAAATAAAAAATATTTTATTCGTATTCTCACTATTTATATTATTGGTGTTGTATTAAATCCGACTATTAAAATAGACGGTACTAAATCACTTATTGAAACTATTTACGATTGTATAGAAGTACTACCACCTCCAAGTCCAAAAAATCCAAATCACCCACCACCTATTGAACAAACTAAAGAAGAAGTGTTGTCTAGCGTAGAAAAGCAATACAAGAAAATATATAGGTTTTACCAACAAGAAAGTGCTAGTAACCTACCGGCTTCCATACCATCTTCTTCATCTTCAACACAACCTCACAAAAGACATGTTGTTTCTGCGGCTAGTATTGAAAGCCTCATAAATAGAATGTGCGGCCGTATCGCTACTAACCAAATTAGCGAGTTTGATATTTTTGTTTTGCAGAGTTCTGTACCGTACCAAGAAGTTATCAATAAAGATGGACATAAAGACTTGCTGAAATACTGGAGGGGGAATGAGAAGACCTTTCCGACACTTTCAATGATGGCCCGAGATGTTTTGAACATTCAAGCGTCATCAACTGCGTCTGAAAGCGCTTTTTCTGCCGGCAGATATCAAATAGGAGACCACATACACTCATTAGCCGGAGACAGCTTGAAAATTGCAGTATTATTCAGAGATTGGATACGAGCGGAGCGGAGAAGGTGCGGTCAACCGGAGATCAATGAAGAAGAAGATGAAAACTACAACGAAATCTTATCCGAATGTGGTGGAAGCGACGTGGATCAATTTGACCAACAAATACCAATTCCAACCGAAGAACCACAGGAAATTATCAAAAAATTAGAACAGGTTTTTTTTAGAATGTAATTTTTTTAATTGCAATTTTATTATGTAATTTACAACTTTTGGACAACACCACAAAGTTGCAATTTCGACAATTGTATTTGTATTACAAAAAATCATGTCTATTAAATAATATAAGAGGCACAAAAACAAACTTGGGATATTTTTATTACACTATCTTGTCTTGTTTAATTATTGAGTTTTTTTTATGCATATGTTATTAAAAAAAAGGAAAATCGCCGGAACACGATACTGATCTTGCCCCCGACCCGATCCCACCCCGACCCGATTCAGACGGGATCGGGACGGGACTTCGGTAAATCCCGCCAAGCCCCATCCCGCCTGACCCCGTCAGCCCCGATCCCGCCCCCTTCACCCGTCCCGCCCCGCCCCGACCCGACCCGACCCTGTCAAACCCGGCCCGCCAGACCCAAGCCCGACCCACTGGCCAACTATAATCTCAACTGAACAGAAATGTCGTCTCTTAATAGTTAAGTTCGCAAAACCAATTGTGTGAGCATTAATAATGTGATATAATATGAGACTCAAAATAACACAATAACCAACACCAGATAGAAAATAGGGAGGATAGATAAAAATTATGAGATAGAGAAATTAATCAATTGAATGAATGCAAAATTAAGCATTCAATTAAATGTTTGTGATTTAATAGAGAAAAAAATCCATTTTATAAGGGAATACTTATGTAAGTTATCAAAATGATTCAATTAGATATAATGTTCTTCCCCAAAACTCACAAAGGAGCATAAATGATAAATGTTCATTCAAAAACTAATTAATGGACCAAACCTTAATTTCTACTAAGCTATTTATAATAGCAGATAAACTAATTGTCACGACCTATGGCACATATCTTTCGCTTTGGGCCTAGATCTATACGGATGGTCTTCCGGGCTACGCCACATTGAGCCCCAAAAGCGTGTGTATCATTTTGATAAGTTTTGTTATTTTATGTTTTGATGATTTGTCAAACTTTTGAGGAACCAGACAGAGACCTGGTCTGCTATCTGTTCCCTTAGTTATCGTACAATAAACAGTTACAGTTGTAAAGTTGTATTGTTCACTGTAGAAGTACGTCAGCACTGCTGCAGCGTGTTGTGGTCAAACAATGTGATGAGTAGTCCTTATATCATCCCACATGCTCCCCAATATATATATATACAACATGTTACAAGGTTTTGCAACAACACTTGAAAACCTAAAATCACTTTCAAAGTGCAGCTGCCACAAGTCTCCAGGTGCTCTCAAGAACAAAGCCGAACAAACTGAAGGACCAGATTCCGACACTCAAGATATCTAAGTTCTTAAGTTTGTTTTGAGTGTGTCTTTGTTCTTTATTGTAAATCCTACACTACTTTTAAGAAGTGTCATAGTAGGACATATTTCAACATTTGTTGGTTTATGTTCTTGGCTAGAGTTAGTCAAGATTCATAGCTTTGAAATAGAGTTATTGTAAAGGGTTTACAATAGAGGTATTGTAAGGGGTGAGGGATTAATGGTTTTAATTTCTAGGTTGCAATAGGTTGTAATATGAAGTTGCGCAGTTATTGAAGTTGAAAATCTTACTTGGTAGGTCGTGATTTTTAATCCCTTGAGCAAAGAGTTTTACAAATAAATATCGTGTGTTATTTTCTTTCTATTTTACTTGAGGGAACAGATAGAGAACCTGGTTCTCTATATTGTTTGGTTGACTCATAGTTTCTATCAAGTGGTATCAAAGAAAATGCTTTATAAAAGGTTAACACCTAGAAAGAATCTCTCAAATGGCTGCTCCACCAAACTTAGAGAAAGGACAATCGACTACCAGACCACTAAGGTTCAATGAAAAGTACTATGGGTGGTGGAAGACAATGATGCACGATTTCATCATGGCCGAAGATTCTGAGTTGTGGGACATCATCTATGATGTTCCTCATGTGTCCATGAACACAGATCTAGTTGGGCTTACAACTGCTCCAAAAGCAAGAAAAAAGTACAATGATATGGACAGAAAGGTTGTAGAGAAAAACTTTAAGGCTAAGAATATCCTTGTTTGTGGTATTGGACCAGATGAGTACAATCGGGTCTCATCTTGTGTATCTGCTAAGGAGATTTGGGAAGCTCTCCAAATAGCTCATGAAGGAACTACTCAAGTTAAGGAGTCCAAGATCGATATGATCACCATAGAGTATGAGTTGTTTAAGATGAGAGAGGATGCATCTATCCAAGAGATACATATCAGGTTCACCTCTATAATCAATAAGCTTAACTCTCTGGGAGAAGTCATTACAACCAATAAATAGAAAATTGCTTGATCTTGCCAGACTCTTTGGATAGCAAGGTGAATTCCATATATAAAGCCAAAAACCTGAAGATGCTGACCATTGATGAGCTGATTGGAAATCTCAAGACTTATGAGATGAATAAAGCCAGGAAGAAACTAGAAAAGAGTGAGGCAAAGAAGGAGAAAAACCTGGTTCTCAAAGCTGCCAAAGTTGACTCAAGCAGCGACGAAGCTGATATGGCATACCTTACTCACAAGTTTCAAAAGATGGTTCAGAAAAATGGTGGGATCCCAAGAATAAGAAGCTCCAACAGAAACTTTAAAGGAAATGACAATTGCTTCCACAAGTGTGGGAAACCTGGTCACTTCATTAAAGAGTGTCTACTTCATAAGCAGGACAATCAAAATAATAAGACTGCTAAGAGGAACCAAGTCCTTGATAAGAAGTTCAGGAGGAAAGATGGGGCTGATGACCTGGTGAAGCAAGCTCTTGCGGCTTGGAGAGACTCATCAAGTGAATCTGAAGATGATGATGACTAGGGTGATACATCAATGATGGCCATCGACAATGAACCTTCTGAATATGAGTCAATATTTGCACTCATGGGCAAGTCTGATGCGGAGGATGATGATGAGCAAGGAGAGGTAAATGTTCTTGATGTTTAGAAAAACTTAAAAGTTTACTCTCAAAAGAAACTCATATCGTTAGCAAATGCGTTAACTGATGCTTATCATTCTCTTGTCAAAGAACAAATTTCTCTAAATGATGAAATTGGTGATTTAGAACAAGAGAGTGATGATTTGATAGTTTCCATTATAGATCTGAAAGAATAGGTTGATGAGGTAACTCAATAAAACATCATATTAGAAAATCAAATGAAAAAGAGTATGAAAACTCTCTCTAAAGGAAAATGTGTAGCTAGTGAGACTCAACTGGAGGTTTAGAAGGAGCTTAAGAAAATGAAACTGAGTCTCACTACTAAGGTGGAAAAGAACAGATAAATGATTTAAAAGGGTAAAATTTGATCTTGTTAATGCACTTCCCTGGACCTGGTTCTCTGATGTAATTACCTCCATGTACAAGAGTAAAGGAGGGGTAGGCAATGGCTTGGTTTTGAAAAAGAAAAGACTCCTTACAATCCTCACAACAAATATGTATGTACAATTGAAAACTAGTTATGCACTCATTGTGGTCAGACTGGCCATTACAAAAATACCTGCAAAGCCAGAATTCAGTTATTTCATAAAAATAAGAATTTTATTAAGAAAGGAGTCATAATGGAAGGATCTGGTCCTCCAAAGAGAAAAAATGTCTTGCCTGCCTAGGCCAAAAAAGTCTGATTCACCCATTCTACAATTACAAGGGACCCAAACTAGTTTGGGTTCCCAAATCTACTCAGTGATCTTGCTTACAAGCTAAGGAGAAAGGGAGTTGTTAAAAATGATATATGGACAATGACTGCTCCAAGCATATGACTAAAATAGAGGATTCTCTCTCCTCAAAGCCTTTTAAGGATGAAGCGTGTCTGTTGGTAATGGGAAGAAGTGGCACATCCTTGAAATCAACAATACTGAGAAAATAAAGTAACGTGACAACTGGAACTTGGTGCTGAAGGACATGGTTCTCGTTATGTCACAGACTAAGTTCACAATCAACAAGGTGTGTATCCGTGTGTTGAAAGGAAGCAGTCAGGTTTTCGTTCAAGTAAAAGAAGGTGGTACACGATCATTTCTTTGCTTGAGAAAATTCCCTATGAGCTACTCAATGGGAGAAAACCCAAGCTGAATTACCCAATAGTTTTTTGATGCAAATGCTTTGTTCTAAAAAATGGTAAGGAGGTTGTGGGAAAGTTTTGATGCTAAAAGTGATGAGGATTGGATACTTTTCACACAACCATGCCTACAAAGTCTTCGATAAAAAAACTCAATGTGCATGGGATCTTTGATGAATCGAATGATTTAGGGGACAAATACGTGCAGAATGATTAAGCTAAAGATGGAGAATCTTCAAAGGTTCCCGATGAGATCAGTGAGACTTCAACTGGAGTGGCTATTCTGATGAGCCAAGGCAAGCAAGATAATGATGCAAAGTCTCTAAGAAACATGCAGGAACTTGGTGCTTTTATTATTTCTCATGAAACAGTATCAGGTACCCTGGGATTTAGACAAACCAATCATGAGATCCAGCCTGTTGTGAAGAAAATGATGTAGTATACTCAGTAGCACCTAGTACATCAGATCCTCAAAAGCATTGGTCAGCATGAGCGGTGTAGGAGGAACTTTATCAGATTGAGAGAAATCAAGTATGACACCTGGTACCCAGACCTTGAGACATAACTATCATAGTAATCAGGTCAAGAAAACTCCAAATGACACTATAATCAGTCAATAAAACAATATCAGAAAGTTGCTGAAAAGGGTTTGAAATGGAGAATGCTAAAACCATTGAGACTCATATAGCCACTGCTATGTGGCTGGACATGGATGAATTTGGTTCTCCTATGAATAAAATCATGTATAGAGGTTTTATTGGTCCCTTACTTTATTTGATTGCAAGCAGACCTGATATTGTGGTTAGTGTTGGTCTATGTGCAAGATTTCAATAAAGTCCAAAGGAATCCCATCTGAAGGTTGTAAAAAGAACTCTGAGATATCACAAAGGGACTACAGACCTGGTCCCTCTTCATTCCTCAAGAGATAATCTTTGACTTGGTTGGGTGTGTTGATGCGGATTATGCTGGATATTTGGTGGTTAGAAAAAGAACATCTGGAATTTTTTCTGGGATCATGTTTAATCTCATAGAGTACAAAGAAATGAATCTATGTGGCTCTTTCTACCGCAGAAGCTGAATATGTAGTCGTTGCCTCTTGATGTTCTCAACTGCTCTGGATAAAGCAATAACTTAAGGATGATTAAGTGTCTACTGAGTATGTGCCCCTGTTGTGTGAAAATACAAATGTGCTCAATATGGCAAAGAGTACAATGCAACACAAGAGAACCAAACTTGTTGGATGTCATGCATAATTTCCTAAAGGATAACATTGAAAAGGGTTTGATGAGTGTAAAGTTCTGAAATCTGAGAACCATGTAGCAAATATATCTATGAAGGCATTAAGCAGGGAGCATGTTGAAAGAAATCAATTGGAGTTATACTGGATCAAGCTTAACTAACTGGTCTTTCACAAGTTCCATCAGTGATTGGCTATGATAGGAGGAAAGGTACAATGCTAAAAAGTACTTTTCTGTGGCATCTAACTCACTCATATACTGTTACAAGTATACACGCATGGCAGGTTCAAGACAACTTGAGCATAAGTGATATTGCACACTTCAGAGTTCTTGCTTAAAATTTTCAAGAAAATTTTCCAGGGACCTGGTTCCTGTGATCCAGGTTAGTAGTCTATTCAGTGCTTATATATTTTTTGAACTGCTTAAGGTTCCAAGTCAGTTATGAGTTCCCTCTTTCAAAATTCACAATAATTTTCCTTCCAAATCATTGCATCATTCTTGAATCGACCTGATCATTCTTTTTACACCCAATCACAATTGTCACCTTCTTTATCTTAAATACATTTTTTCTTACCTCTCTTTTCTCACTTAAACTCCTAAAATCTAATTTCTGCTCCCCATCTCTCCCAAACATAACAATTATCTCCATTCTTCTACATTCCTTATATGTTCCTTCTCTAACCAAAAGTTAACCATGTCTCACAAAGAATCCTCTATTTCAAACTTGGCTGAGATAAATCCCACACCATTACTTTCCAACGCTTCATCATTTACTAAACCGATGCCCCCTACTTCACCTCTAAAATGCCCAATCTCTGCTAACCAAACCCCACTGCCATATTCCCAAAACCCTCCATTTTTGTTCCTCATAGAACTAGTAAACACCGAACCCCAAAGAAATTCGTATCATTGTCCTTGATTTCTGGTCAGATTGAAAAGCCCAACTCAATGGAAAGTGGGAAAACCGTCTCTATATCAAAATTTCTTCCCAATTCAAAGGAATTAGAAGAAAAAGATGATGAAATTGAGGTTACAAACCAAACGGTTGAGGAAACACGGGTATAAATTGAAGTGAATGAAAACCTGGTCTCTAGCGACATACAAAAGAGTGGTGTGGATAGTATTATAGAGAGGCAAATCAAAGTTATCGACAAGGACATTATTGAGGACACCACTGCAAAATCAGGTAATTCTATTCCATCTGATAGTGTCAAAGGGGAAATGAGTCATCAATAAAGTGTGTTTAGTCTATATTTGAGATTACTGGTGGTTTTATTGATACTCTACAGGTCATGAGATGTGGTGAGAGAGTTGAGGGAGTTCAAAGGGGAAATGGTAGTTGAGGGATTTCAAAGGGAGTTCGAATTGTCACCAAAATTTTGAGGATTAGAGGAAGATGTCATCATGACCACGGGGCTAGCACTCGTAGCCGCCTTTTTAGCCAAGTCGACTTCTTTCAAAGTAAGCATGGAGCGGGCCTGATAGAACTTCGGAATATGATTACTTTGACGAATGAGAGTTCCAACGCCACTATAGGCCTCGGATAGGCCAGCAACCATCTGTAGAACAAGACGATCTTCACTAACTGGCGCACCAACGTTGCGGAGTTGGTCCGCTAATTCTTTCAACCTTTTGTAATAAGCTAAAACGTTTGGGAAATTTTCCATGTTGACGTGGGGAAATTCATGTTCAAGGGTAACAACTCTAGAATTTTGATTATCTTGGAATATGTCACGCAACCTATCCCACATAACGATCGCCGTAGCCTCTGGCTCAATAATCGTCTGCAATAGGTCGGTAGAGATAGTAGAATAAATCCACTGAAGGACAGTGGTATCAAGTGTGATTCATAATTTAGGGTCATCCTCGCGTTGAGGCACCTCCGTATCTTCAGGAGCCACAAGGATTATGTGATGTATTACTTGATGCGAACGAGAGTGAATTTTGAACAACTCGGCCCATGTCGCGTATTGGACGTTGTCTATTTTGAAGAATTAGAGGAATATGATTCTTGATGTTAGAAACAACAAGGGCATGGTGAAACGTGTTCCTTGACGTAGACATAATGAAAGAACAATAAGTGAAAGAGAGATTTGGAAGAGAGAATTGGAGAGCGGAAAACAGATGCGGAAATCGAGAATGGGCTCTCAGATTCTGCTTGGCCGAGGAACAAGAAATTTTTGGGAGAAAATTTTTGTTTGACCTAGACTTTTGATACCATGAAAGAAATAATCTCTTAATTATTTTCATTAACTGAAAGAGAATATATACCATTTACATATTTTCATAATAGAAGAATCATATTCCTAAAACTTTATTCTATTTGAAAACTAACTATACAATTATGGTAAGTGTACAATACTAATTACACTAAAACATTACATTACATAATTGTACAAAATAAAGGAGACTGCCCACGGGTGAGCAGTGCAATATCGAGAACCGAACATAATATACATAAATATACTCATGTATATTCGTGTATATTATATATATTTAACATTTCTTTACATAGCCAATTAATTATTTAAATTGTAGTCATCCCCTTACTTAAATCTTCACTTAGTATATTGTAGACCGACTTCAATACATATTTCTTTCAATGGTCTTCTAAAGTGTCAAAATACTTTGAATCTAGTTGACGGTCTTCATATCCATGATGGTTAATTCGTATCCCATCATGATATGTCAAAGAACGAATAAAATAGAAGCACGTGTCACCAGAAGAAAAAACAAACGAAAGAAAATTTCCCCACCCATCCACATCTTTCTAGTAAGAACAAACCAAACTTTATCTTCATTCATTTGCTTCTGCAAATTCACATGTAAGATTTAGCTATCAATTATTCCATTCGTCTTCTCAAGTGGTCCCCTTCACATATTTATTATATTGCTTGAATTCTTAAAAAATATTGACATATATGTATTAAATTTTCTCAAAATAATATATTTTTGAAGAACTGACTAAATACGTTAATATTTTTGAAAAATTTGAACAACATAGATATTTATAATGTCGTAACAACTTGCGTTATGAGTAAAAAGACCAGTATAAACAAGAATCAGTAGTGAATTAGCATTCATGAACTAATATTTCTCCAAATAATATACTGGTTATTAATTGTCCAAGTTGAAGCTAGATATGATATATAGTCAGATTGGTTATTCTTGTAGCTTGTTCAGTTAAGTCTAGACAAAAGTGATTTTATTTTGTAATGATAATAATTTGTATGCGCACTTCGATTAATTTCTTAGGTATATAATCTCATAACAAATATTGAGATAGTTCTGTTTATAAAGGTCGTATAAATATGATTTTAGTGTAACTCTTTCTTGAAATCTCTCAAATTTTCTTCCAAAAGACCCTACTAAACTTTCAATTTATTAATTTGGGAAAAGGGATAAAATGAATAAAAGACAAATGATTAAATCCAATAATGGTAGTTATTTAATCCAGCTCTATTTACCTACTCCCTCCGTCTCAATTTATGTAGCATTATTCATTTATGAAGAATTAATTTGATTATTTTTAGGCTAACTTAATATTTTAGAATTAACTTTAGATATATATTCAAATATTATACGAAAAACACATAAATTGTAATTTTTCTCATGTCAATATAAGAAAAAAATACATTTTAAAAATTTACATACGGAAAAGTATCGGGATAGAGGGAGTACTATTAATCTAACCCCCCCCCCCCCAATGCTATAAATAAAAGCAAGAGGGATATATAGATTTTTCTTAAAGTACTTTTTATCATAAAATTAGAAAGAAACTAGGTATATAGTAATAGTTTATGGAAGGAAAAAAAAGTTTTAGCACCAACCAACCCCATCTATCATCTCGTCTAATGTCTTTTTCTAAATGTAAACTGAATAAAACTTTGGATCCGTGACATTTTGTCTCGAATTGTAACTTTTTGATTATGGAATTATATATCTTTTTAAAATTGTCTCATCGACCTTGGCAAATGCTTAGTACAATTATTGAAGCCCACAAAAATGTAACAAAGACTTACAGTATAGTGAGATTGATAGGAGTTCTCTAACCTTTTCTCCGCTCATGTAACCATAAAAATATTTGAAATTTTGTGAATTAAGTTATTGAATATTTGTTAATGTGCATGTGTCTTTACCCCTATGTATATACATAGCAAAGCTCAAATGAGGAAACAATTCACTTGTTTTTATTACCAATTTAATAAATTTAGCTTCGACCTGCCTTTGTTTTTCTTTTAATTGACATATCTTAGTTTTCTGAAACTCTAAAAACAATTTATTCGTTTACTTGCCTTCATTATAAAGAAACCAATACTATTAAATGGTGGTTAATTAGTTTATACAAGGATATATAGATACTTTATCCATTATAAAAGCCATCTAAACTCAGATCTATATGGCTGTCGAAATCTTAACATACAATCAATTCTCTACTTGTTAACAACTTAATAACTATTAATTAATAAAATTTCATGAAATGAATCTAGTTTCAAGTTTAAAATTAATAATCACCTAATAGTTAAGAATTTCATAAATAATTTCCTTAAGTATATTCCATATACCAATAGGTCCAATACAACAATACTGACCAGGGGTGTACATGGACTGAGTTGCTTCGGGTTTTTCAAATATCAAATCAAACCAATTGTGTCGGGTTTTTAAATTTATAAACCAAATCAAACCAACAAAAATTGGGGTTTTCAACTTCGGGTTTTCTCGAGTTTTGTGATTTTCTCGGGTTGTTTGAATTTTTTTCAGTAAAGTCTTCATACAAAACATATAACTTGTGCTTCAAATATTTATTTAGTCTTAGTAATATACAACTATCTAATTAAGGTGTTTTCTAAGAAAATGACACAAAATGTGAGATAAGTGATGATATTGTACTAAAATATTTAACTAAAGAAGATAATGAAATCGCTAAACAATAATGATAATTATCATAATCTAAAAGTACTAAAAGAAAAAAAGTACGACTAATTATTAGTACATGATTATATATTAAAGAAAAACTAAATTAAATTATGTTTTTTCACTGTCTAACCAATACAAAACTAATAGTACGTAGTAATAGATATCCAACATTATTGTTATTCCTAGTGTTAGAATTGAAGTTCTTTTGTTAGCATTAGTATTGATTTCGGCTTTATTTGAGTTACTAACATCAAGGGGCTATAAAACTTATTGTACCATTAAAAATTCTAAGTTTAAGCTTGAAATAATATGTCAAAAGACAAAAACTATGAAAAACTTAAGAAATATTTATAAATTACATTATAAATAAATATTTTTATGTATAAAATATTTTAATTGTATACATATACTTTCGGATTGATTTGGTTCGGTTTGACTCGGATTATCGATTTGGTGCGATTTGTCGGTTTTCTTTGTACACCCCTACCCCTAATACTGACGATAACAAAATTGTCAAATGATGTCACTCATAGTAAAAAGTAAAATATAATGCACTTAGATTAATTGTGGCTAATTACTTATGGGGGAAACGAGTGCTTAATTCAATCATGTTTGAAAATCAGCGTTACTTTATTATGAAATAAAGGAAATCTAGATACAATATTTTTCCTTGTATGAATTGTTAGATATAGTTGGCTCATTTTTTCAAATAAATATAAAATTATGTTAATCATAAATTGCATTTGTGAATATGTTGATTTGATCCATTGATGTATGTATTGTTTGATATGAGTGTATTCAGTTTTAATTCAAGTGAGCGTATTGGGAGTTGTGGCGATAATAGTACATGTTTGCAGATGTTGCTTGTTTGTTTGGAAAATAGGCTAACACTCCTTGTACGTGATGACAGTTTTCACGGATGCAAGTTCATTAACTGTAATAAGAAAAATAATTATCAAATTAATTAATTTTTTCAGGATATTGATCAACTATCCATTTTCTGTTTGCTGTTATGTGACCAGGAGATCATGTGTTCAAGCCGTAAAAATAGCTGCAGAAATGCAAGGTAAGGTTACGTACAACAGATCCTTGTGATCCGGCCATTCCCCGAACCCCGTACATAGCGGAAACTTAGTGCACCGGACTGCCTTTTTATTCAGACCATCACTTACTCCTAATTTCCAATTTCAGTTATCAATTCAGCTTCCAATTAAATATTAGCGATCAGATTATGAAATGTTAAATATATGAAGAAAATTGAAATTACAGTAACAATCTAAAATTTTAATTTTGATCAACGCAATAAATTAACTGAAAATGAACATGATACCAATTTTCTAAAATAACCAATTGTCAAATCCATTTTTTTCAAAAAGAGTTGTTAGTAGTATAATGCACTTTTCCATCCCTTTCACCATACTGATTAAATTAATTACAATTTTGTTCTTTTGTTAACCAATGTGTTGTTGCCCAATTTTTTTGGTCTACTAGTCCTTTGTTTCATCCACTTATCTAACTAATCAATTATGTCACAGTTGCCCAAATTCCAGAACTCAAACATAGTCTTATCCACAAACCCAAACTCTTTTTTACCAAGTTTTGTGGGGTCATATTTTTGTGCTTATCTTTAATTTTTACTCCTCATGACAAATAACTTTTTGAACATAAGTTTAAATTTTTGCAATATCTCATAAGTTATGTCTCGTGTTTTAAAAAAATTACGCCTCACATATTTAAATTTATTTTAAAGGGCAAATATTGGAAACCAGCCTACTTGAAGGGAAAAATTAAAACCCAATCCATTTGAAGGGAAAATCATGCAATTATAATAGTTTTGTGCTCTTCCTAATTTTTAGAGGCACTTGCACAAATAAACTTTTTTAGCCACTATTTAATTCAATGAGTTTAAATAAAATTTAAAAGGTAACCTCAAAAAAGATAATACTGTGTAAATAATCTTCGTCCTAATTAAGGTGTTTTAAAAAAATTAAAGTGCCAAAAATTCTTATAGTTACTTCATCTAAATTTTTTATGTTTTTCTTAAAGTAATAAGGCGGCCTAGTCACTTCCAGCCTTATAATTGAGAAATAGTCATTGTCACGGAATTACAAATTCGACAGGTGAAACTTCATGATAATGTCCTGAAGTTTCATTTGTGAAATTTGAAACTTCATGACAATAATTATTTTTTAACTACATGAGCTGAAAAGTAATATTTATAATTTTTATCCTTTTTTCTTTTTATTTAACCATTCGATATATATATATATATATATCTTGCTAATTGGATAAATTCATATTCATGGGATAAATCTATTACATTAAGGGCTAAAACCCGATATAATTATGTTTCCTTCATAGCAGACGTGTTAATTGAATCTGAGAAAAGGTAAAAGGTTCCAATAAATGAATAATATTTCCTGCCTGTGTGAATAGTTGTTTTGGCCGCAAATCAAATTTAAATTTGAATAATTTTAATTACCTGATAGTGTTAAGTAATAAAAATTTGAGAACCATAATTATTACCCATGGAAATTGCCAAGTGCAGCATAAGACAAGGAATGACAAATTCATAAACAATTCACTTTGTCCTCGAAGATATCTTATTAACTACCCATATACGCTTCCTTGGGTAAAAATATATTTGCACGGGTTGTTTACGTTAAATTAATAAATATATCATAGTTGTATTTTTATACACTCATTTATTACTTAATTATGGTCAATTTTTCACTGATATGATTAATTAATTTGATTTGATGTAAACATCTGATATGTGAATAAGTATTTTAAGTGTTAAAATTTATCCGTCTCGAGTATTTACACTATACAAATAGATGTTTGACATGTTTTTGCACAACACTTCTTCACTAAAATCACGATTTTAACGTGTAAACCTGATTCATATAAGTTATTACGTATAACACATATGTACTTCTTTTGTATAAAAAGCGTGGAAGCTTGACCAAATAAATAGTATCACACTATAAGAGAATCTTTAAGTTCTCTTGGCCAACAATACTCACAAATAACTAAAATTAGGTGATTGAATAGTAAACCAACTTTTATTTCATAATGTTTTGATGTAAAAGGTTTGTTTCTTTGAAATCATTATTCATGAAGCATCATGACACCCTCCCTTTCTACTAATAAATAAAATCGAAAAGAGAAAGTATTTCTTTAAAAAAATCTATAAAAAGAAAAAACAATGACTTTACAAAAAGGGGTCAAACAGAACCAACCAATTTAACAACCAACAATAAACAAGAGGAGTATCAGATGGTTTACTTACCTAGCACGGGTATACCTTACCCCAAGCAGTATTTTGGAACACTGTTTTGTCGAACTTTTTTACTAAATATTATATATAGATAATATGCAAAATAAAATTACTGGGTATAAATATAAAAAATGATACCGCTCGTCATTACAACGATTTTTTATTTTTTTTATTTTTACAACTGACACTATTTTAAGATTTTTTTTGTGTAACCCACTATTTACATCAAACTAATGTATTTTTACCACGGTTAAGTAATAAATGAGGTGAAAATATACAATAATTAACTATGGTTATTGGTAATAAAAGAGTGTGCTAAAAACATATGTCATGTTATCATTGATTTGTTATAAACATTTGGTACTGATAAATTTTTACCTAAAGACACAAATCACTTGTCAATTCAGATTAAAACAATACCATCAGGGATTTGAAGTAACAAACACTCGAATGAGTCAAAATAACAAACTATAAAAGACCACCTAGCCTACCCCTTTCCTTCAAGCAAAGACCTATGTTATAGCATTTGCTTATTAATACAACTTATTTGCAAAGAGACAACTCATTCCCATCAGAGTATTTATATATGCAAATACATTTCTGGGCAGTGCTTTAGAATTCTAATTAAACTTTAGTCATATAACACTTTTAAAATAAAAATATGTGTACCCTTTATTGGAATTGTTTTGAAGTCAAGAAAAGAAGTTAGAAATATTGAAGCAAAAGCAATATATAGCACTAACATTAAAAGGGGTCAAAATGTGAAAGGAAAATTCAAGATTGTAAGGAGAAATAAATGAAGTGAAGAAGATGAGTACTCTTCAAAGTGTTGGGAGTAGTGGAAGAACATCAACAACTGAGGACAATATTAATGATGAAGATCAAGAGATGACAAAATTGGCATTGGCTTCATTTCAAGCAAGAGAAGAAGAGATTGAGAGGAAAAAGTTGGAGGTGAAAGGAAAAGTTGAGTCTCAACTTAGTCGTGCTGAGGAAGAAACTAGGCGTTTGGTTCGTGTCTGGGAGGTACGGTTCATATTATCTGTCTTTTAAGATTCTTAAACGTCATTTAAGAAAAAAGTTTTGGTTATCTTAATTATAAGAATATTTGTCTAAGTGACCCTTTATATCTCTCTTAAATGTCAGATATAAGGTCCGAAAATCATACATACCATTCTTTTAGAGCGTATTATAAGGAGAAAAGCGAGAGCTCTTATATCAGCATATTAAGCCTTAATTGTCAACTGTCACCTGACCTCACACGAGAGGCCTCGGTTCGAGTGATTAGAACTTTAAACGTGATGTTCCAAAAACATTAACATGTGATTTAGTAAATTAACACTCATTGTGGGTGCAACCATATCAAGTAATTTGGAAAGTTCTTTCACTTAATTAATACGAGACTAATTGGAACCAGAAAAGTGAATTTGAACAAAAAAAAGTAGAATAAATACTTGGGTTTTCCCCTAAAACGTCAAATATATTTCGAACCAAATTAAGTTCGTCAAAACGATTAATATTTGGAATCAGAGGAGATATTATACAATGGAATTCAATGATGGTATTGTGAGTGAAATTTTCATGTTTTTAACTTTCTTAAACTGATCTATTATTTCATGTTGAAATTTGTGAATTTTTTTTTGAAGGAGCTTGAAGTGTTGACGGATCCATTGAGAAAGGAAGTTGCAATGGTACGCAAGAAAATTGATGTGGTTAACCGTGAAATTAAGTTACTTGGACAGACCTGTCAAAAGAAGGTTTTTGCTTTCTTACTTATTGCTTTTTTAGTTTTTATTTGATTTTTATACAGTTAAGTTCATTGTTCTATTGTTAGTTATACTAGTACTAATTAATTTATATCTTTCCCCTAATACTCTTTCACATTTATAGCCGGTTTGACCAAATTCTTGGGAAGTCAAAAATATTTTTTTTAAATAAAAAAGATACTCCTATTTATTTTAAAGAGTTTGATCAAGCTTTTAAGGGAAAAATGTATTTTTCGTTGCAGCAGAAGTAGTTTTCCAGAGCTGAAAAAAATTAAATTTTCTCCGGAAACACTTTTGGATCCTTAGTCAAGCACAAATTCTACTCTAATATATTTGCAAAAGTATTTTTCAATTTGATCAAACACAAAGTGATACTCTTCCAAAGTACTTTTTCGATAAACACTTCTGACAAAAAACAAATTTCTAAATAAGCAGATTCCGAAAGATTAGCCAAGCAACCTATTTGTTGAATACGTATAATCGTGTTTGTAATTTTAAGTAAATTTGTTTTAATGATATTCCTGCTACTAGGAGAAAGAATACAGAGAAGTGTTGGAGGCTTTCAACGAAAAGAACAATGAAAAAACTCAGCTAACATCCACTCTTGTAGAGGTAAAGATTCACAATTCATAATAGCCATTCTTTTATATATTCCTTTATTCTTGCTGTTTTTTTTTATTCCTTTTAAAAAATTACCTCTAATCTAATTGACTTTTGGCTGTTGTGTTGTCATCTTTTAGTTGGTCAAGGAAAGTGAGAAATTCAGAATGGGGAAGCTGGAGGAGCTAAGCAAAGTTTTGAACCCTAAACGCTAGTAAACTTAAACTCCAGCATTGGCCATTGTTGACATTATAGAATGATTCACATATTTTCTATGTATCATACAGACCAGTTTATTTTTTAACTTTCACTTCATATCCCTTCAAATAACGTATCAATTTCCCTCCTTCGATTCGATTTTTCACCATTGTTAAGAGATTGTTTGTAAGGCAAAAACGAAAGATAAAAAAGAGTGAGGTGAGTTTGTTTCTTTTTAGTCTTCATCATGTTTAATTCACTGCTGTAAATCTCAGTATCTTAATAAATGTCTATTTCAAGCGCCAATGGCACAGCTCCAAGTGACAGTAATGCTTTATGCAATGTATGTATTCTCAACCAGTTAAAAGTATAAAAGTCAATATACAAAGACTTTTGAAAACTGCCAGAAAACTAGGAAATTTATGGAGTACATTCAAGATTTTGCATATCCTAGCTAATTCATAGGGGTGGACAAACAGTAGTACAATTAATCTCGAAGATAAGCTCATGGAGAAATATAAGATATCGAACTTGATGTTTTTAGCTTGCTCCTATATCCAGAAGGAGTTGTCTGTACTCAACCAGCAGATGTGGGATATCATCCATACGCAACTGAAGATCACAAAAGAAAATTTTAACTCAAAACTGACAAATCAAAAGGAGCAAATGATCACATTAAGAATCATTACTACTAAAACAAAAAGGAGATGAAGTGAAGAGCTAGCAAAAACAGATCATAAATATAAATAAATGCATGACGTCTTGTGGGTTATGGTGGGGTCTGAGATGAATTTAAATGGAAAAATATGGTCACTTAGAATTCATTTATCCGACGGACTGTCAAGTCTCACATTAGTTGAGGGAATGGATTGGTCTCCTTCAACAATCCTCCCTTCAAGAGTTAATCTTTGGGGTTGAGCTGGACCAAGGCCCATATACATTGGTATCAAATCCAGACCAATCAAGAAAGCCGAGGAGCCGAGTGACGTGCCAGCGCTACTAATTGAGTGGCAGCACCTAGCTGTGCTGTCAGTAAGAAGGTAGCCGGCGCCTTTCGAAGCACTTTCTAGTTCTAGTTAGCACTTTTTTTTTATTGCAGCTAGCGCGCTTGACTAATAAGATAGAAAGGGCCTTTCTCGCTTGTTTAGTAAAGTCGACGTTTTTGACCTTATCTTGCAGAGGTTGGGCTTTATACTAAGAGCTCCGTTATAGGGCTAGTACGCCGAGCAACTTCGAATTCTGCTGTGCCGGTGCACAAAGCAAGCACACAAGGGCTGCGTAAATCTTTGGTCTGTCTATCATTGTCAATTCTTGTTGTTGTGTTTCGTAGTGTTGGACCTCTGTGTTATGTTATTCACGCTTCAGTTCCAAGCATGGGCATGGGGAGGGGGGTGTCAGTCCCACATGAATTAAGGGAATGGATTGTGGTCTCCTTATATAGTCTTGGACAGTCCTCCCTTCATCAACTAGCTTTTAGGGATGAGTTAGGCCCAATGGACGTATCTTCATTGGGGCTAAGGTGTAGTCGTTGTTTTGTTATATGATATCTTGTCTCACATGAGTGAGCAGGGGAAGATAGAGACGAAGGGGGAATATTTAATATAGAGGAGAGATGAAGACATAAGGATAGAGACGGATTCAAAGAATGAAGTTTACACCCAACTTTGTAAAATTCACGTTGTGCTCCGTAAGGTTTGCAGTACTGAGATTCAGCATTTAAAGTCACAGGTTTGAAACGACAAAATATAAAAAATTTGGAGATCGACAGCTCCATATTGTTTAGACAAACTAAAGACAGATTAGGCAAACATTACACTTACTGAGTAGATGACACTAAAGACCTGATTTGTGGTTATAACAGATGTCATCTCTATAGCTTTTATAAATTACATGTACCTTCCCTAAGGAGAAACGGCGTCTCGTATCTTTTCAGCATCTTCAGCAACATAATTGTAAAGGACCCTAAAGTATTAAATACAACACCAGAACCTTTTTAGGTTAATTTCAGAATCTTTATGTTACTAGTTTTGAAATAAGTACGAGTTAGTTCTTCTTTGAAATGAACCACATAGATACGAATTCACTAAAGCTTTAAGAAGAGTAAAAAAGAATGAAGTTCTTTTGACTGTGCTGCAGCTAGGTGCAGCCCTCGACAAATCAGAATATTAAGCACCAAGGACATTTGAGCAATGTACATGAGAGAAGATAAAGAAGTGAAGCAACCAAGTATTCAGATGTAAATAACATCAAGACGAACAAATAGAACCTTGAACAACTCATACCTGACTAATATTCCTGATATGATAGAATCTATAAGTCTCTTTCCCCAGGGATCCAGGACTCATGGATTGCAAGAATGATTCAAGCTTTTCCCTACATTATCAAATGATTAAAAGTTATAAAGTAAGAAGGTGAACCACATTTCGGCTGAGGTACTCCCTCCCCCTCCATTTTCTTTTTCTTTTAACTTTTCAGGAGGAGATTTGTTCCTTTAAACGTGTGTGGTAACAACATATTCACAAAGACAAAAAAGGACTAAGTAATTGAATGTCAAAATTGTTCTAAGATTTGATAGCAAGTATGATATATATATTATTTGAAATCAATGAATAACTTACTCCTGACAAACATTGATAAAGTCAGCGCCAATACACCTATGTCATACTGGTTGAAGGAGATTCTAAAATTTCATCATTATATCCAAAAATCTATAGTATAATGCCACAATGTTTAGTCTCACACCAGTAGAACACACAGAAACTTCAAAAGATCATAAGCAAAATAGTTGCTAACAAACAAGTCTACCAATAACTTGGGGATTCCATGACTTCTTATTGTTAGAAATTTCGGAGGAGGATAATTCTCAATCTATCATTTGAAGACAAGTGAGGAAATAATTCTTCTTTACTTCACTCAACTTGGTTACATAAAATAGCTATAATACCTAGGTATTTATATAACTTTTTCTAGCATGTACCTAGTCTAATACATGTTTGTTTTAATTTAATCCTAGACTTTTTCTCTTTACTAGTTCATGAACAAAATCATACATGCATCCTCATTCATTTCCTAATACATGAACTAAGTAAAATTCATGTACTTGACATGAATCTAGTTTATTTTTTCAACACTTGCGCACAGGTGAAACATCTCAGTTCGGTGCTAAAATACTACTCCCACCGTTCCAATTTATGTGGTTGTGTTTAACTGGGCACGGAGTTTAAAAGTAAAATTGAAAATTCAAAGCTAAATTATTGGAAGTATGACATTCTCTTTGGGACAGGCTAAAAAGAAAGGTATGCCACAATCCCATAGAAGTCGGGATGGAGGAAGTATTATATACCAACAATGCAATAGCCTTTATACTTTAGTGAGATTTACCTTTCACCACTCACAAAAGTTGTCAAACTTGATCATCTTTTTCAGATGTAAATTCTTCCTCACTCATCAGAATACCAGAACTTAACTAGATGAAAACACAAAACAAAAATGTACAAGACAGTGATCTTACTTTTGAAGGCGGGTAATCATGCGCTGGTAGTCAAGAAGTAACGGGTTAAGCTCTTTTAATTGAATTGACTTCGGCGAGGACTTTGACCAATGGTCACGAAGTGCTTGTACAGCCTTCAGTAATCAAACAATTCCAGATTAAGAAATTGCAAAGAATTTACATTGGCATAACATATACTGGCAAAGAAACCATAACCTCCTTATTACTGAGAGCTCCGTCTCCAATGAATTTAGATGCCAATTCTAATAATTCTGTATGTTCCAACTCATCTACAATTTTCTTCGCATTGGAATTGGAGATGGATACTGAAACTCCTATCCTTTTCTGCAACTCTGACACGTCATCTTCTTGCATTTGCCTCTCCTATCAATATTAAGGGAGAGTTAAACCAGGATAGATGCTTTGTCTGTCATACAAGCTGTATCAACACACTCATCTAAATATCTATCAAAGCATAATCACACTAAAGAGAAATACTATGTTGACAGACAGCTATGGTAAATTTGGCACCCTCAACGACTGGCACCCACTATATCATCCCCTCTCTCTCTGACATATATATACATACTCAAGGAAATCAACAGAATTTTATTATTATAAAAACGAAGCATGCACACACATGCATGCATATAGACGGTATTGTCTGGCAATCAGTTGTTTAAAGAAACGCAGTGAAGCTTGGGAAAGTGGTCAAAGCTGAGGTGCCATAACTTTGAGGTTATCAGATTACCTTTCATTCATTCATTTCAAACCCAGTGTAATCCCATAGGTGGGAAAAGCTGTGCAAAATCAAGTTGACCAATAATCTGTTTATATTCTTCCCCAGATGAATAAGGTTAGATTTGCCATCCTCTAAATGTGGATTCCTTTATTGTACCATAAACAAACTATATTGATTTTGTACCACTCCCCATAAAAGGTCGTACTCTCATTACTTCACTCTAGGAAAATAGCTTCAAGTAAAAATTTGTTTGACACCTTACTTTTTAATAAAATGAGTAAATGTTATTAATTATGAAATAATGAATACATGGTTGAGAAGAAAATGTCCAAAATTAACAAAGTAGATTAAATTTCTTTTCAAATTTGAAAAGAGCCCATATCATCACCAATCAAACTCATGGTGGTATGCAGCTGCTCTGCAAGCCTTCCAGCATTAGTTCCCACCCCCATGCAAACACACCAAAAATTCTGTAATATAAAAAGCAAAACAAACACTCTCTACCACACCAACTCGAACCGTCTTTCTTTCTGATCAAAACTCCAACTCATAGCCAAAGGGTAGAGCTCCATCACAGTTTACCTTTTTTTTCGTAGAAAAAGGTCAAGTTTCACACCTCTTAAAAGCTTTACAAATATGATTATCAACTTCTTATGCCATTAAAAATCTAAAGAAACTGGATGCGTGAGTCCTTAGTGTTATATTGGGATTACCCAAGGGGGTGGGTAAATGACCATCTGCCTCGAGTGAGTGAGCCAATTCATGTTGGCGCACAAGCACCTTCGAAGTGCTAGTGATTCAAATTTTCTAAATAAGGATAAGCGGCTATTTTTCATGGATATCATTCAGTAATCACTTCTTAATGTTTAACTTTATGCACAGACTCCACTGATCAGTTCAGTCCGCGAGTCAAGTATGATATCCAATTTTTTGATACATTATCCAGCAGAGATGTTAAGGCTCCATACCAAATAACAGCGAAAAGGAACTAAATGTAATGTTATATTGTCCTAACATAGACACATTTTAACACTTGTGAGAGGGGAGAAATGAAAAATGAAAATTCAGGGCCCTATACCTTCTCCATACTTGTCATAGAAGCATCCTGGTTTTCATGGATGGCCTCGGGAGGAGAAGCCGTTACGCGCTTAGCAATTGGATCATCTAAAGATCATACATTCAGGAAAAAACATACGCACAAGAGGTTAATTGAAAGAATGAAAGTGTTATGTACACAACTCTATAAGAAAAAAAGAACATTCTTCACTTCTCCAATACATGCATTAGCTCAGAGCTAGCACTATTTGTTGACAAATTGTGTTACATTGTTAAACTGGTACAACTCTAGGACCATTTAAATGGGTCAGAGTTGCTTAAATGGAAGATTTCGTCCTAACATATCTTCATACATTACTGACCAACTCAAACAGGGCTATGTGCAAATTCTAAGACTTGGAAATTGAGAAGATAAAAACAAGCTTATGATATCAATTTCCAAATGATCTAACAGAAATACAGATCAACAGCATATAATCACGCAGGTAAGACATAAACAACAGAGGAAAAAATGAATGAAGAACAGAAATATGTTAAGGGAGTAATCGCATTAAGTTGATGGAACAAAATGTTAGTGCAAGTTTTTGGGAAAAGAAGAACTCCACTTAACAATGAGAGATTAGACAAATCAATGTACTTGAATGGGTCGTTACCTTCTGGAACTAACCACCACAGATCACCATAAGTTGATTTTCCATCAAACCCTCCAAACAACAAATATCGTGACCCAATTGAGGTCATCGAGTGGTATGCTCGTGCAACTGGCGGTACATTAGAAGTTGCTAGACGTTTCCACTGTACAGACACTGGAAACAGAAACGGTTACAACAAAATACTCTTGCCGACTATTTACAAAAATCATGAATGGTTTTCAGGTCATTTATTTAACTATGTGCCTCCATCTTATATAAAACCTAGACCAACGAATTGTGGAGAGATTTGTTAATCTGGTTAAACCTTCAATGTTGCCAGATTAGTTATCTGTACAAGCTATAGAAACGTATTAATGTAGACCAAGAGTATGATGGAAAGACAATGTAAAATAAGCTCCACCATGAGAACAAAACCAAAAGCTGTAATGTAGTACAAGTCGTAAAGCCTATATCAGTATATGGAACGTGATAGCAATTGTAAAAAGTATTGATCAGCCACGCTTACCCCTGTCTAAAACAACACAATCATTGTAGTAAACATCATACCGACTCAACCAACCACCAGTTCCATGCCCTCCAAATAACAGGAGCTGCAGAGAAAGTGTAGGTCAGTACGCTTTTTCAATAATCTTTTTTTGTTGCTGGAAGGAGGGATAGGTTTGACAGGCTAAAGTGGTGGACAATATCAAGTGCAAAGTGGGGATTATTACATTACCAAAAACATATAAAGTGGCATTGTCACACTGGGTATGTTGTTGTTGTATATAAAGTGGCATTATAATAATCACTAAATAACCATACTTACACACTCTAATGCAACAGAAACTGCATAAAGATTTTAGTCCAACCTGGGGAAGTTCATGTAGAATTTCAACATAATTTACAATGTTTGTTACTGCTGATACAGACACAATTTGTGTCTGCCAGTTTGGGCTTCAGGGACTATTGAACACTTGAACTTGCATGCACTTATGCCCCCTAGGTGAAGAGATATGTACAAACAACTCCGAATTTTATATGCATCACTATGCACAAATAACTCTGGGAAACAACTTCAGAAAGAAGTAACAAGAGAGTGTAAGGGGAAGTAGTTACAGAAGTTCGAATATTATTCACCATCAATATTCTTTTGGAACTCTTCAAAGTGGCAATAATTCATTTACCACAAAAGATTTTGGCTCCTATATTTTTACTACCAGATGACTCAGAGTGGGTTAAACAAAAACTTAGGATCCTTTCCCCGAGGGGGTATTATGTGCTAGTGAAATTATACTCCCCAAGAAACCCAAAGGTATACAAGTAAAAATTGCACACATCAGAGGTGCTAATTATGTCTCCATTGAAAACAGATTTTCAAGGGTTTTGACAAGATAGATGTTAGATGTAAAACACTTTGCAGCTGATAAACATCAACACCCCAAGAACAGTGTTAACTCATTCTTATGTCCTTATATCAACTATTCAATTGTATAGATTTTGCATAAACTGATTTTCACCATGAAATGGACTTACATAGAGTCCTCCAGATGTAACTGTATGTCCACAACGCGCTGTAGGAGCTTGACCTGGAATCTTCAGTTGGGTCCATCCAGGGCTTTCATTCTCTTCCTTCCAGAAAATCAGAAATATTGATACAGTTAAGTGCTAAAACAGAATAGTCATAGAAGCTTCAAGGGAGAAGTCGAGAAAGAAAGGAACTGGATAAAAACATGTTAAACTAACCACGGGAGAAGATAGGGTGCAAAATGACATGTGCCTACATGTATGTAAATGTGTGTGTGTGTCAAAGTATGTCAACTAACTATCGGAAAGCAGTAATGAAATAGAACTTCAAGTTGTACTGACTAACGTATTTCGTCAAGGGCAGCCAAACTCGTATTTTCTGGGAAATTTTGTTCCTATTTGTGAAAGGCTGGATAAGCACAACCACATGAACTATTAACTGAAAATGTGTAACATGTCATACCTTTTTCAAGAAGCAACATGATGAAGGTAAATCACATTGTCTCTTCAATTCAAACCCGAAGATAATTTCGAGAGGAAGGAAACATCACTAATAAAAGAAGAAGTCTACAGATTAAAACTGAAGCTTCAAGGCAAAATTAAAAAGTACCTTCTTCAATTAGGCCCTTCAAAGCCCATAAGTCAGCCATGATTGGCCCTCCTCCTCCTAAGTAAAGTTAAATATATCAGTCCATATATTCAGAAAGGAAATCAAGTATCTGAACACATATAGATGAAAGTAAAACCAATTAACAATGCCATCTTGGCCTACAAAAAGGGGGGAAATAGTAAAAGCATCACTAAGATATGTAATTGTGATAAAAATACCTTCAAATACAAATAACTGAACAGTTAAAGTTAAGATGTTAGTCAAAAAGAAAGAAATATTTGAAAGCAGACTGTGGGTGCTTTTATGTCATCATCACTAGAGGACCATGCTAGAGATCAAGTTCATCGTACAAGTGGATGAGGACAAATTCCCTTGTTTTTTCAGTAAGATGAAGGATTTTCTCACTTTTTTACCAAACAGACAAAACTAGAACCTTATTGCCGCGAAAAAGAGAAGAAATCATTTATGTACTTGAACTACTGTTACCGGCCACATACTTATAAAACTTTGCTACAGTTTGGTGACTTCAACGCCATCTTTTTTGTGACTTAGAAAGCATCCTAGGAAATTATCAAGTAGAAGGTGAAGTGTGATCTTATCATGAAGTATCACCAGAGAGAAATATTAGAGTATTACAGCACTTTGAACGTGCGCTTCAGTATGATAGCTAACAATGATTGAGTTACAAGACAAAGAACTAGCCAGTTCAAAGGGCTTTCATGTCCTTATGAGGAAATTTATCTAAGTGATTAACACATTCATTAGTAGTGCAATATTGTGGTTACAAAAAGGCTGGAGGTTCACTCAAGAGCTTCCAATACTCAAGTAACTTAGTCCCATCACACCTGGTGGCTTGTATAAATATTCCTGGCTATATATATGATCTTTCTAGACAACTCCTCTGAGCATTGAATCATTTACTTTAGTTACATTTTAAGAACTGCGTTTCTACAGAATTAGTTTAGCATGTAGCATAGAGGTGCGAGTGTACATCCTTAACTTCATGCACCATACTAGGTGTCCTTGAAATTTTCCCTTATGCAATAAGTGAGACTAAATTTACTCAAGAAAGGTATTAATCGATATAAGCTTTTTTAATACAGTGTGTAATAAAGGGGAGAAAGGAAAGAAAGAATAAAGGTTTGTGCATGGTGTGTCCGGAAAAGACAGATACTTGTGCAGTAAAAGTCACATACAAAATGTTCATCCAGCTTTAATAAGATTACCTTCTTCATACTTTAGGGATCTTGTCCTTTCAACAAAATCCATTGTCAAATTTATCTATTGCTCAATCTAATAAGTACAACAAATCAAGATCTTCAAAGCAGCATAAAATCTTTACATTGTATGAAAATAGCTGAAGAGCAAGTTACAGAGAGAAACATGATATTTCGAAGACAAAATAATCATGATTATTATCCATATTTACCTCTACCACCATAGACGAGCAATCTTTTCTCAACCATAGTAGCAGTATGGCCACATCTCGGCGGAGGTAAAGTTCCCAAAACAGATAGCTCCCTCCACTCGAGAGTCACTGTTCAAAATAATTCCACCTGTTATGGATAAATTGTTTTCCAACAGAAAAAGGGAGAGTAAAATCCTAGAGTTACTATCAAAGACAGTACGTACTTGTGTCCAAGATATAGACATCTGACAACCACTTTTTACCATCCCAGCCACCAAACCTGCATGCATATAAAGGCCAAACAATAATGAAAGACGGATAGGACATATAAGCACCTCCAAAAAGAAAGACGAAGCCATACATTACAATTTTACTGTTTCCAATGGCTGAAGCAGCTGCAAAATCTCTTGCAGAAGGTAAGTCACCAAAACTTGTCAGCTCTGACCATTGCCATATATCTAGCACCACAGAGATTATAAAAAAAAATCAAGTCTGACATCTGATGAGAGGGGAGAGACATACTTTCTTCACATGGGGTATGTCTTAGAACGCCACACTAACGATGGATAACTCGAGGAGTAGGAGGAGCCGGGAAAAGTTAGTTGGTGTTGTTTATGCAAAGCAACAGTAATTTGACAGGATGTGGATCGTATAATTCTTCATTGCAGCTCTACTCAGGGTTATGCAGCTAGCATACTCTCTGTTTGATACCATATCGACACTACTGAGAGCTGTCGAGGAAACTTTGGTGCACTGGAGGTTAAGGAAGAAGGACACTCGGAAGAAGGAGCTGTGGAAGGTCAATACTCTATGCATCTTTTGGCTGATTTCAAAGGAAAGAAAATTCTTCTGAAGGGGTTGAAAATCCATGTATGACTTAACTCCTTTTTTATCATTGGTAATTTTTAGGGCAAAACAGTTGTACAATACTATATATATACTTTTTATAAAGGTTTTACAATACTGTATAGATATTGGAAGCTTATTTTGGAGGTTTGATGTAAACCTGCACTGTTTAGTGATACTGCTATCAATGAGATTATGTTGACTTATCAAAAACATCTGATGGTGAAAAGAGGAAATAAAAAATAATCATGCATCATTCTTTACATAGCCATGGTAGAAAGCGAACTTTACCAGTATCCAGAACCCAAAAATCACCTAACCTGAAAAAGAGGAAAGATATCCAGTTTAAGGCATTGAGAAGCCACAATAATATATAACATACAAATTACATAGCATTTGCATACCTTCTACTGCCGGATCTCCCGCCAAAGATGAACATATGACAGTCAATTGCGACAGCAACATGAAATGCTCGTGGGCTAGGACCAACTTGGCCATCAGAACCACTGCCCGTGCACTCTGGCTGAAACCACAACTTGTTTTCTGAAATATTAACGACATTTGAGTTTAGAATATAAAAACAACTGACCTTGATCCAATGCACAGAAAACATATTGGCTTCCAGAAGCAGAATTTGGCAATGTCACCATAGGAAATATCAATCAAAGAGGCCTCGATCCCACACCGGCTGGGATTGGCCCTTTGAATATTCTACACGTCTGTTCCGCTCCATTCACACCCATTTCATTCGAGTACTCGATAATTTATCTTAGAAAGAAATATTAGATAATTTATCTTAGAAAGAAATATTAGTGGTTCAGTAAAACTATAGGTTCTCTAACTGTGTATACACCCTTACTAGAGCTGCCCTATGAAATTTTGTCTAGCTATTATTTTGTTATGCTACTACCTTAGAAGGTCATTACACTCCCAATCTTGTAGGTTCCTTCCAAAGGTGAGGTTCCATGCATTGCTCTCTTTGTTTTCAGCTAGTGGAATCCTGATTGCGGGCCATCATAGCTAGAGCATATAAGTCATTCAGTGCATTGTTTCCCATCCATCTTTCCATCCAAGACTTCACATGAGCTCCACCTCCAACCTTGTACGCGATATTCTGAAAGAATTCATTCCTGTAACTAGAGATATGCTTTCATAAGCTAGTGTCATGGCCAGATGAAACCCTTTTCGTGAACCAGTTGCTCTGAGACCCTACTTGGCAGTGATGACCTCCTTCCATTCCAAGTTACACTTGCTCAAATCTCCATAGCCATTTGAATAACATGCTTTTGTTGTGGAGCTTAAGGATCCTTATACCTAAGCCACCTTGTGATTTAGGTTGAGTAACTCTGTTCCATCTCACGAAGTGAAATTGTGCTTCTGGTTGTTTTCTTTCCACAGGAATAACCTTCTGGTTTTGTCAAGCTTAAGCACTGAGTTACGTATTGGGAAGAGGGTCATGTAATATGTTAGAACGTTGTCCAGTACACTACTAATTAGTGTCAGGCTACCACCCATGGATAAGTACTGCATTTGCCAAGTGGCAAGTCTCTTCTCAAATTTCTCAATGATGCCATTCCAGATTCCAGTTGATTTGAGCTTTGCCAGAGACAGGTAAGTAGTGGGCAATGAGCCAATGCTACAGCTGTGGATCCCTGCTAGTTCTTCTAAGTTTGGAACCTCATTGATGAAATCTCACACTTACTCCAACACCGAAATGAAAATTGTTAAAGGAAAACTAACTATAGGTCCTCTAAATGTCACTTATTCCAATACTGACATACAGATGTTAATCAAACTGAAAAGACTCCCAACAAATACGTAACCTAGTTTTGCTCAGAATAACATGCTTAAAAACTAAGGGTGTGTTTGGTATGACGGAGAATGTTTTCCTATTTTCTCTTGTTTGGTTGCACCAAACATCCTGGAAAATATATTTTCCTCAAAATAGAAAATGGTATCCTTAAAATTTAAAGGAAAACATTTTCCGGATCAACAAAAAAACACCAACCCATCCCCTACCCACAACCCACACTCACCACTCCACCACCCACCACATCTTCACCCTACTCCCCCAACCACCCCAACTCACACACCCACCACATCTTCACCCATAAAACCTACCCCATTTTCCATCCCGCCCACTAGAAGTTGCACTCTGAATTCAAAATCCTCATAGTGTTCTATTAAAATGAGATTTTTCCAACTTGCACACCAAACACAAGAAAATGATTAGGAAAATCACTTATTTTCCGAGAAAAACATGTTCCATCATACCAAACACACCCTAAATTTAACTCTCAAGTAAAAAGAGAACTAAACAATTAGTAGTTGATTAAGAGAGAAATCAATCACATACCAATATCATAGACAGTGATGTCATTAAGGAACTTCTTGTCAAGTAATCCTCCAAACACCACAACTTTTGATTTCCCAATGGTAACAGCAATGTGTCCACTGATAATTAATAAGTAACAAACAAATTACGGATTTAGCTTCAAATTAAACACAAATAAAAACAAATTGAAATGAAATTTTTGATTTTATTACCTTCGAGGTTGTGGAATAGTTCCAGCGAAATCTGATGGAGATGCTCGAACCCAGTAATGCATTTTTGCTTCTCTCTCTCTCACACACACACACTCAATTACCTTAATATTGCTTTTTATTTTTTATTTTTAGGGATAATAGCATTTTGGTCCTCAAACATTGAAATTTTTTAGTTTTAATCATTTGATACATTTAATCATCAATTAATTAAAATATATATATTTTAGTCCCTATATCATAACAATAACAATATAAAGCGTCAGTGACTGCAGTCTTATTAAGCTATTATCTGTAGTCAGGAAAAAGAGGATCACAATGTTATGTTGTATGCAGTCTTACCTATATTTATGCCAGAAACTGTTTCCACGAACAATAACAATATATTCACTGTAATTACACAAGTGAAATGTGGAGAAGATAGATGTACCTACACCTTACCCATACCTTGAGAGGTAGAGAATTATTTCCGAAAGACTCATTCTTGGTCCCTCTATGCAAAATATAATGTATTTGGACTATTTTAAAAATATAATCCCTGCGTCCCAATTAAGTGGTTTAGTTTGATTAGACACATAATTTAAGAAATAAAGAGACTTTTTAATTTTGTGGTCTTAAATAAAAAATGTGGGTAATGTACTAAAATGTCATTTAATTTTATGGTTATAAACTTGTCACGTAGGATATTTGAATTGTCAATTTACTATATGTGTGAAGAAACTTTTTTTTAACAGATAAAAAATAAAAGTAAGACACTTAAACTGCGGGATTAAAAGTGTTACTCCTATTAACCTTTTTTTTTAAACTTCAATCACCTGAATTCACATGAGCTGAACTGCTGAAGATGTTCCTATATTATGTGGGTTTTGGCTATCGGATCTGGGCTAACATTTACGAATTTGAAGTTTTTGGGGTCATTGGCACTTATGCCCCTAATTTGTGTTGGTCTTCAATTTTTTCCCCTCGTAATAAACAATTTTTTCACCGGACATAAGTTTATAATAATATTTTCACATTATTATATCGAATCCCACAAGTTATGTCCAGCTTGACTCTTGGCTCAAAGAACATTTTATCTCAATGAATATGGTGAAAATCACAGCTATAATACCCTGCAAGATTATGCAGCCAGGCATAAGGAACTTACAAGCCACCAGTATGATAAAGTTAATTCTCCTAGGGGTGACAATATGGATTGTGTATATCCTAAAGGGAGGCCAAGAGATACTAGTGATTATGGTCATTCATATGAAAGGACTAGCTTGCTTGAACAAGCAGTACTTGACAAAAGACATGCTCGGGCGCAAATTCTTTTGGAACCCCTTAGAGAGAATATTAATGACACTGAGTTTCCTCAAAGAGATGTCATTAACAGCAGTTCATGGGATCACCATTCTTTGAACAAACTACCAGTTTCAATGAGCTTTTTTGATGGCAAATCATTAGTGAGATCAAGCCAAAGTCAGTTTTATGTGGATTCTGGTGATACTAATGTTGATACACAAAATCTAAGAGAATCAGACATACAAAACGATGTTCCCTCTCATGAAGAGATTCCTCAAAGGCGACTGGATTACCATAGCAGAAAAGATGAACATTCTAATTCCTATGATGAGAGGTGGAGGAGATCACCCCGGCTCGAACATGAAATGGACATGATTGGAGATAGGGTACGTCTAAAGAAGATTGAATCAGGTGTAATTGGATGCAATGATCATTCAATTAGGTCAGTAAAAAGGAAATACATTTTAGATGAAAATAAGATGGGGCATAATTCTGGACCGATTGTGTTCAGTAACTTGAAGAGAAACATTAACAGAGCTCAAGATATAGATTATAGGAACGAGGTGTGGGATGTTCAATATGCTAGTGGCTTACTGTTTCCGGAGAACTTTGAGGATGACAAGTGGTTTGGAGAGGCAGAAAGAACATACAGCGGGGACCTTTATGGTAGAGTTGCTGCCACTGATGGCTTATTGTCATATCGCTGTTCAATAGATCAGGGGCAAAGGCACCTTATTAGACCATGTAATCCTGGTAAAAAGCAAAAGGTGCATGAGAATCCCAGTTCACTGAGACAGTATGTTTCAATTCAATGTAACAGGAAACATCATCTTACAAAAAATGTTTGGATAAGAGGCAAAGATGATAAACAAACAGAAGCATCTCACCACGTGGTTGAAGAATCAAGGGATCAGGTATCTTATTCAAAAACTGCGTTGCCTGAAAACTCAATTGAATTTAGGCAACTGGTACATAATTTCTTCCTATCTTACACCAAAAAGTTGAATCAGAGTGTTGCGACTCAGAAAAGATACAAGGAGCAAGGCAAAGCTGGTGGCTTGTACTGCATTGTTTGTGCCAACAGGTCTGTCTCCTCTTTAGTGTTTGAATGTTAACCATATAGCATGTTAGTTACATATTATGTGCTACCACTTGGATGCTTCAAAATATCTCCTATTCTGAATTTCTTTTGGACTTCCTATTCTTTGACTAGCTTATAGTTGCTTATCTGAAATAGTACTGCGTGCAGAATCAAGTATGGTTGTAGTTGAACCATTGTGTGGAAGTCAATCTCTTATCAAGATTACAGTTAAATCTAGTCATTTAGTTTTTTCAAGAATAACGTGCCATAAGTTTATTTTGAATTCTCCTAATTGTTTTTGCTATCTTTCTATAACTTATTTGGATTACTGTTAAATGGAAATACAAATAACATGGATCCGAATAGGAAATATTCTGCAATTATTGAGTTCTTGTTATGAATGTTAAACAATGGCCCAAATGGGGCAATGGCCCAATACGGACAACCCAACAAAGGGGCAGTAAATGGCCAAATACGGACAGCCCAGCAAAGGGGCAGTACACGGACTCAAAGGGACTGAAATAATGGGATTGGTGGATTGGTATCTTGTACCAATCTTGTATATATGGTATATATATTTAATGTATATTGTAGTGTATTTATTACCTAAATTAGGATTATACACTTACCATAATTATATAGTTAGAATTATGGTAGAATAAGGTTTTAGAAATAGAATAGGAATAGGATTCTCCTATTATGGAGATATGAAACTTCTATATATAGCCTTTCAATTAATGAAAATAATCAAGGGGATTATTTCTTTCATGGTATCAAGAGACTAGCACCGATAACAAATGATCGTCTAGTTCTACAGTTGGTTGCCGGTCTTTCGGAGGCCTATAATGGTATTGGAACTCTCCTTAGCCAAAGCAACCCTCTTCCTGACTTCTATCAAGCCCGCTCCATGCTTACGTTGGAAGAAGCCGGTTTGGCTAAAAAGGCGGCTACCAGAGCAAGCCCCGTCGTCATGGTGGCGTCCTCTCCTAGTTCTTCGGGTTTTGTTAATAATTCGGGCCAAAACCATAATCATGGTGGCGGCAAGAATAATAACAAAACCGCGGGGGCAAACGCGGAGGTTCTGGTGGCGGGTCCGTGGTCGACAGCGGCGGTGGGTCCCATCCAGGAACGATGGCCCACCACTGGGTCAGCGGTGGGGCCCATGGCGATGGTGAGGCGATGGGCCGTGTGCAGCGATCCTCAACATCCAAATTCGGCAAGTGGGTCGCAGCGATTCAGGCCCAATACCAGCGGTGGCGGCCCGTTGGCGATGGCCAGCGATGGCGCGGCGGACTATGGCCCAGCTCCATCACAGACCAGAATTCTTGGGCCCCGACCTCTGCAAGCCCATCATGCAGCAGGCCCCACTCAAACCGATATCGAGGCTGCGATGCACACATTGGGGTTAACTCAACCGGACCCAAATTGGTATATGGACACCGGTGCCACTACTCACATGACTTCTGAATCAAGTACTCTCTAATCTTATTCCAATTTGAGCACCCCTCGGGGGATAATTGTTGGTAATGACAGTTCTATTCCAATTCTAGGGTATGGTCAGAAAACGTTGTCTCCCCCAATCCACCCCTTCTCTTGAAAAATACTTTACATGCTCCTAAATTGATTAAAAATTTAGTGTCTGTCCGAAAGTTCACTACTGACAATTCCATTTCCGTTGAATTTGATCCTTTTGGTTTCTCTGTGAAGGATTTCAAGACCGGGAGTCATCTCATAAGGTGTGATAGTAGGGGGGATCTGTATCCTATCATGACCGGTTTCAGTCCATCGAGTCAAGCCTTGCTGTCAGTTTTTGCAGCCATCTCTCCTTCCATGTGGCATGCTCGCCTGGGTCACCCGGGATCTTCTATTTTATCAGTTTTAGATAAAAATAGTTTTATTTCTTGTAAGGGTACGAGTCGTACTCCACTTTGTCAGTCTTGTTCATTAGGGAAAATTGTTAAGTTGCCATTTGTAGACTCCAATTCTCATACTTCAATGCCTTTTGATATTATTCATAGCGACCTATGGACGTCTCCTGTTCTTAGTTCATTGGGTCACCGATGTTATGTTCTTTTTAGATGATTATTCTAGATTTTTGTGGACGTTTCCAATTGCGAATAAATCACAAGTGTTTTCCGTTTTCATCAAATTTAGAGCGTTCATTCGTACTCAATTCGAAAGAGAAATAAAAAATATTCAATGTGATAATGGGAAAGAGTATGACAATAGGGAGTTTCGGGAATTCTGTGCTAATAATGGGATCAATTTTCATTTTTCGTGTCCTCATACATCTTCACAAAATGGGAAGGCCGGACGCAAATAGATTGTGGGGAGACGTTTAATCCAGTGGTCAAGCCGGCTACTATTCGCACTGTGCTTAGCTTGGCTCTTTCGAAGACTTGGCATATTCATCAGTTGGATGTCAAGAACGCTTTCCTACATGGCGCTCTCAAGGAAACCGTCTATATGCATCAACCATTGGGTTTCAGGGATCCAAACCGTCCTCATCATGTCTGTTTGTTGAAGAAGTCATTATATGGGCTTAAGCAGTCTCCACGGGCCTGGTATACGAGGTTTGCTGACTTTGTTTCGACTATTGGGTTCACTCTGGCCAGTCAGATAATTCCTTGTTCATCTACCGTCGTGGTTCGTCCTTGGCCTACATTCTGTTGTATGTGGATGATATTATTTTGACTGCTTCTTCCGATACCTTGCGCCAGTCTATCATGATCATGCTCAGTTCTGAGTTTGCTATGAAAGACTTAGGGCCTTTGAGTTATTTTTTGGGGATTGCCGTCAAGCGTCATTCAGGTGGCTTGTTTTTGTCTCAACGAAAGTATGCTGCTGAGATCATAGAGAGGGCTGGGATGTCATCCTGTAAGTCCACTTCCACTCCAGTTGTTGTTGTTCTGTGCTCCCTGTGCTTATGATTTTTCCTCCATCTTAATAAATAGCTGAATACATTGTTCTTTGTAAGAGGAATCTGCAGATTCTATTAAGATATAGAATAGTACATGCAAGGTCGCATAAAAAAGTACAAGGTTATGGAGATAATGTGCGCCAAGGTACAATAAGGAAACGAAAAACAAACATCATAGGAAATAGCAATAGAGTTAAAAAAGAAGAAGCTGGATATAGTTATAGGCCTCTGAAGGTGTGGTTTCCGCGGAGATGGTTATTTTAAAGATGAGCTTGTGTTGGTTAGAACATGCCTTGCGAGTCCCCAATATGACTCCTACCTCAGTTTGGTAATGTTAGTATCGCCTAGTCAGATAAGGATGCTTGATACCTTGTTGTCCTCTTGATTTTTGAATGTTTATCTTTTTGTGCTGGAGTAGGTTAGTGATTTCACTTTCTGTTTCTTCTTCACATGGACAGTATGGCCCAACAAATTCTCTAGATTTATATCTCGTATATATAGCCATGTACTAGTTTTATCTTTTGTGGGATTTCACTGGGTTTGTTATTGTTGTTGTACTAGTTTTATCTTTGCAACTGCTAAATAACTGTACTTTCTCAGTCAATTGAAAGAGTTCAAAGATACTCGATCCTTGGCAACACATTGTTTTATGTCGCAAAAGGTGGGGTTGAAAGCAAAACACTTGGGTCTTCACAAGGCAATATGGATTCCAGTGGTTGTTTCTGCCCCTAATGCTTTAGCCCAGGAAGAAGATCTTATTCTCTAGCCACCAGTGGTTGTTATACATAACTGCTCTGGATTGGTAACTGGCCTAGACGGGCAAAACGTCAAGACTACTGAAGCCGTTGAGGACTTTCTAAGAGGTTCGTGTGTTGTACAACTTTTTATTTATCTGGTTTTGAGTTTTGTTTTATTGCAATTCTGCATTTACTACATTCTTTTTTAGCCGAGAGTCTATCGGAAACAACCTCGCTACCCCACAAAGGTCTGCGTAAATCCTATCCTCCCTAGCCCTCACTTTGTGGGATTACACTAGGTATGTTGTTGTTGTTATTGGTTTTGAGTTTTGTGCCTCAGGAGGGGGATGTTATTATGAGGAGAAATAAATATGACTGCCTTATCGTCCATCTATTATCAGTCGAAATTCATTTACATAACCTGCAGAATAGATAGTTTCTTTATTTTGTTTTTCTAGAGTGCATATTATTTGATGACAATATTCTCTCTTCTCTGTAATCTTCAATGACGAAAACTACAACGAAATCTTATCCGAAGGTGGTGGAAGCGATGTGGATCAATTTGACCAACAAATACCAATTCCAACCGAAGAACCACATGAAATTATCAAGAAACTAGAACAAATTTTTTTCAGAATGTAATTTTTTTAATTGCAATTTTACTATGTAATTTGCAACTTTTGAACAACACCACAAAGTTGCAATTTTGACAATTGTATTTGTATTACAAAAATATCATGTCTATTAAATAATATAAGAGGCACAAAAACAACCTTGAGATATTTTTATTACACTATCTTGTTTAATTATTGAGTTTTTTTTTTATAAATATGTTATTTTTTAAATTAAGTGCAAAAAAAAAAAAATCGGGATCCCGATCCTGCCTGACCCGACCAGCCCCGATCCCGCCCTTTTTCCCGTCCGGCCCCGACCCGATCCCGCCAAACTCGGCCCGCCCGTCCCGAGCCCGGCCCACTGGCCACCTCTGCATGGGAATAGCTGAAAACTTGGATACAGTTGATATTGACACCAAGAGGAAATGTTTAATAGAACATGTTGTGTATAGAGCTGAACAAGTCAAACTTCAAGGTTTTCTTGTACTATTGTAGGAAGATAAAATATAACAATCAACATTTTTTGGCGGGGGGGGGGGTCATAAAACCTACTTATATTAAGACAGTTACAAAGTTTCAAACTAGTGAAAGTTCCCATCCCTATATTTACTTGAGATAGAGTGGGTATGGGACTTAAAAGTACTACACTAGACTGCTACAGGAACTTACTACAACCCAAGTGATTACAAAAACTTGTACAATGGGATGTTGAAACGTCACAATCAACATTTTGCTTTGGTTCTTCTTCATTGATCATTCAAGACCCAAGGCAGAGAACTTGTGCTTTTGCTGTTGGTTTTGGAACGTTAACCTCCATTAATATGCACATCAATTCAGTCATTACTTGGCTGAATAACTCTCCCTAAAAGCTCTAATTTGTTGAACATCAATTCGTCATTTATTTTGACTGAATTACTCCTCACTAATTGCCATTACTTGGCCAGTAACAACAATTATGTGGGCAGTTGATAAGTCCCCTCCTTCAACTATATAATGAAGCCTTTGCTCAATTGTTGACACTACAGAACACCAAACGAAATCAGATTCTTCCTACTACTTTTCAACATCATTTCTTACTCAAAGTTCTTCAAAGTAACACTTGAGTTTCCTTTGCTCATTTGTTGAGTTGATGTTTTATCTTGGGAGACTATTGTACAGAACGTAGAAAGGATATATACGGGGCAATTTTGTCTTAAAGACAGAGTGCCATCACTCGACCCAGCAAATCAAAGTGCTTGTAATCTCAGTTTCTTGTTCAAGTTTATTCAACTTTCAGTTTGTTGTAATTTCATTTTCTTGTAATACTTAGCAGTTACTCATTTCCGTTTCCTGCACCATTGTAATCAACATTTAGTGCTGGGGAACGACAGGGAATCAGAAAAAAACTATGTTGTGGCGAATATAAACGGGAAGAAAATCATGTTTGATTCTAATAATACACATTTGTTATTAGAAGACAACTTTTATCGATTAAAACAAAAAAGTGAAGGAGAAAGTTAATTGAAAAACAAAGAACATGGCGATGGGGTGTTTGGTGTTGGGAGGACAGGGAATCGGTAAAAGCTGTGTTGTGGCGAAAATAAACAGGAAGAAAATCATGTTTGATTGCGGGATACACATATATTATTAGACGGAAAATTTTAATCGATCAAAGCAAAAAACTGAAGGAGAAAGTTAATTAAAAAAAAGAACATTGCGATCGAGTGTTTGGTGTTGGGGGGGGGGGGAGAGGACAGGGTATCGGTGTTGGGGCAAATATAAACTGGAAGAAAATCATATTTGATTGCAGGATACACATATATTATTAGAACACAGCTTTTAATCGAACAAAGCAAAAAAGTGAAGAAGAAAGTTAATTGGAAAAAAAAGAGCATGGTATGAGTGTTTGGTGTTGAGGGGAGGACAGGGAATTGGAAAAAACTGTGTTGTGGTGAATATAAACGGGAAGAAAATCATGTTAAATTTCAGGAAACAGATATTTTATTAGAATGCAACTTTTAATCGACCAAAGCAAAAAAGTGAAGGAGAAAATTAATTGAGAAAAAAGAACATGGGATCGAGTGTTTGGTGTTAGGGGGGAGGACATGGAATCGGAAAAAGTTGTGTTGTGGCGAATATAAACGGGAAGAAACTCATGTTTGATTGCGGGATACACATATATTATTATAAGGCAGCTTTAATCAACCAAAGCAAAAAGTGAAGGAGAAAGTTAATTGAAAAAAAAGAATATGGAGATCGAGCGTTTAGTGTTGGGGGACGACAGTGTATCGGAAAAAGCTGTGTTGTGGCAAATATAAATAGAAATAAAATCATGTTCGATTGCGGGATACACATATATTATTAGAAGACAACTTTAATCGTCCAAAGCAAAAAAGTGAAGGAGAAAGTTAATTGAAAAAAAAAGAACATGGTGATCGAGTATTTGGTGTTGGGCTGAGGACAGGGAATCGGAAAAAATTATGTTGTGGCGAATATAAATGGGAACAAAATCATGTTTGATGGCGGGATACACATATATTATTAAAAGGAAGGTTTTAATCGACCAAAGAAAAAAAGTGATGGAGAAAAGTTAATTGAAAAAAAAATACAGCGCGATCTAGTGTTTGGTGTTTGGGGGAGGACAAGGAATCGGAAAATGTTGTGTTGTGGGATACACATGTATTATTAGAAGACAACTTTTAATCGATTAAAACAAAAAAGTGAAGGAGAAAGTTAATTGTAAAACAAAGAACATGGCGATCGAGTGTTTGGTGTTGGGGAGAACAGTGAATCGAAAAACGCTGTGTTGTGGCGATTATAAATGGGAAGAAAATCATGTTTGTTTGCACATATATCATTGGAACACAACTTTTAATCGACCAAAGCAAAAAAGTGAAGGACAATGTTAATTGACAAAAAAACATGGAGATCGAGTGTATGGTGTTGGGGGGAGGACAGGGAATTGGAAAAAACTATGTTGTGGCGAATATATACATGAACAAAATCATGTTTGATTGCGGGATACACATATATTATTAGAAGACAAATTTCATCGATTAAAACAAAAAAGTGAAGGAAAAAGTTAGTTGAAAAACAAACAACATGGCGATCAAGTGTTTGGTGTTGGGGAGGACAGGGAATCGAAAAAAGCTGTGTTGTGGAGAATATAAATGGGAAGAAATCATGTTTGATTGCGGGACACACATATTTTATTAGAAGGCAACTTTTAATCGACCAAAGCAAAAAAGTTAAGGAGAAAGTTAATTGAAAAAAAAAACATGGCGATCGAGTATTTGGTGTTGGGCTGAGGACAGGGAATCGGAAAAAATTATATTGTGGCGAATATAAACATGAAGAAATCATGTTTGATTGCGGGATACACATATATTATTAGAAGCCAACTTTTAATCGATTAAAACAAAAAACTGAAGGAGAAAATTAATTGAAAAAAACAAATATGGCGATCGAGTGTTTGGTCTTGGGGAGGACAGGGAATCGAAAAACGCTGTGTTATGGCGATTATAAACGGGAAGAAAATCATGTTTGATTACACATATATTATTGGAATACAACTTTTAATTGATCAAAGCAAAAAAGTGAAGGACAAAGTTAATTGACAAAAAACATGGCGATCGAGTATTTGGTGTTGGGGGGACGACAATGAATCGGAAAAAAACTATGTTGTGGCGAATATAAACATGAAGAAAATCATGTTTGATTGCGGGATACACATATATTATTAGAAGACAACTTTTAATTGATTTTGAATTCGACATCAGTGATTTCGAGCGTTACCTACGACAATTGAAAAGTAAGGGCATAAAAAAAAGTGAAGGAGAAAGTTAATTGAAAAACAAAGAACATGGCGATCGAGTGTTTGGTGTTGGGGAGGACAGGGAATCGAAAAAAGTTGTGTTGTGGTGAATATAAACGGGAAGTATTAGCGAATATTCTCTGTATATTTTGTAATTATGATAGATGTATATTTAAGGTAACTTAGGATTCTAATTGTATTAGGAATCAACCTTTGTAAGGTAAGTTAGGATTCGTACCATATTAGGAATCAACCTTTGTACAGCTATATATATTGTGAATAATAAAAGGAATCTCGAAGGGAAATTATTCTATCTTTCATGGTATCAAGAGTCTAAAACCTAAATCATCATTCCCGGTCGAAATCAGAATTTTTTTCTGCTTTCACAGAAAAAAAAAATTCTGGTTTCTTCCTCCATATTTCGGCCAAACCAGAAAATTCCCTTCCCTCGACAGGCGGCAACCATGTCTTCCCCCACAAATTCCGTTTCATCCACTGACACACTTGAAAACCCTCTCAACGTTCAATATCTTCTTTTCATCCGGCATTCGCCGTTAACAACATCAAAAATTTTATCCCTATAATTCTTGACCAAGAAGACTGTCAATATTCCATGTGGATGGAACTATTCTATATTCATGCATGTGCATACAACGTGCTCGATCACATTGACGAATCTGTTCCTCGTCCCACCGATGTTCTGGACTCAATCAAGGCGTCGTCTTGACGCCATCGTCAAACAATGGATCTACGGCACCATCTCCAAAGATCTATTATGCACTATCATGAAAACAGGTGCTACGGCACGTGAACTTTGGGTCCGGCTAGAAGAAATCTTTCAGGACAATAAAAATACTCGGGCTGTGTATTTGGAAGAGCAATTCAACAATACCCGCCTCGAGAATTTTAACAACATGTCCGAATATTGTAAGCAACTGAAACTCATAACCGATCAACTATCCAACGTCGGGACTTCTGTTTCAGAAACCAAGATGGTGCTTCAACTTGTTGCGGGTTTACCGAAAGGTGAATATGACACACTCGCAACAATGATTCAACAAGCCGACCCTCTCCCAAGTTTCAACAAGGCACGTTCACAACTATTGTTGGAAGAAACTAGACGTGCTAAACAAGAGGAACATAATCAAAAGGCGTTAGCGGATTGGCGGGATGGCAACACTGCGACCAATGACAAAGACCATCACAAAGCATGTCCAAAGAAGAAGAAGAGCACCACCTGGTTGTATCCACCAAAGAAGCAGAAGAAGAATAAAGCGAAGAAGAAGAAGAAGAAGAAGACTGCGAAGAAGAAGAAGAAGACTGCGGCGGAAGAAGAAGAAGACTGCGCAAGAATGGCAGAAGAATCGCAAAGAAGAAGACTGCAAAGAAGAAAGAATCGCAAATAACAACAAGAAGAATAACCGCAAAGAAGAAAGAAGCCCAGCGGCCTGTCCCCGACTGATTTGGGCCAGGCCTACACCACCGTGAACCTTCAACATCCCGACGACAATTGGTACATGGACACCGGAGCCACATCTCACCTCACCCGGTCGTCAGGTAACCTATCTCAACTACGTCGGTTAAAGTGTCCTCAATTTATTACTGCCGGCAATGGTCATCGTATTCCAATTGAAGGTTACGGTAACACACACAATAAACATACACACCCGCTTTTCTCCCTAAACCACGTCCTATACACACCTAACATCATTAAAAACTTAATCTCTGTTAGAAAATTCACTAGCAATAATTCTGTGTCTGTCGAATTTGACCCTTTTGGTTTTTCTGTGAAAGAACTCAATACGGGGAAAATTCTTACACGCCACAATAGTGTGGGAGACCTCTACCCATTCACTCAATCTTCCGCTGTCAGACCGCAAGCACCTCTATCCCTTGCGGCAATCTCTCCCTCCACTTGGCACAACAGACTCGGACACCCCGGAGACCCAGTTTTTACTTTTCTTAGGACTTCTAAGCGTATTCAATGTAATAATGGAAAAATTGCCCAACACTGTTTTTCTTGTCCACTAGGCAAACATACTCGTCTTCCATTTATGTCATCAAACAATGTTACTTTTTCTCCCTTTGATATTGTTCATGCTGATTTGTGGACATCTCCGATTGTTAGCTCTTTGGGTCATAAATTCTATCTAGTATTCTTGGATGATTTTTCACATTTTGTCTGGATTTACCCACTGAAATTCAAATCTGAAGTTTTTACAAAATTCCTCGAGTTTCACAAATTCATTAAAACACAATTTGAAAAATCTATCAAATCATTCCAATGTGATAATGGACGTGAATTTAATATCTCGACATTTCACAATTTCTGTTCTAAACAAGGCATGGTTTTCCATTTTTCTTGTCCCTATACTTCTTTCCAAAACGGAAAGGCTGAAAGAATTATACGTACCATCAATAACATGGTTCACATACTTCTGTTTCATGCCTGCCTACCACCGCCTTTTTGGGTCTATGCTGTCAAAATGGTAGAATCCCTTCTTAATATTTTACCAACTAGCACACTCCAAAACAAGACCCCTACCGAAATCTTATACCGTAGGCTACCATCATATGATCACCTACGTATTTTTGGATGCTTATGCTACCCCAACATGGCCTCCACTGCACCTCACAAACTTGCACCTCGCACTCTGCCATGTGTCTTCCTTGGTCTATCTCCTAATCATCGGGGCTACTTGTGCTTCGACATTGCTACTTGTAAAATTATCGTCTCCCGTTACGTCACCTTTGATGAGACAACCTTTCCTTTTTCAAATCTCCGGAAATTTCAGACCACCGATTACATCTTTCTCGATGAACCAAGTCTGTCCCCGATCATCCAAAATCTATACCAACAGCAGCCCACTGTTCCGACAGTCTCGCCATCGTCGGCACCACCCCAACAGACTCCTGCTCACCCCTACCCCGGCCGAGTCACGAAACCACCCATCTGAGCTGCCGCCCACCGTCCGTAACGATGGACCAAAGAACCTCCCACCGACCCACCGCCACCGCTGCCTCATCGTATGGAGACTCGTGCACAACACGGGATCTTCAAACCCAAGGTTCACTTCAATCTCTCCACACAAACCTTATCACCCATTCCAAAAAATCCAAAACTAGCAAAACTGGACCTAAATTGGAATGCGGCCATGTGCGAGGAATTTAACGCTTTAACCAAGCAGAACACTTGGGATTTGGTACCTAGACCCGAAGGTGTGAATATTATCCGGTGTATGTGGCTATTTCGGCACAAGTTCAGAGACAGTGGTGACTTAGAGAGGTATAAGGCAAGACTAGTCGCCAATGTCACTAATCAGCAGGAGGGTATTGATTGTGGTGAGACATTCAGTCCGGTTGTTAAACCGGCCACTATTCGGACTGTTCTCAGTATTGCTATGGGCATGCATTGGCCGATTCATCAGCTTGATGTCAAGAATGCATTCCTTCATGGGGATTTGAAAGAGACTGTGTACATGCATCAGCCTCCTGGCTTTGTTCATCCTGACTCCTTGATTTGTGTGTCGTCTCGAGAAAGTCATTGTATGGTGAAACGAGGCACCCCGCGCTTGGTATGATCGTTTTGCCAGGTATCTTTTGCAGATTGGTTTTGTATGTAGCAGGTGTGATAACTCTCTCTTCACTTTTCACCGAGGTAGCAGCACTGCATATTTGCTATTATATGTCGATGACATTGTTCTTACTGCCTCATCTGATGGTTTGAAGAATGAAATCATTGCTCTACTCAAAATTGAATTTGCTATGACTGACTTGGGCAAGCTAAGTTATTTTTTGGGTATATCGGTAACCAGATCTGCAACCACTATGTTCTTATGTCAGCGTAAGTATGCAGAAGAGATAGTGTACAGGGCCAAGATAGCAAATTGTAAAATTATGCCAACTCCGGTGGACTCCAAATCCAAGCTTAGTGCCAATGACGGTGCGCCAGTTTCTGATCCCACTCTATATCGGAGTCTAGCAGGTGTTCTTCAGTATCTTACATTCACTAGGCTTGATATTACATATGCCGTTCAACAGGTGTGTCTGTTCATGCATAACCCCCGAGAGTCCCATTTTGCCGCCCTCAAACGTATTATCAGATACGTTAAGGGCACACTAGACTTTGGATTACACTTATACCCCTCTGCCCCAACCAAGTTACTTGCCTACACGGATGCTGATTGGGCAGGATGCCCAGACACACGTCGCTCCAGCGTACGGTAGTGTGTATTACTTGAGGAAAATATTGTCTCATGGTCCGCCAAGAGGCAGGCCACACTATCCGTTAGTCTCGAAAGCGAGAATATCGCGGTGTTGCTAATGTAGTTGCTGAGATTTGTTGGCTCTGAAATCTTCTTTTAGAGCTCCAGTGTCCACTCCGCAAGGCGTCTATAGTCTATTGTGACAACATATCTGCCATCTATATGTCTCATAATCCGGTCCAACATCAGTGGACTAAGCATATTGAGATGGATATCCACTTTGTGGGAGAGAAGGTTGCCCGTGGTCAGGTCAAAATTTTACACGTGCCTTCCTCTTATCAAGATGAACATCTTCACAAAGGGACTACCGCGACAGCTCTTCACCGACTTCCGATCCAGCCTTAGCGTTCGGCCTCCTCCCGCTCCGTCTGAGGGGGAGTATTAGCGAATATTCTCCGAATATTCTCTGTATATTTTGTAATTATGATAGATGTATATTTAAGGTAACTTAGGATTCTAATTGTATTAGGAATCAACCTTTGTAAGGTAAGTTAGGATTCGTACCATATTAGGAATCAACCTTTGTACAGCTATATATATTGTGAATAATAAAAGGAATCCCGAAGGGAAATTATTCTATCTTTCAAGAAGAAATCATGTTTGATTGCGGGACACACATATTTTATTAGAAGGTAGCTTTTAATTGACCAAAGCAAAAAAGTTAAGGAGAAAGTTAATTGAAAAAAAAGAACATGGGATCGAGTGTTTGGTGTTAGGGGGAGGACATGGAATCGGAAAAAGTTGTGTTGTGGCGAATATAGATAGAAAGAACTTCTTGTTCGATTGCGGGATACACATATATTATTAGAGGACAACTTTAATCGTCCAAAGCAAAAAAGTGAAGGAGAAAGTTAATTGAAAAAAAAGAACATGGTGATCGAGTATTTGGTGTTGGGCTGAGGACAGGGAATTGGAAAGAATTTTGTTGTGGCGAATATAAATGGGAACCAAATCATGTTTGATGGCGGGATACACATATATTATTCAAAGGAAGGTTTTAATCGACCAAAGAAAAAAAGTGATGGAGAAAAGTTAATTGAAAAAAAAATAACAGCGCGATTGAGTGTTTGGTGTTGGGGAGGACAGGGAATCGAAAAATGCTGTGATGTGGCGATTATAAACAGGAAGAAAATCATGTTTGATTACACATATATTATTAGGACACAACTTTTAATCGACCAAAGCAAAAAAGTGAAGGACAAATTTAATGGACAAAAAACATGGCGATCGAGTATTTGGTGTTGGGGGGAGGACAGGGATTTGGAAATAAACTATGTTGTGGCGAATATAAACATGAAGAAAATAATGTTTGATTGCGGGATACACATATATTATTAGAAGACAACTTTTAATCGATTAAAACAAAAAAGTGAAGGAGAAAGTTAATTGAAAAAAATAACATAGCGATCGAGTGTTTGGTGTTTTGGGGAGGACAAGGAATCGAAAAACGCTGTGATGTGGCGATTATAAACGGGAAGAAAATCATGTTTGATTACACATATATTATTGGAACACAACTTTTAATCGACCAAAGCAAAAAAGTGAAGGACAAAGTTAATTGACAAAAAACATGGCGATCAAGTATTTGGTGTTGGGGGGAGGACAGGGATTCGGAAAAAACTATGTTGTGGCGAATATAAACATGAGCAAATGTGACCATGAGCTAGCCATGGAAACATCACAATTCTAGTGTTTTTCGTTCTTGTTTCCATCGACGTAGAAAATAAAACCCTTGCCCAAATACTGAAGGTTTTTTGAATAAATGTATCATTGTATAGGGAAAAGGAAAGTCTAAGCACATATGGCAAAAAAAAAGAAATCCTATTTCGCTAATATTTGATCTGAATCGTAGTTTAGATTCAAGTTGAAAAAATGGGGATACCGCATTGAGTAGAGGATGATTAAAAACCGAAGGCTCACTGAACTGAAGGAAGGAGGTATATATATATATTTATGGGAAAATGTATATGTATACAAATATTATAACGTGACAAATGCAAAAGGGAAATGCGATAACGTGTATGAATTGAATAGAAAGAATGAGAAAGAGACATGTAAAAGCACAGTGAAATGTTAAATAAGGCAATACACACACAATATACATGTGTATATTGCCTTATTGAGCTCTCGGATTCTGCCCATAATTGTAGCTCTCGGTTTTGGTAATTGTTAATATTAGACAAGGTAAGAATATTGTATATTAGGAAAATATATGTGTAGTATATTGTAATGTATTTGTTACCTTAATTAGGAATATACACTACCATAATTGTAGAGTTAGAATTATGGTAGAATAAGATTTTAGGAATAGAATAGGAATAAGATTCTCCTATTTTGTATCTTGTATATATACCTATTCAATTAATGAAAATAATTAAGGGGATTATTTTTTTCAGTGAAAGATGAAATGAGGATAAGAACGGTGATGGGGATTTCGGTGAAGTTCGTTTTTTGTGTATACATTCTTTGCTTGGAAAATTGGTTGGAGTTGTAGTTGTTGAGAGTAAGTTTTTGAAATATTCGACTTCTAGTTAAAACTTGGAAAGGAAAATTTAATTTTGTATACCAAAAACATATTGTTTAGAGATGATCTGATCAAAGATGTCTGCATTATATATCATGATGAATATATGATGCAAGAAACATATAGGAAAAAGTTGTATCTCTGTAAAAAAGGGGGTACTCTATCAATTTATATCCGTCTAAATCTTAGTGAGAAGAGTTGCTCGATATCTATGCTGGTGGGAGTTAGAATATACCCGATTGAATAGTTGAGGCGTGCGCAAATTGACGCGGACAGATAGCAAATACCCGATCGAATAATTGAGGTGTGAGGAAATTGTCACAGATAAATAGTCAATACCCAATCAAATAGTTGAGGTGTGCGCAAATGGACTCAGATAGGCAGAAAATGCTCGAACGAATAGTTGAGGTGTGCACAAATTGATCCAGATAAGTAGCAAATATCCAATCGAATAGTTGAGGTGTTTGTAATTTGATGCGGACAAATAACAGATACCAGATGAAATAGTTGAGGTGTGTGTAAATTGACTTGAAGCGGTAGCAAATGCCCGATCGAATAGTTGAGGTGTGCACAAATTGATCCATACAAGTAGCAGATATCCCATCGATTAGTTGAGGTGTGCGCGGGAAAATTGACCCGGACATGTAATAGATACTCAATTGAATAGTTTAAGGTGTGCGCAAGTTGATCCAAACGACACCATTATGAAAAAATCCTTACATTGCACCGACAAACATTCTCCCCCTTGCAAATGTACATTATCTTGCTAGAATTGATCTTGTAAAATTTTAGGTTTCCAAACAAAGTGTGTTTCGAGTAGTTGCTTGAAATGTTGAACCATATGCAGTTGAAGTCTAAAATTCCACGAGGACCAAAACAATGAACAAAAACATGTATTGCTGATTGCACGTAAAAAAAATTCGTAGTTCTTGAACAAAAAATTGAATTGAACAATAATGTATATATAATTCATTATTGCAATTGTGTTTTTCCTAAATATTTCCTTTCAGTTTGTGAGGTTTTAGCGTAGATAATTAATTAGCTAATAGTCACACAAGGTGATAATAAAGTAACTCATGCAATTAAGAGAAAGGTAAGCTACTTGTTACTATTCATATACACCATGTGTGTTAATTGAACATGAATAAAATATTGGGCATAATGCATTTTTAAATTGTAGTGACCTGGGGGTAAAAATCTAATTACAATTTACATATTGTCCATAAAACCTACCAAATTTCCTATCTCCCCTACTACATCTTGTTTACACCAAAAATACAATAGACTAAGACATTTTATTTTTACTATCTGAATAGAATTTGCTTTGTCATCAAAATGTCTTGAGTTTCTCTCCTTCCATATTGTCCACCAAATACAAGCTAGAATGACTTGCCACCAGATATAAAGCTGTTCTAAAAAAATGCAAGACAAGAAGAAAACAAGAAAAGGATAGCGATCGCTTTGGAAACGTCACGAGGGAGGAAGATAGAAAGGTAACCTATGACACCGGGGAAATCTTCTTGTGCATTTCTTCTTCAAATTGCTTTCCAATTGCATAGGAGTTCTAAAGTTGATCTTGGTAAACCCAATTGACCCCAAATATATAAAAGAACATGTGCCACAGACGTGCAGTTATCTGACAATGAAGGAATAAGTGCTCATTTGTTTCTGCACTTTTCCCACAAATATAGGCATCTTGAGCATATATGTAGACCTCTTCTTCATAAGGCCTCTTGTGTAAGACAAGCCCTCTTCAAAACTACCAAACAAAAGTAGAAACCTTATATGAAATTTTGACTTTTCAGATAAATTGTGATGGGTTCACAACCTTGTTTTTCTCCCAGTATAGTGACTTGACAGTGAAGCTTCCTTTGCTACATAGTTTCCAGATTGGGTTGTCTGGTGTATTTATGGTACCAGTGAAGGAATTAAGCATCAAAAGCAGATCTGATACTCTCCCTATTTCCCAGTCATTCAATGCCCTTCTAAACACCAGATTCCATCCCTGTTCTGTCCACATTTGAGATATTTTTTAATTCTTTTGGAGACTGATGATGTGTAAATCTTGGAACAAAGTTTTGAGATTAGAATGACGCCCCATCCCCAACCTTTATGCTCAAATTCTCCCTACATCCATTCCACATTCCTCTAATAGTCTTCAAAAAACTGCATCCATAGGTAGCATTCACTTCATTTGTTGTCCATTGGTTCATCAACCCATATTTATGAGCTATGTAATTCTTTCAAAGAGACAGGTCCTCCCTCCTTCAAACACATGGGGTCCCAAACCCTTATCCATTTTTAAGACTTATAAAATGCACAAATCTTCCTTTCCCCACCGATGAGGGAGATTTGTTCCACACCATATTTTCATGCTTCAAACACCTCACTTCGCGGACTAATATCTCTTTCATTTCTTAACGAAATTTGACGATTCTTAGCCCTATGGTCATCTACTCACTTAGTAGATTATGCACGTGTGAAGAGACCAAAGTCTCTAACATGCGGAACCCTAGTGTTTAAGTCATTAAAAATGGGTGGACGCAACTCCACTAAAGACAAATTTCCAACCGAAACTTCACTGTCATATCCACTACAATTTAAGTCCACCACCTCACATTCTCTTACACAAAAAATTAATGTTACATTTGATAACATTAATTCTTTAACTCCTAGTAAAAAAGTGAGTGAAACGAGAATTAACGAGTTCCAGTTGATTAGTTTTGAGTTGAAATAACCCCTTTTTATTTTTATCAGAGGTAAACCAATGAATCCATCAACATTTTGTACTTTTTAAATTATATAATTTATGTGATACATTTTTTTTAAAATTATGATAGTTATTCTCTCTAATAATAAACAAATTGGCCACTCAAAACTTTATTAATGGATTCTGTAATTAGGTACTTCTAATAGACGCATCTGAAACTAACATTTTGCACTTTTTGTCTAATCAAGAATGACCATATTATGAAATAAAAGTTGGGATATTTGAGACTTTATTGAGGTCTTAGCTAGAGTCCATAAGATGAAGGCTTCATTCATGGTTTCTTAATCTCTAAAGTTTTAGTCCACATCACATTAATTATGTTGGATGATATGTCGTCTCATAAATCCCCTTTGATCTCATCTCCATTTATAGAACAAAATTAAATTTAAGGTAGAAGTCAAATATTAGTTTGTTAGAATCATATTACATTTAAAGTCACGAGCAAATAGTTTATTCAATTGTGAATTGAATATAAAACTTAGGCACAATACTACAATATAATATACATGATACACACAGCCTTATCACTATTACATACGGAGTATTTTTTGCACCATTAGACACTGAATTCCCAAACCTAGCTAGTTTACGCTGATAGAAATTACGTGAACCATTTAATCTAAAAGTTTTAAATTACGGATGAAAATAAAACATTTATTTAAAGAGTTATATGTATAAATTTTTTAAAGAAGTTTATTCATGGCTAATTAATTAAAAAGAAATATATTTTACTTAGAAAATCACCTTTAGGGATGGTTTACTTTAGAAAAATCATTTTTAACAATTTCATTACTCGTTACCTCAACGAGTGAATTAACTCATAATTCGACTAATTATGAAGGAATAAATCGCTTCAAGATGTATACGGTTTATTAAGACATAGACATAAAAATAACTAAATAACATTACTCCTACTAAATAGACTCACATGCCTCTTCATACTCATATTCCTTTAAAAAATAATTTAGGAGCAAGTTTAGCTTTAAATTCCAATCTTGTTGAGACGCCCTGCTCTTCATACTAATATTCTTCTAACTTTGCCCCCCCCCCACCCCAGATATTACTCAAAGTATAAAGAAATTCACTTCTTCGTAGGAGAGCGGAAATTGGTTGTTTGCACAATAAAGCTTCAAGGGATGACTGATGTTGTTTAATTCGACACAACATATATGAAAATAATATTTTTCACAGGGATGAAATCAGAATGATCTTTTTTTGTAAGAATTGTATTAATCTTCCTTGGGGAATATTTTTTTATTAATGCAAAAATATATATAGTGTGTACAATATTTAATCCTAATTGAATAAGGATCCTATATTTACCATAATTATACACTACTATTAATTACAAAATATATGACGAATATATGATAAAATTCGCTAATACACCCCCTTAGTCGGAGCGGGAGGAGGCCGGACGCTGAGACTGAATCTACAGACTAGGAATAGTTGTCTAGGAAGTCCTGAAGATATCCGCATACTGATATGAAGAAGGCACATGCAACACCTTAACATGACCTATAGCAACCTTCTCACGAACAAAATGTATATCCATCTCAATGTGCTTGGTTCTCTGATGCTGAATTGGGTTATGAGATGAGTAGATCACAGATATATTATCACAGTACACCATAGACGCCTTACGCAAGGGACAATGAAGCTCCAAGAGAAGGTTTCGGAGCCAGCAAATCTCAGCAACAACGTTTGCAATGCCTCTATACTCTACTTCTGCACTCGATCGGGATAGGGTGGCTTGCCTCTTGACAGACCACAAAATGAGATTATCTCCTAAGAACACATAGTAGCCGGAGGTGGAGCGTCGCGTGTCTGGATAACCTACCCAATCGATGTCCGTATATGATATCAACCTGGTCGGTGCAGAGGGGTAAAGATGCAATCCATAATCAAGAGTGCCCTTAACATATCGAATGATACGTTTAAGATCTGTAAAGTGAGGCTCCCTAGGGGCATGCATAAATAAACACACTTGTTGAAAAACATAAGCAATATCAGGCCTGGTGAAAGTAAGTTACTGAAGTGCACCTGTGAGGCTCCTATAAATAGTGGGATCGGACACTGGATCACCGTCAACAACACTGAGTTTCGACTTCGAGTCGACCGGAGTAGGCATGATCTTGCAGTTTGCCATTTTAGCCCTGTACACAATTTCTTCTGCATACTTACGCTGACACTGGAACATAGTAACTGCAGATCTAGTCACTGAGATCCCCAAGAAGTAACTCAACTTCCCCAAGTTAGTCATAGCAAATTCAGATTTAAGCAGAGTAATTATCTCATTTTTCAAAACATTAGAAGAGGCAGTAAGAACAATATTATCCACATATAATAACAAGTATGCAATGTTACTACCTCGATGAAAGATAAAGAGAGAATGATCACACTTGCTGCATACAAACCCAATATGTATAATGTAATTAGCAAAATGCTCATACCACGCTATGGGGGACTATTTCAAACCATACATTGACTTGAGAAGATGACATACATAATGAGGGGCCTTCGGATAGACAAAGCATGGCGGCTGGTGCATGTAAACAGTTTCTTTCAGGTCCCCATGTAAGAAAATATTCTTCACATCAAGCTGATAGATCGACCAATGATTATCCATAGGTATGCTCAAAACCATATGGATGGTAGTTGGTTTAACCACCATACTAAATGTCTCTCCACAATCAATACCATCCTGCTGATTAGTACCATTAGCCACAAGTCTCGCCTTATGGTGCTCAAGGTCACCAATGTCTTTGAATTTGTGATGCAATAACCACATGCATCGAATCATATTAACCCCATCCGGTCTAAGAACCAGATATCAAGTGTGCTGTTTCGTTAAAGCATTAAATTCCGCACGCATGGCCGCACCAATCCGGGTCAAGTTTGGCTAATTTTGAGTTTTTGGGAATTAAGGATATAGTTTGTGTGGATAGGTTAAAATGGACTTTGGGTTTGAAAATCCCATGTTGAGCACGGGTTTCCATTCAGTGTGTGGTGGCAGAGGCTATTTGGGTAGGTGGGTGGGGATGCGATCTGGTGGAGTGTCGGGTCAGGGGTTTGTTGCTGGGTTGGGTTTGTCGAGGCAGTGGAAGTGGTGAGTGGTTATTGGGATAGGTCGATGGGGTAGGGGTGAGTGGGGTTCGGTTCCGGTGACTGGGACGTGTACGGTGTGGTTGGGTATCGGGTCAGATCGATGGGATATGGGTGACTCAATTTTGGGTCTGGTGTCGGTAATTGGTTTGGATGACTGTGACAGGGTTGCGGTGGGGCAGTCATTGGGCTGATTTGGTCGATGAGAGGATGGGCGGCAGGTGGCGGTGACACTGGGTTTGTCGAATAGGTTTGCTGGCGGGTGTGAGAGACACTGGTGGGTCGGGTCATCACTATCAGGGAATGTTCTGGTAGATCACTGGTGGTGGTAATGGGATTGGATGGTAATTGAACAGTAGGAGAAGTGGTCGTGGTACGGTGGAGTTCGGTGAGTATGACAAGGGAGGTATCTGACTCGTCTAGAAAGGTGTAGTCCGTGTTTTAGAATTTTTGGATGTTTACAAATGGGAAGATTGTCTCGTCAAATGTGACATGATGAGAGACATGGATTTTAGTATAGGTATGTCATAGCACAAATACCCCCTATGATTAGACGGGAAGCCTATACATAGAGTGGTGCATGGTACTAATTTATGGGGGGACGTGGAGGCAAAATTTGGATAGCAAAGGCAATCGAAAATACGAATGTGATCGTAGGAGGGGATCCGACGGTAGAGGATTTCGGTGGGGTCTTATTATGAAGAGTACGGGTAGGTAAAATGCTAAGTATATATTCTACTATTTTGACTGCATAGACCCAAAAAGAAAGGGGGGAGAGGCATGAAGAATGATTGTACGAACCATGTTATTAATAGTGCAGATGATTCGTTCGGCTTTACCATTTTGAAGGGAGGTGTGGGGACACGAAAAATGAAAAACCATGTCATTATTTTTGCAAAATTTGTGAAAAGTGGAATTATTAAACTCACAACCATTATCACATTGGAATGATTTTATGGCTTTTTCAAACTGTGTTTTGATATAAATACTAAATTCAAGAAACTTGACAAACACTTCAGACTTGAATTTAAGTGGGTAGATCCAAATAAAGTGAGAAAAATCATCTAATAGAACGAGATAATATTTATGACCCAGTGAGCTAGTAATGAGAGATGTCCATAAGTCAGCATGCATAGTATCAAAGGGAGAAAACGTAACACTTAAAGATGACTGAAACAGAAGGCGAACATGTTTGTCCAAAGGGAAAGAAAAACAATGTTGGGCAAGTTTCCCATTATTACATCGAATAAAATTATTGCTTCTAAGAAAATTAAAAAAAGAAGCTCCTGGGTGTCCAAGTCTATCGTGTCAAGTTGACGGAGAGATGTCGACGAGGGAGGTATGTGAGCGGGATCTGGCAGCGGAGGTGGATGATAAAGGATAGAGGTCCCCCACACTATTGTATCTCGTAAGGGGTGTCCCCATAAGTAGATTCTTCACATAAAAACCAAAGGGATCAAACTCAACAGACACAAAATTGTTACGGGTAAATTTCCTAATAGATATTAAATTTTTAATGATGTTGGGAGCATAAATGATGTTATTTAGGGAGAAGGGTGGGTGAGGTGGTTGGGTGTAGGTTGTACCATAATCCTACATTGGAATGCGATGACCATTACCAACCATAATAAATTGAGGATACTTTAAACGAAATAATTTGGAGAGATTACTTGAGGAGCGGGTGAGATGAGAAGTGGATCCCGTATCCATGTATTAATTTTCATCAGGCTGCTGGATATTTAATGTGCTGAAGGCCTGACCTAAATCAGTGGGGGCCAGACCCGATGAAAGTTGCTGCTGGGCCATAGTTACATGGGCTTGCTGGGCTGGAGTTGTCTGCTGCCGTGGGCTTGGGGAGTGGCCCAATATGCCTGGCTGCCAGGCTGCTGGAAACTGGGCTAATGCTGGCTGGATCAGGTAAGCAGTTGTGGCCCAGGCGCCTGGATTAGGCCATTGTCCTGGGCCGGCCCAAGGCTGAAAATTGGTGGGCTGCTGCTACTGGCCGGTATAGCCTCCACGTCTACGGCCTCTGCTGCCTTTGTAGGGTTTTGTTGGATTCAAAATACATAAGTAAGGCACAACGGAAGTTTAAAATATTTGTTTCTTACTTACCCCAACAAAGTTTCTGGTTTGGTTATACAATAATGGAACTTGTAACATAAAAGATTTACTTACAAGTTATGAATATCTGGAATCCTTTTCTACTGTGAGGTGCACACGCGGTTGTCCTTCTGATTGCAAGCTCCAAGCTTCAATGTACTTCTCTTTCGGAAAGCTAGGAAATCCGGCAGAGGTTCGAGAGTATTTGATTCTAAGTCTCTGAGGCTTAGAATGTTTTTCAGAATTGGTGTAGAATAATGAAAATGAATGCCTCTATTTATAGTTGAAAATTAGGTCAAAAACCGAATTAGGGTTTGACCTTGGGCACAACCCAAAATCGGCCTTGTGGCGCGACGCTCTACGTCTTGATTACCTTTGCCTCGATTTAATTTCCGTGCATTCTTTATTAAATCCAAAATCCAATTTTGACTTAATTAATGTAATCATTATTCATTTAAATGTCTCGATTACAAATCGAATATTTTAATTACTCTCTCAATACATCCTTAGATCGAAACGGACAATCGACATAGTGTGACCCTACATGCCTTCTCATATTGACATTAATCAAATTAAGGTCTACGCGGAACTCCTAGACGACGCCGGAAGACGAACTCAATATGTGAAGTACATTTACGCGAATCCAGTAAACTTAACCTTTATGTGGTAAGATAAAATCCTTTCATTCACGACACACCCGATTAAGCTTAGGATTTGTCAAGTGTCTATCCAAATGGTTTAATCATTGTATTTCATCTATATTAGTCGACAACTAGACCATATTCTAAATATGTCTATTGCGTTGGCCAACGACTTAGTCAACCTAATATCACTGAGAATATGAGTGTTCTCTCGAACATACATACGAGGAATGAATCCTAATCTTGGCTCAACTACCACATTCAATCCACATCGTAATGTACCCAATACAAGCCGTATCTCAACCTACAAGACATTTGAGCTTAGGACGAGATCAAAGTACATTACTTTGTAGATAAGGCGCGTATTGACCTCAAGTCTAAGGACTTCTATCTCCCACACGCTGATCATACGTTAGACATGTATAACAAATAGTATATCAGCAGGGTATACCAATACTTCCAAAGTGTCCATGTGTCCATCACGAGTAACCATTACTCATAGCAGGTGAGACATACTACATCCTCTAAGGATGTGATGCAAACCACATGTCGACTTATCACATATCATCGATATCCCATTCTCGATGATCATTAGTCGAGGCTATTTTAAGAGTTACGCTCTATCATTAATATCTCACTCTATTAATGACAACGTAAGCTCAAGAGATGCACATTAATGAATAATTACAAATAATCAAATAATTATTCAATAATTGCAAATGCCAAATAATTAATCTTATTAATAATACGAATGTGTTCAAGTACATTTGTCCCTAATGATGATTGTCTCTAGGACATATATATACTTTCAGCCCTTTCCATTGCCGCGGCCTCTGCCACCTTTGCCACCACCGCGGCTGCCCCGCGGTTGGTAGTTGTCCGACGGTGGTGGTTGGGCGGTGGGGGTGGTGTTTGTCTCCGGATTTTTAACCGCTAACGCCTTCTGATTGTGTTCGTCCTGTATTAGCACGTCGGGTTTCTTCCAACAATAATTATGAACGGGCCTTAGTGAAGTTGGGTAGTGGATCGGCTTGTTGTATCATGGTTGCCAGAGTATCGTATTCACCTTTGGGTAAGCCAACAACCAGTTGGAGAACCATATTTGTTTCAGAAACCAGTGTCCCCACATTGGATAATTGGCCCGCAACTAGTTTTAATTGGTTACAATACTCGGTCATGTTAGCAAAGTTTTCAAGACGTGTATTATTGAATTGCTCCTCTAAGTATAAGGCACGGGTGTGCTTGTTTTCCTGAAAAATCGCCTCCAAGCGTATCCATAACTCACGAGCCTAGGCGCCAGTTTTCATAATTATGTGAAGCAAGTCCTTAGAGATGGTGCTATAAATCCACTGTTTGACGATGACGTCAAGATAGGGCCATGCCGTGTCATCAACCTCAATCGGGTGAGGGAAGGAGTTGTCAATATGATCAAGCACGTTATAGGCACATGCATGAATGCGAAAAAGTTCAACCCACGAAGAATATTGACCATCTTTTTGGTCAAGAACCAAAGGAATGAAGTTCTTGACGTTGGTGACGGCAAAAGCCGGATGAAAAGACGGAGTGGAAGAGGTAGTGGGTAGGGTGTGGGTGACGACTAGGGAGGAATATGAAGCAGTGGGGGAGGTGGGAGTAGCCATGGGATCCATTAGAGTGGTTGAATTTTGATGAGGAAATAACAAGAAACCGAAAGCTTTGAATTTCAGAAGAATATATGTGGCGAATATATGGTAATATTCGCTAATATTTTTATTGAAAAGAGTACTCTAGTACTGAAAGAATTGGTTTTTTGTGCTTAAATTTCATCTTTCTATTGTAGAGAATACTGTGGTGCTGAAATAATTGTTTTTTACTGCTAAAAATTCAATCTTTTCTTAAAGAATTGAGTGTTAATGCCAAAGTTTCAATCTTTGTTTGCTGTATAGAATATTGTGGTGCTGAAAGAATTGGATTTAATGCTAAAGTTTCAATTTTTGTTGGCTGTTTAGAATACTTTGGTGCTGAAAGAATTGGTTTTTAATGCTGAAGTTTCAATCTATTCATTGAATTTAGTAATCTTGTGCTTAAAGAATTGTTTTTTAATGCTAAAGATTCAATCTTTCTATTGCAAATTGTACTCTAGTGCTGAAAGAATTATTTTTTAGTGTTTTAACCAAGTTCTTTACTTGTGCTGATTTTTCCTTTAATCGTGTGTTCAATGTTCTGAGTGTGCTTTGGTTTTGGTTGCTTTCATCGTTGCTTCTACTGTCTGCTCTTTTTCTTGAGTCCAGTTTGAATATGTTTCTCCTCTTGCTTGGTTTCTCAATTTGACTTCCATATTTGTCTGTCATGTGGTTTGTTTTGTTGAGTTCTGCTGAAATTTTGTATCTTCTTTCTTTTTAAAAATGCACTCTGTTATTGATAATGAAATTTGGGTTGGTATCCGCTATTTTCTATGTTGTTTTTGGACATGCATGTTAGTACTATATCAGGTTTTCCCTCTGCTGCACCGAGGGTGCTTGATAGTAAATCAACACATTTTTAGTTTTCTTTCTCCGTAAGCGTGCATTTATGGAAAATGTAAGATGATATTAATCTCCCTTGGGGAGTCTTTCATTAATATCAAGGTATATATAGAGTACAATATGCATCCCTTATACAATAGGAATCCTAAGCCTATACAAAAGAGGAATCTTAATCTTACCATAATTATATTTACACAATATATGAAAATATTCTAATTATGGGTAGGGAATATATTGTTTCCTATATTTACACGTTTACACACCCCCTCAGTCGTAGCGGGAGGAGGCCGGACTCTGAGACTGGATCTGAAGTCAAGAAATAACTATCTGGGAAGTCCTTTGGTAAATATGTTCCGTGATACCGATAGGATGATGGAACATGTAACACTCGACATGGCCTAACGCAACTTTCTCACGAGCGAAGTGTAGGTCTATCTCAATATGCTTGGTTATTTGATGTTGAACCGGATTATGAGAAAGATAGATGGCGAGAGATGTTATCACAATACACAATAGATGCCTGACGCAAAGGACATCAAGTTCTAACAAAGAAATTTACGAGCCAACAAATCTCGGCTACTACATTTGCAACGCCTCGTACTCGGCCTCAAACCTTTGGAGCGAGATAGGGTAGCCTGTCGCAGCGGACCAAGAAATCAGATTATCCCCTAAGAAAACACAAAAGCCGGAGGTGGAGCGTCGCGTGTCCGGACACCCTGCCCAATCTGCATCCGTATATGAAAGCAACCTGTCTGGTGCAGAGGGGTATAAGTGCAAACCATAATCAAGAGTGCCCTTAATGTATCGAATGATACGCTTAAGAGCAGTGAAATGAGACTCCCTGGGGGCATGCATGAATAAGCACACCTGCTGAACAACATAAGCTATGTCTGGCCTGGTGAATGTGAGATACTGAAGTGCACCTGCAAGACTCCTATACAGAGTAGGATCAGAGACTGGAGCACCATCCATAGCACTGAGCTTAGATTTGGAATCAACTGGAGTAGGCACCTCTTTGCAGTTCGTCATCTTAGCCCTGTACACAATCTCTTCTGCATACTTACGCTGACACAAGAACATATGATTGGCATACCTGGTCACTGATATCCCCAAAACGTAACTCAGCTTCCCCAAATCAGTCACTGCAAATTCGGACTTGAGCAAGACAATAATCTCATTTTTCAATCCGGAGGAGGAGGCAGTAAGAACAATATCATCCACGTAAAGTAATAAGTAAGCAGTGCTACTACATCGATGAAAAGTGAAAAGTGATGTATCACTCTTGCTGCATACAAACCCAATCTGCAAGATATACCTGGAAAAACCATCATACCACGCACGGGGGGCCTGCTTCAGGCCATATAGTGACTTACGGAGACGGCACACATAGTGAGGAACTGCTGGATGGGTGAACCCTGGTGGCTGATGCATGTAGACTGTCTCTCGCAGATCCCCATGTAAGAATGCATTCTTCACGTCAAGCTGATGGATCGGCCAGTGTTTGCCCATGGCTATGCTCAAAACTGTGCGGATGGTAGCCGGTTTGACAACCGGGCTGAAGGTCTCACCACAATCAATGCCCTCCTGCTGATTTGTGCCATTAGCCACAAGACGGGCCTTATACCTCTCAAGATCCCCATTGTCTCTGAACTTGTGACGAAATAGCCACATACAACGAATGACATTCACCCCCTCAGGTCTAGGTACTAGATCCCACGTGTGCTGTTTAGTTAAAGCATTGAATTCCTCATACATAGCCGCATTCCAATTAGGGTCTTGCTTGACCAATTTTGGGTTCTTTGGAAGTGGAGAGATGGTTTGGGCAGACAAGTTGAAATGGATTTTGGGTTTGAAGATTCCATGCTTTGAACGAGTTTTCATTGGATGGGTAGGGACAGTGGGTGGCGGAGTGGTGTCTGAGACGGGGGGTAAAGTCGGATAAGGAGAAGGTGGGGGCGAAGCCATCGGAGGCGCGCTGACTCTGGATCGAGAGTCGCGGCGCTAGAAGGTTGACAAGCTTCTCACGAAGTTTGGCGCGCATGGCCAAGACCGGTCGCAGCGGCTTGTCGACGGTGTTTCAAAAGATTGCTCTCTGGAAATCAGGCGCCGCGGTGCCTCCCCTGGAGGCCGTGGCTCTGACGATGGAACAGAGGATGTGAGTTGTTCGATTATGAAGGGAGAGATGGCAGACTCATCAAGAAATGAGTAGTACTATTTTTGGAATTTTGGAAGATTTGAAAACGGGAATGTGGTCTCGTCGAATGTGACATGACGAGATATGTGGATCTGACGAGTCGACAAGTCATAGCATAGATAGCCCATATGGTTCGGCAGGAATCCTAGAAAGACACATGGAGTCGACCTAGGAGCGAGCTTGTGAGGGGCGGTGGAGCTAAGGTTGGGATAGCACAGACAACCAAAAATCCGTAGATGATCATAAGAGGGGATTCTATGGTAGAGGATTTCGGTAGGGGTCATATTGTGAAGAGTGCTAGTAGGGAGAATATTGAGAGTGTATTCTGACATTTTAGCAGCATAGACCCAGAAGGGTGGAGAGAGGGAGACATGAATCAATAGGGTGCGAATCATATTGTTAATAGTGCAGATGATTCTTTCAGCTTTACCGTTTTGGGGTGAGGTGTAAGGGCAGGAGAAGCGAAAGACCATGCCATTTTTGGTACAAAATCGGTGAAACATAGAGTTATTGAATTCACAACCATTATCACACTAAAATGACTTTATGCCTTTTCCAAATTGTGTTTGAATGAACTTGCGAAACTCAAGAAATTTGACAAACACTTCCGATTTAAATTTAAGAGGGTATAACCAAACGTAGTGTGAAAAATCATCAAGCAACACAAGGTAGTATTTATGACCGAGAGAACTAGAGATAGGAGATGTCCATAAATCGGCATGTATGATATCAAAAGGAGCAAATGTAACACTAGTAGATGATTTAAACGGAAGACGAATATGTTTGCCTAAAGAACAAGAAACACAATTTTGGGCAAGTTTCCCATTACAAGCAATGAAATTGTTGCCTCTAAGAAAATTAAAAACTGGGGCTCCTGGATAACCAAGCCTATGATGTCAAGTTGAAGAAGAAAAAGCCGCTAGAGTGACGGGAGAGCAAGATCTGGCAGCGGAGGTGGAAGTGAATAGATAGAGATCCCCCGTGCTATTGCATCTCGTAAGATGTGTCCCCATATGAAGATCCTTCACAGTAAAACCAAAAGGGTCAAAATCCACGAAGATAGAATTATTACGAGTAAATTGGCGGACATATATGAGGTTCTTAATCATGTGTGGGGCATATAGGGTGTTTTTGAGGGAGAAGGGTGGATGAGGAGGTTGTGTGTATGAGGTACCATAACCCTTAACTGGAATGCGTTGTCCACTACCAACTGTAACATATTGAGGATGCTTTAACCAAAATAGTTTAGGAATAGTACCTGCAGACTGGGTGACGTGAGATGTGGCGCCTGAGTCCATGTACCAAGTATTGTCAGGCTGTTGCATAAAGAGGGTGCAGAACGCCTGACCCAACTCAGTGGGTGTCATGCCGGAGGAGGGCTACGGGACTTGACCTTGCATGAAGTGGGCCTGCTGTGGGGCTGGAGCGGGGCCTAACAAACCGGGGTAAGAATACGGATTGTATGGCTGCTGGTACTGGAATGGACTTGGCGCCGCTGACTACGAGGCCCCAGGCGCCGCGACTCTATCTTGAGCCGCGGCCAGAGACGAATTGCTGAGGAGCTGCGGCCCAGTTGTTCTGCGATCTCTATTGCTGTTGCTGCTGTTGGTTTTGTTGACCGCGACCCTTGCCACGACCACGACCTCCTCTACCGCCGCGGCCTTTTCCACCCTTGCCGCTGCGGCCCTGCCGCTGTTGGGAGTTGTCTGGTAGCGTCTGATCTTGGGGTTGTGTGTCGACAGCTAACACCTGCTGGGCGTGCTCATTCTGCTTAGCACGACGGGTTTTTTCGAGCAACAATTGTGAGCGAGCTTTGTTAAAACTCGGTAGCGGATCTGCCTGTTGAATAATGGTGGCCAAAGTATCATATTCTCCCTTAGTAAGGCCATAAATCATTTGTAGCACCATTTTATCGTCAGTGACAGGCGTGCCGATGTTGGAGAGTTGATCCGCTAGAAGTTTAAGCTGCTTGCAGTACTCAGAGACATTGGAGAAGTTTTCAAGACGTGTTTTGTTGAACTGTTCTTCCAAATATACGGCACGAGTGTGCTTGTTGTCCTGAAAAATTTCCTCCAAACGATTCCACAAGTCAAGGGCTGTGGAGTCAGATTTCATGATAGTAAGGAGCAAATCCTGAGAGATACTACCATATATCCATTGTTTTACGCCGGCGTCGAGACGATGCCAGATAGAATCATCAACCTCCGTAGGGCGAGGATTAGTGTCATCAATATGGTCAAGCACGTTATAGAGACATGCATTATTGCGAAAAAGTTCAACCCAGGGAGAATACTGGTTGTTTTCTTGATCAAGAATAATGGGAATATGGTTCTTGATGTTGGAAACAGTAAAGGCGGGATGAAACGGGGGTGATGACTTTGTGGTGGGATTTGTGGAGGTAGAGGCGTCAGAAAGTGTGGAAGAATCAGGGATAGCCATTTAGAGAAGAGAAGAAAGGAAGAACAAAATCCGAAAAACAAGAAGAAAATCTGGGAGGACCGCGGCGTAGGAGAGGCAGCCGACGGCTGTGGAGGAGAAAGGTTTTTAGGGTTTTGTTTATTTGGCTCTTGATACCATGTAAGATGATATTAATCTCCCTTGGGGAGTCTTTCATTAATATCAAGGTATATATAGAGTACAATATGCATCCCTTATACAATAAGAATCCTAAGCCTATACAAAAGAGGAATCCTAGTCTTACCATAATTATATTTACACAATATATGGAAATATTCTAATTATGGGTAGGGAATATATTGTTTCCTATATTTACACGTTTATGAAAGAAATAATCCCCTTGATTATTTTCATTGATTGAATAGATATATATACAAGTTACATATTTCCATAATAGGAAAATCCTTTTCCTATTCTACTTCTAAATCCTTATTCTACCATAATTCTAAATATACAATTATGGTAGGTGTATAACACTAATTAAGGTATCCTTTTCATAATATACTACAAATATATATACCATATATACAATTTGGACTTCTGGCCGAGATGGGCTCTTTGGGGCCTTTCTTTGGATCTGGCCGAAAATGGACTTTCTTTGGGTAGCGACCAGCATCGCCTTTGCTTTATTCTTGCTTGTATACCGTGATATATCTTGCTTATATTCAGTGTATATCACGGGTATATTACCTGTTTAACACACCGCAGTCATAGCGGCGGTTTCAACGCCGAGATCGCCCTAAAATCTTCAAAGAGAACCGCTGGTAGACCCTTTGTAAAGATGTCTGCAATTTGATAACGAGACGGGACATGGCATACACGAACTTGACCCTTTGCAACCTTTTCACGGACAAAGTGAATGTCCATTTCGATATGCTTGGTGCGTTGGTGCTGAACTGGATTACCTGACAGGTAGATGGCACTAATGTTATCGCAATATACCAAGGTTGCCTTCTGAATTGGACAATGAAGCTCAAAAAGAAAATTACGTAGCCAACATGATTCGGAGACCACATTCGCTACCCCTCGATATTCTGCCTCGGCACTTGAGCGGGATAGAGTTGCCTGACGTTTGGCTGACTAGGAGACCAAGTTGTTGCCAAGGAACATACAGTAGCCAGAAGTCGACCGTCTGGTGTCGGGACAACCACCCCAATCAGCATCCGTGTAAGAGACAAGTGTGGATGTAGATGAAGGATACACGTGCAACCCATAGTCTAGTATCTCCTAAATATACCGAATGATGCGTTTGATTGCATTCATGTGCTCAACTCTAGAATCATGCATGAATAAACACACCTGCTGAACCGCATATGTAATATCCGGTCTGGTAAATGTAAGATACTGGAGGGCCCCTACAAGACTGCGATAGCGGGTCAGGTCCTCGTATGGTGCACCTGCTGCGGCACTCAGCTTTGGGTTTGCATTAACCGGTGTGGAAGTGGACTTACAGGATGACATCCCCGCCCTCTCGATGATCTCAGCAGCATACTTCCGTTGAGATAGAAACAAGCCACCTGAATGACGCTTGACGGCAATCCCCAAAAAGTAACTCAACGGCCCCAAGTCCTTCATAGCAAACTCAGAACTGAGCATGGTCATGATAGATTGGCGCAAGGCATCGGAAGAGGCGGTCAAGATGATATCATCCACATACAACAGAATGTAGGCCAAAGCAGAACCACGGCGGTAGATGAACAAAGAATTATCTGACCTGCTGTGAGTGAACCCAATAGTCGAAACAAAATCAGCAAATCGTGTATATCAAGCCCGTGGAGACTGCTTAAGCCCATATAGTGATTTCTTCAACAAACAGATATGATGAGGGCGGTTGGGATCCCTGAAACCAAACGGCTGATGCATATAGACTGTTTCTTTGAGATCACCATGTAGAAAAGCATTCTTGACATCCAACTGATGGATTGGCCAAGTTTTTGAAAGAGCCAGGCTAAGCAGAGTGCGAATGGTAGCCGGTTTGACCACCGGACTAAACGTCTCACCACAATCAATACCAACCTGCTGAGTCTTACCATCACCAACAAGTCGCGCCTTATGTCGAGCAAAAGACCCATCTGAATTCTCCTTATGAGCAAAAATCCACATAGACCTGATAATATTAATATCATATGGACGGGGCACCAACTCCCACGTCTTATTATCAATAAGAGCATTATATTCATCAGTCATAACAATTTTCCAATTAGGGTCATTTAATGCGGACACAGGATTGCGGGGCAAGGGGGATATAGAGACACCAGAATGTAAATTAAAATGTCTTTTAGGTGTAAAAATACCCCGCTGACTACGAGTGATCGGTCTATGACTCGAGGAAGGATTGATGAAATTTTGGGAATTTGCTGGGCTCGGGACGGGTGGCGGTTGCCGATGGGCCTTGGCCCAAGCGGTACAAATGAGACTCGGATTCGGAGCGGTTCGGCAAGATTGGTGGGCAGGCCCGATTCTTTGGAACTCTTCCGATGTTTGGATTCGGTGGCAGATCTTGTTGGTCCAGTAGGCGATGGGCCATTGGAGGATTTTGGGTGCAGGAGATGTCCGAAAAATTCCGAATAATATACGGGGATATTTGGTCATCCAAAAAATTATATGACTTAGGTTCGGGAGTATGAACTTTCGTAAATGGGAATTGAGTTTCATAAAAAATGACATGGCGATTGATTATGATTTTCTTGGAGGATAAATCAAAACACTTATAACCACGATGATTTGACGGATAACCCAAAAACACACACGGGGTAGATCGAGCCTGAAGTTTGTTAATTGTGGTGGATGGGAATAACGGATAACACAAGCACCCAAAAATCCGAAGGTGGGAATAAGAAGGGTTCTTATTATATAGGACTTTGAGGGGGGAAGAGTATGTCAGACCTTTAAACGGAATTATGTTTAGAAGGTAAGTGGCCATTTGTAGAGCATGATGCCAAAAATATGGAGGTATGGAGGCATGTATGAGGAGAGTTCGGACAATGTTATTTATGGAACGAATTTTGCGTTCGGCTTTCCCATTTTGTGAAGATGTATGAGGACATGAAAAATGAAAATTTATCCCATGAGTAGCACAAAAATCTCGAAACTCCCTATTGTCATACTCTTTCCCATTAGCACATTGAATATTTTTTATTTCTCTTTCGAATTGAGTACGAATGAACGCTCTAAATTTTATGAAGACGGAAAACACTTGTGATTTATTCGCAATTGGAAATGTCCACAAAAATCGAGAATAATCATCTAAAAAGAGAACATAATATCGATGACCCATTGAACTAAGAACAGGAGACGTCCATAAGTCGCTATGAATAATGTCAAATGGCATAGAAGTATGGGAATTGGAGTCTACAAATGGCAACTTAACAATTTTTCCTAATGAACAAGACTGACAAATTGGAGTACGACTTGTACCCTTACAAGAAATAAAGCTATTTTTATCTAAAGCTGATAAAATAGAAGATCTCGGATGACCCAGATGAGCATGCCACATGGAAGGAGAGATGGTTGCAAAGTCGATGGCACTACTGGACTCGATGGATCAAACCGGCATGATAGGATCTGATCCCCTACTATCACACCTCATGAGATGACTCCGTCTTGAAATCCTTCACAGAGAAACCGAAAGGATCAAATTCAACGTAAATGTAATTGTCATTTGTGAATTTTCGGACAGACACTAAATTTTTAATCAATTTAGGAGCATGTAAAGTATTTTTCAAGAGGAGTGGTGGATTAGGAGGAGACAATGTTTTCTGACCATACCCTAGAATTGGAATAGAACTGCCATTACCAACAATTATCCCCCGAGGGGTGTTCAAATTGGAATAAGATGAGAGAGTACCTGATTCGGAAGTCATGTGAGTAGTGGCCCCGATGTCCATGTACCAATTTGGGTCCGGTTGGGACAATCCCAATGTGTGCATCGCGGCCTCGATATCGGTCTGAGTGGGGCCTGCTGCATGATGAGCTTGCGGACGACGGGGCCCAAGGACGCCATTCTGTGATGCTGCTGGGTCGTAGGTGCTGGATACACTGCTATTGGGCCACTGGCCAGTGGGCCGCCACTGCTGGACGTTGGGCCTGGACTGTTGGCCAGCCCACTGGCCACTGGAAACTGTGGCTGGAGGGTGCGGGTTCCATTGCCAATGGCCCCACTACTGGGCCCACGGTGGTGGTGGCCCACTGTACCCTGTATGGGACCCACCGCCTGCTTGTTGCTCACCAGAACCGCCACCAGAACCACCTCGTTTGCCCCCGCGGTTTTTGTTATTTTTGCGATTATTCTTTCCGCCACCATTATTATGGTTTTGGCCCGAATTATTAACAAAATCCAAAGAACTAGGAGAGGATGCCACCATGACAACTGGGCTTGCTCCGGTAGACACCTTTTTAGCAAAACCGGCTTCTTCCAATGTCAGCATGGAGCGGGCTTGATGAAAGTCGGGAAGAGGGTTGCTTTGGCGAAGGAGAGTTCCAACACCATTATAGGCCTCCAAAAAGTCGCAGAACCAACTGTAGAACTAGACGATTATTTGTTACTGGTGCACCAACATTACGGAGTTGATCCGCCAATTCCTTTAGTTTCTTGCAATATGCAGAAACGTTTGAAAATACGTCCATTCGAACGAGAGAGAATTCCTGCTCGAGTGTGACGATACGGGAATATTGGTTGTCTTGGAATATGTCACGCAATCTATTCCATGCAGCCATAGCCGTGGTATCGGGCTCCATAATCGTCTGTAGAAGTTCCACTGAAATAGTGGCGTATATCCACCGAAGAACGGTAGCATTAAGTGTAATCCATACCTCAGTATCCTCCGCAGGAAGGGGTCTAGCGGGAGGAATGATGTGATGAAGAACTTGATAAGAGATAGCGTGAATTTTAAACAACTCCGCCCACGTTGCATATTGAACGTTTTCCATCTCAAGGACAATAGGGACACTGAGCTTGATATTGGAAACCGTGAGGGCAGGGTGAAAATTGTTCTTAGACATATTTGAAAGAACAAGGAAGGAGGTTAAATTTAAGAGAGGTTTTTTTTAGAACGGAAGACGAGATATTTGGAGAGAAAACCCGAGGGAGGGGGGGTTCTCGGCCAAAGAGGCAAAAGTTTGAGAGAAGAAAACTTTTGTTTAGACCTAGTCTCTTGATACCATGAAAGAAATAATCCCCTTGATTATTTTCATTGATTGAATAGATATATATACAAGTTACATATTTCCATAATAGGAAAATCCTTTTCCTATTCTACTTCTAAATCCTTATTCTACCATAATTCTAACTATACAATTATGGTAGGTGTATAACACTAATTAAGGTATCCTTTTCATAATATACTACAAATATATATACCATATATACAATTTGGACTTGGCCGAGATGACTCTTTGGGGCCTTTCTTTGGGCTTTGGTCGAAATAGACTCTTTGGATCGCTTGACCAGCAACCCTTTGCTTTATCGCTTGTATACCTGTGATATATACTGCTGTATATTCAGTGTATATCACAAGTATATTACCTCTGTTTAACAGTTTACAGAAAATATGATATATCTTGTAAACCAACACTACCAACATGTAATTCCCAGTAGACCAGTTAACACTTTAATACGTTGTATGCAGCAAATTAGATGCACAATCTACCAAAAAATACATTAGCATGCAGTAATACTAATGAACATGAAATTAATAGGATAGAACAGGCTTTCAAGGACATAATTAAAACCAAAATATGGAATGCATACTGAAGAATGTACAGATAGCTCTGGAGCTCAAAGTACACAAGACCGGTTTAGCCAGTAGCTTGGGATTAGAGAAATAACGTAATCAATAGATAATTGAAAATGTTAACTTGCATGAGTTAGTAACACATATGATGTAAACAGATTCATATCCTGGCTTTGGAAAATTATCTTGGAATACATTGAGCTCATGATGGTTGCCCGACTCAAATAATATAATTTGCAGAAAAGAGATATCCAAATGTGTAATTGGCATATAAATAATTTCAACTACTTTCAATTATATTCTTAGTGCTCTTTGTTTTCTGAGAAGCTCCTTTCTTTCAGGCAGTTATATATAATTTTAGACTATCATTTTGTACAACTTTTATTGAACTAGAAATATGTCGACAAACTTTCTGACTGTTTTATTCTTCAAATGTAAAATATTGAGCAACAGAATAATCCCTTATGAGATCCAGTAATGTAAAAGTAAGATCAATGTCTTACAGATGAAAAGCTAAACGCTAACACCATCTTTGTCTTGCAAGATGACCGTATAGATTGTGAAGAATGTGTAACAATGATGAGAGGGAAATGTATGAGAAAAAGAGAACTTAATCAAATTAGCAATGACCAAGAATACATTGCTATTTAAAATTGCTGGGTTTAATAAGGTACATGAACAACTTCATTTATAATATGCCTCTCCCTTCACGATTGCTTATTTGTCTAATGGCGTCATCGGTTATGCTTTTAGGTTGTTGTTGTTGTTACATACTGTGCTTGCTGGAGTATCAAGTTCGGTAAGATTCTTTTGCATAGACTTTAAGAAATATCTATGTCGCACAATTACGATTTAGTATGTTAGACTAAGGTGATATCTTGGATAAAGATTTATAGATGTTAAGTGTCACACCCCAACCTTGGGGGAGGTCGGCACCCAACACCCGAAGGCCTGAGCGAACAAACCATGGCATATGTAACTTGTGACATAATATTGGGCCGGCAAGGCCACTAAACGACAATAATAATAACCAGACATGACCACCTGCAAGCAGAAGAAGCCCAACAACCTATATATACGTATGCAAGGCCGACAAGGCCATAAAAAAGTGACATCAACTATTCAGAAGGCCAGACAAAACACATATATACACTGACTTCAAGTCTACAAGCCTCTAAGAGTATTGTACGAACGTCTGCTGGTCGGGACAAGGCCCCACCATACGCAAAACCATATATATATACATATGCATTTGTACTTATAGACTAAGAACCAACAACTCCGGAGAAGTAGAGTGCGACACCCAACTGCTGATCTCGATATCATACTGAAGAGAAGCGCCGACCTGTCTATCTACACCTGTGGGCATGAACATAACGCACAAAAATGGGCGTCAGTACAAAATATGTACCGAGTATGTAAGGCGATAAGAATAAAGAATGTAATAACATGAGAAAGAGGTACAGAGATAACCTGAAAATCAGAATAAGGCCACTGTGGGCATCCATAGAACACAATATAACTATAAATACATAAATGTAAAATCATTCCTCACTGTGGAGGCATACATCATATCATATAATAAAAAATCCCTCCGTGGGGTGAGCTCATCAAAACTGCATGTCCATATAGGACGTGGTAAACATCTGCCCAACTGATCAGTGGTATGCACAGTTATGTGCCTGCCCGACCATCTATGACACGACACAGTAAAGAAAGAAATACATCTAGGTGCATATCTACGTGTCTGCCTGACCGACAATAGCGCGACACGGTAATGAAAATAGATACATATATATAAGTGCAATGCAAGACCAACCTCAAAAGAGACATCATAGAAAGAGTGGGAGTGACCTATCGTTGTTATCATCCGACTATCATTATTGTCGCTACGTTATTTTATCTTTCAACTCAAGAGACAACAATTATAAAGAACATGAGAGGTACTCGACATGGATTACATATGAGGTAAGGATCAACTCAATTGAAGAAACTACAATCAACTTATTTCAATGTGAAGAATAGCATAATGAACATAACTCTTTAATCGATAAACAAGAAGGATACGAAATGTGGGAATATCCTTCCACACAAGCTATTCATGAGGTGTAGTAAGCTTAATCATTTGGAAAGACAATCGACACAAGTTTAGTGAAAGGTCTCTCAATCGACAACCAAAGAAGCATGTGAAACATAGGAGATACTTCGACACGAGCTATTTATGAAATAGAGATTAAATCAATCATTACCGAACGTGATCGACACAAGTTGAGGGGAAAGCATCCCAGTGAAATATTTCTTGAATTCTAGTCATGCCACAAAAGTGTAGGGAAAGCCCTACATACTTCGTCGATGGAGATATACACATTTCCCGAGCCCGCGAACTCCTTACGAGTGATCTCCTACATAATACGAACAATTTGAGACCAAATTCAAGTTCATAGCTTATAGGAATCTTCACTTAGACATTTAATCGAACAACTCATGGGCGCGAGTTTAAAGACTCTTTTGTAGCTTAATTCTCCTAAAGAACGCTACCATATTTTACTTTTCTACTTCTCCTCTTCAATACTATCCCATACATACCACTATAACTCCAAACAACAAGTTAAAACTATATAAAACAGCCCAACAATCAAGGCAAGTCCATAAGAGTTCACAAGAATTGCAAAAGCTTATTCTATGGGGGTTTCCACCAAATTTCTAGGTTTAATTACTTGTAAAGCTCAAAGAGGTGAAGAGAAGGTTAAATTATACCTCAAAAGATGAAGAATACACTTCAACTCAAGTTACTTCAAGACTAAGCTTTCTTCTGAAAAGCAAAATAATGAGAAATCGACGATTCTATGATTGCCACGTTGTTCCTTACGTTAGAGTTGTGTGATTAACTCTTGGATTGGGTTGTGATTGATGGATGAATGTTTCAGAGTAACCTATGGTTTTCTAGATCTTTGAAGGTGAATAAATGAGGAGAAAATCGTTTAAGGGGTCCTATATATACTTGTCTTAAGTTCAGCCACAGATCAAAGTTTCTGTCCTGCGACAGTTTGTACCCTTGGAACAAAATGCGAATATCTCTCTACCCCGATATGGTATAGACAAAAGGTTTGTTGTGTTGGAAATAAGACTTCATGAACTTCAACGTAAATAGGTTATTCACCCCATCACTACTCATATAATGTCAGATATACCCCTGCTAAGTTGGGCCAAAAATCTTGTTCGAAATTCGGCCTGCCCTTCCCCGAGTTTCGACAAACTTAATTTTCTTTGATTTCTTTGACCCAGAACTCTTACAAAACTTTCATAACACCTGCTTAAACTTATTTTCATTTAAATATGAGATCTTAGCCTCACCTATCTTTACATTACTTTACATACGGCGCATACGAGTGCAAAAATACGGGGTGTAATATCCTTCCCCCTTTAAAAACATTCGTCCTCGAATGTTGGGAATTATTTTAATTCTTAAGATTTATGAAAATTTTGGCAGAGTTTCCTCTATAAAAATGACTATCCAAAACTGTCAAACATCCCAAACACATGTCCGATGCCACACAGGGCTATAGAATAACATAACAACATCATATTGGACCCACATGACAGTTTATTTACGCGATAATAAAAAAAGTTAGCCATTACTCACCTCAACTGTCATCTGCTAAAATATGGCTGCACCTACCATATTTGTCAACAATATCACCTAAAAATGATGTATGGATTAAGTTCGATAGGTAGAATAGTATTAAAAGAATCATATCGCGCGAGTGTCGATATAAACTTGAAGACTGAAACAAATGAGGGTATCTGGACTTCATGTCCTCCTCGGCCTCCCATGTCATTTCCTCTACATTATTATTCCTCCAAAGTACTTTAACCGAGGCTACCTCTTTAGTTCGTAGCTTACGGACTTGGCAATCTAAAATACCAACAGGAACTTCATTGTATGACAAGTCCTTAGTAACCTGAATATCATCAATATGGGTGATGCAAGAAGGGTCACCTAAGCATTTACGAAGCATGGAAACATGGAATACCGGATGAACAACGTTTAGTTGTGGTGGCAAGTCAAGTTTGTAAGCTACCTGGTCAATTCTCTGCACCATTGAATATGGCCCGACATATCTGGGGTTAAGCTTTCCCTTCTTGCCAAATCTCATTACGCCCTTCATAGGCGATACTTTCAAGAACACCCAGTCTCCCACAACAAACTCTAAATCTCAACGTCGGTTATCTGAATATGATTTTTGTTGACTCTGAGCTGTCCGAAACCTTTCTTGAGTCAACTTTACATTTTTTAAGGTCTGCTGCACCAACTCGGGTCCAAACAACTTTGTCTCGACGACATCAAACCAGCCAATAGGGGACCTACACTTTCACCCGGATAAAGCTTCATATGGTTCCATCTGAATGCTAGAGTGTTAGCTATTATTATAGGTAAACTTGATAAGTGGCTGATGTTCTTCCCAACTCTCTTTGAAATCTAATACACACACTTGTAACATGTCTTCGAGCGTCAGAATAGTGCGCTCGACTTGTTCGTATGTCTACAGATGGAAAGCTGTGCTGAGATTCACTTAAGTACCTAAACCTTTCTCAAAAGACCTCCAGAAGTTAGTTGTAAACTGGGCATCTCTGTCAGATATAATAGAAAGTGGAACTCCATATAGTAGAACTATTTCCTTGATATACAGTCTGGCATAGTCTTTAGCTGAATAGGCTGTCCTGACGGGGAGAAAATAGGTTGATTTCATCAGTCTATCCACGATGATCCAAATAGAATCGAACTTTCTATGAGAATTCGGCAACCCTGTAATGAAATCCATATTGACCATTTCCCATTTCTAGGTTGGAATCTCAATATTTTGAAGTAACCCTCCAGGTTTCTGGTGCTCCACCTTAACTTGCTAATAATTTGGACATTGAGCGACAAATTCTGCAATGTTTTTCTTTATATCATTCCACCAGTATATTTGTCGAAGGTTATGGTACATTTTAGTAGAACCAGGATGAATGACATACTTAGATTGGTGAATTTCTGCCATAATCCGCCTTCAGCGTCCTTCAATATCGAGTACACATAATCGACCTTTGTATCTGAGAACCCTGTCATCTGATAATTCAAACAACCGTTTTTTTTGTAAAAGAACCCCTTATTTTATCCTAACTAATTCTGGATCGTCGAATTGTCTTACTTTTACTTCTGCTATCAAGGATGATTTGCAGTGTTCTGAACTACAACACCTCCATCTCCTGAGTCAAGAAACCGCACACTCAGGCTAGCCAATCGGCATAGATCTGTAGTCATCTCTAACTTGTCAGCTTCTAGATGCCTCAGACTGTATATATACTTATGACTCAATGCATCGGCCATGACGTTTGTTTAACATAGATGGTATAAGATGTCAACATCATATTCCTTCAGCAACTCAAGCCACCTTCTTTGCTTTAGATTCAACTATTTCTGCCTGAATATAATTTATTGTAAGATTTTATGATCAGTAAACAACACGACATGAACTCCGTAAAGATAATGACACCATATTTTCATGGCAAATATAACAGTTGCTTGCTTCAGATCATGAGTCAGGAATTCTGCTCGTGCTTCCTCAGCTGTCGTGAAGCATATGCAATAACCTTGCCATACTGCATTAGAACACAACCCAAATCGACTCTATTAGCATCACAATACACAACATAGCCCTCTAAACCTTCTGGGTGTGCTAAGACGGTTGATGAGGTCAATATACTTTTCAACTCCTGGAAACGTCTCTCACAAGCATCGGACCATTGGAACTTAACTGCTTTATGAGTATACTTTGTCAATGGAGCAGCAATGGAGGAGAAATTCTCCATGAATCTCCGATAATAATCTGTCAAGCCCAAGAAACTATGTACCTCGGTAGGGGTTGTGGGCCTCGGCCAATTCTTTACTGCCTCAATCTTCTGGCTGTCAACTTTAATACCCTCATCTGACACTATATGCCCAAGAAAGGCCACTGAATTCATCCAAAACTTGCATTTGGAAAATTTAGCTTATAACTTATGGTCTTGGAGCATCTACAACCCCGCCTGTAAATGATCTGCATGCTTCACCTTTGAGTGGGAATATACAAGAATGTCGTCAATAAATAAAACAAGATTTCTAGAAACGACTTGAATACCCGATTCATCAAGTCCATAAAAGATGTTGGCGCATTTGTAAGACCAAAAGACATAACGAGAAACTCATAATGACCGTATCTAGTCCTGAAGGATGTCTCGAGAATATCTTTCTCCTTAACCCTTAGCTAATGGTACCTAGATCTGAGATCGATCTTTGAGAAATACTTAGCGCCTTGCAATTGATCAAACAAATCATTGAATCTGGGAAGTAGATATTTGTTCTTAATAGTTACCTTGTTCAGCTGACGGTAATAAATACACATTCTCAATGAGTCATCTTTTATACGAATAAATAACACTGTCGCACTTCACGGGGATGTGATAGGACTAATAAAGCCTTTCTCCAAAGGGTATTTCAGTTGGGATTCCAATTCTTTTAGCTAAGTAGGGGACATTATGTACGGAGGAATATATATATATATATGTTGAGTATTAGGAAGCACGTCGATTGCAAACTCAATTTCCCTATCAGAGGAAAACTAGGAAGCTCATCAAGAAATACATCAATAAATTTATTAACAACCGAGAATGACTGAACGGTTTGAGGTTGTGCCTCCGCATCTTGAACTCGTACTAAATGATAGATATATCCATTTGAATCATCTTTTGAGCCTTAAGGTAGGAAATAAACCTCCCTTTAGGTGCTGCAACATTGCCCTTCCATTCAATAACGGGCTTGCTTGAAAAATTAAAGCGAATGACTTTTGTCCAATAATCCACATTAGCATAACAAGAAGCCAACCAGTCCATACCCATAATGACGTCAAATTTAACCATCTCTACTTTATTTAAGTCGGCTAAAGTGTGACGATCATAAATCACTACGTCACAACCCCGATATACCTGCCTAACAATCACAGACTCGCCCACAAATGTAGAAACCTCAAATGACTTCCGCAATAATTCAGGTTCTTTACCATACTTGCTAGCAACAAAAGGAGCAATATATGACAATGTGGAACCTGGTCTATCAAAGAATACACGTCAAGAGAAAAGACAGATATTATACCTATAACCACATCCGGTGATGACTTCAATCACAGTAGGGCAACAGATGTCTTACCTGACTGGACTCGCCTCTGTACTTTGGGCCTGATGTATGCGAACTCTGACCCTGACAAGAATAAGTGGTCCTATCATGATGTTGGCCCTGAAATTGCGGTGGTGCACTGGCTACCGGATAAGATCGGCGCCTAGAGAACTATGGCCTAAACCCACATTTGATCTAGAAAATTTTGCGGATCCGCATTAGGATCAGTCCCTGTGAATACCAGGGGTTCCAAATTGATGAAATCGCGAACTCTCGAACTAACAGCTTTATCGGAAGTACTGGGGGTATGACGCTAGGCCTGAGAGGCCACTAATCGATTCAACATCTATACAACACTCCGCATGTCTAAATCCTGATCAGGAGCAACTGGAGGAGGAACTGAAGGTACATCAGTTTTTATATACCCCTCTGGGTGGTGGGGTTGCAGCTATGAAAGCCTGAGAATCATCATTGTTCTGAGGCTCATGCTGATATACTTTAGCAGGCGACGCCTGACTGGTGCCTTATCCCACCTCCTCATCTAATCTCTGAATAAATTATATAGCCGCTTGTCGTCTAGTAGTATTAGGCATCGCTGAAAAGGTAAAAGAAATGAAGGTTAGGAATAAACACTTACGACTCAGCTCTATTGCACGATCTAGATCAAGAAGAAAAATAATATTTTTAAATGTCCCGTAGCCTCCTGCTTATAAGTGTGGTGCACAACACACCCATAAATAAGACTATACTAGACACGACTTGCAAACTCTCTAGGACTAACCTGCTTTGATACCAAGTTTGTCACACCCCAACCTTGGGGGGGGGAGGGTGGCTGGCACTCAGCACCTGAAGGACTGAGTGAACCAACCATGGCATATGTAACATGTGACATAATTTTAGGTCGGCAAGGACACTAAACGACAATAATAATAATCAGACATGACCACCTGCAAGCAGAAGAAGCCCAACAACCAATATATACGTATGTAAGGCCGACAAGGCCATAAAAAGTGACATCAACTAGCCAGAAGGCCAGACAAAACACATATATACATTGACTGCAAGTCTGCAAGCCTCTAAGAGTATTGTACGAACTCTTCTGGTCTGGACAAGGCCCCACCATACCCAAAACTATATATATATATATATATATATATGCATATCTACCTATAGACTAAGAACCAACAACTCCGGAGAAGTAGAGTGCGACACCTAACTGCTGATCTCGATATCCTACTGAAGAGAAGTGCCGACCAGTCTATCTACACTTGTGGGCATGAACACAATGCACAAAAAGGGGCTTCAGTACAAAATATGTACCGAGTATGTAAGGCGATAAGAATAAAGAATGTAATAACATGAGAAAGAGGTACAGAGATAACCTGAAAATCAGAATAAGGCCATTGTGGGCATCCAGAGAACACAATATAACTATAAATACATAAATGTAAAATCATTCCTCACTGTGGAGGAATACATCATATCATATAATAATAAATCCCTTTATAGGGCGAGCTCATCAAAACTGTCTGACCATATAAGATGCGGTAAACATATGCCCAACTGATTAATGGTATGCACAGATACGTGCCTGCCCGTCCATCTATGACACGGCGTGGTAAAGAAAGAAATACATCTAGGTGCACATCTACGTGCATGCTCGGCCGATTGTAGCGCAATGCGGTAATGAAAATAGATACATATATATATATATATATATATATATATATATATATGTGCAATATAAGACCAGCCTTAGAAGAGACATCATAGAAAGAGTCGGAGTGACCTATCGTCGTTATCCTCCGACTATCGTTATTGTCGCTACGTTATTTTATCTTTCAACTCTAGAGACAACAATTATAGAGAACATGAGAGGTACTCGATACAGATTACATATGAGGTAAGGATCAACTCAATTGAAGAAAATACAATCAACTTATTTCAACGTGAAGAATAGCATAATGAACATCACTCTTTAATCGATAAACAAGAAGGATACGAAATGCGGGAATATCCTTCCACACAAGTTATTCATGTGGTGTAGTAAGCTTAACCATTTGGAAAGACAATCGACACAAGTTTAGCGGAAGGTCTCTCAATTGATTATCAAAGAAGCATGGGAAACATTGGAGATAATTTGACACAAGCTATTTATGAAATAAATATTAACTCAATCATTACCGTACGTGATCGACACAAGTTGACGGGAAAGCATTTAGTGAAAGATTTCTTGAATTCTAGTCATGTCACAAAAGTGTAGATAAAGCCCTACATACCTCGTCGATGGAGCTATACACGTTTCATGAGCCCTATAATGCCTTACGAATGATCTCCTACATAATATGAACGATTTGAGACCAAATTCAAGTTCATATCTTATAGGAATCTTCACTTAGACATTTAATCGAACAACTCATGGACGCGAGTTTAAAGACTCTTTTGTAGCTTAATTCTCTCGAAGAACGCTACCATATTTTACTTTTCTACTTCTCCGATTCAATATGAACCCATACATACCACCACAACTCCAAAGAACACGTTAAAACTATATAAAACAGCCCAACAATCAAGGCAAGTCCATAAGAGTTCACAAGAATTGCAAAAGCTTATTCTATGGGGTTTTCCACCAAATTTCTAGGTTTAATTGCTTGTAAAGCTCAAAGATGTGAAGATAATGTTAAATTATACCTCAAAATATTAAGATTACTCTGCAACTCAAGTTACTTCAAGTAAAAGCTTTCTTCCGAAAATCAAAATAACGAGAAATCGATGATTCTATGATTGCCACGTTGTTCCTTACGTTAGAGTTGTGTGATTAACTCTTGGATTGGGTTGTGAATGATGGAGGGATGTTTGAGAGAGTATACAGGTCTTTGAAGGGGAAGAAATGAGGAGAAAATAGTTTAAGGGGTCCTATATATACTTGGCTTAAGTTGAGCCACCGATCAAAATTTCTGTCCCGGGGCAGTTTGCACCCTTGGACGGAAATGCGAATATCTCTCTACTCTGATATTGTATCGACGAACGGTTTATTGCGCAGGAAAGAAGACTCCATGAAGTTGAACTTAGATAGGTTATTCACCCCATAACTACTCATATAACGTCATATATACCCCTGCTAAGTGGGTCCAAAAATCTTGTTAGAAATTCGGTCTGTTCTTCCCGAGTTTCGACGAACTTAATTTTCTTTGATTTGTTTGACCCCGAACTCTTACGAAACTTTCATAACACCTGTTTAAACTTATTTTCATCCAAATATGATATCTTAACCTCACCGAGATTTACGTTACTTTATTTATGACGCATACGAGTGCGAAAATACGGGGTGTAACATTATGACTTTTAAGTTCTAGATTAGAAAGTATTTTGATGAATGTTTCTTGGACTATACATGGAATAATCTGGCTTAGCCAGAGATTACGACATTAGTCTTATAATCTACTTTTATCTACATTACCAATTAGCCCCTTAACCCCTTTCTCAAACATATCCACGAGACTTTTCTATGTACATACAGATCTCATAAACATATTAATATTTGTCCTGATTTTGGTCTTCTAAAGTTAAGGAGGCACATAATAAGGTATATATTGAGCTATAAATGATTGGAAATATTTATTAGATTCTATCATTTACTTTCAAGATTCTTTAGCCTTCTTATGTTTATAACCCAAATGGCAAACTATGAATTGTTAAAACTTGAAAGTAGGTAGGTGCGATTCAAGCTACCATTTTTTTTTATGTTTATAAAGCTGGGTGGTGGATCAGGGGAAAAAACATGTTTAAATAAGACCTTTATTGTGCTGGATTTAAGGTTTATTTCCTTACACCCTTCTATTGTTTGGTCTGGTTATTTCACTTTGAGACAAATAGTGAAAAAGTTGTGATTAAGATATTGATAATTCCATCTGAACATCACAGAGAATTCCAAATGCTTGGAAGAGTTACGTTTCAGGGGGAAAGCGTCATTAATTCATAGATTCTAATCTGTAAGATGATATTAATCTCCCTTAGGGAGTCTTTCTCATTAATATCAATATATATAGTGTACAATATACAATCCTAATACAAGAGGAATCTCATTCCCAATTGAAAGAAATAATTCCCTTGATTATTTTCATTAATTGAATAGGTATATATACAAGATACAAAGTAGGAGAATCATATTCCTATTCTATTTCTAAAACCTTATTCTACCATAATTCTAACTCTACAATTATGGTAGTGTATATTCCTAATTATGGTAACAAATACATTACAATATACTACACATATATTTTCCAAATATACAATATTCTTGACTACCAAAACAGCCACAAAACCGAGCCCAATAATGGCCATAAATCGTGGCACTTAATATGGCAATATACACTTGTATATTGTGTGTATATTGCCATATTTAACACACCCCCGCAGTCATAGCGGGCGGTCTTCGAACGCTGAGACTGTCCCTAAAATCTTCAAAGAGTACCGAGGGAAGACCCTTTGTAAAGATGTCTGCAACTTGATATCTTGATGGGACATGACATACGCGTACCTGCCCCCGAGCAACCTTTTCACGGACAAAGTGAATGTCCATTTCGATATGTTTTGTGCGTTGGTGCTGAACCGGGTTACCTGAGAGGTAGATGGCACTAACATTATCACAATATACTAAGGTCCCCTTCTGAATGGGGCAATGTAGTTCTAACAGCAAATTACGTAACCAACACGATTCTGAGACCACATTAGCTACCCCTCGATATTCTGCCTCTGCACTTGAACGGGATAGAGTCGCCTGACGCTTTGCAGACCAGGAGACCAAGTTGTTGCCAAAGAACATACAATATCCTGACGTAGACCGTCTGGTGTCCGGACAACCACCCCAATCCGCATCTGTGTATGAGACCAGTGTGGATGTAGAAGAAGGATACATGTGCAACCCATAGTCCAGTGTCCCCTGAATATACCGAATGATGCGTTTGATTGCATTCATGTGCTCAACTCTAGGATCATGCATGAATAAACACACCTGCTGAACATCATACGTAATATCCGGTCTGGTAAATGTAAGATACTGGAGTGCCTCTGCAAGACTGCGATAGCGGGTCGGGTCCTCGTATGGTGCACCTGCCGCAGCACTAAGCTTGGGTTTTGCATCAACTGGAGTAGAAGTGGACTTACAGGATGACATCCCAGCCCTCTCGATGATCTCAGCAGCATACTTCCGTTGAGACAAAAACAGACCACCTGAGTGACGTTTGACAGCAATCCCCAAAAAATAACTCAAGGGTCCTAAGACTTTCATAGCGAACTCAGAACTGAGCATGGTCATGATAGACTGGCGCAAGGCATCTGAGGATGCAGTCAAGATGATATCATCCACATACAATAAAATGTAGGCCAATGATGAACCACGGTGGTAGATGAACAAGGAATTATCGGACTGGCCAGGATCGAACCCAATAGTTGAAACAAAGTCAGCAAACCTCGTGTACAAGGCCCTTGGAGACTGCTTAAGCCCATATAAGGACTTTTTCAACAAACATACATGATGAGGACGGTGTGGATCCCTGAAACCCAACGGTTGATGCATATAGACTGTTTCCTTGAGATCACCATGTAGGAAAGCATTCTTGACATCCAACTGATGAATTGGCCAAGTCTTTGAAAGAGCCAAGCTAAGCACAGTGCGAATGGTAGCCGGTTTGACCACCGGACTAAACGTCTCACCACAATCTATCCCAACATGCTGAGTCTTACCATCACCAATAAGTCTCGCCTTATGTCGAGTAAATGACCCATCTGAATTCTCCTTATGAGCGAAAATCCACATATACCAGATAACATTAATACCATATGGACGGGGCACCAACTCCCACGTCTTATTATCAATAAGAGCATTATATTCATCAGTCATAGCAATTTTCCAATTAGGGTCATTTAATGCGGACACAGGATTGCGGGCAAGGGGGATTTAGAGACATCAGAATGCAAATTAAAATGTCTTTTAGGTGTAAAAATACCCCGCTGACTACGAGTGATCGGTCTATGACTCGAGGAAGAATTGAGGGAATTTTGGAAATTTTCTGGGCTCGGGACGGGTGGCGTGAGCGATGGGCTCTTGGGCCAAATCGGTACATGGACTCGTCGTCTGGACCAGTTCAACCGAACTATTCGATGGTGAAGATATTGCTACGGGCAGATCTTGTGGGTCCAGTGGGCGATGGGCTACTGGAGGATTTTGGGTGCGGGAGAAGTCCGAAAAATTCCGAATAATATATGGGGATATTTGGTCATCCAAAAAATTATACGACTTAGGCTCGGGAGTATGAACTTTCGTAAAAGGGAATTGAGTTTCATCAAAAATGACATGGCGATTTATTATGATTTTTTTGGAGGATAAATCAAAACACTTACAACCATGATGATTTGACGGATAACCCAAAAATACACACGGGGTAGACCGAGCCTGAAGTTTGTTAATTGTGGTGGATGGGAATAACGGATAACATAAGCACCTAAAAATCCGAAGATGAGAATAAGAAGGGTTCTTATTATATAGGATTTTGAGGGGAGAAGAATATGTTAGACCTTTAGACGGAATTATGTTAAGAAGATATGTGGCCATTTGTAGAGCATGATGCCAAAAGTATGGAGGTACGGAGGCATGAATTAAGAGAGTTCGGACAATGTTATTTATGGAACGAATTTTGCGTTCGGCTTTCCCATTTTGTGAAGATGTATGAGGACACGAAAAACGAAAATTTATCCCATTATTAGCACAAAACTCCCAAAACTCCCTATTGTCATACTCTTTCCCATTATCACATTGAATATTTTTTATTTCTCTTTCGAATTGAGTACGAATGAACGCTCTAAATTTGATGAAGACGGAAAACACTTGTGATTTATTCGCAATTGGAAACGTCCACAAAAATCTAGAATAATCATCTAAAAAGAGAACATAATATCGATGACCCAAGGAACTAAGAACCGGAGACGTCCATAAGTCGCTATGAATAATGTCAAATGGCATAGAAGTATGAGAATTGGAGTCTACAAATGGCAATTTAACAATTTTCCTAATGAACATGACTGACAAATTGGAGTACGACTCGTACCCTTATAAGAAATAAAGCTATTTTTATCTAAAACTGATAAAATAAAAGATCCCGGATGACCCAGGCGAGCATGCCACATGGAAGGAGAGATGGCTGCAAAAACTGACGGCAAGGCTTGATACGATGGACTGAAATTGGGCATGCTAGGATACAAATCCCCCCTACTATCACATCTCATGAGATGGCTCCCCGTCTTGAAATCCTTCACAGAGAAATCAAAAGGATCAAATTCAACGGAAACCGAATTGTTAGTTGTGAACTTTCGGACAGACACTAAATTTTTGATCAATTTAGGTGCATGTAAAGTATTTTTCAAGAGAAGGGGTGGATTTGGGGGAGACAATGTTTTCTGACCATACCCTAGAATTGGAATAGAACTGCCATTACCAATAATTATCCCCCGAGGGGTGCTCAAATTGGAATAAGATGAGAGAGTACCTGATTCGGAAGTCATGTGAGTCGTGGCACCGGTGTCCATATACTAATGTGGGTCCGGTTGGGTTAACCCTAACGTGTGCATCGCAGCCTCAATATCGGTTTGAGTGGGGCCTGCTGTATGATGGGCTTGTGGAGGTCGGGGCCCGAGAATACCAGACCGTGATGGAGCTGGGCCGTAGCTGCTGCTGACGCTGCTGTTGGGCCACTGGCCACTACTGCTAGTCCAGCGGCCAGTGGGCCGCCACTGCTAAGTCGTATAATTTTTTGGATGACCAAATATCCCCATATATTATTCGGAATTTTTTGGACTTCTCCCGCACCCAAAATCCTCCGGGCGCTTGCTCATTGGACCTGATCTCCGTAGCAACATCTTGACCACTGGAGCAGTTCCGGCAATTGGGCGATCCAGCCCACTCGAGGCTGGTCCAAACAACGAGTCCACTGTCTGGATTTGGGAAGCGGCCCCTACTCTTGGCTTGATTCGTCCCGAGACCAGAAAATTCCCAAAATTCTCGCAATTCTTCCTCGAGTCATAGACCGGTCACTCGTAGTCAGCGGGGTATTTTGACACCTAAAAGATATTTTAATTTATATTCTGATGTCTCTAAATCCCCCTTGCCCCGCAATACTGTGTCCGCATTAAATGACCCTAATTGGAAAATTGCTATGACTGATGAATATAATGCTCTTATTGATAATAAGACGTGGGGGTTGGTGCCCCGTCCATATGGTATTAATGTTATCTGGTCTATGTGAATTTTCGCTCATAAGGAGAATTCAGATGGGTCATTTGCTCGACATAAGGCGAGACTTATTGGTGATGGTAAGACTCAGCATGTTGGGATAGATTGTGGTGAGACGTTTAGTCCGGTGGTCAAACCGGCTACCATTCGCACTGTGCTTAGCTTGACTCTTTCAAAGACTTGGCCAATTCATCAGTTGGATGTCAAGAATGCTTTCCTACATGGTGATCTCAAGGAAGCTTGATCTATATGCATCAGCCGTTGGGTTTCAGGGATCCACACCGTCCTCATCATGTATGTTTGTTGAAAAAGTCCTTATATGGGCTTAAGCAGTCTCCAAGGGCCTTGTACACGAGGTTTGCTGACTTTGTTTCAACTATTGGGTTCACTCACAGCAGGTCCGATAATTCCTTGTTCATCTACCACCGTGGTTCATCATTGGCCTACATTTTATTATATGTGGATGATATCATCTTGACTGCATCCTCAGATGCCTTGCGCCAGTCTATCATGGCCATGCTCACTTCTGAGTTCGCTATGAAAGACTTAGGACCCTTGAGTTATTTTTTGGGGATTGCTGTCAAACGTCACTCAGGTGGTCTGTTTTTGTCTCAAGCGAGTATCTTTCTTTGAGATCATCGAGAGGGCTGGGATGTCATCCTGTAAGTCCACTTCTACTCCAGTTGATGCAAAACCCAAGCTTAGTGCTGCGGCAGGTGCACCATACGAGGACCCGACCCGCTATCGCAGTCTTGCAGAGACACTCCAGTATCTTACATTTACCAGACCGGATATTACGTATGTTGTTCAGCAGGTGTGTTTATTCATGCATGATCCTAGAGTTGAGCACATGAATGCAATCACACGCATCATTCGGTATATTCAGGGGACACTGGACTATGGGTTGCACCTGTATCCTTCTTCTACATCCACACTGGTCTCATACACAGATGCGGATTGGGGTGGTTGTCCGGACACCAGACGGTCTACGTCAGGATATTGTATGTTCCTTTGCAACAACTTGGTCTCCTGGTCCGCAGCGTCGAGGCGACTCTATCCCGCTCAAGTGCGAGCGAGAATATCGAGGGGTAGCTAATGTGGTCTCAGAATCGTGTTGGTTACGTAATTTGCTGTTAGAACTACATTGCCCCATTCAGAAGGCGACCTTAGTAAATTGTGATAATGTTAGTGCCATCTACCTCTCAGGTAATCCGGTTCAGCACCAACACACAAAACATATTGAAATGGACATTCACTTTGTCCGTGAAAAGGTTGCTCGGGGGCAGGTACGCGTATGTCATGTCCCATCAAGATATCAAGTTGCAGACATCTTTACAACGGGTCTTCCCTCGGTACTCTTTGAAGATTTTAGGGACAGTCTCGAAAACCGCCCGCTATGACTGCGGGGGTGTGTTAAATATGGCAATATACTCAAAATATACAAGTGTATATTGCCATATTAAGTGCCACGATTTATGGCCATTATTGGGCTCGGTTTTGTGGCTGTTTTGGTAGTAAAGAATATTGTATATTTGGAAAATATATGTGTAGTATATTGTAATGTATTTGTTACCATAATTAGGAATATACACTACCATAATTGTAGAGTTAGAATTATGGTAGAATAATGTTTTAGAAATAGAATAGGAATAGGATTCTCCTACTTTGTATCTTGTATATATACCTATTCAATTAATGAAAATAATCAAGGGGATTATTTCTTTCATAACCTAGTCTCTGATACCATGAAAGAAATAATCCCCTTGATTATTTTCATTAATTGAATAGGTATATATACAAGATACAAAGTAGGAGAATCTTATTCCTATTCTATTTCTAAAACCTTATTCTACCATAATTCTAACTCTACAATTATGGTAGTGTATATTCCTAATTATGGTAACAAATACATTACAATATACTACACATATATTTTCCAAATATACAATATTCTTGACTACCAAAACAGCCACAAAACCGAGCCCAATAATGGCCATAAATCGTGGCACTTAATATGGCAATATACACTTGTATATTGTGTGTATATTGTCATTATTAACACCAATATAAGAGGAATCCTAGTTTAGAATCCTATTCTAATTATGGATAGGAATTGTAGTGTTATACTTGTATACGTTTACATAATCTTTTAGCGCAGAGTTATAACATAGAAATAATTTTCAAAGAGGGACGCATACACGTGATAGTCATTTAGAATTTTCCATTTCAACTATGACAATCTTGATTTGAGCGTGTTTTAGCAATTTGTTATTTTATAGTACTCCCTCCGTCCCAACTTATTTGACACCATTTGACTATGCACATATTTTAGGAAAGAACGGAAGGCTTTTTAAATTTGTGGTCCAAAATAAACCTTATAAATTTGTGTGACTATAAATCATTTCATAAAGTTAAATTGTTTCTAAATATAAAAAAATAACATTCTTTTGGGAACAAACTAAAATGGTGCCACAAGACAGAGGGAGTAATAAATTTTCAAGCTTACATAGTCAGCAAATACATGGCTTAGTAACTTAAGAGGTCAATTTATCTTCAATGCTAATCCTTGTACGAATGGGGAAGTAGTACCCATAAGTCACGTGGCTTTGGAGAATGTACTTAACTTATATTGGTTAGAATGTGCAATTCTTCTAATATTTAGTGCATGTTGTATCGAAATCAACTACTCTTTCAAATATTAAGTCTACAATAAATTTTGTGCTTATTCGAATAATAATGAATGAGCTATTTTTCCCTTCTCATAGGTCGTTTCACTTGTATCTACAGTATTTCGACTGAAAATTGGCTTACACTATGATGTGATCAGTAGCTAGAAATCAAAGCATGGTATCCAGTGTTAGACTACAACGAACATGTTAGTGTTTGCTTGCTCTGAAGATGTGTAGATGTTAGTGTGGCTGATTTGCAGATTTCCTCATTTTCCTCCTCCGATTGACACATAATAATGAGGCAACTTCAACTTCTTATATGGTATGCTCTTCTTCTCATAAATGTCGTTACTCTGAAATCGGCAAGTAATTTTATTACCTTTCAAGCCATTTTCAATTTGCTTCACCATGTGTATCTTGAATTCTTTTTATTTGTTTCGATTTAATGAAGATGGATATTGAAGGCACTCTATATTAAGTTACACAAATATTAGGTCCACACACTCTAATTCGGATGAGCACTTTCTTCTAATGATGTACAATCAGTGTCACAGTTTTGCATAACTTATGGCTGTTAGCAAGAAACTTTGGCGCTTTTATCAAATGTTTTAGCAGAGCAGTTCATTCTTCAAAAATTCCAGGGGATCGATTCTGTCTTCTTCTAATGCTATGCAGATTGATCCACTACTCCGATATGGCACAACTTACACATCTACCATGACTGTGTAACTTGAAAGTGAAAACACTAGGGGTGTGCAAAAACTGATTTAATCGATAAACCAATTCCACAAATTCGCTAAAAAAATTCTCTGCATTACCACTTTGATAAACACACTACACTTGTACTACTAATTATCGTTCATGGTGGTTATCGCTTCACTACCAAAAGGTTTAATGTTGCTCTTCCTCATTAATGCATTCAAGTAAGAGAGCAAACTCTTTCATTAAATCTCACTAGTTGTAGTAGGGTTAGGGGCTTCAATAAATAACAAACAATTTTTTATTATAGAGCCATAACCACTACTACGTAGATTTATAAGTTTCTACTTTTCCTGTGCTTTTGTAATACAAGGTATCTCTTTGTATTAGGAGCACGGGACTTGCCTAGTGCGGTATACCTCTCCTGTTATGTGGTTTGTGGGCTATTACACTCAAAGGGTAGGGATTGTGTGATTCCCTTGTCATCAACAAAAGATATTGCTTGGTATTAGTTTTAAAGCTTTCACTGAGATTTTGCTGATGCTAAAGGATATTTGTGTTACCGGGGGAGGCTATATTTTTTGTTTTGTAGTTGTGGTACTGAAGTTATCTTTTGTGTATACGCTAACGTGGGGTAAAGTCCATTTACTCTGTAGTATTGAAGAAAAAAAGGAAAAGGAAGAGGAAAAAGAAAACGAGAAGAAGAAAAAAGAAATGATGCTTGTGGAGCCTGATGATTTTGAAGCACGAGCTTATAGGGCTGAGAGATTAAGAATGCATGGGGTCGAATTGGGACATCATACCTCATAGTGGGGTAATGGAACGGTCTTCGCGTAGGCAGAGGAGTTCGAGCCCTCGGAGAGAGGAAGGCACCTGTGGAGTTAGTAGGCGTAGGGGTGAGGTAATCGCGAGAGATCAAGATTATAGTGATAGAGGTGATGTAAGGGAACCCCAGTTGAGGAGGACTGGGTTAATGGGTAGAGATCAAGATTTTAGTGATAGAGGTGATATAAGGGAACCCCAGTTGAGGAGTGGGTTAATGGGCAGAGATCAAGATTTTAGTGATAGATGTGATATAATGGAACCCCAGTTGACAAGGAGATGGTTGATGGTGAGAGATGAGGATCTTAGTTATGGAGGTAATACATTGCAACCTAAGTTGAAGTCTCTTGCTTATATCGACAAGTGGATGAAAAGCCTCGAGATCATTATCAGGATTCTTTGAGTAGGAATGAGACAGAGAGAAGAGAGGAAGGGCCCCGCCAAGTTAGTTTAGTGGATTAAGATGAAGAATTTTGTTTTAGAAGTGATGTTATGTGATAGAAACTAAGAGTCCACCAAATAGTATAGAGAATCAGGTTCTCTATCTCTTCCCTCAAGCATAATAGAAAGTAAATAACACACGATATTTACGTGGAAAACTCTTTGCTCAAGGGAATAAAAAACATGACCTACCAAGTAGTATTTCCAACTTCAATAACTGAGCAACTTCAGTCTACAGCATATTGCAACCTAGGAATTAAAACTATTAATCCCTCACCCCTTACAATACCTCTATTGTAAGCCCTTTACAATAACTCTATTGCAAAGCTATAAACCTTGACTAACTCTAGCCAAGAACATAAACTAATAAAGGTTGAGATCTATCCTACTATGACACTTCATAAAAGCAGTGTAAGATTTACAATAGAGAACAAAACACAAAAGCTCAAAACAAACTAAAAGACATAGACATCTTCAGTTGTCGGGATCTGATCCTTCAGTTTGTGGACAACTATGTTCTTGAACACTTTGAGAATCTTGTGACGGCTGCACTTTAAAGTGATTCTAGTTTTTCAAGTGATACTAAAATCTTGTAACATGCTGCTTATATATTGGGGAGCATGTGGGATGAGATAGGGACTACTCATCCATTGGTTTGACCATAAGCATGCCGCATCAGTTCTGCTGTACTTCTGCAGTGAACAGTTCAGCTTTACAGCTGTAACTATTGACTGTACGATAGCCAAATGAACGGATAGCAGACTATGTCCCTATCTGGTTCTTCGACAGTTTGACTATCTGGTTCTTCGACAGTTTGACTATCTGGTTCTTCGACAGTTTGACAAATCATCAAAATACAAGATGATATAACTTATCAATTTCCCCCTTTTTGATGATGACAAATACTGAATTAATATTCCCCCCGAGTATCAGGTTCCCACTTGTTCCCCTTGCGAATCAGGCCTATATTTCAAGCATGAAAACATGTTAATCAAGGCAAAAACATTTTATCCCTTAACTTCCCCCTCAAGTCGAACAACAATCTAGCAATCAATTTCAGTTCCCCCTTAAACAGTTCCCCCCTTTTTGGCATCATTGAAAAGAGTAATGAGCAGTACAAGCAAAACAAAATTCAGTAACATTAACTCAGAGCCACTGGGAAAACACAAGATGAGTAGAAACATGAACACAATGAGCTAGTATTAATGCACAAAACAGAGTAATGCCCAAAAATAGATTAGCATTAAAACATATAGTACCCAATTCAGTCAAAATATGAGACTTAAACTGCTATTAATGCTAAGGTCATTAGGAAACAACAAAAATAGGAACCAAATGAATGGGACTTAACGAATGAGAAGGATCAGGTGTTAGAAATAGGGACTGGAAAGGCTAAGAAAGAAGACTAAGGACGAGCCAGTGCTTTGAGAAGCCTATCCACTATCTCTCTGTTAGTGCGCTAGTCCTGTAGCATATGATCTCAAAGATCATCCATCTTTACCCATAAATTTTCATTTTCAACTTGTAGTTTCTCATTTTCAGAAGTTGCAGCCTCCAAATCAAGACGAGAATCAGGTTCCTGTGTCTTTTCAGCCATTCGGACTTTGAGGAGAGCATTCTCTGCCTGAAGCCTTTGAATCTCAACAATTGCTACTTCTTGAGCCTCGATCAGAGTCGAAATGGTAGAAATATTGCCAACACTGGCTTTCTTTGGCACACACACTCACATTCTTCCAAACTCGCCATGGTGAACATATGCTTCTTAGTGCCCAAGGTGGCGTTTCCAATTCTGACTTTGGAAATACACAAGGACCTTTGTCAAAATAAACCCATAAGGAAGACTATATATGTCCTCCCTAACATTTACCACTTTGATCATGTTCTCAATCATGATGGATGGCAGACTAATCGATTTAAAAGTTGACAAAGCCTCGAGGAGGACCAGGTCCACCACAGAGGAAATAGAGTGACCTTCAGTCCTTGGTAGTAGCACCTTGTTGACAAAGGAAAACATAAGTTAGTACTCAGGTTTAAGCTCCTTCTTGAGGAGCTTTGATTTAGTAGTAAATTCCTCCTTCCTGGCAATCACATTCTTAAATGGATTCAAGGCCTTTCTAGATACATTCTTCATCCCATTAGTTTGAACTTCCAAAATCTCTCAAAGTATTGACTCATTCAACACAACCTCTTTCCTATTAACAGACAGGACCATAGTACAATCATTAATATGGCATAAGTTTGTATAGAGTTCAATCACTTCTGTTTCATATACACAGGGTGCCGACGAAACAAAAAGATGAGTTCAATTCTGGAACTCAACTATTTCAATCAGTTCCTTTATTTCTAACATTTTAGCAAGATCAAAATCAAAAAATCTTCGTAGAAGAACCTTTTGATTTCGATAATTTTCCTTTCTCTCCTCATTCAACACAACTTTTTGTCTCTTTCAGGAACCTGGTTCCTCACTGGTTTTACTCTTCCTCTTTTTTGAGATAAAGGTCTAGTTTCACACTCCTCGTTTTATGACTCGTCACTCACATCAACTAACTTGTCACCCTTATCATCATCAGACATTAAAACTTGAGACTTTCCTCATTTGCTCTCGTTTTCTTTCTTCGAATTTTTCCTTACAAGCGGATTTTCGTCTTCATTTTCATTGTCTTTATCAACCAGCCTACTCTTTACGGGTTGACTATGCATTCATTTTGATCCTTTCTCTTTACTTTCTAGTGACCCCATTGCCGCTTTCTTAACTTGTTTCTTTTTGGGGGGCTTTTGGCAATGTGTTTTCTGACTTTGTAACCACCATTTTCTTTTATTTCGTACTACAGTGGTCTGTCTACGCACAGAGCTAAGTATAATATCTCTATCTGAATTAATAGCCTAAGCAGTACTAGGAGATCCCGGTTCCTTCATAAGAGAAGGATCTCCATGTGGCACAACAAAGGTAGATACTACCTAAGAGACAACATCAACTACTAAATTAACATGTGAGGAACCTGGTGCCTCATCCCAAATATGAGTTTTTTTAGTGCGGGTGACTCAGATTGTCCATGGGGTGAAGGACTGGGTCTCTCCTTTAGTTACTTTTTTTCTCCTTCATTACCATTTTCCCTCTAAACTCCCTCAACTCTCTCACCACCTTTCATGATCCGTAGGGTATCAGCAAAACCAATAATAATATCAGATGTAGACTGAACACACTCTATTAATGACTCATTTCCCCCTTTGACACTACAAGATTAAATAGAATTACCTAATTTAGCAGAGGTGTTCTCACCAATGTCCTTTCCTACAACTTTGCCCTGTTTCTATGTAATACTAACCACACCACTCTCTTGCATGTCGCTAGAGATCGGTTTTTCGTTCACTTCAATTTGTACCCCTGTTTCCTCAACCGGTTTGCTTGTAACCTCGATTTCATCACCATGTTCTTCTAATTCCTCTAAATTGGGAAGGAATTTTGACACAAAACTAGTTTGCCCACTTCCCATTGAGTTGGGCTTTTTAATCTGACCAGAAATCACTGACAAAGATGTGAATTTCTTTGGGGTTCGGCGTTTACTAGTTCTAAGAGAAATAAAAATGGGGGATTTTGGCGATGTGGCAGTGAGGCTTTAGTCGGCAGAGATTGGGAATTTGGGAGGTGAAGTGGGGAATATCAGTTCAGTAGATGAGGAAGCGTTGGAAGGTAATAGTATGGGGTTCGTTTCTGCCAGGTTTGGAACAAAAGAGTTTTTGTGAAACATGGTTAACTTTTGATTTAGAGAAGGAACATATGAGGAATGTAGAATAATAGAGATATCAGTTATGCTTGGGAAGGACGGGGAGCATAATTTAGATTTTAGGAGTTCAAGTGAGGAGAGAGAGAGGTGATAAAGATGTATTTAAGATGAAGTAGGTAACAGTTGTGATCTGGTGTAAAAAGAATGATTGGGTCGGTTCAAGGATGATGCAACGATTTGGAAGAGGAATTATTTTGAATTATGAAATAGGGAACACATAAGTGACTTGACACCTTAAGTAATTTGAAAAACATATAAGCACTGAAGATACTACTAACCTGAATCATGGGAACCAAGTCCCTGGACAAATTTCTTGGAAATTTGGGCAAGAACTCTGAAGTGTGCGATATTACTTATGCTCAAGTTGTCCTGAACCTGCCATGTATGTATACATGTAATAGTATAAGAGTGTGTTAGATGTCGCTGAAAAATACTTTTTAGCATTGTACCTTTCCTCTTATCATAGTCAATCACTGAGGGAGCTTGTGAAGAACCAGTTAGTTGAGCTTGATCCAGCATAACTCTAATCGATTCCTTTCAACAAGATCCCTGCTTAATTCCTTTATGGAGATATATGCTACCTGGTGTCGCGCCCGTTTTTAACCCGCGGGCTTCGCGACGCGATGTCGTCGATTCCCTCTTGGATTGGATAAAAATGTTGCTTTGTTGAGGAGTAGCCACCTAATTATTTTACGGTGAATTAGGACACCTAAATGTTAACTAAATGCTGCAATGTAACTCCAATTTTATGGTCCGCGAAACTAATGAGATTCTAGGTAAGGATTCTTTATTATCCTAAAGGGAAGGGGTTAGGCATCCTTTAAGATCCGCTAACTTGCGGTTATCCGGTCAAACTCAGATTAATTATTATGCTAAGGAAAATGCATGTTTAAAAATATAAAATTAAAATGATGTTGCAAGTATTTAGTAAAAGGATGCATTTGTATGGTATTAAAGAAAAATACATGTAAAGTTGAAAAAGTATGCATTTGTGACAATTAATAGCAAGGAGAAAAGCAAATTATTTATAATGCCAAAGAAGTAATTTTTGGAAATCATTTTGAGTTGCAAATTGAAAAATGATAAACTTATTTGTATAATTAATAAAGAGAATAAAAGATGACCAAAGTTGTTTTGAAAATTTTGAATATGCATGACGAGCCTAAAAATAAATGAACTAGCGGAGGATTTCTAATTTTGCACTAACCGAGCCTACAAATAAATAAACTAGCGACAGGTTTCCGATTTTAAACTACCCTATTAATTATCCATTCATAGCCTAATTATTCTAAATGTCATAACAATCACACAAACATTAAATAATTATTACAACCCTAAAAAAATAGAAATAATGGAATTAAAGAGTAATAATAAATGGGAACTAAGGCGGATGACGACGTCATCTCGCCCTATTTGTTTTGAAATCTCGAGGTTGGAGAATGCAAGGAATGTGAATGTGGGTCTTCGTTTGACACTAGCCATGATGAGTCTCATAACGAGACTCTTCGTTTCTCCCGATGCATTTCATGTAAATAAAAGAAAAGAAAAGGATTAGTAGACGGAATATGAAAATATATGCATGTGAAAATATAAATAAATGATTTATGAAAGGGTAATATATTATTGGGCCTCAGGTTTGATATGCTTTAACAAGCTTAACTACATACAAAATGTTATGCACAGGTGACTATTTCATGACTTAGCAGACAAAGTGTGCCATTTGATTAACTTAGGAGGTCTCATATGCTGCTATCGACGTGGTTCAACATTAAAATAGAGAATGCAAGAGAATGACCAATTCAAGAACATTTGACGGGTATTGGGCTTCCGCAGGGCAGTTGAATGCATGATTCGCAAAGAGAAAGTCCAACACACCATATTTCAGAGAAAGGAAAAGGCAAACCTAACAGAATATGAGCCCAACATAGTCATATTGCCATTATACGCAGATACTAGGCCACATCTAACAGGCCGTAGACCATGATATTCATAATATATGTGATATACCCGAATGACATACATACATATACAACTTGGATATACATTGGGTTCATACTTGATTTGTATGTTATGTATATCTCGAAATATATCATCCAAGACAAGAAATCACTTAGGAGAAGAATGACAAAGTCACTGCAGTGTAGAAATAAAAACAGATGCAGAGAATATTTGGATGACTCAATCAAGACAACCAAGCAGAAAAGGCAAAAGTGAACAAATTTAGTTATGAGGAGAGGGGAGAAGGGGAATATCCATTGCTTAGAATATCAAATAAAGAACCATGCCAGTTCAGAAACTAATAGACATACTACAACCAATATCATAGATATTTTCTTAGTGAAGACAGAGAGGGAAGGCACACAATTAGTTTTAGTAGGCTAAATAGGACATCACATGACCCAGAAGACTTCTCATGCTATCACAGGGCATTATCACACTAAGACAAGCAGGGCAAACATATAATCACCTAAAAAATGTGAAGGCAGACAAATATAATCTCATGATCATCAAATGTTGGCATCTTAGATACACAGAGGCTATTCCCCACTCACAATTGAGACACGAAGACATGCCCACAAGTAGGCATAACATGACACAACCAATCAGACATACCAGACAGAAGAAAAGGTAAATAGTCACAAGATGATACTTTTATGAGAGCGGGAACAATTATCATAGTCTAGACATATAAGCATGTTTAAGCCACATATAGCATGTTCAACATAATACTAGGTGGATTTTAAGTATGATAGACCAACATGCTAGATTGACCAGACCAAATATAGGAGGACTCCACCAAACAACTTACTTCAACATTAATGATCTATAACATATTAATCATTTAAGATACTGACAGAAGCACAAGGATTCAGGGTAATTAACTCAAATTTGCCATGTACAGACTCATAGGCATGCTAGGGAATAAGGCAAGAAGGGAAAATTTAAAGCATTATTATTGCTTAGTCATAGGGGATGATTGAAAAACCACATAACACATTTTCAAAGCTATTAAACTCCTTCCATACTTGACATGATATTCAGATAAATGAAAAAAACAAATACAGGCAGACATTCAGGACATGATCAGGCATAATGTAACCCTTGAAGAAAGACAAACCACATGCTAGTTATTCATACTACATATTTCACCTAAAAGAATCAATACATATTTATATAAACTAGGTCTGGACTTCAACATAGCATATCTAGAAATGGATGAGCAATTAGACAAACTAGGATCAAATGGTGCTACACTAGTCATATCATAATTTTACCAAGTATTTTAAATGACTCTGTACATCAACAAAATGTAAAACTACATAAATATCACAGAAATTCTATTTGATTATCCTCAGACTTAGGTATTAGCAGGCCAATAAATAAATAATATCTCAAGGCTCCTATCTAATCAATATTATCATTGTTCTACACATGTTAAAACCTTAACTAATCATGATCCTCATTGAACAAACACAGAGATAATGCTCAAATCACCTAGTTCATAACAAGTTTGAATATCAAAATCAATTAAGCATTGCATGAGAAATTAACCAAAGCACAATTCTTTAAAAGCATATGTCAATATCACACATCTAATATTCTACTAAAATTAAACCAGAGAACATAAGGGAACCACAAATAGTGTTTAGTTAACTAAACATCCTAAAGAGCAGTATTATCCAGCATAGACTAAGCACCTGATCATACATATAAAGCATGTTTAAATACATTAGCTAATCATAACTTATGACACTTACGAAATGTTTCTATATTATCTAATAATAATTAAACATGTTAAAGTATAATAGGCTAATTTATACTAAATCAGCAACACACACACACAAACATGGAAAGTAATAAAAAATGGGAGAAATGCGATCTTACTGACCTTCTCCGGGCAGCGAACCGAGGCGTGTTTCGAATCATCGACCCACTCGGAGAAGTTTGTTTATGCGATTGAAAAAGAACAAAATGTTTGTGGCTTTGCCGAGCCGTAACCGAGAGTAAAAAAGGAGGACTTTTCAAAATTGAAACATGTTCAAGAAAGGATCTTTGGCTATAAAAAATCTTTTGTGAAACCCCAGTTAGGTCGATTCTTCACAAGAGGTTTAGAAAAAACACAGAGAGCTTCCTTTTTGTGTCTCAAAATCCCCCCTTTAACAACCCATAAAGTATTCTATTTATAGTCCCAACTGAGACCCTAATGGCTAAAGTTTGAAATTCGAATTCAAACCCAAGATTGAAATGTGATGGGTTTTTCATCGAAAATCGAGACGATAATGAAGGAGTACGGGTTTGTGTTCTTATCCACCGAATCCTTGAAGGTATTCTAGGGATCGACCGCGGCATGCATGCTTCGCAGGTCGATTTGACTCGGATGAGCTATTCCAAGCTCTAAGTTTTTGCAGAAAAGGGGAAAAAAGAGACTGTGCGATGTGAGGGCTCGACGGTAGAGGGGACATGGTGGCAGTAGTGTGGTGATGGTGTTTGTCCGGCCGATAAAGGGTGTTGTCCGATTTTTGGGGTTGTCTGGTTTGGCTGCTGGTTTTCGTTCTTGTCGAGGGGGGGAGGGGGGGAAGGGGATTTTGGGTTTTTAGGTCGAGGGATTGTGGGAATTGGGTTGGACGATGGGTTAGGGAATAAGGGGTATTGGGCTTGGGTCGACGGGTTTGGGGATTGGGCTAGTCCAGTTGGGCCGAAAAATAGGGGTTAATTTGTAGATGGACTTTGGGGGGTTGATAGAATGTTTTGGGTGAAATGGGTTTGGGTTAAAATAAAAGGGTTTATTAATAAAAGGGAATGCATTGAGAAAAATATAGATTATTTAGAATGAAATAATGATGTGATAATAAAAACAATATTTGCGAGATGCTTAATGCTTATAAAAATAAAATGTGGTGTCGTTTTGCGAAAAATAGAAATACACAAAATATTACGGTAAAATTTTTTATTAGGATATTAAAGGCCAATGGTAGTAAAAATGAGAATAATAATAATAAATAATGATATTGAAAATAGATGATGATATTAAAGCCTTATAAATATATATATATATATTAAAATTATTTTTTTAAGGTGTCAAAAATTTAAAATTGCCAATAAATCGAAAAAGATGGGACAAAATTGGGTGTCAACACCTGGTTCCTCTAATTTCAGGACTTCACACACATCTAAACCTTTTTAACAATGTCTCTTAGGACATGATGCCTCACATCCAACAAGTTTGATCCTTTGTGTTGCACTGGATTCTTTGTCATATTGAGTGCACTTGTATTTTCACACAGTAAGGGCGCATACTCAGTAAACACTCAAGCATCCTCAAGTTGTTACTTTATCCAGAGCAGTTGAGCACAACAAAAGGCAACAACTACATATTCATCTTCTGCGGTAGAAAGGGCCACATAGATTCATTTCTTTGTACCTCATGAGATCAAGCCTGATCCCCCAAAAAATTCCAGATGTTCTTTTTCTAACCATCAGATATCTAGCATAATCCACATCAGCACACCCAACCAAGTCAAAGATTATCTCTTGAGAGATGAAAATGGACCAGGTCCGTCATCCCTTTGTGATATATCAAAGTTCTTTTTTCATCCTTCAGATGGATTCCTTTGGACTTGATTGAATTCTTGCACATAGACAAACGCTAACCACAATATCAGGTCTACTTGTAATCAAATAAATAGAGGGACCAATAATACTTCTATACATGATTTTATTCACAGGAGAACTGGTTCATCTATGTCCAACCAAGTAGCAGTGGCTATAAAAGTATCAATGGTTTTAGAATTCTCCATTTCAAACCTCTTTCAGCAACTTCCTAATGTAGTTTTGTTGACTGATCATAGTGTCCTTTTGGAGTTCGCTCAACCTGGTTTCTATGATAGTTCTGTCACAAGGTCTGGGTACCAAGTGACATACTTGGTTCCTCTCAAACTGATGAAGTTCCTCATGCATCACTCATGATGACCAGTGCTTTGAGGATCTCACACTGTTTCATGAGAAATAATAGAAGCACCAGGTTTGAGTGTGCTTCTTGGAGACCATGCACCATCATTTTGCTTAACTTGGGTCATCAGATTAGTCATTTCAATTGAAATCTCACTGACCTCATCGGGCCCTTTGAAGATTCTCATCTTCAGATTTATTATTCTGTACTCATTTGTCCTTCAGATAACTCAATTTGTCAAAGATCATGAACAAATTGAGTTCTTTCGTTAAAGACTTCATAGACCTTGCTATGTGAGGAGTATCCAAGAAGAATACCCTTATCATTTTTAGCATTAAACCTTTTCCACAACTTCCATACTATTGCTAAGACCTAAAGCATTTGCAGCCAAATGCTTTTAGGCAAGTCAGTTATTTTTTTTTCATTGAGAGTTCATAAGGAGTTTTCTCATGCACGGACTTGATCATACACCACCTGCTTTGGCTTGAAGGAATATCTGACATGCTTTCCTTCAACACAAGGACCACACACCTAGTTGGCGGAGAACTTGGTATGTGACATCCTAAGAACCATGTCCTTCATTACCAGTTTGTTCGAAAGTGAAAAGCTTGAAAGCTTGAGCCATATGTGTCATATCTTAGTGTCATCATCCAAGGCCTTCATTTGTGACAATACATGAACCTCTTGTGAATCTCATTTTATTTCCTTTACTTAATTTCCTCAATATTGCAGATGACGAGAATGTGTCCTTTCTTCCTACTACCAAAAGACACACTCCCTCTTTAAAAGGCTTTGAGTGAGAGATAATCCTCTAATTTTCCAGTCATATGCTTGGAGCAGTCATTACACATATGTCATCTTTGACTACCTCCTCTCACCCCAGCCTGTAAGCATGATCACTGATTAGATTTGAGAACGCAAACTATCTTGGGTCCTTATAATTATAGAATGGGTGAATAAGACTTCTTCTGGTCCAGGAAGGAAAGACATTTTTTCTCTTTCGAGGACCAGGTCCTTCCATTCTGACTCTCTTCTTAACAAAATTCTTATTTTTCTGAAGTGACTAAATTTTGACTTTACATGTATTTTTGTAATGGTAAGTCTGACCGCAATGAGTGCACAACCAATTTTCCGTTGTAGAGAAATATTTGTTGTGGGAATGTAAGGAGTCTTTTCTTTTTCAAAACCAAGCTCTTGCATATCCCCTTATTTACTCGTGTACATGGAGGTAATTACTTCAGAGGACCATGTCCAGTGAAGTGCCTTATCAAGATCAAATTTTACCCTTTTTAAATCTTTCTTTAGCTATTTGTTCTTTTCCACCTTAGTAGTGAGATTCAGTTTTATTTTCTTAAGCTCCTTCTCAACCTCCAGTTGAGTCGCACTAGCTACACATTTTTCTTTAGAGGGAGTTTCCATACTTCTTTTCATTTGATTTTCTAACAAGATATTTTGTTGAGTTACCTCATCAACATGTTCTTTCAGATCTATAATGGAAACTACTAAATCATCACTCTCTTGTTCTAAATCATCAATTTCATCAGTTAGAGAAATTTGTTCTTTGACAAGAGCATAATAAGCATCAGTTAACACATTTGCTAACGATATGAGTTTCTTTTGAGAGTAAACTTTCAAGTTTTTCTAAACATCAAGAACATTTACCTCTCGTTGCTCATCATCATCCTCCGCATCAGATTTGGCCATGAGTACAAAGATTGACTCATATTAAGAAGGTTCATTGTCTATGGCCATCATTGATGTATCACCCTGGTCATCATCATCTTCAGATTCACTTGATGAGTCTCTCCAAGTAGCAAGAGCTTGCTTCATAGGTCATCATCCCCATCTTTCCTCCTGAACTTCTTATCAGGGACCTAGTTCCTCTTAGCAGTCCTGTCATTTTGATTGTCCTGCTTATGAAGAGGACACTCTTTAATGAAGTGACCAGGTTTCCCACACTTTTGGCAGTAGTTGTCATTTCCTTTGAAATTTTTGCTGGAGCTTCCTATTCATGGGAGTCCACCATTTTTCTGAACCATCTATTGAAATCTGCGAGTGAGGTATGCCATGTCAGCTTCGTCGCTGCTCGAGTCACCTTTGACAGCTTTGAGAACCAGGTTATTCTCCTTCTTTGCCTCACTCTTTTCTAGTTTCTTCCTAGCTATCTTCTTCTCATAAGTCTTGAGATTTCCAATCAGCTCATCAATGGTCAGTGTATTCAAGTTTTTGGCTTCATAAATGACATTTACCTTGCTATCCCAAAGAGTCAGGCAAGACACCAAGCAATTTTTTGAACAATTTGTTGGTTGTAATGACTTCTCCCAGAGAGTTAAGATCATTGATTATAGAGGTAAACCTGGTATGCATATCTTGGATAGACTCATCCTCTCTCATCTTAAACAACTCATACTCTGTGGTGATCATATCGATCTTGGACTCCTTAACTTGAGTTGTTCCTTCATGAGTTATTTGGAGAGCTTCCCAGATCTCCTTAGCAGATACACAAGATGAGATATGATTGTACTCATCCGATCCAATACCACAAACAAGGATCTTCTTAGTCTTAAAGTTTTTCTCCACAACCTTCATGTCCACATCATTGAACTCTTTCCTTACTTTTGGAGTAGTTGTAAGACCAGCTAGATCTGTGTTCATGGGGACATGAGGACCATCACAGATGATGTCCCACAACTCAGTCTTCGGCCATGATGAAATCGTGCATCCTTGTGTTCCACCACCCATAGTACTTTTCGTTGAACCTTAGTGGTCTGGTAGTTGATTGTCCTTTGTCTAAGTTTGGTGGAGCAGTCATTTGAGAGATTCTTTCTATGTGTTAACCTTTTAGAAAGTACCTGCTCTGATACCAATTTATAGAAACTAAGAGTCCATTAAACAATATAGAGAACCAGGTTCTCTATTTGTTCCGTCAAGCAAAACAGAAAGTAAATAACACACGATTGTTACGTAGAAAACTCCTTACTCAAGGGATTAAAAACCATGACCTACCAAGTAGTATTTCCAACTTCTATAACTGAGCAACTTCATATTACAACCTAGTAATTAAAACTATTAATCCCTCATCCCTTACAATACCTCTATTGTAATCCCTTTACAATAACTCTATTGCAAAGCTACAAACCTTGACTAACTCTAGCCAAGAACATAAACCAACAAAGGTCGAGATATGTCCTACTATGACACTTCATAAAAGCCGTGTAGGATTTATAATAGAGAACAAAAGACAAAATCTCAAAACAAACTAAAGGACATGGACATCTTCAGTTGTCGGAATCCGGTCCTTCAGTTTGTGGACAACTTTGTTCTTGAACACTTGGAGAATCTTGTGGCGGCTGCACTTTAAAGTGATTCTAGGTTTTCAAGTGATACCAAAACCTTGTAACATGTTGCTTATATATCGGGGAGCATGTGGGATGAGATAAGGACTACTCATCCATTGGTTTGACCCTAAGCACATCGTAGCGATCTGATGTACTTACAGTGAAACGATGCTGACTTTACGGTATGGCGTTGGTATAATAGCCAAGGGAACGGATAGCAGACTAGGTCCCTATCTGGTGCTTTGACAATTTGACAAATCATCAAAACACAAGATGATATAACTTATCATTATGGAACCAAGTTGAAGAGGAGATGGTTGATAGTGAAAGATGAGGAGCTTAGTTATGGAGGTAATATAATGCAGCCTAAGTTGAAGTCTCCTACTTATCGACAAGTGCATGAAAAGCCTCCACATACTTATCAGGCTTATTTGAGCAGGGATGAGACAGAGAGAAGATATGATGAGCTTGTTGATTATGAGAACAGATATGAAGCTGCACGCACTGGTGTGAATCATTCATATGAATATGATGGTGGTAGAAGTGTTCAAGGCCATAATTTGAATAAATATAGAGGTGGTGTGCATCATCATGGGTTGGATAGATGTAAACTGTTGGCTTTAGAAGATGGGTCAAGCCGAGGAGATGGTAGTTTTCCCTTTGATTCTCAATTTGCCTTAAAGTACGCGGAGACTGCGAGGAGTCCTTTATCAGCTCATGTGCAACCCCGACTGATCAGGCTTAGGGATGAGGTTTCTTGTTACCCTGTTCCTTTCCTTCTAGAGAAATTGACGATGATTGAAAGGCTTGAAAGAGAGGAAAGATTTATATTACATCCCAATGATGTCTCCCTATACATGGAGTCAGTGTCTCGATCTAAGGATATTGTTGCCTCCTCTCAGTATAAGGAATGTTCGAACACATCCTCTGGAACCTCTAGGATGAATTATGCCCCTATGATTGAAGATGATATGGATTTTCTTGGGGATATTCATTCAAGGAGTTCCACAAAGCTTAGACAATCATTATATCTCAATGAATATGGTGAAAATCACAATTACAATACCCTGGAAGATTATGCAGCTAGGCATAAGAAACTTAGAAGCTATCAATATGATAAAGTTAGTTCTTCTAGGGGAGACAATATGGATTATGTATATCCTAAAGGGAAGCCAAGATATACTAGTGATTATGGTCATTCATATGAAAGGACTAGTTTTCTTGAACAAGCAGTACTTGACAAAAGACATGCTCAGGCGCAAATTCTTTTGGAACCCCATAGAGAGAATCTTAATGACACTGAGTTTCCTCAAAGAGATGTCATTAACAACAGTTCATGCAATTACCATTCTTTGGAAAAACAACCAGTTTCAATGAGGAATCTGCAGATTCTATTAAGATATAGTAAAGCACAAGCAAGGTCATATGAAAAAGTACAATGTTATGGAGATACTGTGCCGCCAAGGTACAATGACTGAAAAGAAAAACAAACATTGTATGAAATAGAAATAGAGTAAAAAATAAGTGGATATAGTTATAAGCTATAGTTGACTTCATACGAATTCTGTAATTACTTTTACCTTTAAGTGCAATTTTTTGGAGGTGTCCCACATACCCTTAATGCTGAAGAATACAAAGTTACCAGTTCCAAAAAAAAACGTTGTAGGCTTCTGCAGGTGTGGTTTATGAGGATATAGTTTTTTTTTAAAGCTGAGCTTGCGTTGGTTAGAACATGCCTTGGAGTCCTCAATATGACTCCCATCTTAGTTTAACCTGGTAATGTCGGTATCGCCTAGTCAAATAAGGATGCTTGATACCCTGTTGTCCTCTTGACCTTTGGATGTTTCTTTTTTGTGCTGTAGTAGGTTGGTGATTTAACTTTCTGTTTCTTCTTTGCGTGGACAGTTTGGCATGGCCCAACTAGTTCTCTAAACTTTTATCTATTGCCGTGTACTAGTTTTTTCTTTGCAACTTCTAAATGCTTGTACTTTCTCAGTCAATTGAAATAGTTCAAAGATACTCGATACTTGGCAACACATTGTTTTATGACGCAAAAGGTGGGGTTGAAAGAAAAACACTTGGGTCTTTTCAAGGCAATATGTGTCCTAATGGGGTGGAGCAGTGATGCACCCCCTGAAGGCAAATTATGGATTCCAGTGGCTGTTCCTTCCCCTAATGCTTTAGCCCAGAAAGAAGATCTTATTCTCTAGCCACCAGTGGTTATTATACATAACTGCTCTGGATTGGTAACTGGCCTAGATGGGCAAAAAGTCACTGCAGCTGTTGAGGACTTTCTATGAGGTGTGTCTGTTGTACAACTTTTTTTGTTTATCTGGTTTTGAGTTTTGAGCCTCAGGAGGGGATGTTATTATTTACAGAAGGATGGCTGCCCTGCTTCTGTCACGACCCAAACCGGAGGGTCACCTTACCTGCCGAGTACCACTAATCATACATTCAACATCTTAGAAACAGCAGGACTCAACCCATACATATATACATACTAAGGCCGACAAGGCCATATTTGACTGTTATACACAGGACACCGTCTACAAGCCTCTAAAATAATACATGACATCGTAAGGTCGGGATAGGGCCCCGCCATACCCATGTATACATGCAAAAATATACCGTACCGAGATTAGACCGGCACTCCGAAACAAGGGGAGTGCTCCAATAACCACTGAGTCAGTAATCTACTAATGCAGGTCGTCGCCTTGCCTACGTGAATCTGCGGGCATGAAACGCAGCGTCCCCCGACAAAAGGGACGTCAGTACGACTAATGTACTGAGTATATCAGGCATAAGAAATATCATAACAGAGATACATAATAAATGTAAGCGAAACAACTAGATGACGTAAATAGTCGACAAAGATCACCGATAGCAACAATCGGCGAAACAAGCGACAAGAATGGTTGATAGCGATAGCCGACTGAAACAGTCGACCAGTAGTAAATGCCTCTAAGGGCCATAATATGCCTAAATGTCATGCACAATGCAAATGTTGTATACATATATATATTGGCCTCATCGGGCATCTTCCTTCCCATAACATCCTCTGCAGGCATCATATCATATCGGCCTCTGTGGGCATCATATCATATCGGCCTCTGTGGGCATCTTCCCTTTTTGTGGTATCTATACAAGATGTAGGTGGTGTTGCGTATATAACGACATTTCCTTTTTCCATCCTCTACATATATATAATGCGTACCATATAGTAGTGTATATAACACATGTTGGTCCAGGATAATACATGAATAAAATGCATGAATGACAATAAAACACTTTGAACTTATCGGATGACATAATATCCTTGTACCTTCGGCTAACACTGGGAATATTAACATCTTTCCCACATACCTCAATAAGGATTTAAGAACATATTTAGGCATGCTTTTAACATAGGAATTAATAACAGGAACATCCTTGGCTACTAAGTGCAGAATACTTTATAAAACAGTATTATGTTTACGTTTCATTCTTAGAACATGCCAAAAAGAAATAAAGATTTGCCTTAACATACCTCGATTCGACCTTTGAATAACTACAATGAGTCAATTCTTTAAATATACGTCCAACATCAGTAGCTGGGAAAGTTGATTCCTTTGCTTTGTTTTATCAAATGAGAACATCACCTCTAATTCTTCATAGGAGAGGGAGAGGACAAACTTTGAAAAAAACAATCTGCCCAATTAAGTCCAAAAGAAAAGTCTCCAAGTTTCTTTTCTAGAGGATGTTTGCTATATCAGTAAAGAAAGGTGATGGAGCTTCTAATACTAATTAGTAAAGTAAAAGCAATTCTTGTTTCTTATAAAATAGTTAGGCGGCCAGCCACTCTCCCTCTAAATGAATCACTTGCTACCTCTCCACGTGGATTGTACCCACTTGAATACTTATCCACAATTTGACTAATACTTATTAGTCTTCCACAAAATTCCAACATTTAGACCAATTATCTGCATAATAAATTCTTGAACTTAATTAACTTAAGAATTAATAACTTTTAACACACTTCATATACTTAATATCATAATCATGTGATATAAAACTTGTCCATAACCTCTTTTGGGACATATAACTATCATTGTTAGTCTCCATCGTCATCCTTGTTAAATCCTAAATTATTTCGGGGTTTTATCCTTTTATATACTAAGCTCTTTATTGCATACGTCGGGATGCTCAAACCATCGCCTGAATGTACAGGGTGTTACATCTTTTTCCCCTTAGAAATATTTATCCTCGAATGTTGGGGTGACATATCTAATCCCCGTCACGTAGCCAGAAAATACAACTATTTTTTTCTATGAGCCATATAATGTAACATACGTCATTACATAGACCTCACATGGTCCTTAAGCATTAATTATAATACTATGAAATAGAACTCATCTTATGCTTCTCTTGGAACCTCGGCGTTGGTCTGAAATAGGGATGGATATTTTTGTTTCATCTCCTCTTCCGCCTCCCATGTCATTTCTTCTACGTTCTTATTCCGCCAAAGAATTTTCACGGAGGCTACTTCTTTAGTCCTCAACTTGCGAACTTGTCGATCTAAGATAACAATAGGAACCTCTTCATATGATAAATCCTCTGTAATCTTCACATCATCAATCGGTACAATCCGGGAAGGATATCCAATACATGCTCTCAACAATGAAACATGGAAAACTGGATGGACAAACTCTAACTCCGAAGGCGGGTCCAATTCGTAAGCTACTTGACTTATTCGTTGAATTATGTGATATGGCCTAATATACCTTGGACTGAGCTTTCCCTTCTTTCCAAATCTCATTACACCCTTCATCGGAGAGATTTCCAAGAAGACCCAATCATTCACCTGAAACTCTAAGTCTCGCCTTCTCTATGGCTTGGTGTACTAAGTCAGGCCCAAATAACTCTGATTCGCCTACCTCAAACCATCCGATAGGAGATCTACATTTCCGTCCATACAAAGCCTCGTATGAAGCCATTTTAAAGCTGTCATGATAGCTGTTATTGTACGCAAATTCAATCAGTGGTAAATGATCATCCCAACTTCTCTTAAAGTCCAATACACAAGCTCGTAGCATGTCCTCGAGCGTCTGAATCGTACGCTTGGCCTACCCATCTGTTTGAGGATGAAAAGTTGTGTTAAGATTAACTTGGGTACCTAAACCTTTTTTAAATGATTTCCAGAAGTTAGCTGTAAACTGTGCACCTCGGTCAGATATAATAGAAATAGGCACACCATGGAGGTGAACAATCTCCTTAACATACAACTTCGCATAGTCCTCGACTGTGTATGTAGTTTTGACCGGCGGGAAATGAGCTGATTTGGTCAGTCTGTCAACAATTACCCAAATAGAATCAAACTTATGATAAGAGTGAGGTAAACCCGTAACAAAATCCATATTAATCATTTGTCATTTCCACATCGGAATCTCAATGTTCTAAGTCAAGCCACCGGGCTTTTGATGCTCTATTTTTACTTGCTGACAATTAGGACATAGCCACAAATTCCGCAATGCTTCTCTTCATGTCATTCCACTAATAAATACCCTTGAGATCATGATAAATCTTAGTAGATCCAGGGTGAATGGAATATCGTGAACAATGGATTTCCGTCATAATTCTATATCGTAATCCCGCTACACTTGGAACACATAAACGACCCTGGTACTTGATAACCCAGTCTTTGTCAATCTCAAAGGTTGTGGTCTACTTTTGTTGAATGCCTTCTCTGTCTTTTCTCAAACTGGGGTCTTTCCACTGACGTTCCTTAACTTTCGATATGAGGGACGACTCTTACATATTTCGAATCACAAAACCACCATCCTCCGAATCCATTAGTCGGACTCCCAAACTAGCTAACTGATGGAGCTCTCTTACTAATTCCTTCCTCTTAACCTGCACCGGTATTGAGCTGACCATCGACTTATGACTGAGCGCGTCTGCTACAACATAAGCTTTACCGGGATGGTATAAGATGTCCACATCATAATCTTTCAATAATTCAAGCCACCTCATTTGTCTCAAGTTCAACTCTTTCTGCTTAAATATGTATTGCAGACTTTTATGACCCGTTAAAATGTCTACATGAACACCATACAAGTAGTGCCACCAAATCTTTAGTGCATAGACCACTATGGCCAACTCGAAATCGTGTGTCGTATAGTTTTTCTCATGTTTCCTTAATTGCCTTGAAGCATAGGCAATCACTTTACCATGTTGCATCAGCACGCATCCTAAACCTGCTCCCAAGGCATCACAATACACAACATAGCCTCTTGGACCCTCTGGAAGAGTAAGGACTGGTGCTGATGTTAGTCTATCCTTTAACTCATGCAAACTCTGCTCACAAGCATTGGACCACTAGAATTTTATGGCCTTTTGTGTCAACTTTGTTAATGGTGCTGATATGGTAGAAACCCCTTCTACAAACCTCTTATAATAGCCAGCTAAGCCTAGAAAACTGCTAACCTCAGACAGAGTCGTGGGCCTCAGCCAATTCTTCTCTGCCTCAATCTTCTAAGTGTCAACTCTTATACCTTCATTTGACACTATATGACCAAGAAAACCAACTAAATTCAACCAAAATTCACACTTGGAGAGCTTAGCATACAACTTATGATCTCGGAACGTCTGTAGTACTATCCGCAAATGATCCACATGTTTTGCTTCCGAGTGAGAGTAAACCAGAATATCATCTATAAATATTATCACAAATACATCCAGAAATGGGCGAAACACGATGTTCATTAGATCCATAAATGTTGCAGGCGCGTTGGTGAATCGAAATGACATTACTAAGAACTCGAAGTGCCCATACCTTGTTCTGAAAGCCATTTTCGGAATGTCCTTCCCTTTGACCCTTAGCAGATGGTACCCCGACATTAGGTCGATCATTGAGAAATATCTTGCACCTTGTAACTGGTCAAACAAATCATCAATTCAGGGAAGATGGTACTTGTTCTTGATAGTGACTTTGTTCAGCTGCCGATAGTCAATACACATCCGTAACGAGCCATATTTCTTTCATACAAACAATACCGGCGGACCCCAATGAGATATGTTAGGCCTAATAAAGCCTTTCTCAAGTAGATCTTTTAATTGCTCCTTTAATTCTTTTATTTTAGCGGGAGCCATTCTATAAGGAGGAATAGATACCGGCTGAGTGTCTGGCAACACGTCTATACCGAACTCAATTTCCCTTTCGGGAGGAAAGCCTGGAAGTTCGTCTGGAATTACATCAAGAAACTCATTAACCACCGGATGATTATATTTCATCACATGAAACATGCCAAAAGAAAGAAATAATGTGTCTTAACATACCTTCGTTTCGCTTAAGTAGAAGCAACATGGCTGCCACGAATTCCAGAGCACCATATAGGATTTAAAGCAAATGAAAATGAGCAATTTTTTTCTATTGTCTTGCACTGGAACGAAATGAATATGGATATGTCTCTGAAATGTAAGGTTTTCTTTCTCCAACAAAGAAATGGGTATTTTGGAACGTTTTTGAAATATAAAATATTGGAGCCCTTCTTGATGCTTCACGTCCTAATTCTCTATATGTACTATACCAATCCTATCTACATCACATCATTCCCTAAGTTCTATTTAATGAATGCTCATCATTGTGTTTCCCACAAACCAATTTCATTCCTCTAATTAACGCCACCTAATAGTACTACACCTTAGTCATTAGGTGACTTATTTTTAGAGATCTACACGTCCAAATCTCCACCCAACCCTGTCTCCCATTTTAAATTAATCAATTACACACACAATTAATTTTGTCATCCCAATTCACTTAAATCTTAATAACTCATAAGACCTTCATATACTTAATGTCATAATTTTGTAATATGACATTAGTCCATAACCTCTTTATGCACGCACCAAATTTATTTCCGATTCCCGTCGTCACACTTGTTACGTCCAAAATTATTTTGGGGTTTTATCCTTTTATATGCTAAGCTCTTTATTAGCATACGTAAATATAACATAAATTTTCCCAATGCTCGAGTTTATTTACACACGCCTAGCGATTCAAACCGTGATCCGAAAGTACGGGATGTTACATCCTTCCCCCTTAGAAACATTCGTCCTCGAATGTTGGGGTGACATATCTAATCCCCGTTACGTAGCCCAAAAATACAACTACCTTTTTTCACAGGCTATTCAATGTAATAGATAACATTGCATCAGACCCCACATGGTCCTTACACATTAATTAGAATATAATGGAAATAGAACTCTCCTTATGCTTCTCTTGGAAGATCGATGTTAGTCTGGAATAGGTGTGGATACTAGTGCATTATTTCCTCTTCCGCCTCCCACGTCATCTCCTCCACGTTTTTATTCCGCCACAGAACTTTCACGGAGGTTACTTCTTTAGTCCTTAGCTTGCGGACTTGTCGATCTAGGATAGCAACATGAATATCTTCATATGATAAGTCCTATGTAATCTCCAAATCGTCAATAGGTACAATCCGGGAAGGATCTCCAACACATGCTCTCAACATGGGAACATGGAAGACCAGATGAACAAACTCCAACTCCAAAGGTAAGTCCAACTCTTAAGCTACTTGACCGATTCTTCAAATTATACGATATGGCCCAATATACTTTGGGCTACGCTTTCCTTTCTTCCCGGATCTCATTACACCCTTCATAGGTGAAATCTTCAAGAAGACCCAATCATCTACCTGGAACTCTAAGTCCCGCCGTCTCATATCTGAATACGACTTCTGACGACTCTGAGCCGTTAATAGTCATTCTTGGATAAGTTTCACCTTCTTTATGGCTTGGTGTACTAAGTTAGGCCCAAATAATTCTGACTCGCCTACCTCGAACCATTCGATATGAGATCTACACTTCGTCCGTACAAAGCCTCACATTGAGCCATTTTAATGTTGGCATGAAGGTTGTTATTGTATGCAAACTCAATTAGGGGTAAATGATCATCTCAATTTCCCTTAAAATCAAATACACAAGCTCGTAGCATGTCCTCGAGCGTCTGAAATCGCACGCTCGGCCTGCCCGTCTGTCTGAGGGTGGAAAGTTGTGCTAAGATTAACTTGGGTGCCTAAACCTTTCTGAAATTATCTCCAAAAATTATCTATGAATTGCATACCTCGGTCGGATATAATAGAAATAGACGTACCATGAAGGCGAACAATCTCAATAACGTATAACTTTACGTAGTCCTCAGTTGTGTAGGTAGTTAGTTTACTAACGGTCAACCAATTAGAATTAAACTTATTCTAAGGCGAGATTCACTCATAATGAAATCAATATTAATTATTTCCCATTTCCACATCGGGATTTCAATGTTCTATGTCAAGCCGCCGAACGTTTGGTGCTCGACTTTTACATGCTGACAATTAGGACACTGAGATACAAATTCCACCATGTTTCTTTTCATCTCATTCCAAAAAAAAACAATGCTCTTGAGAGCATAATACATCTTAGTAGATCCATCGTTTAATGTCTACCTTGTATCCATAGGCGTCATTGGTCCCCTTCCATATGTTCAGGCGCTAATCTCGAGTTATACTCACTGTTACTCCTATTTACATATTTCCTGGAAGGTACGACTGCATATGTTGTGGAATCGATGCTTAATACTTCATTTACCTTAATGAACATTTTACTTTCTAGGCTTGCATTATCTCTTCCATCTTCCGTATATGAGCGAGACAACTTCTCATAATCTCAAAGTTTAATAATAATATTGCCCCTTCTGGAGTATCAATCGTCTTGGTAGAAATCGCTTATTTACTGGCTACGAGTATAAACTAACCGAAGTCTTTTTGGTAACCGCCATTACTGAAACCGTAACAGGCATGAGTTAAACTCGAATTCTTAAAACTCAGCTCTACTGCACGATTTATGAGATGAAAGAATGAAAACCATCCCTAAATGTCAGGCAGCCTCTTGCTTATAAGTATGGTGCACAACATACCCATAAACAAGACTCTACTAGACATGGCTTGTAGATTCCCTAGAACAGACATGCTCTGATACCAAGTTTGTCACGACCCAAACCGGAGGGTCGCGACGGGCATCCGGATCTCACCCGCCGGGAACCACCAATCGTACATCCAACACCTAATCATAATTAAATACGGACTAAGCCAAAAGATCAGTATATGAAATCTTTATCCAGAAAACCAACTTATATATATACATACCCATACCAAGGCCGACAAGGTCATACAAGTCTACTACATACAGGACATATGTCTATAAGCCTCTAAGCAATACATGACATCACAAGGACGGGACAGGACCCCGTCATACCCATATGCGTATGCAAAAATACTGTACCATGACTAGATTGCAACTCTGAAACAAATAGAGTACTCCAACATCAGCTGAACCAGCAACCTACTAGCGTGAACCGTCACCATCTTTAACTGAACCTGCGGGCATGAAACGTAGCGTCCCTCGACAAAAGGGACGTTAGTACGACTGATGTACTGAGTATGTCGGACATGAATAATAGCATAACAGGGATATAATAATAACTGAAATAGAAATAGTCAACAATACCAACAGCCGACAGGAACAGCTAACCAGCAGTAAGTGCCTCTGAAGGGCCCTAACACATATGCCTAATTGTTATGCACAATGCAAATACGGTATATATATGTATGTATATATATTTTGCGGAATGTGCAATCCGATCCAATATATGTTAGTGTTGCGGATTGTGCAACCCGTCCCAATATATATTAGTGTTGCGGATCGTGCAACCCATCCCAATATATGTTAGTGTTGCGGATCGTGCAACCCATCCCAATATATGTTAGTGTTGCGGATCGTGCAACCCATTCCATTATATTATATGTATATATATATATAATGCATGAATGACAATGAAACTTCTGAACTTATCGAATGACATAATATCCTTATACCTTCAGCTAATACCGTGAATATCAATATATTTTCTGTATGCCTCAATAAGGACTTAGGAACATATTTAGACATGCTTTTAACATATGAATAAAAAATATGAATATTCTTAGCTTCTTGGAGTAGAACAATTTATGGAGCAATAACACGGTTATATTTCGTCACATGAAACATGCCAAAAGAAAGAAATAACGTGTCTTAACATACCTTCGTTTCGCTTAAGTAGAAGCAACATGGCTGCCACGAATTCCAGAGCACCATATAGGATTTAAAGCAAATGAAAATGAGCAATTCTTTTACTTTGTCTTACACCGGAATGAAATGAATATGGATATGTCTCTGAAATGTAAGGTTTTCTTTCTCGAACAAAGAAATGGGTATTTTGGTACGTTTTTTGAAATGTAAAATATTGGAGCCCTTCTTGTTGATTCACGTCCTAATTCTATATATGTACTATACCAATTCTATCTACATCACATCATTCCCTAAGTGCTATTTAATGAATCCTCATCATTGTGTTTCCCACAAACCAATTTCATTTCTCTAATTGCCACCACCTAATAGTACTACACCTTAGTCATTAGGTGACTTATTTTTAGAGATCTACATGTCCAAATCTCCACCCAACTTTGTCTCCCACTTTAAATTAATCAATTACACACAATTAATTTCGTCATCCCAATTCTCTTAAATCCTAATAACTCATAATACCTTCATATATTTAATGTCATAATTTTGTAATATGACATTAGTCCATAACCTTTTTATGTACGCACCAAATTTATTTCGATTCCCGTCGTCACACTTGTTACGTCAAAAATTATTTCGGAGTTTTATCCTTTTATATGCTAAGCTCTTTATTAGCATACATAAATATAGCATAATGTTTTCCAACTCTCGTGTCTATTTACACACGCCTAGCGATTCAAACTGTGATCTGAAAGTACGGGATGTTACATACGTGCCCCAGACGGGCTTGGACGAGGAGGAGAAAAGGCACTTTTGGGAGGATTTGGATGAAGTGGTGGGTATACCACCCACAAAGAATTTATTTGTAGGAGGGGATTTCAACGGACATGTTGGGTGACTTTCGGGGGGGAGGGGTATGCCGACGTGCATGGAGGATATGGACTCGGGGACAGGAATGAGGGAAGTGTCTCACTGTTGGAGTTCTCTAGATCTTTTGGGATGGTGATAGCTTAATCAAGGTTCCTAAAGAAGGAGGAGCACTTGGTGACTTTTTGTAGTTCGATGGCTAAGACTTAGATAGACTTTTGCTACTTAGGAAGGTTGATAGCGGTCTTTGTAAATACTGCAAGGTTATTTCGAAGGAGTATCTTACAACCCAACATAAGCTTTTGGTGATGGATGTGGAGATCAAGATAGAGAAGAAAAGGAGGGTTGGGGATGACATGTTAAGAATGAAATGGGGGAGTTTAAACGAGGATAGTGCAGAGGAGATGGGGGAGAGATTGATGGCCAAGGGGGCCTGGGGGAGTAGTGGGGATGCGACCAGTATGTGGGACAGGACGACCAGTTGAATTCAGAAGGTAGCCAGAGAAGTGCTAGGAGTCTCGCGGGGTCGCCATGGTGGGCATCGAGGGGACTGATGGTGGAATGGTGAAGTTCGAAAGAAGGTGGAAGCGAAAAAAGTGGCATATGCAAACTTGAGAGATAGCAAGGATGAGGTGGAGAAGTGGACGAATATGGAATTGTATAAGATGGTGAGGAAAGAGGTAAATATTATTGTTACAATGGCAAAAACGGTGGCTTTTCAATGTCTGTATGTAGGGTTAGAGGAAAAATGAGGGGATAAGAAGTTGTACAGACTAGCCAAGGTGAGGGACAGGAGGGCCCGTGACTTGGATCATGTGAGGCGCATCAAGGACGAGGACGACAAAGTACTAGTGGAGGATGCGCATATTAGGCGGAGGTGGCAGTCTTACTTCCATAAACTCTTGAACGAAGAAGGAGATAGAGACATTGTACTGGGAGACTTGGAGCAATATGGTAGGTACTAAGATTTTAGGTTTTGTAAGAGCATTAAGGTTGATGAGGTTAAGGGTGTTGTCCACAGGATGAACATAGGATGAGCGACCGGGCATGATGAGATTCCACTTGAATTTTGGAAGAGCGCAGGCAAGGCAGGTTTGGAGTGGCTGACTAAATTGTTTAATGTCATTTTTAAGACGGCGAGAATGCCCGACGAATAGAGGTGGAGTACAATGATTCCTTTGTACAAGAACAAAGGTGACATCTAGAGTTGCAACAACTATAGGGGTATTAAGTTGCTAAGCCACACTATGAAAGTTTGGGAAAGGTTCGTGGAGATGAGGGTGAGAAGAGATGTGTCTATATCCGAGAACTAGTTTGAATTCATGCCAAGGCGTTCAACTACAGAGGCCATTCATCTTATTAGGAGGTTGATGGAGCAGTATAGGGAGAGGAAAAGAAAGTTATATATGGTTTTCATCGACCTCGAGAAGGCATACGACAAAGTCCCTAGGGAGGTTTTCTGGAGATATTTGGAGGTTAGAGGTGTACATGTGGCGTACACTAGGGCAATCAAGGATATGTATGATGGAGCCAAGACTAGGGTACGGACAGTAAAAGGAGACTCAGAGCATTTTCCAGTGATTATGGGGTTGCACCAAGGTTCAACTCTTAGTCAATTCTTATTTGCGTTAGTGATGGATGGATTGACGCGACGAATCCAATGGGAGGTGCCATGGTGTATGTTATTCGCGGACGATATAGTCCTGATTGATGAGACCCGCAGCGGGGTGAACACGAAGCAGAAGGTCTGGAGACAGGCTCTGGAGTCTAAAGGGTTTAGGCTGAGTAGGACCAAGACAGAATACTTAGAGTGCAAGTTTAGTAACGGGAATGACTTGGAGACAGGCGTGGAGGTGGGACTTGGTACCCAGGTTATTCCGAAGAAAGGAAGCTTCAAGTATCTTGGGTATATTATCCAAGGGAACTGAGAGATTGATGATGATATCACACATCGTATTAGGGTGGGGTGGCTGAAATGGAGGCTTGCATATGGAGTCTTGTGCGATAAAAATGTTCCACCAAACCTTAAAGGAAATTTCTATAAAGTGGTGGTTAGACCGACGATGTTGTATGGGGCGGAGTGTTGGCCGGTCAAGAGTTCGCACATCTAAAAGATGAAAGTGGTGGAGATGAGGATGTTGAGGTTGATGTGTGGGCATACAAGGAGGGACATGATTAGAAATGATGACATTCGGGGCAGAGTGGGAGTGGCCTCGGTGGAGGACAAGATGCAGGAAGCGATGTTGAGATGGTTCGGGCATGTGCAGAGGAGAGACACAAATGCCCATGTGCGGAGGAGTGAGAGGTTGGCTATGGACGGGTTTATGAGAGGTAGAGGTAGGCTGAAGAAGCATTGGGGAGAGGTGATTAGAAGGGATATGACGAAGGTACAACTTAAGGAGGACATGACCTTAGATAGGGGGTTGTGGAGGACAAGGATAAGGGTAGAAGGGTAGAAGGGTAGTAGATAGTCGAGTGTAGTACTACTTACACATACAGACTGGTAGTGTAGTGCGATTATTGTGGGTCCGCTTAGCTTACCATACTAGTAGGCACAGTATTGTTGTATAGTAGCGTGTGATTTCTGTTGTTGGGTGTTCTTTAGTGTACTGTATTTAGCTTATGTATCTATGTTAGTTCCTTCCCTTTTCAAAATGTGTTAGCATGACCCATTCGCTTTTGATACCAGCATTTTAAGCATTTTCATACTGCCTTAAATTTTCTGCCTGGGTTTGACCGTGTTTCTTGCTCTACCTGTGCTTAGGTTTTGTCTTGAGCTGAGGGTCTCTCGAAAACTGCCGCTCTACCTCTCAAGGTAGAGGTAAGGTTTGCGTACACCTTACCCTCCCCAGACCCCATGTTGTGGATTTTCACTGGGTGTTGTTGTAAACTTATATACATGCATTTGTGTGTATTCTTCCTGCTTTAATTACCTGTAAAATTTGAACCTGGAAAATGAATCTACATGTGATCTTTTTTTTTAATCTGCTTGTGATCATTATTAATGGTGTTAAAGCGTATTCTTCCTGCTTTAATTACCAGTTAAATTTAAACTTTGAAAATGAATCTACATGTGATCTTTTTTTTTAATCTACTTGTGATCATTATTCATGGTGTTATAGCAGCTTGGACATTTGAGACTTGAGTTATGAGTTTCGGTCTGCAACATAAACCCTCATGTGTGGTCTAATTATTTTTTGGCTACGTAAAATTAATATTTTTTGGTGATATGGTTGTGTGACTCGAAATCAGGATCTCGGCATACTTTGATCCCATGGTTGATTGCCCATCTAAAAATTAAAAACCTTAGAGAGATGACAGTTTATTTATTTGGGTTGGTAATATCAAACATAATATAGGTTTAAAAGCACTTAAAACAAGTCAATCCAAACGGGCTTGTAGAAGTTAGCTTCAATCCTGAAATTGGTTATTTTCTCGAAGAGAATTCTTCAAAAGTTGAAAGAGTTTTTAAAGCTAAACCACATGGAACATACACATTTTAACATGCTGGTATTCCAAACAAATTACGCCTCAATTCCAAATCCAAACTAATAAATAACTGAGTTTTGTTATATGAATCATCTATATCAATTCTGCTGTATAAGTCATGCCTAATCAGATTATCTGTTCGCTCGTAGTCAACCTTCTATATCCTCCTCCTCTATTCGAGCTTGAGATTGGTTATTATAATCTTTGAGAACGTCACGTGGAGGAGTACTTATACAATCACATCACAGTGGTTCACGAAAATAATGGCTGTAGAGGAATTTCCACAACAAAATAAAAAAATGAAGAATTTGACGCACAAAAAAATTCTGTACAACCATGAATGAGCTCAGTGAGCAAAAATTCTGAAATTTAATAGAGTAGCAGCTATAATTCTCCAAAAAAAATCTCTTTGCTAGCTTATGCACATTTCTGTGTAGGAAAAACTTTCTATTCTGATTTCAAGTTTCACTTATCTCCTTTGGAAATTCAAGAACTTGATGGCATAAGCAAAAATAAAGCAGAAGAAAACTGCCCAAGCAACATGCACTACAGCAACAACTCCCAGGAAGTCATGGTCAAAACCAAAGCTGTCCTTCAGATACAACTTTAATGGTACCTCGCCTCCTCCTGGTATTTTAAGAGGATTGTTCTTATCGCCTACTTGAGACGTTACAAGTCCATATATTGTCCATGCTACTGGAGAAGCCCAATAATACCACCTCCACCATATAGGAATTTGCTGCATATGCAATTATGATTTCATCAGAAAAATATGCGATGGCAAGATTCTTTTATCTTATTATTTTGATTACGCAGTGCTTGGTTTACTTACTGTTCTTGGGATGAGGAAACCGGAGAACAAGTTCCAAAAGCTGAGGAAGAAAGACATTACAATAGCAGCAATGTGGTAGTTCGGAGTGAGTGCAACAAGCATCATTCCATACATCGTGAAGTAGACGAAGGCCATGAAAACAAAAAAGTAGAACAAAAAGAACTTTCCAGCCGTCCAGTGGAATCCAATCATTGCATAAAGAATAAGGCTGTAAATAAAAGTTTGAATCGCGATATAGATAGTCTCTATGACCACCTGCATATGGCATACGTATGAATTACTTCTCAATGACCAATTGATTGTCTAGAATTTTTACAGCATATGTTTAATTGACGTTACTCTTACCTGAGCAAATGCATAAGGGAGTGCAGAATACATTCCTGCAGCTTTTTCCCGATAAAAGACCGTCCTTTCTACAGCAACAATAGACTGTACGGCTGAAGTATTAGTTCCACCTAGGAACATAACAGCAGCATACATTGCACCAACTATATTTAACAGGTCTTGTAGTTTGGACCTGTGTCATAATTAGTTTATAAGATAAAAAATGATGACAGAAAAAGAAATATTGTTATTGCACAATGTTAATTTTGGGACTCAAACAAAATTACTCACAGTTGGTTCCCCTTATTCCAAAAAATGATTCCGAATATTATTCCTATCATTGTTGTCATAGCAAACCGAATGGCATTATACTGTGGATGCCTCCAATAGGACAAGTGTTGTTTCCAAAAGCAAGCCTTGCACTGTTCAAAAAATGGTTGGGCATATTCCGTCGGGAAATGAATATCATGGGATCCTGGTGTAGGAATGCTTAGTTCTTTGATAAGTTCTTGATTCCTCCTGCAAAAACCGAGTAAGGTAGGTCGAAAGGTTAGTAATACCAAACCAGAAGGAAGAAAAAATACAACTACTCAGTCTTGTAAATTACCTATACAGCTCAGAGTTGGCATAAATGTCGGCAAAGTCTACTTGAAGTTGAGCTTCAACAGCTGGAGCCGAGATGTCCAGCATCCAAGTAGCAGGATTGAATCCCTCTTTGATTGCAGGAACCCCTGGAACAGACTGAGGAAAAAGACACTCTTTAGTTGTTGATTTACTAATAGTACTAGTTTGAAAGGCTCGTTGGAATTGATCCGCTACGGGATTAACATTATACGCAACATAAGCATCTGAAGTACTAAACAGAAGAAGCTATCTCAATATCCTTCACACAGATGACATTTATCTTTCCCATGACTACATAGTGTGTCTCTAATTGACTAGACCACAACACCCACACCCATAATTTGATAAAGCTATGATCTCTTCACAAAAGAAAGTACTCAATCAATAGGTGAGAATGATGACAAGGCCCGGCATATATGACTTGTTCTCCTCTTTTCATCAATATCAGGGAAGTTCACTACTACCTCAACATGTAACCAGGTCAGGCAAGTGAGACAGATGTCACATCTTCTAGGTAGAATTTGGCACAAAAATTCTACCTTTCATGTGGTGAATACTTAAACACATGCTGTCTTTGTTGAGATTTGGTCAAAATCTCACCTCTAGATATTATTGGTGTGTACTCCCAAAAGGAGGAAACTATGCATCACACTTTCATTAATGGAGATTTGGCAGTGGGAATTTGGAAATCTTTTGGTGTTCCCTGGGGTTGGTGGGCATATATCCCTATCATCAATATTATCAACAATTGGTGGAGTATTCACCCCAACAATAAGATTCTTCAATATATCCTTAAAATAATCCTAATGCTTATCTGCTAGGAATTATGAAAATCTAGGAGTGCATTCAAGTATGGTGGCAAAAAGATCTCTGGTGTTAGCATCGTATTCCAATAACATTCGAGGTGGATTACTGTTAAATATTTTAGAGGGAGTAATTGGAATTTATCTTGGTCTATCACATATAAGAAGCTGATGTTGATTACTCCTATTGTCAAATGCATTATGGTGAATTGGGAAAGACCACCCCTGAATACTATAGAACTAAATACAGATGGGAGCAGATCGATTAGAAGATGGGGCTACTGGTGCTGGAGGTATAGTTAGGGATCATCAAGGTAATCTGGTATTGCTTTAATTTTGGTATAGCTTCGGAATATGGCACTAGTAAATTTGTTGAGGTCAAAAGCCAAAACTTGTTAAACTTGAAGTTTTGTCCATGGGCTAGGTAGGATCAAAAGTTCAAGACCACCCATTTTATTTTATTTTTTCAACAAGCCCACCATTTTCCAAGGTCATCGGGTGTAATTTCCTGGAATAACCAACACCTTATAAGTAGCTTACTTTTTCTTTTAATTGTTGGAACTTTGTTCACGCATCCAACCCTCTTGTCTAATATTATCTGCTATAAGTCCAAGATTACTGAGCCAAAAAGCCAAAGGCAACAGAGAAGTTATACGCACAATCCACAAGTAACAACAACAACATACCCAGTGTAATCCCACAAGTGTGGAGTAAAATTTAAATCGGGAAAACAATCCTCTAATGAATTATCTTAATACTTTCAGTAATTTTAAGCTATAATATTGAACTTTTTTTTGAGTGTTGAGCAATAACTGGTGAAGAACTAGATATTAAGGTAAAACTAATAAGCAACTCATTCTTGAACTTTGTAATCCTACACATGATAAGGATTTTTCTGCGAAGATCAAATCCAAATATTCCAGTTATTAAGGTAAAACTAATAAGCAACTCATTCTTATCGATGTCATGATTAGCATCACGGACTAGCATTTTCCATGCAACAGAGCAAGAACTAGAAGTTGCTAACAGTAATTAATTAATTTCTTTCTCTAGGACAAACTCCTGAAAATTACTTTTCTTTTTCTTTATTAAAGTTATTGAACATTTTTCTAATAGAGAAATGATTAGAGATAGACGATTGGTTATAACAGGGATGTAGGTTGGGGACTACTGCATAGCTGAGTAGCTGACTATATATGTGAAAGGACTAAAATGATAAAACTTTAATTAACAACCATAAAGGACAGGTTCCTCACTTGAAAATACTTGATCAGTAGGTGAGAATGATGACCAAGAGGCCCTGAATATATGACTTGTCCTCCTCTTTTCATCAATAACAGCTGCAAGAAACGAATTTGACATGATCATGAGAAGAACAGTTGCATCACAAGTTATGAAATTCAACATTGCTTGCAGTAATTACCTCATCAAATGCTTCGAAGATATCTATGCTTGGCTGGTGGATAGTGCAGACAACAGTTCTCCCAGTATCTACAGTGTTTCTCACAGTTCGCATCACAATTGCTGCAGCTCTAGCATCCAGCCCTGATGTCGGTTCATCCATGAAAATAATAGATGGATTTGCTACCAGCTCTACAGCTATGGTCAGCCTCTTCCTCTGTTCAGTTGAGAGACCATCTACCCCTGGAAGGCCTACTAGGGAGTCCCTCAGTGGATTCAACTCGACTAGCTCCATTACTTCTTCAACAAAATTCTAAACAAGACCAAAAATTGAAGTCAGTCGTTGACCTCCTTTTCTACAAAAAATTTCAGGTTTTTTTAACAGAAAATAAAGTTGAGTTCTTCATGGAGAAGACAATGTTCAGGAGGATATTCAGAAGCACAAAGTAAGACTTCACTGATATTACGAAGTAAAAGGAGAAGAGAAGAGACCAGACCTTCCGGGTATATTCTTTTACATCTGGAGAGAGACGCAACCAAGCTGAGTATACCAATGACTCATAAACAGTAACATGTGGAGAATGAATGTCATTCTGTTCACAATAACCACTTATGCGAGCAAAAGTTGATTGATTCTTTAGATAACCAGAAACATTGATGCTTCCTTCGATGAAGCCTTCTGTTTTCCTTCCTGCTAAGACATCCATCAACGTGGTCTTTCCAGCACCACTTACACCAACTAAGGCCGTTAGAACTCCAGGCCTGAAAGCACCACTAACATCTCGTAGCAATTGGAGACGAGTCTCGTCAACTCCTTGGTCTTTCATTTCCTGATAAAGTATTAGAACCATATAAGTCACAGAAGTTCATATTCCATTTCTCCCCTGCCTTTATGGTATAACTCAAGAATACGATACTGTTTGCTAACTCAAGAAAGCTTATTCTTGACGACTAGGGCTATTTGGAACTTCCTATTTGATTTCCATGATTAGTCCCATGTTCTAACGAGGATGCTAACTATAGGAACTTTGATCGGAATCTCTATAAGATTGTCTCTGAAACATTTCCCACTAGTTAGCATCCTCGTTAGAACATGGGACTAATCATGGAAATCAAATAGAAAGTTCCAAATAGCCCTAGTCGTCAGTTCTTTCAAACATGACATTTATTGCTGTATCGCAGTTAAGTTGGCTTGTAGGTCTAAAATAGTACTAGTTGACTCAGGTAGTGTTTTCAATCATGATTCGTTCAACATTAAGCTTTAAAACGTGTGATTGTTAGAAATTTCTTGGGAAGCATCTACTCTTGATTAACAGATAATAAGTAAAAACTTAATCATAACAAAGTTAATCTTAAAATACCAAGAAATGTTACTTACAGCTGGCATATCGACATAATAATTGATATGGTTAAATGCAAGGAACAGTGGCTGGAAAGGAAGCACCATTCCTCTTCTCTTGGCTTTTTCAATACTTGAGCTATTAGTGTTCCTTACGTCCATAACTATACCTGTAATAATAAATCAGGTATTCAGAATATTCACAAAGGGTAAGAATAGAGAAAGGATTCAGCATCTCCTATATCATGACATTGTCTACACGTTGTTTAGATATTAACGAACGGATGGTCATACAACCAGCAGCATATAACCAACACTAGAATCGCACACTTGAGAGATAATTTACAGACCTTTAAGAAAACTATTAATTGAAGATGAACATTCCATTGATATGAATACTCTAAAATCTGGATTGACCAAGTTCGTACCAGGACATGGTTCTACTAACTGTCTTTTTCTCATTGCATGCAAATATGGTAATGCCACAGGATATCAAATGTCTATTATCAGCTCGGTAACGACAGTAGATTTACAGAAGACTGAAACAAGTTTGGAGGACCATTCCCTCGTGCATCATGTGGACAATCTGTCTAGAGAGGAATAGAAAGTGTTCTATTGAGTAGCATTTTTCTTCTGTTAAGTACAAATGTATACAGAGCCTACATTTGTGGTGCAGGAGTAGTTTAGTTTGATAGAGTGTGTTCTCTTAGAATTTTTGGATTCTCTAAAGATGTAATTTAGCAGGGAACGTGAGCCTCATCTTTTGTACTTTTGCTTGTACCTCCTTGGTACTATTACATCAATAACATTACGTTACCTTATCAAAAAGAAAATCATTTTTGTACAAATAAAAGCTGTAACCATGAGAACTAGATAAATACAAGAGTCTCAACCTTCAGTCATTGGAGCTGAAGATGCTGAACTCCACTCTCTTCGCTTCTTTTTCTTACTTTTGTCATCATCTGAAATAACTGATCTAGAATCTCCAAATGCTGCATTATTCTAACAAGAACTGATCAGAACCAAAAGCTGATATTAAAACTTTAGATAGTGTAGAAAATCTGGGGCTTACGGTTTAGGTATGTCAGTGCCAAGATAAAGCAAAAGTTGAACAAAAACGAGAACGCAAATAGGGCAACAACACAGAGCCAGAAAACATGGTCTTCTGTATACATGCTCCTTGCCTTGAGAAGAACTTTGCCGACTGTTGGCTCAGAAAATCTTGTGTCATTGTTGGGCTGCAAAGAGCAAGGGATAGGATGTGTCAAGATAGTTAATGTTGATGGAAGAAGTCCAACCAATATATGCCGCCCTTTTTGTGAACTAATGGTAGAGCTTACAGTATTCCATCTTTCGTCCAGAAATTCATTGATGGCAATTGCATTCTGTCCATATGTCATAGGAGATATGTAGTAGCCCCATCTCATCCATGGTTCCAGGTCATCTGCACCGGTACATAAAAATGCATTCAAAATATAGGACATGCCATGTCAAAATTTCAAATTTGTAGATCTCCTTGCACCTATAGTCCAAGACTATAAAGAACTGTCAAGAGTGTAATAGAAAAACTGACCTTTTGCAACGATGAAGCCACCAAGAACAAAGACTATCAGTATTGTGAAAGTAGCAAAAGTGCTAGCAACTACTTGAGTCCTTCCAAGTGCAGCAATAAAACGGAAGAGAGACAGAGCCGACTGATGCAAAGCGAAAAATACCAAGAATTGGCGAAGAAACCTGAAAATTTTGTAGGTGCAAGAATGTAAGTTTGAATTCATATAGTCTAAACTAATTGTTATATGTGCACCATAAATTCACATTGACCAAATATCACGACTGATCAGCGTAACAAATAAGCCACATTTTGTCACAAGATATTCGTTAGGAGTGAACTGAGAACATACCTAGTTGCATCAGGAGCAAACCCGATGGTGTAATAAGTAAGTACGATCCATATCAGTGATTCCACAAAAGAAAGGGGGATTTTTAAAAGCCAAATGGGAAGAGCGAAAGCCCAAGCTGGGTAAAACAAAGAATCTCTCTGTTTAAAGAACACAGGAAGTCTGAAAATGGTAAGTGCAAGCTCTGCTGTACCATTAAACATCACATTGATGAGACTGAAAAACAAGGCACCATAAAATTTTCCTCCATCTGCGATCTGACCAATTTTCATCTCTGTCCTAAAGAATACTGTGAAAGCAATTATTGACATCACAGTGATCTGAAATGTCTTAAATATGTATAAGAAGGAATTCCGCTTCATCAACAGCCATTCCCTCGATAAGCATGCCTTGAGGAGTTCCATGTTAGAGATACCATACTTCTCAGTAACCAGTGCTGCAGGATGGGCTTTGCTTTTGTCATAAGGAACTCCAAGGTCATCAAAAAGTTGTTGCCCAACATGAAAGTTGCTAAAGCGTTCGACAAATTCAGCCACTGAAATATACTGGTAAGGTTTATCTTTTCTGAACCAATACTGTTCTTGGTCCTTTAGAGAAGTAACCTCTTGCAGAAAGTCAGCAACTCCTTTCCTTTCTGGGCATTTGAAACCAACACTCTCAAAAAACTCCAGGACATTCTCACGTGGACCTTGGTAGATAATTTTACCCTCAGAAAGCAATATAATGTCATCGAAAAGATCATAGGTCTCTGGTGCAGGTTGAAGAAGAGAGATTATCATGGTTACATCCATGATATGGACCATCTGCCTCATGTATTTCAAAATTTGAAATGTGGTTGAACTGTCGAGGCCAGTTGATATTACATCCATGAAGAAAACTTTAGCAGGTCCAACCAACATTTCTCCTGCATTCAGTAAAAATCCAATTTCACATTAAATGTTGTCACAAGGCGCATGCACTAGAAGAAACTCAGCGAGTTGGATAGATGGTGCGGGAGAGAAGAAGGAAACAAATATTATATGATGATCTTCCTTTTATTGACGCGATATTCTACATACCTGTTGTGAGCCGCTTCTTCTGTCCACCAGAGATACCCCTTCTCATTTCATCACCGACCATTATATCAGCACATATGTCCATCCCAAGTATCTGTAATTCACTTCAATAATCAGTTCTAGGTTGTTTATACAAGCAAGAATAGTTACGAGTGCAACCAGGAGTCTAACCTTAAGAACATAGTCTGTGACCAGACTAGATTCTTGGCCTGCAACAGCTGTAGCTTTCATAAATGCATCTATTTCAGGATCAGGTTTGATTCCTGCATCCTTTTCACGCCTTGACAATTCAGTAAGGAGTTCATATCTTGTTCCAACTCCTAAACAACGCCCTGCAAAATCCAACGTCTCTCTAACTGTCATCTCTCCATGATGGATGTCATGCTGACTGATATAAGCACATGTCCTTTGAGGGATGAAATCTGACAGTTCATGACCACAGTAACTGATTCTTCCATTCACCTAAAAGAACACATTGTCAGTGAAACACCACTTAATTAAAACTTTTAGGCCACATATTGAAAGTTCAAAAGTCACTCACTCTTAGGTCCTTGTCCGGCACCCCAGCAAGTGCTGTTAGCAATGTACTTTTCCCAGCACCAGGAGGCCCCAGAAGTAATGTCATCCTATAAAATGCAAGAACCACAGAATCAATATAGGAGTTCCAATATCCATAATGGCCGTCCCAACCATACAAAATAACACTAAATAAAGTGATATAGGTGTTTGGCTAAGCTTATAAGCTGGTCAAACTGGCTTATAAGCATTTTTTAGCTTATCTATGCATTTGGTAATAGCCAAAGTGCTCATAAGCCAAGATCAGCCGAAATCCATAAGCTAGGCCATCCCTAACTAATGGTTTTTCAGCTTATTAACACTTTTCGTTTTACCAAGTATTTTACTATGTTATCCTTAATATTTTTTCTAATTCTCAAAATAGCTTTCCCAAAATAAAATTCCTAACTTCCTCTTCATTTTGTATCTGGCGTTCCTCCTATTCTTTACACAAATACTTTTAAATTTATCATTTTTTTCAAAAACATTAAGGATATTTTAGTCATTCTAACAAAAGAACAACTTATCAACACTTTTTTTACCAACACATCAAGTACTTATTAAGAGTTTTAGCACTTCTATCCAAACACATAACTGTTTATTTATAAAATCATTTTCAGCACTTAAAAATGTTTTCCATGCTTAAAGGTTATCAGCTAATACAAACAAGCTTATATTGTGTTTTTACCCAATGGTTAACTAATTGAGATATACCTATAATTCTTTTGTGTCCATAATACATTCATAAGTTAATTCTAGATGCAACTGTAGTTTGACGAACATACCTTGAGGGTCTTACGATTCCATTCACATCACGTAGTATGTTGACAACCTTTTTCTTTGAAGGGACAATCTTGATCTTTTCAAGAAACCCCTATGAAATTTGAATATGAAACGAGAATCAATTCACCATTACAAGTACCAAATTTTGTCAGCTAATTTTAACAAGAACAACGAAGAAAAAAGCGAAAAAAGAACTTTAACAAGTACAACAAAACTAAAGGAAACAAAGGCATTGCTGTCAATATACTATCAATCTAAACTATTGTAGATTAAATTCAGATTGAAATGAAATAGTACCTCTACAAAACTGATGGAAGCATTCCAGAGAGTACGCAATGCTCTAGATCCAACATATGCATCTCCATCAATACAAAGATGCTCAAATCGAACTTCGATTTTCGGGATCTCAATCCCAACCCTGTCCAATGCCAAAATAATTAACAAACACACAATTTACTAAGATCAAGGGAATTTTTACATTTTTTTTATTTTTACTCACCTATCGGTCCTGTCTCTAAGTCTACGGAGGAAACTCTCATTATCTTCCTCAACAACTTTAAGAATACTTTCTAAAAGCTGTTTCCTATCTTGTAATCCAAGATGGACAACATCAACTTCATGATAATTAGTCTTTCCATCATCTAATGTTTGCTTCAAAATCCCTTTCCTGAGCCTATCATATGTTGGAAGTCTCTCAATAGCAGCCCATTTGAGCTCTTGTTCATCATCATTTTCCCTTGCACTTTCCTGAAAAACATCACCTCCTGGTGCAGTAAACACCTCTCTAACACTAGCTGATGCCCAGCTCCTTAAACTTGCTGATCCAAAACTCGTCCTTCGACCCCTCTTACTCATGGACCGCCGGCTCAGTGACTTGGCTATCTCGCCCCGGCCTAATGTTACCTCCATTTTGACCCTCTCCAAGAACTCAAAAACTAAAAGTACCCTTTAAATTCTATGTTTCAATGAACTCTCTGCCACTAACATAAGATTGAAATTCACTTGATCAAACCTGTAAACAAAGAAAAACAAAATTAAAGAACATTTTTCCTAATTTTAGTCTTGATTATTGCAGGATCATTGAAACAACTACTACAACAATTTTGTTAACATATATATTACTCCAATTCCCCAACTTCCAACATAACCTTAGTAGTGTAATTCAGAATTCAAACTCAAGATGGGAAATTCAAGGTTTTGACAATGGACCTATAAACAAAGGCAAAACTACGATTTTAGTTTATTGAGTTCTTGATAAATTATGTATCCTTATTAAGTAGATATTTAAAACAAATACAGCATTTGATCCAGAGCTATTGGGTTCTGTTGAACCCGTAGGCGAAGCCGAGGCCGGATGCAGCATACCGACACCGGATTCATCTGACACAGAGCATAAATTTATGTGTCAAAATTCACGAAAATTACTACAAATAGTAAATACGAACCGATAACTTTAAAGTATAATACTCGGATTTTTGGTCATATTCACGTATGCAAATAAAGAGCTTAATATATAAAAGGATGAAGTCTCAAAATGAGTTGGGACTTGAAAGTGTGACAATTAGAAACTGATAAAATATATTTTTATACTTGAGATGCTTTAATATTTATTAAATATTAGTTCAATGCTAGGAACCTTAAATGTTGAACCCTAAAATTTAAATTCTGGATTTGCTCCTCCTACTAAGATCAAGAAAGTTTCAAACATTTCTCTAATAGTTGCAGACAGTTATAATGGAACTGTTACTTAACCATATTAATATGGGGTGTGTGTAAAGAACTACTCCCTCTGTCCCAGTTAATGTGATATATTTTAATTCGGCACGGAGTTTAAGAAATAAAAAAAGACTTTTGAATCTTATAGTCTGAATAAGTTAAAGATATTTGTGTGGTTATAGATTATCTCGTTAAACGTAAAAAGTAAATATTAAAATTAAATTGTTGCAAACTAAGGAAATGTATTCATTTTTTCTGGGACATACTAAAAATGAAAGTGTATCACATAAATTAAGGGATTCTTTTTGAGACCGATTAAAAAGAAAAGTGTATCAAATAAATTGGAGGGGTTATTTTGTAAAGAACTAATAGAAGATTATACACAAACACAGAAATGTACCAGTATTTACAAGGCACTATACACAGTCAGTCAGGGACACTAATTGCAAAAACTTGGTGTTCGGAGAAATTAAGGAATTTTCAAACACTTAATGGAGTTGATGAACTCCTATATCATCTATGCATTTAATTTATATATAGGGTTGGCATGGTAGAGGGTTTAATTAGGGATATAATTAATGCATCAAAAAATGGGGTAGTAGGAGAAGTTTAATAAGTAGTTGCATGCCGGAGCCACGCAACTTCATCTTCTCTTGTTGTTTGTTTTTGGTTGCATATGTGTTCTCCCGTAAAATTACAGTCAAATATTTATATATATTTAATAAATTTTTAATATATAAATAATTTTAATTACAAAATTATTAAATTCACATGAATTTATATGTTACATGATAAAATCTGTCTGCACAGTGAAGTGGCAGAGAAAAATAAGAAATTCTAATTATAAAAATATTTTTAAAAATGTCATATGGAATTCAATTTTGTGGACGAGGGCAATTCTTTTAGTCATTTTGGCGAATTTAGGACTTTTAAGTCATGAGTCATGACTGTCCATCTACGGTTAATCTAGAGACAAGAATTGATACTAATCACATAAGGGTGATCAATATACAGTACTATAGCCGAGAATTTTCCAGAAACAGTTGTTATATCTACTAAGATGAAGGTAAGGTACACTTTACCTTTTTCAGACTACACGATGTAAAATTTCACTAGGTATGTTGTGGTGTGTGTATAGTGCTTGAGTAAAAAATAATGGGTGCTTAATTCTACTAGTGACGATAGCCCGGGCCCAACATAACAAAGTTATATTATTTTATTGTGCATTATTTGAAACTTTCAATTAATTCCTTGTTGCCTACTTAAAAAAAATTAAAGAAAAAATGAAGATATTAAAAATGACTCATGTACTATAATATGACTAACATTTTACTGGCCTTAAGCATAACTCTAAATAATTGGAAGTAATAAGAAATAACTTTAATCCTGCCATTTTCTCGGCTACAACCAGTACAATTATGAGCACACTTAACTTTTTCTTTAAAATTATTTTTGTTAAATATTTCTTTTCCATCTTGTTTTAAATAATAAAATGTATCAATCTTCAGCTTTTCTAATGGCAATTACTTAAACACTAAATTTTTAAACATGGCTAGTATAAAAGTAAGCATTGTGTAGTCAACACTTTCCTTCTTTATTTGTTACAAATGTAAATAATGTTTAAAATCAAATTTCCCAGTGTAATTTTTTCATAAAATTTATTAATATTTTAAAAATAAATAATTTGCATGCAGAAGGTAACCCTTTTTTCCCTTCTTATTTGAAACAAAAGAATAACATAAATAACAAATTATATTAAGCATGAAATGATAGTTTGAAAAATGAAGTAAGCAACCTACTATTAATAATTTTTTGATTCTTTTAATTTAAAAGTGTAAAATTTACAATGTCAATTTATGTGTTGAACCCAAAACATATCAATTCTTTTGTCCAATTTTGCATAGCCAATTTAAAACTCTGGTTAGAGAGTAGTGTATTTAGTCTCTAAGCATAGCCAGCAATTTATTTAGAATATGAAACTTTTATTTTATGTCGTAAAGAGGAGAAGAGGAATAGAAGACCCATTTTGCCTTCCAGCTATTCATTGAGTTCCTAGATTTTTATTTGCTACCTAGTGCTATGTTAATAGCAGCTATCATATGCCACGTGGCAGATAATGAGATAAGTTAAATGTTGCAAGAGTCAACTCACAAATGTAATGTAAAAATTTGAAAGTGGGGCCAGCTGAGTTCTTTTCCCAAAATAGAAAATTACTATCACAAAATCTTATCAGGTACATTCCGCAATTTACTGATAATAGTGCTAAGAAATCTGAACTACTATCTCCACAAATAATCTGACGTAAATCGTGAAGCTGGATATTAAAAAAAAAAAAAAAAAAGTACTATCACACCTTTCTCGGCAGTAAAAGACGAAACCCAAAAATGCCATCCTTAATCCAAATAGCAGATGTTGTTTGCCTTATTGCTATAGGGAAAAGTACGGGCTCCTCACTCCCTTCTATTAATAGTAGTAAAGTAATATACGTCTATTGTATGTACTACTGATTATATCATGAACTTCTCTTATATTATAAAGATCCAACAATTTATATAGATAAATTAAAAGAGAAATTATTTTACAGTATAAATATTCGACAGAAGAGATTTAGCTTAATACCTTTGACTATATAGCTACGCAGTTAGCGGGTACAATGACAAATAAATGCATATTTAGAATATTTTTTTTATGAATTTTAAATTTTTAAAAGGACAGCTTACTTACTAAAAATTTTGTAGCTAGAACTCTAACTCCGGCCTCCCTCGGGATGAAGAAGGTATCAGAGGCGGCTGAAAGAGTACATCAACTAGTTTTATTTTTCTAATCTGTAGTTGATTTGTTTTTTGGAGAACTACCAAAAAGTATATCCGTTTTGTTCTTTTTTGTTTGGTTTGGCATATATTTTTTAGTAGAGTTCTAATGAGTGTAAAATTAGAAAAGAAGTAGAATATATAGTTCTTCAAGTCTCATTATTAAAGCAACAAAAAAGGAACATGATTTATTAGCATGGCCAAAGAAGGTTTTGTTTATAGTAACAAGATTAAAGTATAGCAAATCTATAAATAATGTCTTAGTAATTCAATTATGTTTCTTAGCATGATCCTCCCTGTATATATATATATATATATATATATATATATATATATATATATATATATATATATATATCTTGATATCTCTCATGATATGTTTAAAAAATTATAACAAATACACAACGAGATATATACTTTTAAAAAAAAGATAAATAGTACTTTAAAAAAGTAAATTCTATTAAATTTATAATTAAGGTCAGTAATAACTACTAAAATAAACTACTCCATTTTAATTAAAAATATACATATTTAATAAATATCCACATATACAATACACATATAGTTATGATTCAACAACTATTGTATAAAAAGTTAGAAAGATGTATCAACAAATTATTTACTTTTGTATTTCTCTGTTTTTTTTATGTATTTGTCTTTTCATTGCTTTGTCTGATTTTAGTTTCTTGTTTCTAAATGAAAGAAATAATTCCCTTGATTATTTTCATTAATTGAAAAATATATATACAAGTTACATATTTCCATAATAGGAGAATCATATTCCTATTCTACTCCTAAAACTTTATTCTACCATAATTCTAACTATACAAATATGGTAAGTGTACAAGACTAATTAAGGTAACATTTACACTACAATATACCATAAATATATATACCAAATATACAATCCTACATTCTGTCCGAGATGGGATGTGCTCTGTTCGAGCTTCTGTATATCACGGGTCTATTACCTTGTTAAACACACCCCCGCAGTCATAGCGGGCGGTCTTCGAACGCTGAGACTGTCCCTAAAATCTTCAAAAAGGACCGCGGGTAGACCCTTTGTAAAGATGTCTGCAATTTGATACCGGGACGGGACATGGCATACGCGAACTTGACCACGGGCAACCTTTTCACGGACAAAGTGAATGTCCATTTCGATATGCTTAGTGCGTTGGTGCTGAACCGGATTACCTGAAAGGTAGATAGCACTAATATTATCGCAATACACTAAGGTTGCCTTCGTAATGGGACAATGAAGCTCCAACAGCAAGTTACGTAACCAACATGATTCTGAGACCACATTAGCTACCCCCGATATTCAGCCTCGGCACTTGAGCGGGATATAGTTTCCTGACACTTCGCAGACCAGGAGATCAAGTTGTTGCCAAGAAACATACAATAGCCAGACGTAGACCGTCTGGTGTCAGGACAACCACCCCAATCAACATCTGTGTAGGAGACCAGTGTGGATGTCGAGGAAGGATATAAATGCAAACCATAGTCCAGTGTACCTTGAATATACCTTATGATGCGTTTAAGTGCATTCATGTGCTCAATTCTGGGATCATGCATGAATAAATACACTTGTTGGACGGCATACATAACATTCGGTCTGGTAAAGGTAAGATACTGAAGGGCCCCGGCAAGACTGCGATAGAGGGTCGGATCCTCGTAAGGTGCGCCGGCTATGGCACTAAGATTTGGCTTCGTATCAACTGGAGTGGAAGTGGACTTACAAGATGACATGTCAGCCCTCTCGATGATCTCAGCTGCATACTTTCATTGAGACAAGAATAATCCATCTGAATGGCGACTGACGGCAATCCCCAAAAAATAACTCAAGGGCCCTAAGTCTTTCATAGCAAACTCTGAGTTGAGCATGGTCATGATAGACTGGCGTAGGGCATCGGAAGAGGCAGTCAAAATTATATCATCCACATACAACATAATGTAGGCCAAGGATGACCTATGATGGTAGATGAACAATGAATTATCTTACCTGCTGTGAGTGAACCCAATAGTCGACACATAGTCAGCAAACCTTGTATACCAGGCCCGTGGTGACTGCTTAAGCCCATATAAGGACTTCTTCAATAGCCAGACATGATGAGGATGTTTGGGATTTCTGAAACCCAACGGCTGATGCATATAGACTGTTTCCTTGAGATCACCATGTAGGAAAGCATTCTTGACATCCAACTGATGAATAGGCCATGCCTTCGAAAGAGCCAAGCTAAGCACAGTGCGAATGGTAGCCAGCTTGACCACCAGACTAAACGTCTCCCCACAATATATCCCAACCTGTTAAGTCTTACCATCACCCACAAGCCGCGCTTTATGTCGAGCAAATGAACCATCTGAATTCTCCTTATGAGCGAAGATCCACATAGACCTGATAACATTAATACCATATGGGCGGGGCACCAACTCCCACGTCTTATTATCAATAAGAGCATTATATTCATCAGTCATAGCAATTTTCCAATTCGGGTCGTTTAAGGCAGACACGGGATTACGGGGCAAGGGGGATTTAGAGACATTCAAATGTAAATTAAAATGTCTTTTTGGTGTAAAAACACCCCGTTGACTACGAGTGACCGGTCTATGACTCGAGGAAGAAATGGGCAGATTTTGGGAATTTTCTAGGCTCGGGATGGACTGGCCAGCAGGCAGTGGGCCTGCTGGTCCAAGACGGTAAATATGATCTGGAGCTGGACCAGTTCCAGAATTGGGCTGGACTGGCCCAATCGCTGGAACTGATCCAGTGAAGGTAATTGGCGACTGTCCAATGGGGCCAGCGGGCAGTGGGCCTGTTGGAGAATTTTGGATGCGGGACATGTCTGAAAAATGGTGAGTAATATACGGGGATACACCATCATCCAAAAAATTATACGAACTAGGCTCGGAAGTATGAACTTTAGTAAAGGGAAATTGTGTTTCATCAAAAATTACATGGCGATTATTGATGATTTTCTTGGAGGATAAATCAAAGCATTTGTAACCACGATGATTAGACGGATAACCCAAAAACACACACGGAGTAGACCGGGCCTGAAGTTTGTTAATTGTGGTGGACGAGAATAACGGATAACACAAGCACCCAAAAACCCGAAGATGAGAATAAGAAGGATTCTTATTATATAAAATTTGGAGGGGTGAAGAATATATCAGACTTTTGGAAGGAATTATGTTTAGCAGATATGTGGCCATTTGTAGAGCATGATGCCAAAAATATGGGGGTATGTAAGCATGAAGTAAGAGAGTGCGGACAATGTTATTAATGGAACAAATTTTGCGTTTAGCTTTCCCATTTTGTGAAGATGTATGAGGGCAAGAAAAATAAAAATTGATCCCATTATTAGCACAGAACTCCCGAAACTCCCTATTGTCATACTCTTTTTCATTATCACATTGAATATTTTTTATTTCTCTTTCGAATTGGGTTCTAATGAGTGCTCTAAATTTTACGAAGACGGAAAACACTTGAGATTTATTTGTAATTGAAAACGTCCACAAAAATTTAGAATAATCATCCAAGAAGAGAACATAATACCGATGACCCAACGAACTTAGAATAGGAGACATCCATAGGTCGCTATGAATAATATCAAATGGCATTGAAGTATGAGAATTTTAGTCTACAAATGGCAACTTAACAATTTTTCCTAACGAACAAGATTGACAAATTGGAGTACGACTCGTACCCTTACAAGAAATAAAACTATTTTTTATCTAAAACAGACAAAATAGAGGATCCCGGATGACCAAGGCGAGCATGCCACAAGGAAGGTGAAATGGCGGCAAAGGCTGATGGCAAGGCTTGACTTGATGGACTGAAATCGGGCGTGATAGGAAACAGATCTCCCCTACTATCACACCTCATGAGAGGACTCCCCGTCTTAAAATCTTTCACAGAGAAACCAAAAGGATCAAATTCAATAGAAACAGAATTGTCAGTGGTGAACTTTCGGACAAACACTAAGTTTTTAATCAATTTGGGAGCATGTAAAGTATTTTTCAAAATAAGGGGTGGATTGGGGGGAGACAATGTTTTCTGACCATAACCCTGAATTGGAATAGAGTTACCATTACCAACAATTATACCCCGAGGGTTGCTCAAATTGGAATAAGATGAGAGAGTACCTGAATCGGATGTCATGTGGGTAGTGGCACCCGTATCCATATACCAATTTGGGTTTGGTGGAGTCAAACCTAATGTGTGCATTACGGCCTCGATATCGGTCTGAGTGGGGCCCGCTGCATGGTGAGCATGCGGAGTCCGGGGCCCAAGTATTCCAGAACTGGGTTGTAACTGCTGGAACTGCCATTACTGAGCCAGTGAGCAGTGGGCCTTCTGGGTTGCTGGAAAGCCCACTGGCTAGATATTGGAAACTGCTGTGGTGGTGGGCCGTAGGGCCACTGTCCACTGGTCCAAGCCCACGGCCCAGAGGCCCAAGACTGAGACCAGGGGTTCGGTGACCCACTGTAACCTGGATGGGGTCTACTGCCACTGCTTTGGCCACCGTGACTGCTGCCGAAGCCGCCGCGTTTGCCCCTCGCAATTTTTTCTATTATTTTTCCGGCCATTTTTGTTGCCCCCGTGGGATTGGTTTTAGTTCGAATTATTACCAAAATTTTGAGGACTAGGGGAGGAAGTCATCATGACCACGGGACTAGCATTAGTATCCGCCTTTTTATCCAAACCGGCTTCTTCCAAGGTAAGCATGAATCGGGCTTGATAAAACCTTGGAAGAGGATTACTTTGACGAAGGAGAGTTCCAATGACACTATAGGCCTCGGATAGGCCAGCGACCATCTGTAAAAGAAGACAATCTTCACTAACTGGCGCACCAACGTTGCGGAGTTGGTCCGCGAATTCCTTCAACCTTTTGCAATATGCTGAAATGCTCGGGAAATTTTCCATGTTGACGTGGGAAAAATCTTGTTCAAGAGTAACAACTCTGGAATTTTGATTATCATGGAATATGTCACGCAGTCTATCCCATGCAGCCATTGCCATAGTGTCTGGCTCAATAATCGTCTGCACTAGGTCGGTGGAGATAGTAGAATAAATCCACTGAAGGACAGTGGCATCAAGTGTGGTCCATAACTTAGGATCATCCTCGCGTTTAGGCACCTCGGTATCATCTGGAACCGCGGGGATTATGTGATGGATGACTTGATGCGAACGAGCGTGAATTTTGAACAACTCGGCCCACGTCGCGTATTGGACGTTTTCTATTTCAAGAATTAACGGGATATGATTCTTGATGTTAGAAATAACAAGGGCAGGGTGAAACGTGTTCTTTGACGTAGACATAACGAAATAACAAGAGGTGAAAGAGGGATTTGTAAGAGAGATTTTGAGAGCGGAAGAACAATTTGGTAAACCCGAAAGGGGGGGGGGGTCGGTCGAGAGGAAGACCAAGAACAAAATTTGGGAGAGAAAATTTTGTTTGACCTAGAGCTCTAATACCATGAAAGAATAATCCCCTTGATTATTTTCATTAATTGAAAAATATATATACAAGTTACATATTTCCATAATAGGAGAATCCTATTCCTATTCTACTCCTAAAACCTTATTCTACCATAATTCTAACTATACAATTATGGTAAGTGTACAAGACTAATTAAGGTAACCTTTACATTACAATATACCATAAATATATATACCAAATATACAATCCTACATTCTGTCCGAGATGGGCTGGGATGGGCTGTCCGAGATGGGTTGTGCTCTGTCCGAGACCCGTGATATACACTTCTGTATATCAAGTGTATATCACGGGTATATTACCTTGTTTAACACTAAAAGCTAAAGATTTGAATTATGGCTCATTTAATTTTGACCAAAATGTTAGTAACCAATGCCAATTGCTATTGTCCATCCAATAATATCAGAATATAAGTTAAGAAATTAAATATGTATGTGTCACGTTAGTTAAATATCGCTTTCTAGCCATTACAACTATGGACATGGTCATTTCATCACGTTGGTCTCATTATTCTTGAGGCCTGCAACATGAACTCGCTGGGAGATTTGCACAAAGGGATATTTTAAGGTCTGTATCTAAAATTTAGTTGTGGAAATAACCTTTTGCAGAAATGTAGGTAAGGCTATGTACAATAGGTCTTTGTGGTCCGATCCTTCCCCAAACCCCGCGTATAGCGGGAGCTTAGTACACCGGAATGTCTTTTTTTATTTAAAATTTGATCGCTTTTGAAATTTGTGTGAAATTGGGTGTTTTAAGTTTAATGAAAAAATTCTAAATCAAAATATCGTTAAGTTGAGCAGCAAAGATAGTAAAGAAATGAAGGCGCGCAAGCGAAAGTCGGTGAACTATGACATGCAAGTGACAACGGACTGATACATGCTATATCCAATCTAGTTGTCATGTTAAATTACTCTCTAATTATCATACCGGATAGTCATGATTTCAATGCTACAAACAAATTAAAGAAGTATGAGGCATTCAAGTCATGACAAACATATATGACTTCATGTTATCACTACAAAAGAAAATACATTTCCCAATAATATTTTTGTTTGAAAGTATATTTATGTCCTAGAGACAATATATATTAAGACAAATTTATTTTATACGCATTCCTATTATTATTAATGAAGATTAATATTTTGGCATTTGTAATTATTGAATTATTAATTTATTATTTATAATATTCTATAATATGCATCCCTGGAGGTTACGCTGTTATTAATAATGTGAGATATTAATACTATAACGTAACTCTTAAAATAGCCTCGACTAATGATCATCAAGAATGGGATATCGATGATATGTGATAAGTTGACATGTGGTTTGCATCACATCCTTAGAGGATGTAGTATGTCTCACCTGCAACGAGTAATGGCTACTCGTGATGGACACATGGATACTTTGGAAGTATTGGTATACCCTGCTGATATATTGTTTGTTATACTTGTCTAAAGTATGATCAGCGTGTGGGAGATAGAACTCCTTAGACTTGAGGTCAATACGCACCTTGTCTACAAAGTAATATACTTTGATCCAGTCCTAAGCTCAAGTGTCTTATAGGTTGAGATACGACTTGTATTGGGTACATTACGATGTGGATTAAATATGGTAGTTGAGCCAAGATTAGGATTCATTTCTCGAATGTATATTCGAGAGACCACTCAGATTCTCAGTGATATTAGGATGACTAAGTCGTTGGCCAACACAATAGACATATTTAGAATATGGTCTAGTTGTCAACTAATATAGATGAGATACAATGATTAAGCCATTTGGATAGACACTTGACAAATCCTAAGCTTGATCAAGTGTGTCGTGAATGAAAGGATTTTATCTTACCACATAGAGGTTAAGTTTACTGGATTCGTGTAAACGTACTTCACATATTGAGTTCGTCTTGCAGCACCGTCTACGAGTTTCGCGTAGACCTTAATTTGATTAATGTCGATATGTGAAGGCATGTAGGGTCACACTATGTCGATTGTCTTTTCGATCTAAGGATGTATTGAGAGGGTATTAAATATTCGATTTAGAATCAAGATATTTAAATGAATAATGATTGTTTTAATTAAGTCAAAATTGAATTTTAGATTTAATTAAGAATGTGCGGAAAATAAATCGAGACGGTATAGGGCCACATCGAGCACCGATGAGCCCACACCGTAGGGCCGCGGTGCTAATGACCTAATCTGTCTCGATTTATGGGCCAGGCCCAAGGTCAAACCCTAATCCAGTTTGACCTAATTTTTCATCTATAAATACAGACATGCATTTCATTATTCAACACACTAATTTCATATTATTATTCTAAGCCTTAGAGACGTATAATCAAAACACTCTCTCGAACCTCTGCCGGATTTCCTAGCTTTTCGAAAGAGAAATACATTGAAGCTTGGAGCTTGCAATCGAAAGGGCTTTCGCGTGCGAACCCACAATTGATAAAGACACCAGATAATACAACATGTAAGTGTTCATGTTTCATGTTACAGGTCTTTGATTGTCATATAACCATACCAAAAGTAATTGTTGGGGTAAGTAAGAACAAAATTTTAAACTTCCGTTGTGCCTTACTTATGTGTTTTGAACCCAACAAATCCCTACAATGGTATCAGAGCTCAGGCTAGTTCAATGGTTATATAACAATTGAATAACATAATAATATGGGTTAAACATAAAATTGGATTAAAATAAGGCTTCTTGAAATCCTACATGTCTTGACCGAATGTTAACCTTTTGATATCACCCTAAATTATCTCCTACGCTAACTCGAGGAAGTCATTCCGCTCTAACTCGAACTAAGCCAAAGTGCGTTGTCCGGCTCATTGCACGGTGCACGACAAAGAACGGGTAAAGATCGGGTGATGGTCGATGTGTGCGTTATTGATAATGGTGGGTAATGATGAAGGATCTGTGATTTGGTCCCTAAATTGGATTTAGGGCTCGAATGATTTTGAAAAATCAACATGGAAACGTCTTGTCAGAACGTCGGCGACGAGACCCTATGGTAGGGCGCCGCGATACTTGCTAGGGTTTTCAAGGTGGCGTCGCGGCCCTAATGCTTTATTTTTTAAGTTCTCGACTTTCTGGACATTAGGCGTCGCGGCCCCATGGTGGAGCGTCACAGCCTTAATGCAAGCCGAAGGTTTCTACCTTGCAAGCGCCGCAGCTCTAATGCATTGCAGAAGCAGAAATTCGGTTTATGCCTCACTGGCGACGCGGCCCCATCGGGCGAAAAAAAAAATTGTTCAGAATGTTTAACACATGATTATTATTATACAATATATTTGATAAATATACTGTTTATGTGTTAAATGTCAAATTGTTTGTCATTTAAATTATTAGAATAATGTTCGATATAACTGTTTGGGTAGGCGGCGCCCAGTATTTGATTAAACCATCTTATATCATGCATATTGGGTTGACGGTTCCCAACTTTATATGTCATTAGTTTTGCATGATGTTAAGATGTCATATTGGATATGGCGTAAAAGAGTTGATCTTGATTAAAACTCTGAATTAAAATGTTCCCCAAAATTTTGAATACAAGTCTAAAATAAAACGCGTCATCCATCCTTTTCGGCAATACGAGTATTTATGTCAAAGTATTTGCTCTAAGTCTACGAGGACCCAGACTCTTTCATAGATGTGTTTTAAATGTAAAGGTAAACGATAAACTTTTGTGGGTATTTACACCAAAGTGTTTGCTCACAAAGGCCAAATTTACTTAGATACATAAACGCAATCGTGTAATGGGGTTGACTTGCTTAGACAAATCTTGGCGTCAAAGTGTCAGACTAATCTAAGGATGCAAGATTAAATGTAATATTTGATCAAGCAAGAGTTGCAAATAAGTTTTGCAATTGGTTTAGAACCTACCAAGATGTGTTATTGAAGTTACCAGCCAAAGCAAACGCGGAGATAGCATAGGCTTGGATCTTGGCCTATTATGACCTCAATTATTATAAGTCTGTATTCTACCATGGGATCGTAGAAGTATGTTAAAATAGTGGGAGCTAATTAAATAAAAGGCCATGTTGATTAGCCTAAATGAATGTGTATAATAGGAAATAAATTTTGAGTTTGATTTCCAGTCTATCTAATTCTTCAGATTATCAAAGATGTCGAGCTTATCATTGAAAATGTTGATTGAAATTAACAAACTTACTGGACCAAACTACCTTGACTAGCTGAGAAATTTGTGAATAGTGCTAAGACAAGAGAAAATAGAATGCGTGTTGGACACGGTGTCCCAACAGTCCCTATGACAGACTCTGATGAATATGCCTCTTTTGATAAGGATGCTTACCAAAAACACCTAGATGATGCCACTTCAGCACAATGCGTGATGTTGTCTTCCATGTCTATGGAACTTCAGAGACAACATGAGAACATGGGTCCCAATGAGATGCTCAAACACTTGAAGAGTCTCTATGACTCACAATCCCAGACTATGAAATATGAGTTACTGATAGAACTCTTTAAGTGTAAGCTCAATGAAGGGGGTCATGTCTCGCAGCATGTGTTGAAGATGATAGGGCTGATAGAGAGGCTTGCTTCAATTGGAACGAAGCTGGAAAAGAATGTCGCTACCACCCTCATCCTGAACTCTCTCCCTCGTTCATTTGAAAACTTCATAGTGAATTACAATATGAATGGAACGAAGGAGAGTCTGCCAGAGCTGCACAACATGCTAAAGACCTTTGAGTCTTCCACTTCCAAAGGCAAAATTGTGCTCATGGTGAGCTCTACTAGCCGACCCAAGCCAAAAGGCAAGGAATGGCAGAAGAAGAAGGGGAAAGCAGTCGTTGCGCCCTCAGCTATGAAGCCTAAGGGAGGTGTGAAGAAGAACAAGGTAAATCCGGCTAAGGATGAATTCCTTAACTGCCACAAGAAGGGGCATTGTAATAAGGACTGCACGACACCATGAGGAGGAAAATCATCAGGTGCTTCTGTTTGTACGTCATTGAAATAAATATGTCTATAAATAACTCTCATTCCTGGGTATTGGATACCGATTGTGGCTCACACATTTGTACAAATGTGCAGGGGCTAACTGATAGCAGAAATGTTGGACCAAGAGAGGTAGACCTACGCGTTGGAAATGGAGCACGAGTGGATGCTGAGCGCATAGGAGCTTATAGATTAAATTTGCCTTCTGGCTATTGTTTAGTGTTGAATGATTACTACTACGTACCCTCATTAACGAGGAATATCATTTCTATCCCAGTTTTTGATATCGAGGGTCTTTCTTCATATATTTATAATGGTAGTCAAGTACTGTCTTTTGATAATGTTATATATGGAACTGCTCCTCTTGTGGATGTATTATATACACTAAACTGTAGTCGAGAGATATTCAATGTACAAAATAAACGAGCCAAGATAATTAATAGAAACTCTACCTACCTATGGCACTGCAGACTTGGTCATATCAACGAATCAAGGATATCAAGGTTGAGGAAGTTAGACTACCTCGAACCATTTGACTTGGAGTCTTATGGTAACTGTGAATCTTGCTTGAGAGGAAAGATGACCAATAAATCACTTTCTGGGAAAGGTTGCGAGCCAAGGAGGTGCTTGAGTTGGTCCATATTGATGTATGTGGGCCATTCTCGACTCAAGCTAAAGGAGGCTTCCCATACTTCATCACTTTTACTGACGACTTCACAAGGAATGGATATGTGTATCTTATGAGACACAGTCCGAGGCTTTCGAAATGTTCAAAGAGTACAAGTCAGAAGTAGAGAAGCAACTTGCAACAAGTATCAAGACCATTCGATCGGATCGAGGAGGTGAATACTTGAGCAAGGATTTTCTGGATTACTTAAAGCTACATGGAGTCCAATCAGAGTGAACACCTCTTGGAACACCATAGATGAATGGTGTTGCCGAAAGGAGAAACTGAACCTTATTGGATATGGTTCGATCCATGATAAGCTCATCAGCTCTACCGACATACCTTTGGGAACATGCTATATAAACCTCAATATATGTTCTGAACAGGGTTCCTTCCAAGTCAGTAGAAAAGACACCCTATGAGATATGGTGTGGCAAGAAGCCAACTCTTAAACATATGAGACCCTGGGGGTGCCCTGCATATGTTAAGAAGATGCTCACTGACAAGTTGGAATCTAAAAGTGAGAAATGTTACTTCGTGGGGTATCCAAAGGAAACTAAGGGATACTACTTCTATCTTCCTGGAGAACATAAGGTCATTGTTTCCAGGAACGCAACTTTCCTTGAAGAAGAATATGTCTACAAGGAACATAGTTGCACGGAGATAGAACTTGAAGAAATTCAAGAACCACAAGATAACACAGAAGTTGAACCCTTGTCGAATGACCTAAACAAGGATTCAGTGGGAGTATCTGGTGAAGATTGGGTACTTAGAGTACGCCCTTCAGCCAGTGGCAGTGCTGTGAGAGATAGTGCAGAAATGCAAGGCTCTCATACATAACCAATGGAAGATGATACAATGGTTGTACATCATTTAATTCAGGAAATACATGAAAATGACATTCCTGAAAGCTCTCAAGGTGATGGATTGTCCAACACACAAAGACCTTCTCACAATCAGAATGTAACAAACACTGAAACGTAGAATAATCAACTCCGTAGGACCAGTAGGATTCATCGTCCGCATGAAAGACTTAATCTCCTTGTTGAAACACACAATAAGATAGATATTCCTTATGACGATGAACCTACAACCTACAGCGAAGCTATGTTAGACATTGATTCACAGAGATGGTAAGAAGCCATGAAATCTGAGATGGACTCGATGTACATAAATCAAGTTTGGAACTTGGTTGATTTGCCAACAGGGGTTAGACCCATAGGATGCAAATAGGTCTTCAAGAAGAAGATTGATGCATATGGCAAGGTACAGACTTATAAAGCAAGATTGGTGGCTAAAGGTTATAATCAACGGCCTAGGGTCGATTATGATGAACCATTTTCACATGTTGCTAAGATTAAGTCCATTCAGATTTTGCTTGCAATAGCTGCATATTATGACTATGACATTTGGCAGATGGACCTCAAAACTGTTTTCCTCAATGGTAATCTAGTTGAGGAGGTGTATATGAAACAACCTGAGGGTTTTTCACTTTAGTCCAAACCAAATGTTGTATGCAAGCTACAAAAGTCTATTTATGAGCTTAAGCAAGCCTCGAGGAGTTGGAACATTTGCTTTGACAAGGCTATCAAGTCATTTGATTTCATCAAAAGCAAAGAGGATCCATGTGTTTATATTAAGCGCAAAGATGGGAGTATTACCTTCATTATCATATATGTAGATGCCATATTGATAATGGGAGACAATAAGACCCTCCTGCAGTCAGTCAAGGAGTGGTTGTCCAGTACCTTCATGATGAAGGATTTAGGTGAAGCCTGCTACATTCTGGGAATTAGGATCTATAGAGATAAACCTAATAGATTGTTGGGGCAGTCACAGTCAGTCTATATAGACAAAGTGCTTAGACGTTTTTCTATGGAAAATTCCAAGAAAGGCTGTCTACCTATGGGACAAGGCATCAAGTTATCTAAGAAGGATAGTCCTTCTAATACTATAGAACTTGAACGCATGAAAATGATCCCATATGCTTTGGCTATAGGATCGATATGTATGACATGACCTGTACTAGGCCAGATGTGGCATTTGCGCTTAGTATGACTTGCAAATTCTAGCAGAATCCTGGGGAAGAACACTGGAAGGCAGTCAAGAGTATTCTTAAGTATCTTAGACGAACTAAAGATTACTTCTTAGTCTATGGTGGGGAAGAAAAGCTAGATGCTACTGGGTACATTGATGCTAGCTTCCAGATGAATCTTGATGACTACAAATCTCAGTCTGGGTACACGTTCATTTTCAATGGTGGAGCAGTAAGATGGAAAAGTTCCAAACAAGCTACAACTCCTGATTCGACAACAGAAGCTGAGTACATTGCTGGATCGGACGTTGGTAAAGAAGCAGTCGCGATTTCTGAGTTCCTGAAGGAACTAAGGGTTGTTCCAAGTGCCACTTGTCCAATAACGATTTATTATGACAACACTGGTGCGATTGCGCAAGCTAAGAAATCAAGATCAACAAACATAAACAAGTATGTACCGAGGAAGTACCACATACTCAAAGAGATGGTGGAGATTGAAGAGATTAGATTAGACTATGTTCCCACAGACGATAATCTAGCTGACCCATTCACTAAACCATTAAGCTTAGTCAAGCATAATGGTCATTTTGAGAATATGGGCATTAGATATGTTGGAGATTGGCTCTAGGCCAAGTGGGAGATTGAAAATATATTTATGTCCTAGAGACAATCTATATTAGGACAAATGTACTTTATACACATTCGTATTATTATTAATGGAGATTAATATTTTGGCATTTGCAATTATTAAATTATTAATTGATTGTCTATAATATTCTATAATATGCATCACTGGAGGTTACGCTGTTATTAATAATGTGAGATATTAATATTATAATGTAACTCTTAAAATAGTCTCGACTAATGATCATCAAGAATGGGATATCGATGATATGTGATAGTCGACATGTGGTATGCATCACATCCTTAGAGGATGTAGTGTGTCTCACCTGCTACGAGTAATGGCTACTCGTGATGGATACTTTGAAAGTATTGGTATACCCTGCTAATATATTATTTGTTATACTTCTCTAAAGTATGATCAGTGTGTGGGAGATAGAAGTCCTTAGACTTGAGGTCAATACGCACCTTGTCTACAGAGTAATATACTTTGATCCTATTCTAAGCTCAAATGCCTTATAGGTTGAGATACGGCTTGTAATGGGTACATTACGATGTGGATTAAAGGTGGTAGTTGAGCCAAGATTAGGATTCATTCTTCGAATGTATATTCTAGAGAACACTCAGATTCTCAGTGATATTAGGTTGACTAAGTCGTTGGAAAACGCAATAGACATATTTAGAATATGGTCTAGTTGTCAACTAATATAGATGAGATACAATGATTAAGCCATTTGGATAGACACTTGATAAATCCTAAGCTTGATCGAGTGTGTCGTGAATAAAAGGATTTTATCTTACCACACAGAGGTTAAGTTTACCGGATTCATGTAAACGTACTTCAGATATTGAGTTCGTCTTGCGGCGCCATCTAGGAGTTCCGCGTAGACCTTAATTTGATTAATGTCGATATGTGAAGGCATGTAGGGTCACACTATGTCGATTGTCTTTTCAATCTAAGGATGTATTGAGAGGGTATTAAATATTCGATTTAGAATCGAGATATTTAAATGAATAATGATTGTTATAATTAAGTCAAAATTGGATTTTGGATTTAATTAAGAATGTGCAGAAAATAAATCGAGATAGTATAGGGCCACGTCGAGCACCGCGGCGCTAATGACCTAATATGTCTCAATTTATGGGCCAGGTCCAAGGTCAAACCCTAATTCGGTTTGACCTAATTTTACACCTATAAATACAGACATGCATTTCATTATTCAACACACTAATTTCAGATTATTATTCTAAGCCTTATAGACTTAGAATCAAAACACTATCTCAAACCTCTGCCGGATTTCCTAGCTTTTCGAAAGAGAAATACATTGAAGCTTGGAGCTTGCAATCGAAAGGTTTTTCACGTGCGAACCCACAGTTAATAAAGACTCCAGATAATACAACCTGTAAGTGTTCATGTTTCATGTTACAGGTCTTTGATTGTCATATAACCATACCAGAAGTAATTGTTGGAGTAAGTAAGAACAAAATTTTAAACTTCCAATGTGTCTTACTTATGTGTTTTGAACCAAACAAATCCCTACAAATAGGTCTTTGTGGTCCAGTCCTTTCCCAAACCCCACGTATAGCGGGAGCTTAGTACACCAGATTGTCTTTTTTTGTTTAAAATTTGATCGCTTTTGAAATTTGTGTGAAATTGGGTCTTTAAAGTTTAATGAAAAAATTCTAAATCAAAATATCGTTAAGTTGAGCATCAAAGATAGTAAAGAAATGAAGGCACGCAAGCGAAAGTCGGTGAACTGTGACATACAAGTGACAATGGACTGATACATGATTTATCCAATCTAGCTGTCATGTTAAATTACTCTTTGATTATCATACCAGATCGTCATGATTTCAATGCTACAAACAAATTAAAGAAGTCATGGCAAACATTTATGACTTCATGTTATCACTACAAAAGGAAATATATTTCCCAACAACATTTTTGTTGCCATATGTTGGATGTTGTTGCCAAAAGTACTTTTCGCAACAACAAAAATTATTGCATGCCTTTGAAATAACCTCCGATGTAAAAAGTTTTCGCAACAATAAGTTATTTTTTGTTGTCATTTACGTTTTTTAGCAATAATATACTTATTGCTGCTAAAGTTTTGTTGCCAATTCTATACTTTCTTGTAGTGTATATACATTTTAACTATCTTATTTGATTACTCACAAATTGTTACATCCCGAACCGAGGTCTTGATTTAATACGACACTCGGTGCCTGGCTGCATGTGACCTAGCGAACTAACTGGCTGGCTAAATCAACATGTGATATCAAAACATATTGAAGGAGGAAATAAACTAACACATGTTGGTGTACAACAGGTCTGGCTGAATAATCATTAAGTGTGGAAAATACTGAATAAGTCTGAACATAGTAAAAGTGCCAACACGGCAGACATGAAAACTGATAAACTATGTCTAACCATCTCTAGCCTATGAAGCCTCCGAAGAGTATTGAGATGCTAACTGTTTGTCAAAACAAAGCCCCCGACATACCTGACTGTAATATATTATAAAGACTATAAAATAAATTATAAGGTCCCGAAAGACTAGGTCTCACCATCTCAGTTGATACCATAGATCCTAGCAAGCAGATGCGTCGTCCTATAAATTGTTACCTGCATAGTGAATGGAGCCCCGAGAAAAAGGGACATCAACACATTTGTATTGTACTGGTATGTAAAGCAATTTAAAGAAAAACTATAAACGGGGTGCTCGGGAAAGGGCAGCCCAAATAAGTAAAGGTAATAAAGACTAAAACTGATAACTGAATATGAACAAGAGAAGTGAAGTTATGAGTACTCCATGTTCTGCATCTGAAACACATGTTTATCTGTCTTTATATGTGTGGGGCCTTGGCCCAATATCAATACATGTCAATGAAATCAACATTAGCAACAATTCTCATATTTTGGACATATAGGCATTTTATCAAATACTTGGTGGGCATAAAGCTTAATAGCCCTTATTAATAGTGTTTCAAAATCCTTTCAACTTTAATCTAAATCAATACATGTCCATGGAATCAACATTAGCAACAATTCTCATATTTTGGCCACCTAGACATTTTATCAAACACTTGGTGGGCATAAAACTTCATAGCCCTTATTAATGGTGTTTCAACTTTTATTTCTAGGTGATTCTACTATATCAAATAGATATAATTAACATCATTCTTCATCACCCATATGATTACAACAATGCTAAATCAACAATCCCAAAACCCTACAATAGTTCATGTGCTTTCCTTTAATAAAACCATTAACTTATCTCCCAAGAACTCATCAATTCACAACTACCAACGATTAGAAGAGGATTAACTTTTTAAAGTTCTATCTTCTTGAATTCGAATGCTAGGGTTTCCATGTCCCACGATGAAGTCTCAATCAAGGTTTTATGGGTTAGAAAGGTTTTAATCAAGTTAGAATGGTACTAAGAACTTGAATTCATGCTAGAATCGTTGAAGAACTTACCTTGGAGGGTTCTTGAGGCTTGGGACTTGTTCTCTCTGACTTTATGGTGATTCTCGAGCTTTAGGGAGTTAGGAAAATAAACCTCAAGCTTAAATATAACTTAAAATTCAAAAATCTGAAGTTTTGACCCAAAACCAGGCCATTTCGTGATGGGCCTGTGATGCAGGGCCACCGCGGTCCCCCTGCAGGTAAAAAGTACAGAGAGTGAATTTTTATGCAACCAGCCCACGACGCGTGGCCATCGCGAGTGGCCTTGTCGGCTTCTGCATAATATTTGGTAAAATGTCTATAACGTCCAACACACAACTCCATTTGGGCTCCACAATATATATTTGGAAAGGTATTTCAAATATGTAAAACATTCATAATTTAAGTTTTCTCAAATTCGCAATGGATTGTCACGAAATTGGGCTGGAAGGAAGACTTATCGTAAACTCAACCGACTATCGAATCTTAAGCACCTCACTACTCGTCTTGATTACAAAACAACTATTTCCACCCAAACTCATCACGTTAGAACTTCACATGTATAAAATGTCACATTAATACTCATTTAATACATCCACACCTAATTCGGATTTACATAGTGTTACATTATCTCCTCATTGGGATCATTTATCCTCGGATGATTGTCCTGGTTGTAACTACGGCTAACTCTGGACCTTAAACGTGACTGATGGAAACACGTGAAAACTTAACTGTCATGAACACATGAATACTGAACTGAATAAATTCATAATTACTGAACTACTGAGATATTGAACTGAATAGGTACTGTAATGAATGAAAACTGAAATGTTTGAATACTGAACTAACTGAATACTGAAAACATGGAGATTATATATAAGGTCTGAATGAAAAGGTTAGTTACCTTCAACATTTTCTGTTTGCTCTTCAAAGAGATGGGGATACTTGGATTTCATGTCCTCTTCGACTTCTCATATAGCCTCTTCGACTTTCTGATTTCTCCGTAGCACTTTCACCGAAGTAATTTCCGTAGTTCTCAACTTGCGAACCTGACTATCAAAAATAGCCACTGTAATCTCCTCATAAGATAAGCTATCTTTAACTTATGTGATTTTTGTAGGAACAACTAGAGACGGGTCCCCCATGAACTTCTTCAACATAGAGACATGAAATACTGGGTGTACAACAGCTAACTCATGTGGCAGTTCTAACTCATAATCCATATGCCCGATCCTTTGTAGGATCCTATACGACCCAATATAACGGGGACTGAGCTTCCCCTTCTTCTGAAATCTCATAACTCCTTTCATGGGCGAAACTTTCAAGAACACCTAATCATCAACCTGAGATTCCAAATCTCTACGACGTACGTCTGAATAGGAATTTTGGCGGCTCTGAGCCATTTTCAAATGCTCCTGAATTAACTTGACCTTCTCCATTGCCTGGTAGACCAAATCTGGTCATAACATATCTGTTTCACCAACTTCAAACCATCCAATTGGCGATATACACTTGCACCCATACAGAGCCTCGATGAAGATTTTTATTTTCTAACAGATTCCAATGATTTTCTTCATCTGCTCCTTGAAAATTAAGATCGTACAAAGCATGATACATATCTAGTGCTTTCTGTATTTCTGAAATTTCTTTCATCAAGTGTTGGATAACCAATGGTTCATCCTTGAATTTGGAGGTCTGATATGTAGCAAACAATGCTCGTGGCATAACTAAACTATGTTAGTGACATAATACCTTATAATCACACCTTTTCGAATATAATTGAATCCATTAAAGTTTTTCACCCCAAATTATAGCTCCTTCTAGTTTTGAGGAGAGTGCGTCACCCTCAATTATGTGTCCAACAACTTTCAAATCAACATTATTACAAATTGGTTGATTTTCAAAGCGACGAAGAACATCATACCATTTTTCATAAGATAAATCTGTATATCATCCTAATATCTCTTTTTCAAAATATGATTCAATTGTGTTTGTTTCTATCCTACCATGAGGTCTTCTTGAGCTACCCTCGCCTTTTTGTCTGTTTTTAACCAACTATTGAATGTAAGTTTTCTAGGCATTTTTAAAATGTGAGTTTTTTAACCGAATGAGTTATATAAAAGTTCTTAACCAAATGAGTTATATAAAAGTGTTGTTATATAAGTGTGTCATATTTTGCGCATGTAAAAGTTGCGCAATATAAGTGTCATATAAAGCGGTCAAAAGCGAGCATATTGTTGTCAAATCAAGAATGACATTCCGAAAACTCATATTTTGCGCATGTAAAAGTTGCACAATATAAGTGTGTCATATAAAGCGGTCAAAAGTGAGCATAGTGTTATCAAATCAAGGATGTCATTCTGAAAACTCATATTTTGTGCATGTAAAAGTTGCGCAATATAAGTGTATCATATAGAGCGGTCAAAAGCGAGCATAGTATTGTAAAATCAAGGATGTCATTCCGAAAACTCATATTTTGCGCATGTAAAAGTTGTGCAATATAAGTGTGTCATATAAAGCAGTCAAAAGCGAGCATAATGTTGTCAAATCAATGAGTAGTATATAACATGAATGCCGAACAACTAGCATTCGCATTAAAACTAGTTATTATGTCAATTTGGAACTAATTTTCTCATATTGGTTCTATTACATATTTTACCCCAACAAACATATTCGAAGCAATGGGTAAGACATGAGAACTAGATGAGGATGATTTTAAATACTCAAATAACCTGAACCACATATACAATAGAGAATACAATAATACAATGAGAGCTGAGTGGAATTGGCGTGTTAGGGAGGCTGAAATGCTAGAACAAAATTTGAGGGTACTCAGACTCAAACATCCAAAAAGTCGTGCTACGTCAATGCCTTGTGGTACACCACAAGAGTTCAATTGTGTTCTTAACCATTTTCGCAAAGAGAACAATCGGATGAAAATACTTTGTCTTGGGGTAGAATATGGTCAACATGGTTACGTCAGATTCAGATCCAAGTGGGATTCAGACAGTGAGATGTCCGATGAAGATGATTCCCTGTGATTCTATTAATATATTTTTTATAATAAAGTAGGTAGGTAGGGTCATAATGACTACCCCAAGAGTATTTGGGGGTTTGCAACTATATAAGTAGTCTTTCATTTGTTATTAAACACAACATATTCAATGTCGAATAGTAGAAATGTAGATTGGTCGGTATTCCTTTCAAATGATTCGAATAGCAATGGTGATGATAGCTCAAATCATAGCAGTTATTCCGGTAATTCAAATTTTCTTGATAACAATGAATTCAAGATAGACGATTTGAAACCCCGCCTTCTTATACATCGTAATGATAATTTTTGCAATATGAAATATTTAGATCCACGAGAATATTATTGCGAGTTTCGTCGAGAATGGTCATATTGACATGCCGAATCAGAACATCTTGTTCGTGACTTGAAAAATCTCAACGCTCAAATCCCAACAAGGTTCTTAATGACCATGCCTTGAACTGATCAATATTTTTGCGAAGTTGTTGTACGGAGGATTAGAAAACAAAATAACAAAATGCTAGCAAGACGTAGATTTTACATGCTAAAGTTGGCCGAAGAACAAGCATCATCAACGGGTAGTATGCTTAAGAAACCCAAAATATTGTTCTGAGGACGATATTGAGTACTTCTATTCTGATGATGATTAGAGGTTATTTTGGTTCACTTGCTTAGTTTTTGGGTCATTTAAGTTCCGGATTCATGATTTAATTTGTATTTTGAATTTATGATGCAGTCGTCAATTTGAAGAAAATTAGTATGCTTTAATTTGCTTTGATTGTTATAGTCTATTATTAATTTATATAAGCTTCGTAGAGTTAATAATACATAAAAAATTCAACAATTCGCAATTTTAAAGAAAACACAAATAAATTAGTACATAAAAGGTGTCGATTACATAATACATTAAAAAAATATAGAAAATTCATAATACATGAAAACGTGCAACTAGTAAAAACAAAATACATAAAAATAACAAACTAAACCGAAAATACATAGAAATAATAAACTTAACAAACAAAATACATAGAAATAATAAACAACAACAAGCTAACACAAATAATCTTCCAAATTTTTAATTTTTCTTTCAAAGCATTTTTCTCGTGTTGAGTGTCTCTAAGGTTATGCTTGAAAATCCTTTGTTTTCCTTCGGATTCTTTTAGCAAGCCCTCCAGAAGGTCAATTTTTTCTTGAGCTTCCATACATTTAAACTGCAAGTCAAACTTCACGGTATCTCTAGTGATACGTGAAGTCGCGGTATCTTTATCGACATGAGGCTTTTTAAACTTCACCGCCACCGTTTTATCCACGGGAATGTCATCTTCCCATCGAATGTTTGCAACTATTCATATCCTATAAACCTTACAAGAAAATCAATTTTTGAAAGCAAAATGTGTAGATAATGTGAAAAACTCTAAACCCTAAAAACTTGTAAAACAATTACTTCGGGCACTTTACAACGCCAAAAACAACGACCCAGATTATCTTGGATCCTTAATGTTCTTAGCTTACAATAATAACCGCATTCACAAACATCGGGTTCTATAGCAAAGTTTGACATTTCGGAACTTTGAGATATGATTTTCGGGGGGGCTAAAGTATGGTAAAAGAGTGAAAATGGAGAAGGTGAAGAGTGACTTGAAAATGACCAAATCTTTAGGATTTATAATACTACCTATTGCGCAGGAATTTCCTGCGCAAAAGATAATATTGTAACATTTTTTTCCAATGGATATTTATGTTCAAAATCCCACTTTGTGGGTTAGGTAAGTTGTGGACTCACATAACGACTGATAAAAGATTTATCATGAATGTGCAAACTCAACTTTCAAACAAGTTACATCCATAGCAAAGCTTATCCAGCATAAACTTATTGTTGGGAGATTTTATTCTATTGTACTTTATAAATCAGTACGGGAAGTATATCACTATTACAAGTATTCGAAAGGATAAAGAAAGATTCAATAATTCAACTAGAAATCTGAAATTACAATTGTAGAACGAGAAAAAGTCGAAACTGCTTTTGTTATTGCTGAGTCGAGTGTGACACTCTGTCCTTAAGACAATATTGCCCCGTATGTATCCTTTATACGTCCTGGACAATTTGTCTCCCAAGATAAAACAGCAATGGAACACTTGAGCAAAGGAAACTCAAGAGCTACCGTGAAGAATATTGAGTAACGAAATGATGCTTGGAAGTTGTAGGAAGAACTGTTTTTGCTTGTGTATATTTCTGTATTTTCGTGTATCATATATGTGTCTCAACAATGGTGTAAGGGGGTGTTTATATAGGTGAGGGAGGGGACTGAAAAACTGCCTCCATAACAGCCAAATAATGGCCATTATGGAGGTAGTAAAGTCACCAACATAAATGGTGAAAGACCAACGGATTGACCATTATAGGAGGAGTAATTCAGCCAAAATAAATGGCTGAATTAAGTGCTTGGCGTTTCTGTTCTCTTCTGCCTAATTCTGATTTTCTGGAAACTTCAGGGACCAAACTGTACATCTTGAAACTTCAGGGACCAAACTGTACATCTTGAAACTTCAGGGACTAAACTGTACATCTTAAAGAATTTTGATCCAAACTGTACATCTGAAACTTCTGGGATCAAACTTCTGGCAAAGTTCTCTGGTCCAAAAAGATAATATCAGAAGGCCCACAGCCCACAGCCCATGAACCCGTCGACCCGTGAACCCGAGAACCCGAGAACTCGGAACCCGAGAACCTGAAAGATATTTTTAAGCGAATGGAAAAAATTAAAAACCAACCATTTAAGGGGGGGAAATTAAATACTTATATGAAAGAAATAATCCCCTTGATTATTTTCATTAATTGAAAGGTATATATACAAGTTACATATTTCCATAATAGGATAATCCTATCCTATTCTATTTCTAAAACCTTATTCTACTATAATTCTAACAATACAATTATGGTAAGTGTACAAGACTAATTAAGGTAATATTTACACTATAATATTACATCAATATACATTCCTAATATACAAGTTACTGTGATGGGCTGAAGTGCGGCTAAAGTTGCTGGACCGAGATGGGCCAGTCTGCCAAAATCGATGGGCCACAATCCTTAAGTACCCGTGATATACACTTATGTATATCAAGTGTATATCACGGGTATATGACCTTGTTTAACACACCCCCGCAGTCATAGCGGGCGGTATTCGAACGCTGAGACTATCCCTAAAATCTTCAAAAAGGACTGAGGGAAGACCCTTTGTAAAGATGTCTGCAATCTGATATCTTGACGGGACATGACATACGTGTACCTGACCCCGAGCAACCTTTTCGCAGACAAAGTGAATGTCCATCTCGATATATTTAGTGCGTTTGTGCTGAACTGAATTACCCAAAAGGTAAATGACACTAATATTATCGCAATAAACCAAGGTTGCCTTTTGAATTGGACAATGAAGCTCTAAAAGCAAATTACGTAACCAACATGATTCTGAGACCATATTGGCTACCCCTCGATATTCAGCCTCGGTACTTGAGCAGGATAGAGTCGTCTGACGCTTCGCAGACCAGGAGACCAAGTTGTTGCCAAGGAACATACAGTAGCCAGACGTAGACCATCTGGTGTCTGGACACCCACCCCAATCAGCATTTGTGTATGAAACAAGTGTGGATGTCGATGAAGAATACAAATGCAAACCATAGTCCAGTGTACCCTGAATATTCCGAATGATGCATTTGAGTGCATTCATGTGCTCAATTCTGGGATCATGCATGAATAAACACACCTCCTGGACAGCATACATAATATCTGATCTGGTAAAGGTAAGATACTGAAGGGCCCCTGCAAGACTGCGATAGCGGGTCTGATCCTCGTAGGGTACGCCAGCCGCGTCACCAAGCTTGGGTTTTGTATCAACTGGAGTGGAAGTGGACTTACATGATGACATCCCAGCCCTCTCGATGATCTCAGTTGCATACTTCCGTTGAGACAAGAACAATCCATCGGAATGACGAGTGACGGCAATCCCCAAAAAGTAACTCAAGGGCCCTAAGTCTTTCATAGCACACTTAGAGCTGAGCATGGTCATGATAGACTGTCGTAAGGCATCTGTAGAGGCAGTCAAAATGATATCATCCACATACAACAGAATGTAGGTCAAGGACGAACCACGACGGTAGATGAACAAGGAATTATCCGACTTGCTGTGAGTGAACCCAATAGTCGAAACATAGTCAGCAAACCTTGTATATCATGCCCGTGGAGACTGCTTAAGCCCATATAAGGACTTTTTCAGCAAACAGACATGATGAGGATGTTTGGGATCCCTGAATCCCAACGGCTGATGCATATAAACTGTTTCCTTGAGATCACCACGTAGGAAAGCATTCTTTACATCCAACTGATGAATAGGCGATGCTTTTGAAAGAGCCAAGATGAGTACAGTGCAAATGGTAGCCAGCTTGACCACCAGACTAAATGTCTCACCACAATCCACTCCAACATGTTGAGTCTTACCATCACCCATAAGTCATGCCTTATGTCGAGCAAATGAACCATCTGAATTCTCCTTATGAGCAAAAATCCACATAGACCTGATAACATTAATACCAGAAGGACGGGGCACCAACTCCCACGTCTTATTATCAATAAGAGCATTATATTTATCAGTCATAACAATTTTCCAATTCGGGTCGTTTAAGGCAGACAAATGATTACGGGGCAAGGGGGATTTAGAGACATTAGAATGTAAATTAAAATATTTTTTAGGTGTAAAAATACCCTGATGACTACGAGTAATCGGCCTATGACTCGAGAAAGAATTGAATGGATTTCGGGAATTTACTGGGCTCGGGACGGACTGACCAGCAGGCAGTGGGCCTGTTGGCCCAACTCGGGATGCCGTAACAGTGTCTGAAGCAAAAACTGGACCAGTTCTAGTATTGGGCTGGACTGGCCCAATTACTGAAACTGGCCCAGTGACCAAACTGGGCAGAAGGGACTGTGATAGGTCAGTGGGACCAGTGGGCAATGGGCCCGCTGGAGAATTTTGGGTGCGGGAGATGTCCGAAAAATGCTGAATAATAAACGGGGATATTTGTTCATCCAAAAAATTATACGAACTAGGCACAAGAGTATGACTTTTAGCAAATGGAAATTGGGATTCATCAAAAATTACATGGCGATTAATGATAATTTTATTGGAGGATAAATCAAAACATTTATAGCCACGATGATTAGATGGAAAACCCAAAAACACACACGGAGTCGACCGGGCCTGAAGTTTGTTAATTGTGGTGGACGGGAATAACGGATAACACAAACACCCAAAAACCTGAAGATGTGAATACGAAGGAATTTTATTATATAAAATTTGAAGAGGGGTAGAATATGTCAAACCTTTAGAAGGAGTTATGTTAAGTAGATATGTAGCCATTTAAAGAGCATGATGCCAAAAATATGGGGGTACGGAAGCATGTATCAATAGGGTGCGGATAATGTTATTTATGGAACGAATTTTACGTTTGGCTTTCCCATTTTGTGAAGATGTATGAGGACAAGAGAAACGAAAATTTATCTCATTAGTAGCACAGAATTCCCGAAACACCCCATTGTCATACTCCTTTCCATTATCACACTGAATATTTTTTATTTCACGGTCAAATTGGGTTCTGATGAATGCTCTAAATTTTAGGAAGATGAAAAAAACTAGAGATTTCTTCGCTATTAGAAACGTCCATAGAAATTTAGAATAATCATCCAAAAAAAGAACATAATATCGATGACCCATTGAACTAGGAACATGAGACGTTCATAAGTCGCTATGAATAATATAAAATGGCATTAAAGTATGAAATTTTGAGTCTACAAATGGCAACTTAACAATTTTTTCTAAAGAACAAGATTGACAAATTGGAGTACGACTCGTACCCTTACATGAAATAAAACTATTTTTATCTAAAGCTGACAAAATAGAGGACCCCGGATGACCAAGACGAGCATGCCATAAGTAAGGAGAGATGACTGCAAAAGCTGATGGCAGGACTTGATTCGATGGACCGAGACTGGGTGTGATAGGATAAAGATCTCCCCTACTATCACACCTCATGAGAGGACTCCCCGTCTTGAAATCCTTCACAGAGAAACCAAAAGGATAAAATTCAATAGAAACTGAATTGTCAGTAGTGAATTTACGGACAGAGACTAAGTTTTTAATCAATTTGGGGGCGTGGAGGGAATTTTTCAAGATAAGAGGGGGATGAGGGGGAGATAATGTTTTATGACCATAACCCCGAATTGGGACAGAATTACCATTACCAACAATTATACCACGAGGATTGCTCAAATTGGAAGAAGATGAGAGAGTACTTGAATCGGATGTCATGTGGGTAGTGACACCGGTGTCCATATACCAATTTGGGTCTAGTTGAGTCAAACCCAGTGTGTGCATCGCGGCCTCAATATCGATCTGAGTGGGGCCTGCTGCATGGTGAGCTTGCGGAGGCCGAGGAACAAGAATTTCTGACCTGGACTGTCCTGGGCCGTGACTGCTGGAGCTGGCATTACTGGGCCAGTGGGCAGTGGGTCGTTAGGGCTGCTGGAAAGTCCACTGGCCAGAAGCTGGAAATTGTTGTGGAGATGGGTCGTAGGGCCACTGCTCCACTGGTCCAAGCCCACGGCCTAGAGGCCCAAGGCTGAGACCAGTAGGTCGGTGGCCCACTGTAACCTGGATGGAGTCTACTGCCACTGCTTTGGCCACTGTGACTGCTACCGGAGCCGCCGCGATTATTTCCATTATTTTTCCGGCCATTCTTGCTGCCCCTGTGGGATCGGTTTTGGTTCGAATTGTTATCAAAATTTTGAGGACTAGGGGAGGAAGTCATCATGACCACGAGACTAGCATTAGTAGTCGCCTTTTTAGCCAAACCGGCTTCTTCCAAGGTAAGCATGGATCGGGCTTGATAGAACTTTGGAAGAGGATTACTTTGACGAATGAGAGTTCCAACACCACTATAGGCCTCGGATAGGCCAGCAACCATCTGTAAAACAAGACAATCTTCACTAACTGGCGCACCAACGTTGTGGAGTTGGTCCGCCAATTCCTTCAACCTTTTGCAATATGCTGAAACGTTCAGAAAATTTTCCATGTTGACGTGGGAAAAATCCAGTTCAAGAGTAACAGCTCTGGAAATTTGATTATCCTAGAATATGTCACGCAGTCTATCCCATGCAGCCATCGTCATAGCGTCTGGCTCAATAATCGTCTGCAATAGGTCGGTGGAGATAGTAGAATAAATCCACCGAAGGACAGTGGCATCAAGTGTTGTCCATAACTTAGGATCATCCTCGCGTTTAGGCACCTCTGTATCATCAGGATCCGCGGGGATTATGTGATGGATGACTTGATGCGAATGAGCGTGAATTTTGAACAACTCGGCCCACGTCGCGTATTGGACATTTTCTATTTCAAGAATTAACGGGATATAATTCTTGATGTTAGAAACAACAAGGGCAGGGTGAAACGTGTTATTTGACATAGACATAACGAAAGAACAAGAGGTGAAAGAGGAATTTGTAAGAGAGATTTTGAGAGCGGAAGAACAATTTGGTAAACCCGAGGGGGGGTCTCGGCCGAGAGGAACAACAAAAAAATTGGGAGAGAAAATTTTGTTTGACCTAGACTTTTGATACCATGAAAGAAATAATCCCCTTGATTATTTTCATTAATTGAAAGGTATATATACAAGTTACATATTTCCATAATAGGAAAATCATATTCCTATTCTATTCCTAAAACCTTATTCTACCATAATTCTAACAATACAATTATGGTAAGTGTACAAGACTAATTAAGGTAACATTTACACTATAATATTACATCAATATACATTCCTAATATACAAGTTACCGTGATGGGCTGAAGTGCGGCTGAAGGTGCTGGACCGAGATGGGCCACAATCCTTAAGTACCCTGATATACTCTTATGTATATCAAATGTATATCACGGGTATATGACCTTGTTTAACAGCTTTTGAAGGACAAGTTTGAGAAGCCAGTTTGGATGCTTCCATTTAATATGAATCCGATTTCTAAAATTATCAAGGTTGTCGCTACTGTTGTCAAATTTCAGATGAAAGTTGCTCCTCTTTCGCTTCTTCTTATTCTTAATTGTTGTACATCCCTTGTTTATGATTTCATTCATAATTGTTGAGCACACTAATTACAACTTCAAAAATTTAAATTGACACACAAGGGAAGACTGAGTAATGCATGAATTTAAGTCATATACTTAAGGTTTAGGTGGGATAGAAAGTCTAATCAGGAATTATAATGATAGACCCACTTATGAACTTCAAACAGAAATATCTAAATGCAGACATAAATGCTTAAACTTCAGGCATAAAAGTATGAACTTCAAACACAAATACCTGAATTTCAGGTGCCTTTTGTCTGAAGTATTTTTGCACAAGTAATACATCAAATTTCAGGTAAAATTTGTGGCTTCTAATTGGCAACTTTAATCACATTTATTAAAAGTTAATTTTAAAGTGGTTAATCATACAATAATTTATGCACTATGACTATAGTTTATATGGAAGGCCTAAAATGAGTCATTTGCACTTTTGTCTCTATTTGTGCTCGTCTTTCATTTTTGTACCTCAAGACAAATAATTTTTTCATTGACATAAATCTATATTTTCGCAGTATAAGGTGCACAAATTATGTTAGATTTCTTAGATAACCTGCGTCCCGTCAAACATAAGTTTGATTTTAAAGGGCAAAATTAAAGACCGACCCATTTGAAGGGAAAAAATTAAAGATCCCCATTTGCAGGGAAACCGTGTAATTTCTTCGCCTATAAACGGTTATCCGCGCACTGCCCAAACTTGAAAGGAAAAATACCTACTTTTTCTAAATTTTATTTTGAGGAAAAAGAAGAAGAAGAAATTAATGTCAAAATAACTATCATAACTAGAGGTGTCAAATGGCGAGGGTCAAAATGAGCTGAGTTAATAAATGAGCAGTTTATACCGGCCCAAAAATTACTTGGGCTGAAACGGGTTGGGCCAAAATGGGCTAAAATGCGGGTCATAAACCAACCCGCCCAATTCTTACTAACTTTTAATTGCTTTATTTATTATTTTATTTTATTATCTTACAAAATTATCATTTTTCTTTATTATGGTTATATATAACATATCTACTACTTTGTGAAAATATTTTGACAAGATTTTTCATGAGTCAATTTGGGCTATATATCAACCCAACTTTTGATAGACTAAGTCACTAAGCTAATAGATAGGCAGGTCAATAACCCACCCAAACACCAATGAATTGGGCAAATTATATTTGTATATGCTAATTTTATCACCTGTGGTTATAACTCATAAATTAGGGGCCAACAATTCAAAAGTGTTAAATATACATAGGATATACACGATATACACGTGTATATCCTATGTATATTGGTTCTCGGATTCCTCCTTTAATGTGTATAGTTAGGTAGTATTTTAGTATCCTAGTTTAGGTAATGTTGTAATGTAATTAGTAGTGTACACTTACTATAATATTTGTATACCATAATTGTATAGTTAGCATCCAAGTAGAATAAGGTTTTAGGAATAGAATAGGAATAGGATTCTCCTATTATGGAAATATGTAAATGTATATATACTATTTCAATCAATGAAAATAATCAAGGGATTATTTCTTTTATGGTATCAGAAGTCTAGGTCTTAAAATCCTCTCCAAAAATTCTTCCTCTTTCTCGTCCTAAGCCTCGATAACCGATTCCTTCATCTCGGTTTTTGTGCCGACGATTCATCTCTCTCCCAATTTTTTTTCCAAATCCCTCAATCACATATTGTTCTATCAGTATGTATACTTCAAGGAACACGTTTCATCCTGCCATTGCAGTTTCTAACATCAAGAATAACATCCCTCTTGTTCTTGAAATAGAAAACGTCCAATATGCGACGTGGGCCGAACTGTTCAAAATTCACGCACGCTCGCATCAAGTCATCCATCACATAATCCCCGCGGCTCCTGAGGATACGGAGGTGCCAAAACGCGAGGATGATCCTAAGTTGTGGATGACTCTTGATGCCACTGTCCTCCAGTGGATATATTCCACAATTTCTATCGATCTTTTGCAAACGATTATTGAGCCTGACGCTACGACACAGGCGACTTGGGATAGACTGCGTGATATATTCCAAGATAATCAAAATTCTAGAACTGTTACTCTTGAGCAGGATTTCTCCCACGTCAATATGGAAGATTTTCCTAACGTTTCGGCTTATTGCAAAAGATTAAAGGAATTGGCGGACCAACTCCGCAATGTTGGCGCGCCAGTTTTGAATGATCGTTTGGTCCTCAAAATGGTGTCAGGAATCTCCGAGGACTATAGTGGTGTTGGCACACTTCTTCGGCAAAGCAATCCGCTTCCGTAATTTTATCAGGCTCGTTCTATGCTTACACTCGAAGAAGCGGACATGGCAAAAAAGGCGGCTACCGATGCTAGTCATGTGGGCATGATAACCGAGTCCACGGTTCATCCTACCGATTCCAACAACACGGGTCAAAACTGCAACAACGGTGGTGGCAAAAAGGGTGGACATAAGAAAAATAATGGCAAGAATCGTGGCAGCCGGCACAGTGGTGGTGGCGGTGGTGGCCCTCACAGCGGTCAGCAGCAACAATAGTTCTGGGGCCCACAGTGGGTCCCTATGAAATGGCAGTGGGCACCACAGTCACAGTTTGGGCCAAACAATTTTTTACCCCACTGGCAGTGGGCTGCCCCGCAGCAGTCCAGGCCCAACACGCCCTGGTCCACTTCCAGTCAGCTCTTTGGGCCTAGGCAGCAAGCCGGAGTACTTGGGCCTCGGCCCCCGTAGGCCCATCATGCAGCGGCACCCACTTCTACCGACATCGAAGCCGCAATGCACACGCTTGATTTAAATCCTCCAGACCCGAATTGGTATATGGACACCGGTGCAACTACCCACATGACATCTAATTTAGGTACGCTCTCGTCTTATTCCAATTTGAGCAACCCTCGTGGCATAATTGTTGGTAATGGTAATTCTATTCCAATTCGTGGTTATGGTCATAAATCTTTGCCTCCCCCTCATCCACCCCTTATCTTGAAAAAAAACACCCTACATGCCCCAAAATTGATTAAAAACTTAGTGTATGTCCGTAAATTCACTACTGACAATTCTATTTCTATTGAGTTTGATCCATTTGGTTTCTCTGTGAAGGATTTCAAGACGGAAAGTCCTCTCATGAAGTGTGATAGTAGGGGATATTTTTATCCTATCACACCCAGTTCCGGTCCATCGAGTCAAGCTTTTTCGTCAGCATTTGCAGCCCTTGCTCCTTCCTTGTGGCATGCTCGTCTTGGTCATCCGGGGTCGTCTATTTTATCGTCATTATATAAAAATAATTTTATTTCATGTAAAGGTACGCGTAGTACTCTAAATTGTCGGGCTTGTTCTTTAGGAAAATTGTTAGGTTGCCATTTGTAGACTCCAAATCTCATACTTTAATGTCATTTGATATTATTCATAGCGACTTATGGACGTCTCTTGTTCTTAGTTCTTTGGGTCATCGGTATGATGTTCTTTTTTTGGATGATTATTCTAAGTTTTTATGGACTTTTCCGATAGCGAAAAAATCTCAAGTTTTTCCGTCTTCTTAAAATTTAGAGCATTCATTAGAACCCAATTCGAACGGGAAATCAAAAATATTCAGTGTGATAATGAAAAAGAATATGACAATGGGTGTTTCGGGAATTCTGTGCTAATAATGAGATCAATTTTTATTTTTCTTGTCCTCATAAGTCTTCACAAAATGGGAAAGCCAAAAACAAAATTCGTACCATAAATAACATTGTCCGAACTTTATTGGTTCATGCTTCCGCACCCCCGTCTTTTTGGTATCATGCTCTGCAAATTGCTACATATCTCCTTAACATAATTTCTTCCGAAGGTTTGACATATTCTTCTCCAGTTCAAATTTTATATAATAAGACTCATTCGTATTCCCATCTTCGGGTCTTTGGGTGTTTGTGTTATCCGTTATTCCCGTCCACCACAATTAACAAACTTCAGGCCCGGTCTACTCCTCGTGTGTTTTAAGGTTTTCCATCTAATCATCATGGTTACAAATGCTTTGATTTATCCTCTAATAAAATCATCATTAATCGCCATGTAATTTTTTATTAATCCCAATTCCCGTTTTCTAAGGTTAGTACTCCCGTGCCTAGTTCGTATAATTTTTTGGATGATGGTATATCCCCGTAAATTATTCACCATTTTCCGGACATCTCCCGCACCCAAAATTCTCCAGCGGGCCCACTATCCGCTGGTCCCACTACCCCGTCACGAGTTACAATGCCCAGTATAGTCACTGGGCCAGTTTTAGGGCCAGTCCAGCCCAATTCTGGACCTGGTCCAGTTCCTACACCTGTTTACCATAATGGGCCAGCAGGCCCACTGCCTGCTGGCCAGTCCATCCCGAGTCCAGAAAATTCCCGAAATCCGTCCAATTCTTCCTTGAGTCATAGACCGATCACTCATAGTCAACGGGGTATTTTTAAATTGAAAAGACATTTTAATTTATATTCTAATGTTCTTAAATCACCCTTACCCCCGTAATCTTGTGGCTGCATTAAATGGCTCGAATTAGAAAATTGCTATGATCGATGAATATAATGCTCTTATTGATAATAAGACGTGTGAGTTGGTACCCCGTCCATCTGGTATTAATATCATTAGGTACATGTGGATTTTTGCTTATAAGGTCAATTCAGATGGTTCATTTGCCCGATATAAGGCGCGACTTGTGGGTGATGGTAAGACTCAGCAGGTTGGTGTGGATTGTGGTGAGACGTTTAGTCCGATGGTCAAGCTGGCTACCATTCACACTGTGCTTAGCTTGGCTCTTTCGAAAGCATGGCCTATTCATCAGTTAGATGTAAATAATGTTTTCCTACATGTTGATCTCAAGGAAACAGTTAGTATGCATCAGCCTTTGGGATTTAGGGATCCCGAACATCCTCATCATGTATGTTTGTTGAAGAAGTCCTTATATGGGCTTAAGTAGTCTCCATGGGCCTGGTATACGCGGTTTGCCGACTATGTTTCGACTATTGGGTTCACTCACAGCAGGTCGGATAATTCCTTGTTCATCTACTGTCGTGGTTCGTCCTTGGCCTATATTCTGTTATATGTGGATGGTATTATTTTGACTGCCTCTTTTGATGCCTTACACCAGTCTATCATGACAATGCTCATCTTTGAGTTTCTATGAAAGACTTGGGGCCCTTGAATTATTTTTTGGGGATTGCTGTAACTCGTCATGCAGGTGGGTTGTTCTTATCACAAAGAAAGTATGCAGCTGAGATCATTGAGAGTGGGATGTCATCCTGTAAGTCCAATTCCACTCTAGTTGATACTAATCCCAAGCTTAGTGCCGCGACCGGCGTACCATACGAGGATCCGACCCGCTATCGCAGTCTTGCAACGGCCCTTCAGTATCTTACATTCACGAGACCAGATATTACGTATGTTGTCCAGTAGGTGTGTTTGTTTATGCATGATCCCAGAGTTGAGCACATGAATGCACTCAAACGCATCAGTCGGTATATTCAGGGTACACTTGATTATGGTTTGCATTTATATCCTTCCTTGACGTCCACACTTGTCTTGTATACGGATGTTGATTGGGGTGGTTGTCCGGACACCAGACGGTCTACGTCTCGCTATTGTATGTTTCTTGGAAATAACTTGGTCTCATGGTCTGGGAAACGTCAGTCGACATTGTCCCGATCTAGTGTTGAGACCGAATATTGAGGGGTAGATAATGTGATCTCGGAATCATGTGGTTACGTAATTTGTTGTTGGAGATTCATTGTCCTATTCAGAAGGCAAAATTGGTTTATTGCGATAATGTTAGTGCCATCTACCTTTCTGGTAATCCGATTCAGCACCAGCGCACTAAACATATCGAGATGGACATTCACTTTGTCCGCGAAAAGGTTACTCGTTGTTAGGTACGCATCTGCCATGTCCCGTCAATGTATCAAATTACCGACATCTTTACAAAGGGTCTTCCCTCGGTCCTTTTTGAAGATTTTAGGGACAGTCTCAGCGTTCGAAGACCGCCCGCTATGACTGCGGATGTGTGTTAAATATACATAGGATATACACGATATACACGTGTATATCCTATGTATATTGGTTCTCGGATTCCCCCTTTACCGTGTATAGTTAGGTAGTATTTTAGTATCCTAGTTTTGATAATGTTGTAATGTAATTAGTAGTGTACACTTACCATAATATTTATATTACCATAATTGTATAGTTAGTATCCAAGTAGAATAAGGTTTTAGGAATATAATAGGAATAAAATTTTCCTATTATGAAAATATGTAAATGTATATATATTCTTTCAATTAATGAAAATAATTAAGGAATTATTTCTTTCAAAAAGTTCAATGATATCCATAAGCATGAAGAAAAAAAAACTTTTGAGACGGGGAAACTTGTTAATAGTTGAAAGGGACGTTGTAGATAATACCTTCAATCCATTTCTTTCTTAGGGGGCCATCAATTCTGAAAGAAAGATTGTTCCATGTTCTACATAATAATAATAATAATAATAATAATAATAGTACCACTGTATTAGTTAGATTTACAAATGAATAATCGTTGGACCAAATTCTCTAATGAATAGACTATCATATTAGGGAAATAAATTATAAAAAAATCATTCACTTGCTGTCCTAGGAGGCAAAATATGATAGTCACTTTGCATAAAAAAAAGTATTGTAATATTTTGTTATTAATTAATTTAATTATCATAAAATGAATTTCTGTAAACATTAGATCCTCTGCTTGATTATGACAAGTTTTATTCTATTACTATTTATTAGAACTCGTGTGCGTATGTTTATGAATATTGGATAATGAAAGTACAAGGAATACCAGATAGTAGCAGAAATCAAAGCACAAGAAACTATAGAGTAATACTGCGACTACTAATATGAAAGGTAAGCGAGACTACCTACTAGCCTTCTACCCTAATCCGAGTCCTCCATAACCTCCTATCTAAGGTCATACCCTCGGTAAGCTGTAACTGTTCCATGTCCTGTCTAACCACCTCATCCCAATAGCCAACCTCTTACACCTCCGCACTGGGGCATTTGTGTCTCTCCTCTTCACATGTCCAAACCATCACAGCCTCGCTTTCCACATCTTGTCCTCCACTGAGGCCACTCCCACCTTATCCCGGATAGCCTCATTCCTAATCATATCTCTCCTAGTGTGCCCACAGATCCATCGCAACATTCTCATCTCCGCAACTTTCATCTTTTAACTAATAGGTAACTCCTATATATATTTTTTCTTCCATTGTGCCCCATGTTTTGTTAAATCTGCGTGAATCCCAAAAATTTGTAGGTCATTCGAGACAACTTCCTTCCAAGTAATTTTAGGTCTACCTCATTCCCTTTAACACCTTCACTCACTATGGTTTCACATCTATTGAAAGGTGCATCTAATTGTCGACGCACGACATGACCATACCATCTCAAGCGAGCTTTTCTCATTTTATCCTTGATGTATGCTACTTGAACCTTCTCACGGATGTGGTCATTTCTAATATTGTCCATGTCTTGTATCATCACAATTCACACATTCATCTTAGCACCTATATCTCTGCGATGCTCATCTTGTGGGTATGTTAGACTTTAGCAATCCAATATTCACTCCCATATAACCTTGCTGGTCTTATAACTGCTCTATAGAACTTACCTTTCCCTTTGCTAGGCATCCTCCTATCACATAATACCACGGTAGAACTTCTCCATTTCAACCATCCGAATCTGAATGTTCGTTCTATGTATAACATCTTTGTCTATCATTCCATTCTCTTGGAATATTGCTTGCATTTATGCACCGCAATGCCATAATCTCACCTTGGTTTTGCTCTTCTTTTGTTGACAAAATTTGCGGTGCATATATTCAATCTTACTTTCGCTTATCCTAAAACCCTTACTTTATAGAGTTCTTCTCCATAGTTCAAACTTTTGGTTGACACTCTCGTTGGTTTAGTAAATTAGCACCGTACATCAACAAATAGCATACATCATGGGATCTCATCTTCTATTAAGGATAATGGTAAACAAGTACAAGCTCAATACCAACCCTTGGTGTAAACCCACGGTTATGAGAAACTGTTTTGTCTCCTATTACTGTTCTCACGATGACGACTCCTTCATACATATAAGCATTGAGCGCGCTTCTTTGCAATTTTTGTTTTTTTGAATTAATGGCATTATAAAATATACAACTCAACTTATGTGAGAGTTGAAAAGTATGGTGGGTTCTAAACTCAGATAAAGGAGGAAGTGGTAAATTAACTGTCAGTCTATAAATATATGATGAACCCCAACGGACCCCATATATATATGCATGCACTGCCTGGTCATACTTTTGTGAAGGAATGAGCCTTTTCCGCAATAGCTTCTCTTATATGATAAAGTATAGCTTGGAAAGAAATAAGTTGATTTATTGTAAGTTGCGCTTTCAATGGGATTTTGGAAGTAAATGTCTTCAACTACTGGAATTGTGTAGATTCCAAATCCAACGCAAATTAATGTTTCCGAGGAGTATACCGAAGTCAGTCATACGGACTTCCTTTTCTTCTGCCTGCTCTCCTTTCACATGGTTCTCAAAACAGAGGAGGAAGGGTGGGCAGCAGCTATTCATCTTGCATGGCACAAGTGCTGATTTACCTTTAAACTCTGTTGTAAATGGATTGAGAACTGTGGGTTCAACCTGCTAAGTTGTTTTTAATTTCAATAAAAAATATTTCATAGGTTGTAAACCTGAACCTTCTCTATATACTCCATTAATCTGGTTTGCACTTTGTGCAGTCTAAAATTCTCTTAATGGTAGTGGTTAATCTGTACAGCTAAGCTTAGATCAAATGAAGTGATTCTGATCTCAGAGTAATCTGTATGATCCAGTATCTTGTTCAGATTTGAGGAGGAAAAAAAATTTAAAAATGACAACTGATATAACATTTTTCTGCAGAGCTGGGAGAAAACTATGGATTGTCATTGTCCTGGTCAAGGACTGATGCCCGCCAGTTTCAAAGTCCGGACAGTCCCATTGGATGGTGATGACTCTGCAACAGAAGTGGTACTGGATCCAAACTTTGGACAGGCAGCAGTTGGCCGAGTTGCCCCAGTTGATTCCGGTAGGAAAAAAAGAAGTTTTTTTATTTTCATTTTCTTTACCTTATCATTTTTGTGCTTACGAGACCTCTATCTACTGTAACTGTTAATACCAGGACTATGGTGGATTGTCTTGTTACGTGAATATGGGAAGTCCTCTGGCGATCTCTCGGTTCAGGAGAGAATTGATGTTCAGACTGGAATAAAAATGATACTAAGACTATGTCTTGCTGATGGCTTTGATATGTTCCCAACATTGTTGGTGACCGATGGTTCATGCATGATAGATCACCGTATGGGAATTCATGGTCACCCTTTGGAGATTCAGGTTTGATTTCAATCACTGCAATGGTTAGTCTTTAGATGGGACGGAAAAATAGTTGAATCAATTGTGGCTGGTTTAGTCCTTTACTAGAATTGAGAATATTGATGAGTCACAAATCTTGAGCCTGTTCTCCACCTTAGATTAATTCCAAGTTTTCTTCTGCTGCACTCTGCTACTAAGATTTTCTCCTGTTAAATATATATGAAGCCTGTCCTCTGGGGCATAGTCCAGTGGCAAAGCCTGGGCGCTATAAGGCGCTCTGGCATGGGACAGCGTGGATTCGATTTTCCGCAAGCACGAAAAAATTTTGCATGTTGGAGAATTTGACCTTGTCTCATTGATCAGTTGTACGCTCCCAGAAAACTGGCCACCGGAGCACATCCCGCGATTTACCTGGTGATAGTTGTTGAAGGACCGATGCTATTATCTCCAAGACGTCTGGGTAATACCAGTGAAGTAGTCAGGCGCAAGCCTGAAAATCTGGACTATAAAAAAAAAAAATATATATATATATATATATATATATGAAGCCTACTCGCTGAGGGAACTTGTGTGGGTCCTGAACTGAGTGAAGATTGTCTGTGGTCCTTCTATTTCCCTCAGTAGAAAATAAACAAATGCGGTCAAATCAAATGATGTATCGTCCAGAAGATTCTCGGACTGGTGTTTATTTAGTCTGACGTCTAATAAGATGTTTTTAGCTGGTTGCTTTCAGGGGTGCCATGGGGATGGAAAAGAACAGATTTAAAGCTTTAGTTCATCTGAAACAGGAAGTCCATATTCCTAGGTATGTGTTTTAAAAGTCATTAAAGTTTAAATATTAGATCAGAAAATTCGAGTTTCTGAAGTTCAAATTTCTTCTTACAAAGAGTGTAATGCCTTCATTTTCATGGAAGACTATTATGATGCAACCCATGAGTATCTCTTCATGTCAATCAAATCCAAGGATTTTCCTTGTAAATGTTTAATGCAACCGTGGTTGAATGATAAATCAGGACATTAAAGAGTATGTAGATTCTTCTGTGAAGTCTTTTTTGTTAATGCATTTCTGATAAAGTCCAAATCCACTCTATTAATTAGAAGTGTACACGGTCGTATGCAATATAATTAACCCAACTATGAGTCGGGGTTGAATCCCATCGAGAACAATTTGTAGGCGATCAAGCAAAGTAGGAATTTTCACCAACTACGCTTAAGACAAACACTTAAAAGGTGGTTTAGAGAGAAAATTATAACTAATTGTTGAAATGTAAATCTAACCTAGAAAGCAAGTAAAATGATCAATGGCCACAAGCATGGATGCAAGGAAAAGTACTTCTCAAGTCACGATCCAATGTATTTCACGATTTACAAATAATGGCGAGCTTATGTTACTTAGCCTCGGATAATGACTCTAAATTAGCTCCTTTCGAAGACTAACAAGACTACCTAATTGAATATCCCTAAAACAATTAGGAGCATTAAGAACACCCAAATATGGCTACAAATAGATTCACCTATTCCTAGGTCGATTCCATTAGATGAGGGTTCACGCCTCGAATTTTTGTTAATTAATCTTTCCCAACCCCGAGTGTGCCTCTTTCGAGTTTAAACCGAAGTAAGTGGGCGAGTCATAGGGTTAACTATTCCCTTAAGAAACATTAAAGAACAAGAATTACTAAAACAACATTAACTCACTTCATTAAGAATAAACTCATTCAATACATAAGCAAAACAAGAGTTACAAACCTACACTTTATCATGAATATTTTCATAAACAATACTAAAATGAAGGAAATAAATAGTACACACTTAGATGTTCATTACAAAGCAAGGAATCAAAGAAATGGAGAAAAGTTCAAGAATATTCTCAACCCAATCTTCAAATCTTCAACCCCAAAGTGGTGTAAGAAGTCTAGCCTTCCAAAAACTTGTATTCTGCCAAAGATATGTTTCCAAGCGGCTAGGTTGAAGTTTTATGTGTTTAGGGATGAAAGGATATGTGAAATTCCAATTCTTTCCCATTTTTCCGCCTAGGCACGGTGCAACACTATGGCGTAAGCACAACGCAATAGCGCTTGAGAGACCACCACAGATCAGCACAATCGCGCACAAGGGCATCGTCCTTAGTACTATTGCGCCCAGCTAGCGCAATTGAGCTAATTCAACCACTTTTTCCAGAAAATTGTTATTTTCGACCTGTTTTGATCCCGATCACTTCTCAATCACTTAAACCTGTAAAATTGAAGTAAACCATAATTAATGCACTATTTTCTCAATAAAACATAACAAAAATCTAGATTAAAGAAGAGATAAGTTGGTAAAATACTAACTTATCAAACCCCCCAAACTTAAACTATTGCTTGTCCTCAAGCAAATAAAAACATATAAATTCCTTCAAAGGAATCACCTCAATAATGCATCTAACATAATCCAAGTCAAAATGTCTATTTTAAGCACAAACACATGACTTTAATTGGTACCAACAATTAATCCAAAACACATGAATCATCAACAACCTCCCAAAAAACTTCATTTTCATTTCATGTGCCTAAACACCAAGTTAATCAAAGTGGAAATCAAGTCATGACACCAAAGCTTCAAAATTTGCCTTATTATCACAAAACAACTTTCTTTTGTTCATTCCTCTCAATTGGAAAAAGGAACAAATTCACAAATCAAATTCTCATGTGCCCTCAAACTCAAAGAGAGAATCCCACAATTAGAACTTGCTCGGAATGTGTTTCAAGGCGAAATTCTAGATTAACTTGGTTTGAAAAATGATGTTAGGCCTTCGTTGGACTGTTTTTGTGCCTTAAATTTCCTATCCTTGCATATTTTTCCTAGTCAACCCCTTTTGAGCCTTTAACCTTTTCTATAGCAACCTGTTACAAGCTTTACCATTTTGTTCTTCAATGGATCTATCTTTTGGCACCCTACCTCCCTAAGTGCTTTGAAAGTACAAACATTTGATTCCGTATCTCTCAACTCATGTGATGATCTTTTATGTAGTTAGAGGTATTTTTTCTTTATCCGGAACTTAATAAAACTTGTTATTGTATTTCCCACATTGGCTTTAGGTTATCTCAGTTTGCTCCCTAATAATATTACATTTTAACTTGTCGCAGGTGCTGTTTCATTCAGCACTGCTTTGTGCTCGAGAAATGCTTACTCCAGAAGATGGGTCAGCTGACCTTATCCGAGCATTAAATAATCGTCTTGTCGCCTTATCATTTCATATTAGATGAATACTATTGGATTGATATGAAAAAGCTAAATGAGATTTACCGGTACAAGACGGAGGAGTACTCCTACGATGCAGTTAACAAGTTCAATATATACCCAGATCAGATTTCTCCTTGGCTGGTGGAATGGATGCCAAGCAAAGGAGGATATTTGATTGGAAATTTGCAACCTGCTCACATGGATTTTCGATTCTTTTCTCTTGGAAACTTGTGGTCTATAGTTTGCAGTCTCACAACAGATGATCAATCACATGCTATATTGGATCTCATTGAGGCCAAGTGGACAGATCTGGTAGCTGATATGCCTTTTAAAATATGCTACCCTGATCTTGAGGGTCAGGAGTGGCAGATTATTACAGGATGTGATTTCTTTTACTAGTATTATTTGCTTCAGTTTATTATTTTACTTTCTCCAGCCCAATTTAAGTGTCTTAGTTTGGTTGGGCATGAGTTTTAGAGACAAGGGGAGACTTTTGAATCTTATAGTCTTAAATAAAAAATGTGTGCAGTCCTCTCAATCTATGTTGGAAATGAAAAACTTACTAAGTATAGAAATAGACTCTTTTTTAGACAGACTAGGGAGAAAAGTAAGACACTTAAAATGGGACGGAGAGAGTATTTGGTATTTCTTTTTCTTAGTTTTCTATTACTGCTTGTTGTCTCTTCTACTTCGTTTTTCTTACTATCTTGCTGTTATTGCGTTTGTTTCTGCCAAATGATGTGTTTATGCTTTACTTGAACCGATGGTCTATCGGAAACAACCTTTCTTACTATCTCGGTTACATAAAAAAGTTTACTTCTCTGTCTTCTATTGGCTCTTAATGTCTGGTCTATAATCTTTCTTCATCTCACATTATCTTCTTGTTTCTAATGCAGGCCTTGGTCCTACCATAATGGAGGTTCCTGGCCAACTTTGCTCTGGCAGGTAACATCTGTTTCTCGATCTTGAATTAGGAATTTGGTGTTTGTAGCCGATCTGATCTTCGGGTGGGAGATCAGAACATTTCATTTTATTTTGTTTCTTTTTAAAGTATCCTTTTAAACTTTCCCAACCTTATTTTTTGTTGCAGTGCATGATGTTGCTCACATTAAAATTTTTGCGTTGAATAATATTCCCACTTGTTGAAACTTTTTTGACAAAATGAAACCTAATCTGATTGAAAAAAAATGACTGAGTTCATTCAATCAACCTACACAAACACTACACCATTCTTCCAAAATACTGAATGAAGTTTTGGCATCACAAGAAAATAAAGACGATGAAGCTAAGTAAGTAAATAACAACATCATGGAAAACACTGCAATTACGAAGGTATTGAAATTAAAGTCTACGGTAATGTTCTTTAAAATGCCAGCAACATCTTCTAAACCTTCTGCCAAACTTGATAAACTAGTCTTCGAAGTCACTAGTTTCAACGTCATCAACATCCTAAAATAACAAAGAAACAATCATATTAAAAAGAGATAACTAAAAAAATTCATCTCAATAAATATTTATGATTAAACATATCATTTACCATATCAATACAATCAACTACTTCCCCTTCTTCAGAATCTTCAGTAACTGTCGAACAAGCATGTGTGCCCTCCAAAGTATCTTTATTTGAAAGAAATTGAAAAATAAATAGAAGGTTCATGTTAGAATTTTTTTTTTGATATTAACGTATACGAGAATAATCAATACATAAATAATAGATAATGTCTTCGATCATCCAATTTTTCCAGCACATTAATGCCTCCACCGTTTTAGAGTGAACTGAGTTTCTTGCTTGTTAGTTTACTTGATTGATTTTTTCTTTTACTCCAAGCTCAATAAAACCTTCCAAATCCCCTTCTAAATCATCCACTCCACAAAGCAGAGGCACTGGAGGTGGGCTAGAAGAAACAGCATGACTTTATTAATAGCATTTGCATTATTGTTAAATTGTTCACCATCCATTTCCTACAAGTTAATAATAAAAAATTGAAAAAACACAATGAGTATATTGGCAGATATGGCATACAACAAACAGTAACCCACCATCACCAATCCCAGAACCAGTGTACACCCATTAAAGCACATTTAAACTTCTCTTGAAGTAAAAGAACCATATTAAAGTGACAAAAGATAACAAGATAGGACGAAAATTGAACTTCTTGTTTTCAAATGCAAGAAATATATAGCAATGAGGGTTATTTTGAAAGAAAAAGCAATGATGGTTTCTGATTTTGAGAATTTTTGACTGTGAAAGTTGGAGTCTGGTAGGTTTTTTAATTTTGAAAGAAAAAGCAATGAGGGTTTCTGATTTTGAGAATTGGAGGCTTGGAGCTTGGAGCTTGGAGCTTGGAGCTTGGAGCTTGTAGGGTTTCTTTTGTTAGAGATATGTTTCTACTTAGTTTTTTATTGGGCCTTTTGAGAATTATGGGCTTAAACGTATGGATCATTTAAAAAATAAAGTTCAAATCTGAATGTAAAATACATAAATTATGAAAAATTTTAAGAAAATACTTATAAAATTACATTCTAAGTTATGTATATATTTAATAAAAAACGGATCCACGGATCGGATCTGGACCGGATACGGATCTCAAATACAAAATCCAGATCCAGATCCGATCCGTCAGAAACAGATTCGGGTCCGATCCGGATCCATGGACTGCTTTTGCAAAAACAACCTCTTTGTTTCATTTTTTCTTCGCGTCCGTCCGTTTTTTGGCGAGACAACCTTAATCCTTCCATGAAAGTAGTTAACGGTTGTTTTTGAAAAAATAACCACTTTGTTCCGTTGTGTCTCCGCGTCCGGCCATTTTTTCCTAGATAACCGTAATACTTCCATGGAAGAAGAAAAGGGTTGTTTTTGAAAAATAGTTTTTGCTCTGTTTTGTCTCCACATCCGTCGTTTCTGCCGAGACGACCTTAATCCTTCCACGGAGATCAACAACTGTGTTACAAAGAATTACTTGGACTGCAGTGCTTTCTTAGTCTAGTTTTTATCTTGGGCGTCTACCATTTAGTCATTCATCCTATTTCTTATTATATATTTTAGAATCTAATGAAGTTGCACAAGCTTGTTTTTAAGATAGAGAAATATTAGCGAATATTCTCAGAATATTCGCCGTATATTTTGTAATTATGATAAATGTATATTTAAGGTAACTTAGGATTCTAATTGTATTAGGAATCAACCTTTGTAAGGTAAGTTAGGATTCGTACCATATTAGGAATCAACCTTTGTACAGCTATATATATTGTGAATAATGAAAGAAATTTCCAAGGGAAATTATTCCATCTTTCATGGTATCAAGAGCCTAAACCTAAATTCCTTCTCTTCCTCATTCTCGGCCGAAATTAGCATTTTTTTTTCTGATTTCACAGAAAAAAAAAAAAAAAATTTTTTTTTTTTTGCTTTCCTCCCTTTCTCGGCCAAACCAGAAAATTCCCTTCCCTCGGCAGGCGAAAACCATGTCTTCCCTCACAAATTCCGGTTCATCCACTGGCACACTTGACAACCCCTCTCAACGTTCAGTATCTTCTTTTCATCCGGCATTCGCCGTTAACAACATCAAGAATTTTATCCCTATAATTCTTGACCAAGAAGATCACCAATATTCCATGTGGATGGAACTATTCTACATTCATGCATGTGCATACAACGTGTGCTCGATCATATTGACGAACTGCTTCCTCGTCCCACCGATGTTACAGACTAATCAAGGCGTCGCCTTGACGCCATCGTCAAACAATGGATCTATGGCACCATCTCCAAAGACCTCCAGCACTATCATGAAAATAGGTGCTACTGACGTGAACTTTGGGTCCCGCTAGAAGAAATCTTTCAGACAATAAAAATACTCGGCCGTATATTTGGAAGAGCAATTCAATAATACCCGCCGAGAATTTTAACAACATGTCCGAATATTGTAAGCAAATCAAACTCATAACCGATCAACTATCCAACGTCGGGACTTGTTTCGTAAAACCAAGATGGTGCTTCAACTTGTTGCGTTTACCAAAAGGTGAATATGACACACTCGCAACAATGATTCAACAAGCCGACCATTTCCCAAGTTTCAACAAGGCACGTTCACAACTATTGTTGGAAGAAACTAGACGTGCTAAACAAGAGGAACATAATCAAAAGGCGTTAGCGGATTGACGGATGGCAACACCGCGCCAAGAAGAACCACCATCACAAAGATGTTCAAAGAAGAAATAAGAAGAAGAAGAAGAAGAAGAAGAATGCAAAGAAGAAGAAGAAGAAGAAGAAGAAGAAGAAGAAGAAGAAGAATCGGCAAAGAAGAACAAGAAGAAGAATAAAGAAGAAAGAAGAAATGAAGAATAACAAAGATGCAGAAAGAATAATCGCAAAGAAGAAGCTTCACGCCCGCCCCCGATCGATTGGGGCCAGGCCTACACCACCGTGAACCTTCAATGGCTCGACGACAATTGGTACATGGACACCGAGCCACATCTCACCTCACCCGGCCGCCAGGTAACCTATCTCAACTACGTCGGTTAAAGTGTCCTCAATTTATTACCGCCGGCAATGGTCATCGCATTCCAATCAAGGTTACTGAATACACACACCAAACATCCACACCCGCCTTTCTCCCTAAACCACGTCCTATACACACCTAACATCATTAAAAACTTAATCTCGTTAGAAAATTCACTAGCAATAATTACGTATGCCGTTTAATTTGACCCTTTTGGTTTTTCTCGTGAAAGAACTCAATACGGGAAAATCCTTTCACGCCACAATAGTGTGGGAGACCTCTACCCATTCACTCAATCTTCCATTTGTCGGCCCGCAAGCACCTCATCCCTTGCGGCAATCTCTCCCTCCACTTGGCACAATGCACTTTCGGACACCTGAGACCCGCTTTTACTTTTCTTAGGACTTCTAAGCGTATTCAATGTAATAATGGAAAAATTGCCCAACACTGCTTTTTCTTGTCCACTAGGCAAACATACTCGTCTTCCATTTATGTCATCAAACAGTGTTACTTTTTCTCCCTTTGATATTGTTCATGCCGATTTGTGGACATCTCCGATTGTTAGCTCTTTGGGTCATAAATTCTATCTAGTATTCTTGGATGATTTTTCACATTTTGTCTGGATTTACCCAATGAAATTCAAATCAAGTTTTTACAAAATTCATCGAGTTTCACAAATTCATTAAAACACAATTTGAAAAATCTATCAAATCATTCCAATGTGATAATGGACGTGAATTTAATAACTCGGCATTTCACAATTTCTCGTTCTAAACAAGGCATGGTTTTCCGCTTTTTCTTGTCCCTATACTTCTTCCCAAAACGGAAAGGTGAAAGAATTATACGCACCATCAATAACATGGTCCGCACACTGCTTCATGCACGCTTACCACCGCCTTTTGGGTCTATCTTTGTCAAAATGGTAGAATCCCTTCTTAATATTTTACCAACTAGCACACTCCAAAACAAAACCCTACAGAATCTTATACCGTAGGCGACCATCATATGATCACCTACGTATTTTTGGATGCTTATGCTACCCCAACATAGCCTCCATCGCACCCCACAAACTTGCCCTCGTGACTCTTCCATGTGTCTTCCTTGGTCTATCTCCTAATCATCTGGGCTACTTGTGCTATGACATTGCTACTCGCAAAATCATCGTCTCCGCCACGTTACCTTTAACGAGACAACCTTTCCTTTTTCAAATCTCCGAAAATTTCAGACCACCGATTACATCTTTCTCGATGAACCGAGTTTGTCTCCTGGTCATCCAAAATCTGCATGCAAAGAAGCACTGCTCCGACGACATCGCCGCTTCCAAAGAAGGTTGTCATCTCGACCCTCCCGCAAAGCAATGCTACCACCCACCCAGCTCCCACACCACCTATGCCGCACTGTTGAGTCTAATGCACCACTCACACCGCTCTCACCCAAAGAAATCCAAAGAACTCGCCGAGTCTCCTCGCTTCGCAAAGAACACCGCCGCTAACTGGCCCCGCAGCCTCACCGCTTACCGGCCCCGACCTCCCACCGCAGCCCTCACCGCATGGAGACTCGTGGCACAACACGGGATCTTCAAACCCAAGGTTCACTTCAATCTCTCCACACAAACCTTATCACCCATTCCAAAGAATCCAAAACTAGCTAACCGGACCCCAATTGGAATGCGCGCCATGTGCGAAGAGTTTAACGCTTTAACCAAGCGTAACACTTGGGATTTGGTACCTAGACCACCGGTGATGTGAATGTTATCCCGCCAGATGTGGCTATTTCGTCACAAGTTCGAGACAAGTGGTGACTTAGAGAGGTATAAGGCAAGACTAGTTGCAAATGGCACTAATCGGCGGAGAGGTATTGATTGTGGTGAGACATTGATCCGGTTGTTAAACCGGCCACTATTCGGATCGTTATTCGATATTGCTATGGGCTTGCATTGGTCGATTCATCGCCTTGATGTCAAGAATGCGTTTCTTCATGGGATTTGAAAGAGGCGTGTACATGCATCGACCTCTGGTTTTGTTCATCCGACTCCACGGTTTGTGTGTCGTCTCAGAAAGTCATTGTATGGATTGAAACAGGCCCCCCCGCGCTTGGTATGATCGGTTCGCCAGGTATCTTATGCAAATTGGTTTTGTACGTAGCAGGTGTGAGACCTCTCTCTTCACTTTTCACCGAGGTAGCAAGATCAAGCATATTTGCTATTATATGTCGACGATATTGTTCTTATCGCCTCATCCGACGGGTTGAAGAATGAAATCATTGCTCTACTCAAAATCGAATTTGCTATGACCGACTTGGGGAAGCTAAGTTACTTTTTGGGTATATCGGTGACTAGATCTGCCGCCAATATGTTCCCGTGTCGAAAGTATGCGAAGAGATAGTGTACAGGCCAAGATGACAAATTGTAAAATTATGCCAACTCAGGTGGACTCAAAATCCAAGCTTAGTGCCAATGACGGCGCGCTGGCCGATCCCACTCTATATCTGAGTTCAGCGGTGCTCTTCAAGATCTTACATTCACTAGGCACGATATTGCATATGCCGCTCGGCCAGTGTGTCTGCTCATGCACGACCCCGAGAGTCCCATTTTGCCGCCTCAAACGTATTATCGGATATGTTAAGGGCACACTTGACTTTGGATTACATCTATACCCTCCGCCCCAACCAAATTGCTAGCCTACACGGATGCAGATTGGGCGGGATGCCCGACACACGCCGCTCCACCTCTGGTACCGTGTGTATTTCTTGGGGATAATCTTATCTCATGGTCCGCCAAGCGGCAGCCACGCCGTCTCCGCTCGAAAGTGCCGGGCGAATATCGCGGAGTTGCTAATGTCGCCGCCGAGATCCGCTGGCTCCAAATCTTCTTTGGAGCTCCAGTGTCCATTACGCAAGGCGCCTATAGTTTATTGTGACAACATATCCGCTATCTATATGTCTCATAATCCACCCAACATCAAACTAAGCATATTGAGATGGATATCCACTTTGTGCGAGAAGGTTGCTCGTGGTCAGTCAAAATTTTACATGTGCCTTCCTCGTATCGGTATGTCTGAGATATTTTCACAAAGGGACTACCGCGACAGCTCTTCACCGACTTCCGATCCAGCCTTAGCATTCGGCCTCCTCCCGCTCCGTCTGAGGGGGAATATTAGCGAATATTCTCAGAATATTCGTCGTATATTTTGTAATTATGATAAATGTATATTTAAGGTAACTTAGGATTCTAATTGTATTAGGAATCAACCTTTGTAAGGTAAGTTAGGATTCGTACCATATTAGGAATCAACCTTTGTACAGCTATATATATTGTGAATAATGAAAGAAATTTCCAAGGGAAATTATTCCATCTTTCAAGAAAGATACTGCTGAAAGTTTTGAACTAACCTCATGGGTGATATATGATACTGGTCGTGTATGAACTAGTATTGTCAAAGGTTTGCTCGTCTGTGGTACATTAGTTGACATCAGTTGAATTAGTTTCTCTAGGATATTATATTATATAGTCAGCTGGGAGGAATTTGAAATTGACGTGATATCTCTTTGGAACTTTTGTAGTTGGCTGTTGCTAGTATTAAGATGAATAGACCTGAGTCCGCTTGGGCAGCTCAATTGGTTTCAAGGGGATATTTGGAGCAAAGACCAAGGATCGAATCCCGTCAGCGGCAGTGTGGGGGTTTTTTCTTGAAATAAAGGAGGGCCCCTTGTGCGCAGCGTGGTAGTGGTCTAACCTTTGAAATCAATTGAGTCACCATGATTTACCTCCTTCACAGACCTGTCGGACCGGGGTGTGGGGGCTCCTGGGGTGGGAGATTTCACCTTTTGGAGCAAAGATGAATAGACCTGAGATTGCTGCAAAAGCTGTTGAAGTTGCAGAGAAGCGCATAGCGAGAGACAAGTGGCCAGAATATTATGACACTAAAAAAGCTAGGTTCATAGTGAAACAAGCTCGCCTTTTCCAAACTTGGTCAATAGCTGGATACCTCGTCGCCAAACTTCTCCTTGCCAATCCAAGTGCCGCGAATATTCTAGTTACTCAAAAAGACTCCGAGCTTCTCAATGCCTTTTCTTGTGCTATCAGTTCTAATCCCCGAAGGAAAAAGCGCGGTCCAAAAAGTTCCCAGAAGACCTACATAGTGTGAGATCACCCACAACCCCACAAATGATTGGATGTACAGTTGTTAATTGACTTATATTAGTCATAGCCATTCTTCTATGGCTATTCATTGAGCCAGTCAAAAGTGTATGATAGCTACATATAATTGTTTTGCCTGGTGTTCACAAGCTGAATTTCTATTAACCTTTCAGCTTATATTATAATGTTCTTCTGTAAACAATATACTAACTGCAATCAATATTAAGAAGCTTTCAACCTCGGACGAGTGAGCGTCGTTGATGCCTGAATATGAAATGAATTTTTATGCATTTTATCTCGTAGTTCTCCATATGGAAGTGCCTAAAATTGTTTTTTCATAAATTTTGCTGTTGTACAGAGAGAAGCCTGGAAGAGGCCTTATTTTATACATTTGGACATTTTCAACCAATTCCTACGTAATATTGTAATACGTAAGTTATTCCTTTAACATTGTACTTTGTTGAATCTGCCGAGGAAACAATTGATATAATAAACAAGATTGCAGTATATATTATGCCACAAAGCATGAATAGCATTTAATAATACATCGTCTATTAGAAGGTGCAGTCAATAGTCAAAGTTCTAACTTATCAAAAGACTAGCGAGATGTTGCCGGTGCTGTGCACGGGCCCTACAATAATAACAACATACCCAGTTCACAACGTGTGATTTGAAAAGAGTAAAGTATACACAGAAATTACCTCTATCTTAATAAGTAGAGCGGCTGTTTTCGAGAGACCCTCGGCTCAAGATTATAATTTTGATTTTTTTAATGGTACTTAATGAAGTTATAACTTTAATCTTTTTAATGATACTTACGAAAGTAAACTCACAACATATTTATGTTGATTAAATATTATAAACTAATTAACATTTCAAGAAATTTAGATAAAGGATTAATAAGCAATTTTGAGTGGTATATTTAAAACAACTGAAAACACTATAACAGTGTAAAGAGAATAATGAATTTGTTATCTTTTTTTTAGGAACACATTTGTAAATGAATTTGTTATCTCCAATTAGTAAAGCCAAATGATCTATTACTTGTTATTTGGGTCATACTAATTGAAAAGAAACATAATCAAATACCAGATTATTAATTGTCTCTATTCTAACATACTACCTCTAGCTTCTTGCGGAAGAGACTCGTGACTTGTGGATTTAAAAATTGTATGCCACTTGGCTGCAAAGCATTTGTTGTGTCTTTTGAATAAAAGAGCTAAAATAGTTAAAGATGCAGAAATATTCTCCTAGTATTTACTAACAAGCTACAGTAAGATTCTCTATCAATCAATGAAACCATTTAACAATCAGTTAATTGACGATAATACCCTGGATGCAAGCATGACAATAAAGTCCTGTCTACTTCAGATGTGTCAACTCTCTCACTTCTTATATAGGAGAAAATAGTCAAAGTTCTAAACTACAAAAAAATTGACCAAAGTAGAGAAACCTGAATCATTTGAGCTCTATATAACTTGCAAAACACTAGAAGACAAACAAGTTAAAACATTAGTAACAAGGGATTTGAGATCATATTGAGTGAAGGAAGAACTCCAAATATATTTATTAGCACCCAGTTTTTATAACCGTCTAAATAATTTAATCATAGGATTCAAAAGTTAAAGTGAGAATATGCATAATTTAATCATAGTTAAGTGATAAAAGTTTATGCACAAGAATCAAAATCCACGTCTTGTAAATTTTTTTGGTGTATACCAAGGTAGAGCTAGTGGTCACAATAACTCCCTTTGATAGAAAGTTATACTGTACATATAAAATTAAAATTATTTTTTATGTATATATAGTAGATGTTGAATTCTCTTAATTTTTTATATTTACGTTTGAATTCTTAGAGAAAATTCTATCTCCGCAATCGACGAGTAAGTTTTGTTTTTAAATAAGAACTCTATAGGATGTCATTATGGTCCCCAAGAACAATCTAGGTAAATTGTTTTTAATAAATGTAGCTTTCAATATCCTGTCGCCTAGATGGCTCAGATATACATAATCAAACCATAGTTAATATGCCATCAAATATGTACTAGAAAACTAATCTATACATAGTACCAAATATCATAAACTCTTAAATTATAGATCATATACAGTAATATCAATCTGTCTGGGCCATAACTGGGCCCGCTCCAACAGCCGGCAATACGACCCACAACCATTTTGCCGGCCCAAAAATCTACATTTCTTTGATCCTTCTAACTACCCTTCAAAACAGAATGAAATGGTTTCCTTCTTCCCTCTATTATAACTCACCAAACAATATTTCAACCATCTTTTCACATTCATTCTCCTTCCACCCCCATATTTTCTATTCTTCTCTCTCAAAAACCATGGAAACATCTCCGGTCCACGAGGACGCCAGCTCCTCAGAATCACCAGCTATCAGCTCGACCACGTTAGAGGTGGGAGAAGTTCGTCTTAGCGTAGACACGAAGGTGGAAACAACCATATACAATGTTCATACTTTCATTTCATCCTCCATAAAGCCCCATGCAACATCTAGCGATCCATGTTGGAACGCCATGCGTCGTGTACTCCAGACAGAAGTCTCGGGTTTTAGCCTTGACGATTTTTGCTTCATCCAAAAACTTGGGAGTGGTGACATTGGTTCTGTTTATCTTGTTGAATTGAAGGGTAATAAAGGGTGTTTGTTTGCAGCCAAAGTGATGGATAAAGAGGAATTGGTCAGTAGGAGTAAAGAAGGTAGAGCTAGGACAGAAAGGGAAATATTGGAAATGTTGGATCACCCTTTTTTGCCTACCCTTTACACCACTTTGGACACTGATAAATGGTCTCTTTTGTTGACTGAGTTTTGTCCTGGTGGTGATCTTCATGTTCTCCGACAACGGCTGCCGGAGAAGAGATTTGATGAAGCCGCCGTCCGGTTAGTACTTCTCCTCTACCATTATGTATTTTTTGTTTAACCATCTGTTATCCGAAACCTACTATACCAAACTCACTACAAAAAAGACAAAACTTTGCGACGGGCAACTTCTGTCGTTTAATAAAAAAATTGTCGCTAATTCTATTTAACTACAAATTAGAGATAGATTATCAAAAAATTTCGTTAGTTATGAGATAGATTATCAGAAAATTTCTTTAGTTATGAGATAATTAGCGATAAATTAATGATGATTTACGTAACTACGTGCCACACAGGAGCCGTTTAAATGAAGAAGCCTTCCTATCAAGAGTTTCTCCATTTTCAAGACTTCAAACCTTGAATTTTGATTAAAGTTGGAAGAATTCCATCCATCCGGCCTGTACACTCACTGATAGTTCCTGTAACATTAATTACTCAACTATATTTTTATTACCTAAATGTCTTGATGATTGACGTAGTCAATGTGAATGTTTGTCCAGTTTGCCAATGGGCCACATTGGTAGACTTCTAAGAGAATGTGGGGATATATTTTAATATTAAATGATATTGTTATAAGGTGTCCAACTATTAATTATGCGCTTTCTATTATTAGCTGAAACTTATTGATCATGACTATGAAAATTAATGTAACATGTGAGTTTGTCTATTGATGTAACAGGTTCTACACATCACAAGTGGTGGTTGCTTTAGAGTATCTACACATGATGGGAATAATTTATCGAGATTTAAAGCCTGAAAATGTGCTAGTAAGATCAGATGGTCATATTATGTTAACTGATTTTGATCTCTCATTAAAATGTGATGATTCAACAGTAATGCCTAAACTTGTTCAAGAAAGTAGTCCAAAGCTAAATCATTCAAATGATCAATCCTCCAATAATTCGCCTCCCTATAATTCTTTGTCTTTGTGCATTCTACCCAATTGTATCGTGCCACACGTCTCGTGTTGGTACGCTAAGCACAGGCGAAGAAGAAGAAGAGGAGTGAGTGCTCAGAGACCCATGAAGTTGGTAGCTGAGCCAATCGAGGCTCGATCAATGTCATTTGTTGGGACTCACGAGTACTTGGCCCCCGAAATCGTATCGGGGGAAGGCCATGGAAATGCGGTGGATTGGTGGACACTAGGAATTTTCATGTACGAGTTGCTTTATGGTGTGACACCATTTAGAGGACTTGATAATGAGTTCACCCTTTCGAACATTGTCGCTCGAGCCTTTGAGTTCCCTAAGGAGCCAATGGTCCCAACCATGGCTAAGGACTTGATCACCCAACTTTTGGTCAAGGACCCCACAATGAGGATGGGTTCCATGACGGGGGCTACAACAATCAAACAACATCCATTCTTTGATGGGGTGAATTGGGCACTCTTGAGATGTACAACCCCACCTCATATTCCCCAAAAATTCAACAGTACTAGAGACTTTGTCTCATCTTATGATGATGATTATGTAGATTATTATTAATGATGCTTATAATTTAGAAGTTTAACTTTTGCGCATTGGTATGGTGTCACATGGTATAGTTACTTTTACACCATCATGTTATATGTAACTATTCATACGTACAATTTGATATGATAATTTGCATGATACAATATGAGTTGGAGAGTTGTAACATTTGGTCAGCCGATGCTTGTAAATGTTGTACCTGATACAATTAATGTATCTGCTGTTGTTGGAGAGTTGGTTTACTGAACAAGGACAAATAGATCATAGATAATTTGATGTAACATGTGAAGTTATTGATCGTGTTTTTTACATTATCTATGTAAGCGAAATTCATAAGATATTCTCTTCACTTGATATTCATGAATGGAATTGTATATGCATGCCACCATATTTGGCGTAACAATCATACTAATAAAAAAATTCAGAAAACAACGACATATGTTGTGCTCTAGGATGGCTTTAAATTATAAAACTTACCCGCATCGATACACTCAATTAATAAATAAATGAGACTTATCACATTATTTAATTATAAGTTATTAATACTTAATCATAGTTAACCAAATATTTTGCACATGATCATAATTAATAATGTAAAAATATTCTTACAACTATTTTCGTTATCTTCTAAAGGATAAGTAAATTGACTGTACCTTTTTGATAGTAATAAAACATAAAAAAATAAACTAATAATAATTGAAATGAAATTTAAGAGAGAGAAAAACTTTACTTTCTATATGCTCAAATGATGGCTTTAATATTTTTAAAATCTAACTAAGTATGAGATCTACTCCTACCTACGACTATATGCAAGGTTTTCTGTTCTTTTTATAGTAAATACAAAAGAAAGTTATAGTCTTTTGTCGAAGCTTAATAAACTTAAGTCATCGAATCAGACAAACCAATACCGAAGAGAGAAAATTAAACTTATGCATATTGAATTTAACTAGGTATGATATTGATATAACATTTGAAGAATAATATAAATCAAAATACGAAAAATCGTACTAAATTGATCAAAATAAGTCATATCCCCAGGGTAAATAAGATAACACAAAATTTAATGCATTAAATAAAATGTGTCAAGTTTATAAAAGAGAAAGACGGTTAGGTATTCAACCAAAATAATATGCATATAAGTAGTCTCCTATTTATTAATTAGTAAGGTGACTCCCAAGAGTTGATTAGACACTTAACTAACTTCGTAATAGAATACACTTACCAAATAAGCATTCAAGCAATTGAAATAATTTTTTTTTACAAACACCGTAAATAATTAAATTCATAAATTACGATTTTTTTTCTCTTTTCCTTCTCCCACCCTTTTATGTAATAAAAAAAGTATGTAAATCTGATTTACTTCATTTTATAACAACGTAACTTACCAAATAATATTTTCCTCCTGAATGTAACAATTTACTAATACCCCCTCCCCCGAATTTAACAACTTACTAAAATTTTTCTTAATTTAATAATTTACTAAACCTTTTATTTTAGCAATTATAAAAAAGGAAAAGAAAGAATCATAGAGTACCACGCCTTCTATATATAAATTACTATTCTTTACCAGTTTGCATCCTTAACACAACTCAAATTACAACTAGATAAAGAGAACTCACAACAATAAATAAGGGGAGGGATGAAATCTATGGAATCATCTGATAACTTGTCTGCGCAGATCAATAACAACATGTAAGTATTGAAATCATGGTTCTTCTTTCATTTGCCTATGAAGTCTCAACTCAAATTAATGTTTGTATGCAAAAAAATGATCTTTTTTTGTCCCTACTTTATTCATGTCGATATCATATATAATATGAAAAAAAATCTTTGTTTTCTTTGCCCTTTTGACTTCTTCATTTCTAAGCTTTTGATAATCAAATTATTTTTTTCTTAAAAAGAATAAAACCTCCAAAGAAGACCAACTGGAAGTACGAAGGTTTTGTTTTTTTTATGGATAAAATATAAAACTGATTTGATTATCAAAAGAATTAAAAGTGAAGAAGCGCCAGAAGGGGAAAGAAAACCGAGACTCCTTTTAATGCTATATATGATATGAGCATGAGTGAAATAAGAATTTGAGATCAGAAGATCAAGTTTTGCTTATAAATTTTATTCTGAGTAGAAGCTTCATAGGCGGATGAAAGAAGAAATATGATTACAATACTTTTATGGAATAATTATGCCCTATTTTAGTTAGGATACTAATGCTATCAAAATTAACCTACCTTTTTAAATCTTACAAAAAATGACCTACTCTCTCCTCCTCCTCTCTCTGCACACTCCCTCCTTCTCCCCCTCTCTATCTTCTTCGCCGGACCCTAATCGTCGGCATCCCAATGACGCCACCAGCGGTCGGCACTACCGGAAAAGATAAAGAGAGAGAGTTCGCCGGCCTTCTCTCTCTGCACCCACTCCTTCCTACTCCTCCTCTCTCTAGCGCTCTCTCTATCACGTCTACTCTCTCTTTCTCTGACGATAACGACTTTTTGGTGGCTCAGATCTGGCCGCCTCCTCCGCTGCGGTGGCTCAGATCTAATAAGAAATTACGTAGATATAGATCTATCCTTGTTAGGTCTAGATCTATCAGAATACTCATCGAGGTGGTGGTGGAGTAGTCGGTGGTGGAGCGCAGGTGACGGTGGTGGGGTCGCCGGAGGTGGTTGAGGTTGGCGATGGGAAAATCGATAAGGGAAGGAGTAGTGGGTGTATAATAATGTATAAGATTGTATAATAGTGTATATGAGTGTATATAGGTGTATTGAGTGTATATGTGAATATGGTGTTTATGTATATAATGTTAAAGCTAGTTAATTAATAAAGCTAGCTAAATTGGTGTGAATGAGAAATGGAGGGAAAATGAATTTTTTTCTCTTTTCTGGAAAAAAGGCAAAGGCCTTTCCGAACAGTCACCAACCTATTCCGAAGAGGCACATTCGAGGCTATATAAACTGAGGCAATGCCTCATTTTTAATACACTGAAATTTTTTTCCTGCATCTGAAAATTCTGCATTCTTTTCACAAATAAAACTATCGAGTCTTACTCTGTTTCGTTGCCAACTTTGAGTTCGTCGAAGTCGAAGGCGTTTGATGTACCGCTACTCCTGCGACAGGTATATCCGTTTTATCATGAGAGGAAGTAATCCATAACCTCGGGTACAGTGAGGGGATTAAATTCCTTAAGGACACACAGTGAATTCTGTGGTCTCGGATATTTTCTTACTTCTGCATTATTTTTCCAGTTTCTATTTTTTCTGGTTTTGGTTTTTTTCATTTTTTTTTTATTTTTTGAACACAGGGTAGATAACAAGCTTAAGGAATTTAATAATTATTTATGTGTTCACTTGTTCTTGTTTAACAATTACAGAACGTTGTCAGGAAAAAAAACGTGTATGTTTGTTGTTTCGGTGTAACAAACTTATATGTTGTTTGGAGACTAAAATCTTCGGATTTTCTACTCTGGTTGAGATTAAAGTTTTCATAACTTTCTACTCATTTGGGTACTTGATTTGAAGATATAAAAACTTCATCAAGTATACAACATACAATTTACTGCATTACGTTTCAAGTATTTTAAATCTATTTGTGTAACCTTTATTCGGTTTGAAGAAATAAAATCTTCACCGTTGTGTATTATATTTGTTGCTGTCAAAACTGAATCGGTTCGAAGTCTTCACCGTTTATTAAACTTTTTATGTTGCTTCGTTTGCGACAGAAATGGGAGACATCACTCCAAATTTGAATGCTACTCCACCAGCCCCCATGGTTGGTTCTACGAGCAATGATGCGTCCTCCAGTCGTACTGCACCAGCACCGGCTCCGGCAGAGAAGCCTGGAAAATTCACCGGAATTGATTTCAAACGATGGCAACAAAAGATGTTCTTCTATTTAACTACTTTAAACCTCCAAAAGTTTATTAAGGAGGTCGTTCCGGTTTTGCCGGAATCAACACCTGAGAATAAACGTTTTGTTGTAACTGAGGCATGGAAGCACTCAGATTTTTTGTGCAAGAATTATATTCTTAGCGGACTGGAGGATGATCTTTAAAACGTCTATAGTAATGTGGAAACATCAAAAGAACTATGTGATGCGTTGGAAAAGAAATATAAAACAAAAGATGCTGGATTAAAGAAGTTTATCGCTGCCAAGTTTCTGTACTACAAAATGGTAGATGGCAAGTCTGTTGTTACTCAAGTTCAAGAGTTGCAGGTTATCATCCACGATCTACTCGCTGAAGGTTTGGTGATTAGTGGGGCGTTTTAAGTTGCGGCAGTAATAGAAAAGCTGTCTCCTTCATGGAAGGACTTCAAAAATTACTTGAAACACAAGCGAAAGGAGATGACAATGGAAGATCTCATCGTCCGGTTGAGAATCGAGAAAGATAACAAGGCAGCGGAGAAGAAGGCAAATGGGAGATCAACCATAGGGGGAGCACATATTGTTGAAACTGCCCCAACTAATCTGAAAAAGAGGAAAAATGCATCGGGACCAAGGAGTTATCCCAACAAGAAGTAATTCAAGGGAAACTGCCACAATTGTGAAAAAATCGGACACAAAGTTGCAGACTGTCGTGCTCCGAAAAAGGAAAAGAAGAAGGGTCAGGCTAATATGGTTGAAACAAACGAGGAAGTTGATGACTTGTGCGCTATGTTGTTTGAGTGCAACCTAGTGGGAAATCCGAAAGAGTGGTGGATTGACTCTGGCGCCACTCGCCACATTTGTGCTGTTAGAGAAGCCTTTGCTTCATATGCTCCCGCCGGGCCCGACGAGACCATATATATGGGAAATTCTGCAACGGCCAAAATTGAAGGTTATGAAAGATACTCATCAAGATGACATCGGCAAGGTGGTGACTCTCAACAACATCTGTCATGTTCACGAAATTAGGAAAAATCTAGTATCTACCTGGGACTTCTAGTAAAAAATGGTTTTAAGTGTGTTTTTGTTTCTGACAAGGTTGTAATAAGTAAGAACGAGATGTACATAGGAAAAGGTTACCTCACAGAGGGCCTTTTCAAACTGAATGTAATGGTCGTTGCCAATAATAATAAAGTTTCTGCTTCGTCTTACTTACTTGAGTCAAATAATTTATGGCATTCACGTTTAGGACATGTCAATTATAGAACCTTGCGAAAAATGATTAGTTTGGAAGTATTGCCTAAGTTTGAATGCAATCAATCAAAATGTCAAATCTGTGTTGAGTCTAAGTATGTTAAACATCCTTATAAATCAGTTGAAAGGAATTCAAGTCCTTTAGACTTAATCCATACAGATATTTGTGACATGAAGTCAATCCCATCTCGCGGTGGAAAGAAGTATTTCATAACTTTTATTGACGATAGTACGTGGTATTGCTACATTTATTTACTTAATAGTAAAGATGAAACAATTGAAGCATTCAGGCAATACAAAACTGAAGTTGAGACTAAACTTAACAAAAAGATTAAAATGATAAGGAGTGATAGGGGCGGTGAATATGAATCTCCTTTTGAACAAATATGTTTGGAATATGACATTATTCATCAAACAACTGCCCCTTATTCGCCACAATCAAAAGGAATTGCGGAAAGGAAAAATAGAACCCTGAAAGAAATGATGAATGCCCTGCTAATAAGTTCTGGTTTACCCCAGAACTTTTTACTGACTTGGCAAGTTATGTGGATTTCACATCAAAGAAGCGCGTGAAAAGATCAAAAATCAGTTTTTTGTTTCCTTCTTGTTCTTCTTCATTTTGTTTATTATTTTTTATTTCATTCTTCTTCTTCATTATTTTTTTCAACCATCTTCCTACCATCACCAAGATCATCGTCGCCAATATCACTACCGAAAAAAATATCAATTACATTTTAAATTAAACTCAATTTCTTGCGCACTCTCTCCAAGTAAAAAGAAAAAAGAAAATCAAAGGAGCTCATTGAAACGCCATTAATGTGTTCTTTATAAATCTTAAAGGTTTAAAATTGATTACTTTATTTATAAAAAATTGAAAATTAATGTTGGGGTTGTCTTCATATCTTCGTGGGGAATTCTTATTTGAAGTTATAACAAATTTGAAAGATTTTTTTTTTAAATTTTGGATAAAATTATAGTTGGAACAAGAACACACATGAAGATGGTGAAGAACACCAACAACATGATTTCCAGATTTTTTTGTTAGTAATGTTTTTTTTTTGTGTGCGTGTTAATAATGTGTAGGGTTTAGAAAGTAGATTTTTCTTTTCTTTTATGAAATATTAGTGTTTACTAAAAAAATATTTTTAAAATTATTATGGAATCCAATGAGACATGTCGCAATTTAATTTTTCATTTACCACGTAATTATCGAGTGTGTTATACATTACATATTTGACTGATTGTGCGAAAATGTTTAAATGACACAATCGGGTCCTACCTCAGATATCTAAATGTAACAAAGTTTAGTTAATGTGTCTATGTAAAAGATGTTGTCTACCTCAGGAGGCTCCCGATGGATTCTGCCTTAAAAAAGATAGGTAACTGATAAAACATAATTATTAAATAACAAAGAAAAATGAGAAGAAAAAAAGGTACAATGTGATCTAGCCAAATCGATTGATACATAAAGTGAGCCTTTTCTTCATTATTTAATGATGGACTTAATGATATGATACAATAAAATTTAAATAATAATATCAAAACAAATATTATATTTAAAGTAATAATAGGATGCAACATAATTGGTAACCATCATCTAAACAAGTTATAATATAATGGACGGATATACAATCCATACTCTCCTCCCTTCCACCATTATCCTTTGTATGGAATCCTCAAAGTTAAATCAATGATTCAGTAAACTAGGTAGATATTCCCTTAATTGCCTTATCATGACGTGTCATATTTTTTTCTTATTAAAAAAAAGATCTTAAATATCTGAAGTTTCTTTTCGTATATTAAATGAATGATCTGATCTGCAAGACCAAACAATAATAACAACATATCTAGAGTAGTCCCACAATTAGTGGGGTCTAGGAAGGTTAGGTTGTACAAAGACCTTACCTCTATCTTTGTGGGGTAGAGAGACTGTTCTAGTAGACCCTCGGCTCGAATAAAAGATATGGATGTGACAATAAATATCAATATAAAAAGCATGGTATCAAGAAAAATGTAATGACCCGTCTGGTCATTTTTAGCTAAAGACCATTATTTGCTTGTTTGACCCTTCCCATAGTCTCTATGTGGGTTTGTGATGCGAGGGATGGTGACACGTATCCTGAGGTTCATTTATATGAGTTTCGGATGCAAACCCAAAGTGTAGAAACTTAGAGTTGATTAGTTTGACTCAAAGTTGACTTTTGTCTAAATGGGTTCGTTTCTAGTTTTCGTCGCTTTCGGTAGTTCCAGAGGGTCATTGGTTCGCTTCCCGAGGTAATCAGACGTGTTTGGTGGCTTTATTTGTGAAATTTGGGTTATTGGTTTTCCCAGACGATTCTTTAGAAAAATACGCCTTAGCTCGGTTATTCATAAAATCTGAAGGTACAAGCGAGTTCTTAGCACTGATTACCATAGACGAGCATATTCGGTTTGTGTTCGGGGAGTCTCGAGAGTATTTCGGGTGTTGGTTGGAAGTTTGGACTGTTTTTCCATTCTGGTGTTTGGTGTCCGCTCCGACTGAACCTGCTTCAGCTCCGGCGTGTCCGCCTTGGCAAGATGGTGGCCCATTGAAGCAAAATCTTTGGAATTGTGGATTTCCGCCCTGGTGGAGGGTATGTCCGCAGGAGCGAGTCCGCTCCTGGGGAGTCGAGCTCGCCATGGCGCTGAGGCGAGGTGTCAAGTGACACTGCCTCGACGGGGATTTTTTCAGCCGCAGCAGGTTTGCTCCAGCGGAGTCAATTCTAATGGGGCGCAAACACTATTAAGGTGTCATATATATTTTTTAGTTCAAAATTCTATTTCACCAAATAGCAAATCTCGAGACCAGCACCACCTTGGAGTATTTTCAGATTCCTAGGAACAAATTCAACCTTTGGGTAAGAGTTTCTTTCATTTATTGGCTTAAGTTTATGATTCTAAGTTCATTAATGGTGATGTGGTGTGTTATTAAATTGGGGGAAAATGATTGTAAGCTTCTATGAGAATAAGAGAGCTATGCTATTGATTGTAATGGGAGTTTATAGATCAAATTGTGTTAATACCCTGAATTAGGATTGGATTATATTAGATTGTCATGTTATAAGTCTTAATTTGGTTGTAGAAACCTATTTCCAATTGGGTGTAATTTCTAGAATTTAAATTAGGGCTTTTGATTATTGTTCAATTGAGGGTTCAAATGTGTATAGATTTCCAATTAACTTAGGAATATGATTACCTAGTACGTAATAATAGTTTTTGAGTATTAAAGTTTGAGTCTCGGTGAAGTGGGTCCGGGGTCAATATTTGCGGTCTTGCTTTGTTAAGGGTTATGTCCTTATTTTATGTAAGTATTATATATTAACAGATAGTGTATATACCTGGATAGACTTAAAATGTCTCGAGGTGCAAAAGAAGGGCAAGACTATCACTGAGGCTTGATCGTGTAGCACACCTGCTCGGCTTTGAGGTAGGCTACACTTTAGTTTTTCGAGACTTCGATAGAATCGCGTAATTCGTTATAAATATTAAAGGGTATTGGGTGTGTTTGGAGGTCCCACTCTGGCGGTTGTGATGAACGTATGAGTGGGTACCGATGTTGAACTGTTATAATGAGATGATTTGGAGAATCAGTCTTATACTGGTTCCAATTGCTGATTATTTGGGCTTGTCGCCATATGTGGGCTTGTCACCATAGTTGATTGACTTGTTTACTCATCACACATGCTTTCGATATGATATCCTGATTGGTACTTGGATTGTATATGTGTATTGAATTCCTGAAGGCATATGATATTTCATCTCTATATTTGTTGCATCTCATCATATCATGATTCTTGCCTTATTTATGTCATTTGTATTTATACACTCATGGTTCTACATAGATTGATATTGGAGTGGTATGACTATGCTGTGGGTCCAAGGGACCGGGAAAAGGTTATAACAGTATTGAGATTATGGCTACACTGATATCATATTGATACACAGGGATCGGAGTTGCACGCATGCAACAAGATATTATTTGAGCCAAGAGTTGGGCTCCGTGATCCGATGAGTTATTCTGGAGCGAAGGGGTATATGGACTTTGTGGGTCCTCCACGAGTCACTTTTATATGACAAACCCCTGTAAAGTGTGTATATCAGTTGATGAATAGGTATCTGACATATGCATTGCATTCATATCCTACATATATATGCCATATAATTGATTACTTGTGAATTGACTTGTATTTGAAGTGATTATTGATGAATTGACTAAGTTCTGCAACATGAAAGGATTGTACTTGTTCTTGATACTTGAGTTGTGTAGAACTCCTTGGAATGGAATAATGGAAGTAAATACGGACTAGTATTGAATTAAGGAAACACGTGACCTCTGTGAATTATTATGTGGATTGTGTGACTTGGATTATTAGACTATGTAGTATAGTATTACTTGGTGTCAACTTGGTATTTATCTCTGATTATGTACTTCCGACATTGTCGGCCTATGATGTCTAAGCTTAGAGTTTGTGTTATTCCTCCTTCGTATGTATTCATTTGGTAATTTGTTTCACTTGAGTTATCTACTATTTCTTTCCCTTTATCCATTAGTTAACTTGTCAATATACTTGTACTGTTCTACTGTAACATCATTTAAACAAAATTAAAATGAATAAACATCCGTCGTTTGTACAAATTAATAGACTAAATAAGACAAAATGGTTATGTAAAGAATTAAGGTATCTCTTGATAAAAAATAGAAACCAAAATGAATTAATAATAAAATATCAAAATGAACTATTAGTAAAAAGAAAAGAATCATTATCAATAGAAGAACTAAATGACATGGTAAATAATAATCTAAGAGCTTATAGAGAACTACTAAGATTACGCAGTGAAATATACATGCAAGACCATTTTATAGCAGATTTAAATACGGACTTATGGATGACTACAAGTCATTATGGATAAAGATAAACTAAGACAACTTCAAGAAATAGTTGAAAAACCCTTTACCTATAATAGAAATATAAACCAACATACAGTAAGTTGCAGAATGAGTATAAATCTTATAAGAGATAGAGATCAACGTTTACAAGTATATTCCCAACAAATAAATGAACAAGAAAATACTATTACAACTCTAAGAAATATGATAGCACTAAAAGATGAAAGATTAAGACAAAAAGAAGAAGAAAATATGAAACTGAGAGAAGAAAAGTTGAGAGAAATAATCAGAAGAGACAATGAAATAAAAGACCAAAAAGATGTTATAGTAGAACAATATAAGTACATTAACAGGTTAATTAATGGATAAAGGAAAAGAAATAGTAGATAACTCAAATGAAACATACTACGAGATGAATGCATATGAAGGAGGAATAACACAAACCTTAAGCTTTAAACCTGAAATATATAAAAAAATACAAGATGAAAAAGAAGAACTGTCAACTAAGAAAATATTTAAAACAAAATGGTTTGAAAGAAATAAAGAAGTAAGACATATAGCACAAAAATATGAAAATATAATAGACACAACTAGTGTAAATGGTAGAGCAAAAATAAATTTAATAACAGATGAAATAATAAAAAGAGAATTAACAAAATTATCTATTAAAGAAGCTAAAAAATATAGAAATATATACTTTGGAGGAGTAGAATTTACTATAAAAGCATATTTTCATAAAATATAGACACACCCATACAAATATACATACTAGATGATAGAATATTAGGAAATTTACAAGATGTTTTAATATTAGTAATAAAAGAAAATTTAATATGTCAAAACTAAAATTCACAGTACAACCATATTTCAGTATTTCATTAAAAGACGAACATAAAGACTTAGCCCTAACACTATATTATAAACTAGATGGAATAAATATGCCACCAGGTAGTAAAGTTATAAGTATTGAAACAAAGATGATATATGCCTTAACAGGAAACCATCATGTAAAGAAACAACATGAAATGAATATCTTAGTACCAAAGATGTATCAAGAAATATTAGAACAAATAGAACACAAGGAAAATTCTAAAAGAACCATACTAGAAGAAATACATATGGATTTTTGTACTAGAACCATAACACCATTACAAAAGGTAAGACTACAAATAGAAGGATCTAGACTAAGTATTAAAAAAGAATCAATATCAAGACAAACTAGCCTAAGAATTATGCAACCCAGAATATTAGACCTAATAAATATACCCAGTAATAGATTGAGAATTAAAGTAATAATATTGAATGGTATAATAACAACTGATTGTATAGCTGAAATAAATACAGGAGCTCTTAAAAGTTTTATACATATAAGTAAAATTAACGAAAAAGACTGTAATCTAATAGAACCACAAACTTGTAATTATCCTAAAAATTAAAGAGAAATAATAATAACCAAAAGTATTAATTTAAAATTCAAGATCCAAGATCTACAATATAAAATAAATACAGGAATAATATAATATGATAGTTTTAATGAATTATTATTAGGAAGTGACTTTTTAACCATGATAGATTATATAATTAATAATGAAGGAATTGAAGTAAATGATCAAGGAAAAACAAGATTTATAAATAAAATATGAATATCCAGGGAAAGATACAAAAGAAAAAACAAAAATTAAGAATAATAAATACAGTTTTATCAGAAGAAATATTATCCCAACTTAAATACCTAGAATACAGTGCAAAAGAAATAAAATTAGAAGATGAGATAAAACAACTAGAGAAACAATGTAATAAATTTGATAAAATATGGATAGATATGGGAAACGGATGGAAGAAAAGAATAAATAATCATGAGTAACCCTAACGAAAAAGTAATTCGATAGGGAACGAAATAATAGTAAAAGAACAGATAAAAAATACCCTAATAATAATGGATGAAATGAGAGAAAACGAGACACAAATGCAAAATTAATAAGAGAAGAATTAACAAAATTATGGAGTGTAACTGAAGTACCAACGTTTAAAAAAATATTAGAACAACTTAATGTGTTAGTAGCACATATAAATAAAGGAAAACAAATAATAGGAGAAGATGAACCTAGTACAAGCCAGGAAAAAACAATTGAAAAAATAATAGATACTACAACTACACAACCAGAATTAGTACCAATAGATGCACGGAGAAGAAGTAAAGAACCTATAATGGTAGATATTAGTAAAATAAAATCTAAATTATCAGAATCAGTAGAAAAAACATTAGATAACTTGGCAATATTAAATAAAAAGGGATAATTTTAATGGAAAATCAAGAACATAGTGTAATTACATTTCTTAAAAACCATGGAAAAGATATCATAGAAAAAGAAAGATACAAGTGTGAATCAATAAAAAAGAAAGACTCTAAAAACACACCAGATACTAATAAAAAAGGCAAATATATATATATATATATATATATATATATATATATATTTAACTGACACAGAAAAAATTAAATACTTACACCTAAAATTAGAAAAACAGGAACAACAAACATTAGAATTACAAAAAGAAAATACAAAATTAAAATCACATAATAATGAAAAATGACTGAGTAAATATAAAAAATATAAACATAAGTTTAAAGATACAAAGAAAATGCTAAAATAAACAAAAATAGAATTAAAACACACAAAAAAGAATTAAATCAAGTAAACAAGAAATGGAGGAGTTAAAAGAAGAGTTAAGTATTCTAAAAGAACAATTAATAAGGTTAAAAAGAAAAAAAGAAAGTAAAAAATATATATAAAACAAGTGATGAAAGTACTACCAGTAGTGAAAAAACTAACAAAGATATAAATAGTAATACAGAAAATGAGTTAGCTAACCAAGGAAAATAAGTAGCAAAATTTATAGAAGAAATGGAAGAAGAAGAGTCAGAAAACTCAGAATGAGTAAAGGAAAATAATCAGATAATACAAGCTTTAGAAAATTTGAAAAATGTAAATGCAATCATAGAAGAAGAACCTGAAAGCGATGTAGAAGATGAATTTAACAGACCTATAGAAACAGAAATAGAAACAAATGATATAGTAAATGAAGATACTAATGATTATCCTGAAGAAGAACTAATAGACCCTAATTTAGAAATAATAATAAGAAGACGTACTAGATTACCAGAACATATACAAGTAGGACAACAAGCTGAATTTAAAGAATTTATAGGATCAATGTCACAAGGTGTAAACTTTAATGGATACTTCCTAGATTTAGATAATGGTTATGATGAACAAGAAATAGGTAGAAGAATAAATGATTGAAATCTTGGAATGTATATAGCATTAATGAACTCTACCCACACTGATAACCTGAATTACATTTATGACTTAATATCTAAAACTTTAATTGGAAAAGTAGCATATTGGATGGAGTCTATAGCATACCAATTAAGAGGAGAAATATTTAGTCATGCAAGAGATTGAAAATCTATGTTAATGATATTTGATATTGTATTAAAAAGAGAATTTTTAGGAGAAAAATGGTTAGTAGGACGAGAAAATGTATTTGCAGAAAGAAAAATTGAAATTATAATGAATTTAAATAACATGAAATGCTGTAAAATTAAATAAATTACCAGAATATACTATAAGTTTTAGTAAATTCTTTTATGAAGCAAGGTTTTTACCACAAGAAGGTGTAATATATCAACAACTTTATTATGATCACTTACCAACACTATACAATACTGAAGTATCAAAAGAATATATCCAACTAGAATCAAGAGAAAACACATTAGGAGAAAGGATAAGAGTACTAAGAGCATACTTAATGCAAAAATGTGAAGAATATAGAATGCAACAAAAAATTTAAAAAGATAAGAAATTAGGATTAAGAGAAATATGTGGATTTACGGAAAGAAGACTAGTATTTGGATGTGATGATAAAAGAAGAGAAAGAAATATAGAAAAAAGAAACATAAGTTTACTCATAAGAAGAGATATCAAAAACATAATAATTACAATAAATCATATTACAAACCTTACAGGAAAAAGCGATTTAAAAATATAGAAATACTCCTGAGACCAGAAAAAAATTTAGACACAAAATAAAATTTAGGAAAAGAAAGTTTATAAAACCCTTAGAAGAAAAACCTAGAGAATGTAAATGTTGGAATTGTAATGAAAAATGACATTATGCTAATAAATGCCCGAAGCTAAAGAAAAAGGTGTAAAATATATAAATACAACACAATTTATTATGAATCTACAATAGATAAAAGAAGATAATAATAAATGGTATGATTATGAAGATTTTTATGTTAGTCAAACTGAAGATGAAGGTGATATAGAACCAGAAAATATTAACTTTATTAACCAAAACTCAGATAGTGAGCAGCTCAGAATAATATGGAATTGCAAGAAAGAAAAAGAAAAATGTTAGAAGAAAGAGATTACTGGATACAATGTGAAAGGGAATATGCCTACAAAGTTAGTACAGTTACTGATGGGACAGGATATAAATATTATCACGATAGATACAAAAAAGTAACTAAGGAACTTAATAGAATAAGGGAAAAATCGAATGAAATAACATGGAAAGAAATCAAAATGATGGATAATACAATGAAAGAAATAGAAATACAAGGTATTGGACGACCTAATTAAATGACAGCAATCTATATTGAAGCTCATATAGAATATAAGCCTAATAAGATGATAAAACAAAAAATATTTATAGACAGTGGAGCAGACTCATGTCTAGTGAGAAAATAGCTATTAGAATTACATAGGTGGAAGAGATCTAAGACTCATAGAACAAGAGTATCAGGATTTAATGAACAAATGAAAGAATTAGATGTAATAGAAGAAAATATGAGAATAATGTTAAATAAAATAATATTTAGATTACCGATAATATATCAAGAAGATCATATGAAACAACAGGTATTATTAGGAAATAATTTCTTAGATTTCTTTAAAACACAAGTTATAAATAATAATACTTTTAGTTTACAAACGCCTTGTAATAAATGGATTATATTAAAAAGAATATTACCAATACAAACATTAAGATTGTGTAATATAAGAAGATAGGAAAACTAACCTACAACTATTAAAAGAAAAATATCTTAATATATTGAAAATGAATTTTGGAGAAAATCCAATACAACTATGGGAAAAAGAAAAGATATACGCTGAAATCAAATTGATAAATCCGAATGATACAATTAGATCTAAACTTGTTAGATATAGTCCAACAAATCAAAAAGAGTTTGAAACCCAAATAAAAGAATTATTAGAATTAAAAATGATACAAGAAAGTAAAAGCCTACACAGTAGCCCATCCTTTTTAGTAAGAAAACATAGTGAACAAAAAAGAGAAAAGGCTAGAATGGTAATTGATTATAGAAATTTAAATAAAAAGATAATATTTGATGGATATTTTTTACCATATAAAAGAAACCTTATTAACAAATTAGGAGGGAAAAAATGGTTTAGTAAATTTTATTGTAAAAGTGAATTTTGACAAATTAAATTAACAAAAGAATCAAAACATTTAACAACCTTTAATGCCCCTCAAAGACCCTATGAATGGAATGTACTACCATTTGAATTAAAAAATGCACCACAAATATTTCAAAGGAGAATGGACCAAGTGTTCAGAAAATAAACAAAATTTTGTATAGTATATGTTGATGACATATTAATATATAGTGATGATTTGGAAGACCATATAAAACATCTATAAAAAATTATAAAAATTGTGAAACAACATGGAATATTATTATCTGAAAGGAAATCTAAAATCTTCAAAAATAGTATCGAATATTTAGGATACATTATAGATAAAGAAGGATTACAATTGCAAGAACATGTTGTAACAAAAATAAAGAATTTTAAAGAAAAACTAGAAAATAAAAAAGAAGTACAACAATTTCTAGGAGTAGTAAATTATGCTTCAGACCATCTAAAATATTTACCACTATTAAGAAAATCATTGCAAGATTTAACCAATAAAAATATAACATTTGAATGGATAGAAGAACATACTAAAGATATAAATAAAATCAAGAAAAAAGTAAAATATTTACCAAAACATAGAATACCAACGGAACAAAATCAACTGGAACTTTTTACTGATGCTAGTGATATAGGATGGGGAGCAGTCATCATAGCTTATGAAAAAAATGATATAGATAAAGAAAAACCTTTGATATGTGGATACGGAGGTGGAACATGGAAACCAAATGAGAAAAATTATCATATTAATGAAAACGAATTATTAGCTATAAAATTTGGAATAAAAAATTTCATTATCACTTATTAACAGTAAAAATTGTGGTTAGAACTGATAATACTCAGGTGAAATCATTTATAACTAATAAGATAGATCCTTTACCAGAACTTAATAAAAGAAGAAAATGACAATCATTCTTTTATTGTTATGATTTTATTGTTAAAAATATCTCTGGAACTAAGAATATTTTAGCTGATTTTCTTAGCAGGTACAACAATGTCAGTCAATAGTGACAATCTAGAAGACTATATTACCAATGTGGTAGAAGTCATTACCCAAAACCATGAAATCATTATTACCAAATTACAAGAAAATACTCATCTAGTAAACCAACTTAAAGAGGCAGTACAAGATTTACAAACCCTAAAAACCTTGAAATCTCCTAAACCTACTAAAGAAAAACCAAATATTCCTACTACACTCCCAAAAATCTTTGCATCTAAACTTGCAACCATGCATCTACTACACCATCTTCATCTTCTCAGTTATCATCTTCATCTTCTCAGATATCAGCAACGATAACAATGAGTGATAAATTAAAGCATAAACCTGACTATATTACTGCTTATGAACAAATTAATAGATTTTATGATTATAAATCTAAACCCAATATTTTGCGAAGTGCTAAATTAAGTAAATACCCAAGATATTTATGTAGTAAAATTGCGAACCCTGATATAGTAGTAAATTTTTTTATTGATAAAATAATAGTGGATGAAACTATGTATAATATTTTAAAATTTTCTAGTATTATTGTATAATCCACTAAAGCCATGATGAATTCATTTGGAAAAGGTATATACGGTACACAACTATTTGATGCTTCAACAGACCTAACAGGTAAATCTATTGTAATTTGTCAACTATTTAAAACGGGGAAAAATAATAATATCAGTGGAGATGATGAAAATCTAAAAATGAAGATACCATGTACTTTGGAAAAATTTCAAGAATGACTTAGTACAAAATGGGCTATTGGATTATTAACCTTGAAATCCAAGATAGAGGACATGTTAAGAGACAAAAAGGCATGCATTATTGGAACCAAGAAAGGTGGAGATGTGGAAGAATTAATTACATTATATTAGAACAATGATATATTATCACAAGACCTATTGAACTTACTAATATGCATGATAGAATTATGAATCTGAAGCATGGACATGCTAAAGAAACTCTGGACCAATATTAAGCATTAACAAGCCAGAGAAGAAGGCATGTGATCAATACTAAACATGTTATCACTTCTACAGATACTACTATGAAAAGAGAAGGATCTTCTAATGCTTTTGCATGATACGGCCCAATGTAGTTTAACTACAACAAGCCACAATGTAATACTTTGATACGGCCCAAATGTAGTCTAACTATAGTAAGCCCATATATTACCCATATTACTATCAAGGAATCATCCAGATGCAACAAACCAGATATTCGAGAAAAATATGGCAAGATAAGCTGACAAAGACAGATAAAGATAGCTGACACCAATGGAAAAAAAGGCAGTTGAAAAATTATTTGTGGAAAAAATGACAGTGGTCCCAACAATTATAAAAGTCGTCGGACCCATGAAGATGACAAGTTGAAAAAATCACAACAAGACAAAAGCAATTCTCTGCAAAGATGAAATCATTTTCTACAAAGATGAAGGGACAAGGCGTTATACAACTTTTGACAAAGTGCAATCAAAACCTATAGAATTTATGATTTTTTAAAGCATTTGTTATTTTGTAATAATGTAGGAGGCAACCGAAAAATCAGGCAGCCAGTTTACCAGTTGAGGTTATCTATATAAAGAGCCTCATTGTAACATTTAAAATCAACTTTTGAAATACAAGAACTTCTATCTTTTGAATATTTTTTCCTATGCTTAGCTAAAACACTCTCTTAGTCTATAATCCATATCAATAACAATATCATAATATCAGAGAAAAAATACTTTGAAAGTTTATATTTAGAACCATATTAGTCCAAAGACCCTTATCTCTAAAGGATTTTTAGGATCTTTTCATCATCTAGTAACCCTAAAGAGGGTAGGAATCTAGATGGTAGTTTATTCAAGTTATTAACAAAGTCTATCAAATAACAAACATGTAGTGTTGAAGCGGTTATTATTAGCTCAGAATTCATTTTTTAAATAAAAGTCTATAACCTTCAACCAATTTCAACATCATAATTGCAGACTACATTTATCAAGATTATAATTAAAAACACATAGTCTAAAAATCAAACCTCTTATAAATTTTTTAGGTCACTAGAATGCTCACTCACCCTGACTCTTGACTCCCTTTTTTCTTCATTGATAACGGGATAAATGGCCTAGGTGCTAGGAGACTCAACATACTTTTCCTAAAAATCCTTTAGAGATGAGGGTCTTTGGACTAATATGGTTCTAAATATAAACTTTCAAAGTGTTTTTTATATGGTGTTATGATATTGTTATTGATATGGATTATAGTCTAAGAGAGTGTTTTAGCTAAGCATGAGAGAAAATATTCAAAAGATAGAAGTTCTTGTATTTCAAAAGTTGGTTTTAAATGTTACAATGAGGCTCTTTATATAGATAACATCAACTGGTAAGCTGGCTACCTGATTTCTCAGTTGCCAGCTACATTATTACAAAATGACAAATTCTTTAAAAAGTCAAAAATTCTACAGGTTTTGATTCCAACTTTGTCAAAAATTGTATAGTGCCTTGTCCCTTCATCTTTGTAGAAAATGATTTCATCTTTGCAAAGAATTGCTTTTGTCTTGTTGTGATTTTTTCAACTTGTCATATTCATGGGTCCGACGACTTTTATAATTGTTGGGACCACTGCCATTTTTTCCACAAATAAATTTTCAGCTGCCTTTTTTTTCCATTGGTGTCAGCTATCTTTATCTGTCTTTGTCAGCTTATCTTGCCATATTTTTCTCGAATATCTGGTTTGTTGCATCTGGATGATTCCTTGATAGTAATATGGGTAATATGGGCTTACTATAGTTAGATTACATTTGGGCCGTATCAAAGTATTACATTGTGGCTTGTTGTAGTTAAACTACATTGGGTCGTATCATGCAAAAGCATTAGAGGATCCTTCTCTTTTCATAGTAGTATCTGTAGAAGTGATAACATGTTTAGTATTGATCACATGCCTTCTTCTCTGGCTTGTTAATGCTTGATATTGGTCCAGAGTTTCTTTAGCATGTCCATGCTTCAGATTCATAATTCTATCATGCATATTAGTAAGTTCAATAGGTCTTGTGATAATATATCATTGTTCTAATATAATGTAATTAATTCTTCCACATCTCCACCTTTCTTGGTTCCAATAATGCATGCCTTTTTGTCTCTTAACATGTCCTCTATCTTGGATTTCAAGGTTATAATCCAATAGCCCTTTTTGCACTGAGCCATTCTTGGAATTTTTCCAAAGTACATGGTATCTTCATTTTTAGATTTTCATCATCTCCGCTGATATTACTATTTTTTGCTTATTTAAATAGTTGACAAATTACAATAGGTTTACTTGCCAGGTCTGTTGATGCACATACAAACCCAACGACTAGCTTGAGACGGCATGGTTAAGTTCAAGCAGTTGATCCCCAACTATCAGGGTGAGGATGCCTTCTCCAGCATGCCCTGGATTGCTTATATCTTTTATCGTCTTTATATTTGACCTAGAGACATGTCTTCAAACTTTAACATTATGTACTCGATTTTGCACTTGATGCCATTGATTTTTAGACTATATTGTTGTATTAGAGCTCTTGTACTCATAGACTAGATCACTCGGGGTTATTTTGGATGTATCAGACTTATCATTTTCTTCCGCATTATATTATCAGACAACTTATGTAGTATTTGTATTTATTCCATTTTACTTATGTTATGTCATAATTAATGATTAGGGAGTGGTTCACCTACGTGGTGGGATTATGCAGGTGCCACCACGATCCCTGAAAAGGGGTTGTGACAAAGTTGGTATCATAGCCTTAGGTTAACAGTCTTAAGTACAAGAGCAATATCTAGTAGAGTCTCACGGATCGGTGCAGATACATCCGTACTTATCTTCAGGAGGCAATACAATATTTAGAAAATTTCACTTTCTTCATTCCTTTTGTGCTAAGTTAAATCAAATTGGTATTTGACCTTTTTTTCTATTCTCTCATAGATGGTGAGGACTCGTACTGACGTTGCGAGAGAGGAGGCACATGCATCGACATTGGCCGTGTATGGATGTGGTAGAGTACACACTCAGGGTCAGGATAGAGCCAGAGTAGCAACACCAACTCAGGGCAGAGCACATAGAGCTGGTCAGGCTCATGCTAGGAGTCCCAGAATCATATATTAAGCCTCAGGATGATTTGTTAGAGGAGGAGATGTGGCTAGCCCAGGATCAACCTTGATTTATTGCCACTCCAGTCTTACAGGACACACTGATAAGGTTATTGAGTGTTCTCGATGATTTTTCTCAGACATGTGTACATTCTACTATCCCGGGTGGTTCTCAGACCCATATGGGAGGGGGGTATACTCAGACCTCGAGTTTCGTACGCCTGCTATCAGCCTATGGAGATATCAACATCCCGTATAGATGAGGTTCATGCTCCAGAGTTTAGTCCCTATCCTATTGGAGGGACATCTATGACCTACGACGAGTGAAAGATTTGGGAGCACTTTTCGAATATGAAGCCTCCATTGTTTTATGGTCAACCTAAAGAGGATGCGTATGAGTTCACCGTGAGCATCCATGAGAGGTTGCATACTCTGGGTATTATTGAGACTCATGGAGTCGATTTTGTGGTCATTCAGCTTCTAGGTGATGCAAAGCAGTAGTGGAGGGCGTATGTTGATTTCTTGCTCGCGGGGACGCCTCCATTAACATAGGTTAGATTCTAAAGGGTCTTCTTGGAGAAGTATGTGCCATTGAGCTTGCGACCGCGCAAGTGTGATGAGTTTCGCTTCCATGCCTTATCCCGTTATGTGGTACCGTTGTTACCTACCGAAGAAGAATGAGTGAGATGTTTTGTTAGAGGATTGTATATTCTGCTTCAGTTGGTCATGTTGCAGTTGGTGGCTTTGGGAGCTTCTTTTGAGACTGTGGCAGAGCATGCCAGGATGATGGAGTCTGTGAGAGGCGGATTGCCTAGATATGAGCCCGATAAGAGGGCTAGGTGACATAATCAGTTCAATGGTTCTACTTCTCGTGGTTATGGGTATCAGGGGAGATATCAGCAGTCATAGTACAGTCGACCGACTCAAGCAACTCTACAAATTATTAAGGGTGGCCAGTGGGCCGGGACGGCCCGATCCCGTCCCGAGCCCGCCCCGACTCCGCTAAAAAAAAAAAAAAACGGGAGCGGGACTCGAACTCGGGATGGCACAATGTCTTGTCCCGCCAGAACCGAGCCCGCCCCAGGACCGCCCGCCCCGACCCCGCCCCGAGCCCGTCCCGAGCCCGTCCCGAGCCCGAGCCCGACCCCGCCCTTTGTCCCCCCTTTGCAAATATGATCGTTGCACCAACGACCATTTTAGATTTTGGCCGTTGGCCAACGGCCATTTTAGGCCTCCCCCCCTCCCCCAACCCCCCTACCCCTTAATATTTATTTTTAACCCATAAGTTATTATATTTATACTTTAACCCAATTTTCCAACTATAAATAACTCATTTTCTCTTCATCTTTCTCACAAATCTTCCTACAATCTCTCTAATCTCTCAATATATCTCTCTACAAGTCTACATTGTTTGCTAAATATTCAATTTTATTTATTCATTTGGGAATTGGGAGTGAAGTTGGCAACTAGCTTGAGGATCTTCCATCGAGCAAAGTTTCAATTTTCGACCTCTCGATTACACGTCGACGTTACGTCGGCGTTTGGTATATTCGTTCCTTCATTAAATTATTATTGTCTGTTTATTTTATTTAGCGCACTTAATTTCATTTACTTTAATTATTTGTTAGCATATAATTAAAATGGAAGGAATTAGAGGTATGTTTAAGGGTAAGGGTAAGACTTCTTCTAGTAGGGGAAACCAGGGCAAGGGTACTTCTTCTAGTCATCTTATTCCTACATAGGATGATTTTGTTGATACTCAACATTTTCCTACAATACCATTAGATTTAGACGAGGAACTATTTTCTGAAACTCAAGAAGACTTTAATTTAGACGATGATCTAGATGACACACCCACTAATGTTGATGACAACACACCCACTAGTACACCTTCAACTGAAATACCTCTTATTCCCCCTAGTATGAGACGAGGTCCAGCAAAACGACCATTAAAATCAGATGCATGAACATTTTTTGATAGGGACGTAGAGAATCAAGTAGCTATATGTAAAATTTGTAAAAATGTTTTAAAATTTAAAACTGGAAAAGGTCACGGTGGGATGGGGGGGGGGGGTTTAATTAGACATGTAGTAAGTGTTCATCCAGCTAGGTATGCCCAATACCAGGCTTCAAAACCGGGTGCGCAAACGCCCGCTCCATCGGGACAAGGTTCATATACTGATACTGTCCCGGACCAAGTACAAGGTCAAATTAACCCTATGACGGGGGGAATTGTAGGCTCTAAATACAATAAACATAGAGATAGGGAAGCAATATCAAAATTAGTTGCTGTGGAGGGTTTGCCTTTTTTATTTCCTTCATCTCCCAATTTTATTCATTACATTAGAGATATATATAATCCTGCTTTTAACGGTTTTCCTAGATCAACTGTTAAGAGAGATGTATTTAAATTCGCGCATGAATATCAACAATATTTACGTTTTTCATTATATTATTTTAATGGCAAAGTATCTATCACGTCTGATATAGGTCGTAGTACTAACGGCCATGATTATTTAACTGTAACTTGTCATTGGATAGATTATAAATGGTCTATGCAAAAACGTATTTTAGCATATAGATATATAGATGATAGGCACACTGGTACTTTTATTGCAGATAATATTTATCAAGTGTGCCATTATTACGGAATAACCGATAAAATTATGACTATTACATTAGATAACGCTTCTTCTAACAATTACGCAATTACAATTTTAAAAAATAGTTTAACTCCATCTTTTCCAGATCATTTTCATATAAAATGCGCGTGCCATATATATAACTTAATTGTAAAGGATGGTCTATCACTTTTTGAAGACATTCTTAGTAAAATACAATTTGCTATAAACTTTATTTTTAAAAGTAATAAAGTACAACGTAGAAAAGAATATAAAAAAACTTGTCACGATTGTGGACTACCTTATAGAAAAATTCCACAAGAAGTATCCACTAGGTGGAATTCTTTATACGAGCAACTACTTGTTGCTTATGACTATAGAATACCTATAACTTTATTTTTTAACTCTCATAATAAAAATCCAGCTGATATGATTTTAGATAGTGATTGGGTAAAAATTTCCGAACTTATTGTATTTTTAGAGAAAATTTTTCAAGCAACAAAAGAAATTTCTGGTATATATTATCCTACTATTTCAACTATGTTGTTTTATATAACTCTAATATTTTTATTACTTAGTGAATATATGGAAAAACCAGCTTATAAGACAGCTATTAAAAAATGTTTGTCAAAATAAAAAAATATTTTATTCCTATTCCCTCTATTTATATTATTGGTTCTGTATTAAATCCTACTATTAAAATAGACGGTACTAAATCACTAATTGAAACTATTTACGATTGTATAGAAGTACTACCACCTCCAAGTCCCAAAAATCTAAATCACCCACCACCTATTGAACAAACTAAAGAAGAAGTGTTGTCTAGCGTAGAACACCAATGCAAATATATATATAGATTTTATCAACAAGAAAATGCTAGTAACTTGTCGGCTTCCATACCATCTTCTTCATCTTCAACACAACCTCACAAAAGACATCTTTGTTTCATGGCTATTATTGAATGCCTCAGAAATAGAATGTGCGGCCGCATACCTCTACTACTAACCAAATTAGGGAGTTGGATATTTTTGTTTTTGAGGGGTTACATGCCGTATCAAGAAGTTATCAATGAAGATGGACATGAAGACTTCTTTGAAATCTTTGGAGGAATGAGAAGACCTTTCCGACACTTTCATTGATGGCTCGAGATGTTTTGAATATTCAAGCGTCATCAACTGCGTCTAAAAGCGCTTTTTCTGCAGGCAGATATCAAATAGGAGACCACAGACACTCATTAGCCGGAGACAACTTGGAAATTGCAGTATTATTCAGAGATTGGATACGAGCGGAGCGGAGAAGGTGCGGTCAACCAGAGATCAACGAAGAAGAAGATGAAAACTACAGCGAAATCTTAACCGAAGGTAGTGGAAGCGACGTGGATCAATTTGACCAACAAATACCAATTCCAACCGAAGAACCACAGGAAATCATCAAGCAATTAGAACAGGTTTTTTTGAGAATGTAATTTTTTTAATTGAAATTTTAGTATGTAATTTGGAACTTTTGGACAACACCACAAAGTTGCAATTTAGATTTTAGACAATTGTATTTGTATTACAAAAAAAATCATGTCTATTAATATAAGAGGCACAAAAACAGCCTTGGGATGTTTTTATTACACTATCTTATCTTGTTTATTGAGTTTTTTTTTATACATATGTTATTTAAAAAAAAAATGAAAACCCGTCGGACCCCGCCCCGACCCCGACCCTGCCCCGACCCTGCCCCGACCCGATACCGACGGGATCGGGATCGGGACGGGACTGGAGCAAGTCCCGCCAGACCCGACCCCGCCAGACCCCGCTAGACCCGGCCCCGACCCCTTGGCTCATCCCGCCCCGACCCGACCCCGCCAGACCCGAGCCCGACCCACTGGCCACACTTACAAATTATAGATGGTTACAGTGGGGGACAATCGTCCAGGGTTTCTCAGCCTAGATATTCCGACCATGGTGGTTCAGGTTCTTCGATATCTATTCATCGGCCTTCAACATACCTATTTTGAGTGTGGATAGGTTGGGCATTCAAGAGGGATTTCCCCAGACTTATATCGAGTACATCCCGTGCACCCAAGAATCCAGCACAACCATCTAGGGTGGTAGTTAGGTTAGCTGAGGGGTATCTGTGTCGGGTCATAGTGGCTATTAGTATGGGCGTGGTGTATCCCAGTAGGGGAGAGAGGGAGCTTGTCCAGGCTGAGGTGGCTAGGAGGGTACTCAGTCTGAGGTGGACGCACCCATTGCTATGCATTCCCTGGCAGTGTTGAGGCTGAGGCATCCGATGTAGTCATCACATGTATCATCTTAGTCTATCATAAATCTGCTACTATGTTATTTGATCGAGGGTATAAATTGTTTTGTGTCTTCCTACTTTTCTACTAAATTGGAGATGTGGTGTGATATGCTTAATGTTCCTATTCGTGTGTATACACTAGTCGATGATTATGTGATTGTAGATAGAGTATATCGCATCTGTGTAGTTACTTTCATGGGGTACGACACTTGGGTAGATTTGGTTATCTTAGATATGATGGATTTCGATGTTATCTTGGGTATGGATTGGTTATCACCATATCATGCGATTCTGGATTGTTTTTCCAAGACGGTCACTCTAGCTATGCATGGTCTTCCAAGGTTAGAGTGGAGAGGCACTCCCATCCCTGCTCCTAAGAAGGCCATTTCTTATATTAACGGATAGTGTATATACATGGATAGACTTCGACCATCACGAGGTGCAAAGGAAGGGCAAGGCTGTCACTGAGGCTTGATCGTGTAACACTCCTGCTCGGCTTTGAGGTAGGCTACGATTTAGTTTTTGAGACTTCGATAGAAATGCGTAATTCATTATAAATATTGAGGGGTATTGGGCGTGTTTGAGGGTGCCACTCAGGCGGTTGTGATGAACGTCTGAGTAGGTACCGGTGTTAAACTGTGATGATGGGATGATTTAGGAAATTAGCCTTATGCTGGTTCCGATTGCTGATTATTTGGGCTTGACGCCATATGTGGGCTCATCACCATAGTTGATTGACTTGCTTACTCATCACACATGCTTTCGATATGATATCCTGATTGGTACTTAGAGCTCTTGTACTCACAGACTAAATCACTCGAGTTATTTTGAATGTATCAGACTTATCATTTTCTTCCACATTATATTATCAGACAGCTTATGTAGTAATTATATTTATTCCGCTTCACTTATGTTATGTCAAGTTTAATGATTCGGGAGTGGTTCTCTTACATGGTGGGATTATGCAGGTGCCATCACGATCCCTTTCAGGGATCGTGACAAAAAATATAACAACAAAAAAGAAAGATAAAAAGAAAATGCGGTAACGTATAGTAATACACATTGAAGAAAAGAAACTAAATGATTACTACCTGTTAGAAATCAGTAACGGGGCGAGTCAACAATTGTGTACCTAGTACCGCATCAGAAGATTAATTGTTGAACTTGCCACCAAAGAATTGCTCCAAGTCGAACTTCGATTCTTCAGGAAACAAAGTTAGTATTCACGAACTAAGTATCCTTTTTATCTATGTGTTCCTTTTTGGGAGATGGAAGAATTTCCTTGCTGATTTTTTATCATAGAGAAAGTAATTGTGTATCCCTTATAAAAGAGAAAGTCAGTTACCATAAGTTTTTATCAAACCCCAACCTTGGAGGGATGCGGGTGACCGACACCCGACAACTGAAGACCCAAGCGAACCGACTATAGTATCTGAGAGCTTTAACATATAGCTGGGACCCACAAGGCCTACAAATTATCATAAAAGGATAAAAAAGTACCACCTGCAACCAAAAAAGGCCCAACGACATTATATATATACAAAACCAAGGCCGACGAGGCCATATCAAAAGTATAGATAACTGACAAGAAGACCGACAAGATGAATATGTACTGATACTAGTCTGCAAGCCTCTATGAATACTATAATACAACAGCGGGTCGGAACAGGGCCCTGCCATACCCAAAATACCAAACATATGTATATATAAACCTAGAAACTCCAGACAAAAACTCTAGAGAAGTGGAGTGCAAATAGTAACAACTGAAAACGGGCACCCTACGGAGGAGGTACATCCGTCGATCTATCTGCACCTGTGGGCATGAACACTGCCCCAGTAATGGGAATGTCAGTACGAAAGAATATACTGAATAGGTAGGGCATACTCGAAGAAAATAAAGCATCAATAAGGGAAAGAACAATAGAGATACCACCTAAAACACATAATATCACAATGCATCAAACTGTATAGATGTGTATAATAATTGCGTATATAACGTCGTAGGCCTCTGTGGGCAATATCATCAATATCATGTATCTATAAGCCGTGTATATAACGACATAGACCTCTAAGGGCAATAACATCAATGTCATATATGTATAAGCTGCGTATATAATGCCATATATATATATATATATATATATATATATATGTATGGCGATCAACTGAAGGACATATCATGCTTACCTACCCCAGTCGGAGTGACGTAAGGTCGTTACACCTCCGATCAATATTATGAGACTAACATCATTATCATTACATGACTCTATAAAACTCACTAATCATGAATAAACTTCCTAGAGGCAATATTGTCTGATCATGAATCAACATGAATACTTCTAGTTACTAATAGTGGAATCGTTATGAAGTAGTGTTGCATTTATATCCCATTTATATAGATCATGTCAAAAGAAGAAAGAAAGTCATACATACCTTATTTTCGAGGCTATGCAAGTCCCGCGAGTCCTCGCACCTTCTACAGAGGATTGTCTATATCACATGAAGGTATGATATCAATAACAAATTCATATCTTATAAGGAAGTTCACTTAGACATTTATCAAACAACTTATGTGAAATACTTCATAAGGTCGTTTCTAGGTCAAATTCGACATGTATCAGCCCAAAAACCTTCATCCTTACCCCTACTCCTTCCTACCATGATATTCATACTTTTACAACTCCATTTAATAGCTTAAATCATGTGAAAACAACCCATACAACATAGCTTAACCTCGTCTATGTGCGCAGGCTCCCATATGGTAGCTGAGGGAAGAATTTAACCCAGTCAAAAGTAGGAATGGACTGCTTAAGAAAAAAACATAGTAAATTCAAACTTACGGTGGTGGTTCCATTCCTTTGGGATTGGGCAATTGTTGTCAGGAGGTAGGAGATCGACAGTTTGAATAATGATGTATCTTTCCATCCAGCTTCGGTCACGATCGTCATCAAGACTAGAAAGAATGCTCTTGCTTCCTCGGCGATGCATAATGATAACTACGTCATGAAAATTGCACAGGGAGTAAAGACGAATCATGTTGTCCAAAGTAAAGTCGACTTTGGCCTCCAGAGAGAATGTCAGAGGTACGCGACTGCCCTCTATATATGAGGGCCAACCTGAGCTATGCACAGTGTGTACCAGCGGCAAAATTCTAGAATGACATCATCAATCTTGTCCCAGAGTCTCATGGAAAATGGGTAAGTATAAACATAAGAATACCCTCTCTGTAAGAAGTGATCATTTCCTCACCTAGTGGGAATTAGGAATTCAATTGTTTCCCAACCATAATTGGTCTTCACCGTGTGTAGTATGTCGGCGGTAATTTAGGTTTTGTAATCACTGGTGGGGGTGTCCCTACCATCGGGAAGGACTTTCTAAGTTGTCTTTTGAAGATCATGAGTGAAAACCATGTCTTCGGTAGTATCGAAGAGATCGAAGGATTTTGGAGGGAAGAGTCCCCTGCTTGAGAGCTAGGGTTGCTCTTGCATGAAGAAGTATTTCTACGTTTGATAGGTCTAGTCGTAATTGTGGAGAAAAAGGAGGTAACAATTAGAAATTTGGATATGTTTTTGTGAAAATAAAGGAAGAATGGCTAAATCCTTAAGTTGGTGGAGTATTTATAAGTGAAGAAGCGGTGGCATGATTTGAAAAAAGGAAGTGTCGAACGCCAATCGGCGTCAACACGTAGGTGTCAGATTAGGTATGATTAGATGGCACGCCTCATCATTACTCTGCAGGTATTTCATAAATTGAGGGAAGTCAGAAAGGTGTCGTCGTTTCATTAAGGTGACGATCGGATCATCAAAATATGTGGATATCATTCTTCAGAGTTTTCTGCTAGAACACAGAGTGTCGATTGGTTGGCAGTTCAAATTCACTTCCCGGTTACACAAGATTTGCGACCGTAAAGTGCGGGGACTATCTGTATAGGACAAAATTCATATAAGACAATTGTACGAATTATGGTGTGACACATGGAGTGTGAGGTTGAGTCAGACCCACGTCAGATTATAGCGCTACTGATTTGGTATGCACGGTATCGGGAGCAACACCAGCAAAGCCGGTATCGGTAATAAAGAAGGATAAGAGACATTTCCATTGTAACGGACGACCGTTACTAAAGCCGGTTATACGCCTTCCAAAAGTCTTTAATGGTATTTATTAAGAGATTGATTGTCCAATTATTACAACGTTTATTCTCCTGTATTTATGAGGGCATATTTCGTGAGCTGTTTACCCATGTAGTTCATGTATAAATAGGGCACATTATTCCATTGTAACCCATTAGATTCAATCTATTAAAAAATACTCAATGTTATTCTCTGGATTTCTGTGTTTCTGTACAAGTCATCGTCACTTTTTCCCAGAAGCTATCACAAGACTCATGCTAATTATCACTTGCTTTATCTTATTATTATTATTTATCTTAAGTATAATTCATGTCTAACGTGTCACTTGAAATCCATGTGTCCTTGACCACGTATACAAATTCAACTATACCGTTTTACGGGTAAATAAAAACAAACATCCTATTTAAAATAACAATATGATAATATAATTGGTAACAACCATCTGTGCAAGCTGTATCTAATATAATGGTCGTCAGTTAAATCAACGATTCACTAAACTATATAGATATTCTCTTCATTCATGCCTTTTTCTTTAATTTATTTGATGATGCTCTTTTATTGAAATGATCTCCAGTTCATGTATCTGTAAAACAACTGCTAAGAAGGGAGAGGAAAAAAGATTTGTTTAATACCCTCTCCTGGAGCTCTTCCTATGGTCCGTGACTTGAACTCACAACCTTCGAGTTGAAAGTAGAGGGCGCTTACCATTTGAACAACCCCTCTTTTCAAAGAAAAAAAGATCTTATATCTTATCATGATGTGGCATATTCTTTTGCTTGTTTCATGATGTATTCTAAGACTCTTACTACTTAAAGTAATACCATTGTTTTCTCTTTTTTAATTTAAAAGATCACCGTTGTAGTTGGGTTAGGAATTGTTGATGAATATACCGTAAATTAAAGTTGAAAAACAAAATAAAATAAAGAAATATTCTTCAGGGTGAGGCGCGGATATCTCGCTATCTTTTATGAGATTCAAGCCCATTACATTAAAATTTTACCGGTCTAGCATTAATCTTCTTGACTTGTTCCCTTCAGGATACAACAGTCCGATGATGTCGTATAATTCAACAAACTCTGAACAAAATATTGAGTCCAAAATTCCAATTAAAGAACGCGTTCCTTTAACTAAATAAAACTCTCTTTTTTAACTCATTTTTTCATGCACTCTATATTTTTCACACACCCCACAAAATAAGAATGACTAACTAGTTATTGGTGAAGAATTTCAACCTTACAATAAATTGAAAGAAAGTGGGAAGTGGAGTAGTAAATTAGCATGAATATGTAGTAGTAAATTGTGAAAATATGGGTGAATAAATGAGTTAGTTGGAAGAAGAACTTGAAGAAAATAATGGCCTCATTCTACCCACATTCTGCCACCAACGAAGTGGGCAATTAATCATGAGAAAGAAACTTTAATATGAGAAACTTTAGTAACATATTTTTTAATATTAAAATGTTCACAAGAGCTAATGAGCATTATTTGCTACTTGTGTATTAGAAGAAATTATGTATGTATTACTTATGTCAAAAATAAAAATGCAACCAAACGAGGGGTAAAATAATTCCTAATTCTACGTTGTTTATTTCCATAATTTTGGTAACAACGAGCCCTTAATGATATAAGCTTGCCCTCGTCCTTGGGCTAAAATTTAATGTATGTATTACTTATGCCGAAAATAAAACTGTAATAAATAAAATTTCAACGTATGCATACTACTACATAAAGTATATGTAAGGCTGCTGCTGATTTTTACAATTATTAGGAATGTGACGGCTCTGCCAGCCAGTTCGTTTATATAACATATCTTTATGCTAATACAAATTGAACAGAGCTCACTTTTTCTAAGTAAAGAGGATCGAAATATACCACTGAAAGACTCAACTGATACAATAATGAGTGGTTAAGAATGTCGAGGTAGGTAGGATGGGTATTTACTCACTCTTAGATGAGTAAGTGTAAATGTAGCTAGAATTTTTGAAAAATATTACTGCAATAACAATAACAAAGCAATAACAAATCAGGTCAAATAGGAAAAAGGAGCAAAAAAACAAAAGAATAAAGTGGATACTGTTATCAATCTGTATTCCAAAAAAACCAGTAAATAATAATAACTGAAAATAAACAGAATCAGTGTTGAAAAATAAGAATAATTTTTCATAATATAATTGAGCCCACTTAGTTCAAAGTGTGTCCTTAAGAAAATTATTCCCCTCACAGTACTCGAGGTTGATGGAATATCCCCTCCCAGGATAGAACGATTATCTTACCAGAATAGTAGTACTCCAAATTCAGGTAGCGACGAATCACTCAACGGCAGTATATCACACAGAATTTATTTGTACAGAAGAAGAAGAAGTTTTTGTTGTTCAGAAAATTCGTAAGTAAAATTCTGAGGAATCAAACGAATTTATAGCCATGGAAGTACTGTTTCTGAAGGTTTGCAGCCCTTCTGAACAGCCACTAAAACTGGTGGGAAATTTAAATATGGGAAAGAAACCGGGTCGTGGGTCAGACACGCGGATCCGAGTTACTAGCGGGTAGGATTGGATAAGTTAATTAATTTAATTAAATAATAATTAAAAATTAAAGAAAATTTGGTCCAAAAAGATTATCAATCAATCAGATCATTTGACCGAATCCGAAGCCGAAGCCGAGCGACGACGACGGCGCGAGGGGAGACCCTCTTCTTAACCCTTTAGCAACAAGAAGGAGTACTTCTACTTATAAGTAGAAGAACTTTTCTTTCCACTACCGATGTGGGACAAATGCTTATTTTATAAAGCAAGAGGGAACTCCCACTTTTCTTTCCACTACCGATGTGGGACAAATGCTTATTTCATAAAGCAATAGGGAACTCCCTCCATTTTCCATTCAATCTATCATTTAAACCCAACAATCCCCCACATGAATGGGAAATGGCTATAAGATAAAGGAATGCGCGGACAAGTGTGATATACAAGCGAGAATTGACTGCATGTGGATAAGTAGGTTTCCCTTTGAACTTTCCGTAGTGAACTTATATCGGATATACTCGATCAATCGGTAGCTTTGATATCTTTGAACCGTCGAACTTTGTTGTATACCTAGACAACATAAGTTACACAATCAACCCTCAACCGTTTATGGTTCTCACGGTTGTGTTCGTTTCAGCCATGAACACCTCCTAGTTTCATTAGTGCGTAGAGAATAGGCCTTCACTGTCATTCCCCTTTAAAGCGGCTTACACTTAACACTCACATAGGTGATTTCTAAACATGTGGTCCTATAGCTACATTATCTGGTCATACACTGCCAGATTTAGATAATCATTAAAGAACCTTAATGTTTTATTAACTCATTAACAAGCCATAATGTTTTATCCTTATTTCTGAACATTGTCTTCATCCGAGAATGGGTTGAGTTATTTGACAATGTTGAACCGTCAGTCACAATTTTATTTGATCTCCTTGAACCTAGCTCTTGGGATCTCCAGTCTGCTAGGTAGAGTGCGTAATAGCTCACTGATCGAGCGCTCTTGCGCCGAAGATGAACGGGGAGTTACCGCCATGATGACTTGTCCTCGGCCTTTAACCCCATTCCCATTGATGATCTACTAACTCCCTCTCTAGATAAGCCTTTTGTAAGCGGATCCGCCACGTGATCTCTTGACTTTACATAGTCAATTGTGATAACGCCACTAGAGAGGAGTTGTCTAACGGTTTTGTGTCTCCGTCGTATGTGACGAGATTTTCTGTTATACATTACGCTCCCTGACCTACCTATTGCTGCTTGACTGTCACAATGTATACATATAGGAGCCAAAGGTTTGGGCCAGAATGGAATATCTTCTAAGAAATTCCGGAGCCATTCAGCTTCTTCACCGGCCTTGTCTAAAGCTATAAATTCAGATTCCATTGTAGAGCGGGCGATGCATGTCTGTTTTGATGATTTCCAAGACACTGCTCCTCCACCAACGGTGAAAATATATCCACTCGTGGATTTAACTTCAGATGATCCAGTTTGCATCACTATATCCCTCAATTACTGCGGGATATTTATTATAATGCAAAGCATAGGTTTGTGTGTGTTTTAAATACCCCAAGACTCGTTTCTTTGCCATCCAATGAGTTTGATTGGGATTACTCGTGAATCGACCCAGCTTGGTTATAGCACATGCTATATCTGGTCGTGTACAATTCATAATATACATCAAACTTCCCAAAACTCGTGCATAGTCCAATTGTGAGTCACTTTCATCTTCATTCTCTTGAAGTGCAAAACTTACATCAATTGGAGTCTTTACAACATTGAAATTTAAATACTTAAACTTGTCAAGTACTCTTTCAATATAATGAGACTGCGATAATGCTAGACCTTGTGGAGTTTTAGAAATTCTGATGCCTAAGATCAAATCAGCAACTACTAAGTCTTTCATATCAAATTTGCTAGCCAGCATACGCTTCGTAGCATTTACATCGGTAATATCTCTACTCATTATCAACATGTCATCAACATATAAACAAACAATGACTTCATGATTTGGAGTATTTTTAATGTTAACACATTTGTCACACTCATTAATCTTAAATCCATTTGCCAACATTGTTTGGTCAAATTTCGCATGCCATTGTGTGGGTGCTTGTTTAAGTCCATAAAGTGACTTAACAAGTTTGCACACTTTCCTTTATTTACCAGGAACCACAAAACCCTCAGGTTGCTCCATGTAAATTTCTTCCTCCAATTCTCCATTTAAGAAAGCTGTCTTGACATCCATTTGATGGATTTCAAGACCATATACGGCCGCCAGTGCCACTAATATCTGAATAGATGTTATTCTTGTTACCGGCGAGTATGTGTCAAAGTAATCAAGGCCTTCTTTTTGTCTATAACCTTTGACCACAAATCTTGCCTTATATTTGTCGATAGTGCCATCAGCTTTCATTTACCTTTTAAAAATCCATTTTGATCCTAAAGGTTTATTTCCAGGAGGAAGATCAACCAATTTTCATGTATGGTTGTTCAAAATTGATTTAATCTCACTATTGACTGCCTCTTTCCAAAATGCTGAATCAGAAGAAGACATCGCTGCTTTAAATGTTTGAGGCTCATTTTCAAGCAAGAATGTCACAAAATCTGGTCCAAAGGAAGTAGATGTCCTTTGAAGTTTGCTACGCCTTGCATCCTCTTTACTTGGTGTATTTTCCTTTGGTTCTTCCCGCGGTCATTTAGATCTTTCAATTGACGACTCACATTCAGTTTTATACGGATAAATGTTTTCAAAGAATTCAGCATTATCTGATTCAATTACTATATTAACATGAATTTCGGGATTGTCCGATTTGTGAACCAAAAACCGACAAGCTTTGTTGTTTGTAGCATAGCCAATAAAAACACAATCCACAGTTTTTGGTCCGATTTTTACCCTTTTGGGCAAAGGAACTTGGACCTTTGCTAAACACCCCCACACTTTGAAATATTTCAAGTTGGGTTTTCTTCCTTTCCATAGTTCATATGGAATAGATTGTGTTTTGCTGTGGGGCACCCTGTTGAGTATTCGGTTAGCTGTAAGGATAGCTTCCCCCCACAAGCTTTGCGGTAAACCGGAACTTATTAGTAAGACATTCATCATTTCCTTTAATGTTCGATTTTTCCTTTCCGCAATTCCATTTAATTGTGGTGTGTAAGGGGCATTAGTTTGATGAATAATTCCATATTCTAAACATCTCTCTGCAAAATGAGATTCGTACTCTCCACCCCTATCACTTCTAATCATTTTTATCTTTTTATTCAATTGATTTTCCATTTCGTTCTTGTATTGTTTAAATGCATCAATTGCTTCATCCTTACTATTAAGCAAATACACATAACAATATCGAGTGCAATCGTCAATAAAAGTTATAAAATACTTTTTCCCACCGCGAGATGGTATTGACTTCATATCACATATATCTGTGTGAATTAAGTCTAAATGATTTGAATTCCTATCAATAGACTTATATGAATGTTTAACAAACTTAGATTCAACACAGATTTCACATTTAGATTTATTACACTCGAATTTAGGCAATACTTCTAAATTAATCAATTTTCGCAAGGTTTTGTAATTGACATGTCCTAAACGAACATGCCATAAATCATTTGACTCTAATAAGTAAGACGAAGCTGAATTTTCATTAATACTGTCAACAACCATTACATTGAGTTTGAAAAGGACCTCGGTGAGGTAGCCCTTTCCTATGAACAAATCATTCTTACTTATTACAATTTTCTCACTAACCAACACGCACTTAAACCCATTTTTGACGAGTAGCCCGACTGAAACTAAATTCTTCCGAATTGTTGGAACGTGCATAACATTGTTGAGAGTCAGGACCTTGCCGGAAGTCATCTTCAGAAGTATCTTCCCATATCCTTCAACCTTAGCTGTTGCAGTATTTCCCATAAACAGTACCTCTTCGGGTCCAGCGGGAGCATAGGTTGCAAATGCTTCTTTTGTAGCGCAAACATGTCGAGTGGCACCAGAATCAAGCCACCACTCCTTTGGGTTTCCAACCAAATTGCACTCTGATAGCATTGCACACAGATCATCCATATCATCATTCTTTTCCACCATATTGGCTTGTCCTTTTCCTTTGTTCTTTTTCGGGAGACGACAATCTGGGGCTTTGTGGCCAGCTTTCCCATAATTAAAGCAGTTGCCCTTGAATTTTTTCTTGTTGGAATCCTTCTCCTTTCCAGAAGGCCTCTTCCTTTTCTTGTTTTTTTTCAGAGCAGCATCTTCAACGATGTTTGCCCCTTCAATTGGTGAAGTCTTACGGTACCTTTTCTCAGCGGTTTTGTTATCTTCCTCAATCTTGAGACGAATCACAAGATCTTCCAGCTTCATTTCCTTTCTTTTGTGCTTAAGATAATTCTTGAAATCTTTCCATGAGGGGCGGCAACTTCTCAATCATTGCAGCCACTTGGAACGCTTCATTTACTACCATACCTTCAGCAATAAGGTCATGGAAGATAAGTTGAAGCTATTGAACTTGGGTTCCAACGGTTTTTCCATCCACCATTTTGTAGTCTAGGAATTTGGCAACCACAAACTTCTTCAAGCAAGCATCTTCGGTTTTGTACTTCTTTTCAAGTGCACTCCATAGTTCTTTGGAAGTCTCTACTGCACTGTAGACGTTGTACAAGTCATCTTCTAAGGCACTCAAAATGTAGCCTTTGCACAAAAAATCAGCCTGTTTCCAAGCCTCAGTAACCATGAACTGTTGGTTGTCAGGCATGTCGGCGGCAGGCACGGGAGGGTCCTCACTGGTGAACTTTTGCATACCAAGGGTGGTAAGCCAAAAGAACATTCTTTGCTGCCATCCTTTAAAGTTGGCACCGGTGAACTTCGCAGGTTTCTCGGCGGTGGTACAATGCACGGGTTGTAGGAGTAACCGCTGGTGCAGTATTCGCAGAGGTAGTTCCAGTCTCAATTGCCATTATTCGTTTGTCACTGTCAAATCGACAAACTGTTTTAGTTAATAAAACCAGAATAGCAATTTAATCACAGACTTAAACGATGAAGATTTTATTTCTTCAAATCGCAGTATAATTATGAAACTTTAGTATTCCAACGAAGTTTTTATATCTTCGAGTCAGAATACTAATATTCATATGGAGTAGAAAACTACACAAGTTTTAATCTCCAAACCAAAATACAGCAACGATGGAGTTTTTATGTTCTTCAAATCGTTGTACAAGTATGAACTTTAATATTCCAATGAAGTTTTTATGTCTTCAAGTCAGAATATGAAATTTCATATGGAGTAGAAAACCACACAGGTTTTAGTCTCCAAAACATAATACAGATTAATCTAAAAATATAATTTCCTTAAGATTGTTATCAATCTGTATTCCAAAAAAATCAGTAAATAATAATAACTGAAAATAAACAGAATCAGTGTTGAAAAATAAGAATAATTTTTCAGAATATCGAGCTCACTTAGTTCAAAGTGTGTCCTTAAGGAAATTAGTCCCCTCACAGTATTCGAGGTTGATGGAATATCCCCTTCCAGGATAGAACGATTATCTTACCAGAATAGTAGTACTCCAAATTCAGGTAGCGGCGAACCACTCAACGACAGTATATCACACAAAATTTATTTGTGCAGAAGAAGAAGAAGTTTTTGTTGTTCAGAAAATTCGTAAGTAAAATTCTGAGGAATCAAACGAATTTATAGCCATAAGTACTGTTTCTGAAGGTTTGCAACCCTTCTGAACAGCCACTAAAACTGGTGGAAAATTTAAATATGGGAAAGAAACCGAGCCACGGGTAAGACACACGGATCCGGGTCACTAACGGGTAGGATTGGATAAGTTAATTAATTTAATTAAATAATAATTAAAAATTAAAGAAAATTTGGTCCAAAAAGATTATCAATCAATCAGATCATTTGACCGAATCCGAAGCCGAGCGACAACGACGGCGCGAGGGGAGACCCTCTTCTTAACCCTTTAGCAACACGAAGGAGTACTTCTACTTATAAGTAGAAGAACTTTTCTTTTCACAACCGATGTGGGACAAATGCTTATTTTATAAAGCAAGAGGGAACTCCCTCCATTTTTCATTCAATCTATCATTTAAACCCAACAGATACAGCAACCAATAACAAAAAGCCTCACTTCGAAACTGTTTAAGAATCCTCGTACTATCTAAGCTTAGCTCGACTTTTCAACCATAAAAACGACATGGTAAAACAAAAACAAGATAAACACAAAGATACGACAATTGTCTTATACAAACACGTTGTGCATCTGTATGGTGACTAAAAAATTTAAACAGTATATTCCATAGCTTTTCTAGCAGCAGAATTGTAGTTGTAGAGAAGTCCATACGTAGGCCTTTGCCTGATTCGCCATCTTCGGATATGGAAGCCTTTATTCACAAAACATAAAAGGAAATGATTGAGCCAGCAATACAAAGACAGCACATTTTTATTATGTCAAAACTAGTTTTCTACTCGCGAGATTTTACAAGAGGCAACTATTATTACATCACTAATAAAGCTTTGTTGCTCTAGTTTTGGGTAATGTATCTGGTTTATTTTTGCATATCAGACGGCTGAAATTATACACGTGCATATATAGAAACTCTTAACTCTATGTAATCGACAATATCTTGTTCATTAGCAGATGGAGAAAGAACCATCAATTGAAGTCTGATTCTATCTAATATCTAACGTGTATATCGATCAAATAGGTTCACATACTGTTTTACCAATATCAATGGACCTTGCGACCTCTGCACGTTTGACAAACATGGAGTACTAAGAATATAGGAAACATACTAAGATACTCCTACTGGTAATCATTCTATTCAAGTCGTTGTGGCCTTCACGATATTAATTGATAGTCAAAGGATCAAAGCAAAAAGCACTACACAAGGAAAACAAAAAAAGGAAACGACAGAATATTACCGCTACACCAGTCCAATAGGATGAGCGAATCACTGCTGACCGATCATGACTTTGAGCTCTCGGCAGTCACAATTTCCTTCTCAAGCTTCATTTGCACACAAAGAATAATGTTAGTGGACAAGTAATGCAACTTCTACTAGCATTACAATAGAAAACAAAAGTGCAAGAAGAGATTAGGTTGATTATCGTATAAAACCTCTTCCGAAAGTGAGTGGTTTAGACTTAACAAGAGGAATAAATAAGAGCAAAATTCTTATTTATCATGACTGGCATTTTGGCTAGAAACAGTGATTTCCTGACTAAAAAAAGCATATTCGCAGAATTTAAGACACAAAAATGGGTAACCTGAGGTTCTGTATACTCTTTAACTGCAATCAAAGAATGGAACACCATAGGAATAGTTACTTATCAAGCATCTCATAGTACTGCAGCCACGGTAACTCTCATGTGTGTAAATAGGTTTTATATAATCCTCTTGAGTTATAGATTAGTCCAAAATGCTGCTAAAGTCCGGAGTTGTTTTGCTTTTGGTTGCAGTTCATTTCATGATAAGAATAGCCAATAAAAAGCTACTCCATCTGCAACTTACCAATCTCAGCTATTTCTTTGATCTTTAAAGCAAGTAGCTCAAAACACTAAAGGGCGGCCCGATGCACTAAGCTCCCGCTACACACGGGGTTCGGGGAAGGGCCAGATCACAAGGTCTATTGTACGCAACCTTACCTTGTATTTTAGGTTGTTTCCACGGCTTGAACCCGTGACCTCCTGATCACATGGAAGCAACTTTACCAGTTACGCCAAGGCTCCCCTTCAAAGTAGCTCAAAAGACTATCCCTAGAAAATATGGCTAGAGTTGAACAATTTTCATGCTTCTCCTCCCATTGAGTTTTCTGTCTCCTCTTATATTAGTATTATTTTTTCCTCTAGCTATGTTCATACAATCAAATGCAGGAAAGATCTTTAGGTGACATTATCAAGAACAGGGAAAAAAGAAAATTCGATATAGTTCTTACGGACGTCTTAGCGCGACATATCTAGTAGAAAATGGGGGAGAGCTAGATATATGACTTCTTTCTCAAGTCAACATTGCATAGCATATAAATGTAGTAGGACATATTTAAATAAATGAAAGTATGTTATCTCTAACAGCTTAAGCTTTTTCATGAGATGGTCACATGCAAACTTCAACGAGAGAAAAAGTTAAGATGACTAAGTGCTAGAACAGAGACCGAGAATTATATCAGAATTAATTTGATCGATGGTTAAATAGTGATAAAATAAGTTAAGAAATCAAATTAAGCTTCTTTAGATATACTCATGAAAGGCCTCACTTCTACAATTGTTAGAAAGATTGATATTGATTGTTAGCAAAACGGGCTGAGGTAGAGAGGATGTGAAAAAGATAGATCGAACTTGCTTTCTTTCTGTTTCTGGAAGGAAATGCCATCGCGACATTAAATTTGAAAAATAGGTGCATATGTAAGTCAGAAATGTAATTCCTCATGAAGATGTCCAGTATTACCAAATGACACGGTTGAAATGTCACAAACGACTTCAAGTAAATGTAAGCATGATATTATAGTACCTGTATGACGCCTTCTAATTTGCTCTGAAGATCATGATATTCTCGTTTGATGTTTCTTAGTGCCTGCAGACACCTATAGAGACAAGGGGGTTTTGTCAGATAACCACTAAACATCTTCGTGATATTTGCTAATTTGTACGAGCAACAAGATGATTCTCACAGACAGTGGTTAAGGATTTCTTGTTAGAGAAAGCACAGTTCTGTCATGGAAATCAATGCTTTTGAAACCAAAAAGAGAAAAGAGAAAGATTCTCAACGGTCATGAAATTCTAATACAATAAGAAAATTTAATGCTGCAATATTCTACGTCTGAAAAAAACAAGCAGTAAGGTTAGAACTATATTGCCAAAGGAATAGTGCACATCCTCTTATACAACTAACACCCATACACATGCAGAGGAAAACCACGCAGACGAGTATGCATGAAGATATACAGGAGTAACCCACTCGTACAGCCACCAAATGTACACAAATAAATAAAGCGCGACACATTACCAGAACAGACAAACTTCATTGACTTCTAGCTCTTCCTACGGAACACAAAATGCAGGTGACATGTCACCCACACAATAGTAAATGACTCCAGCGTGGTGCAAAGTAAAGAAAAGACACAGACATCAGTATGGAGAAGTAATTGAGATGTTACATTAATTTGATTGCACAGTTCTAACTGCTCCTGTGTTTTCGATGGCCAGGGGAAAAGGCATGTTATCATTTAGTCACTATTGATCATTGAAAATGCCTAAATTAAAAATACAATACGAAAATAGACCTAAAAGATAAGAAGAATGCGTGACATGGAAATTGTGTTATTCCATATCTTCCTAACAGTTGCAACGTGTTGTGAATCTGATCATGTAATCCCTGTTTCCGAAGCTAAGCATTTAAGATCTTTTTTATTATTATTGTTATTATTTAATGCTTTGGTTATCAAAATAAAACCTTTTTTTGGACATTAAGGGAAAGAAAAAGCTTTTGACGCATACACTTAAGGCAACAGGAAACAGGTGTATGCCTCAGGTAAAAGTCTACTGTTCATGTGTATACCTTTGTGTTTATCCTCCACCTGACTTAATCAAGAAAACTAGTCCATGCCACACCTTAAGGTGTACTCCTGAGTGCCTTTTAAACCATTAAGCGCTCTCCTTAATCGCATGATATGTTTATCAGTTACATACACATTATAGACCAAATAGATGGCTCCACTCTTTCTTTTTTTTCTTTTCCAAATGATATGTAGATGGCTCCAATATATCATGCACCAAGCAGGGATCTGAATACAAGATTTGAATGGATTTTCGAAAAGCATTCCCACATATTTTATGTCCTTATAAAAAAAGATGACCTAGCTGAGAGAAACAGGCATGAAATTTTCCAATTTTCCCCTGGACCATGCTGAATCTATACACATTTTCATAATACCTTGAACAAAATTTCAGGTAAAACCCTTCTAAGAGATCACATCTTAAAAGACTACACCCTCATCTCCCAACCTTAATATTAGGTGAAAAGAAGTTTTGATTAAAGCAAACACAATGTATGAAGTATTCTTAAATGAATAAGAAAAGAACTTTTTCTTTAACACCTTTACCCACATAAACTTGAACCATATCCTAAACTTTTTCTTAAAAAAGTGAAGTCATACATGTTGTAAGAGTCCTCTCTCCCAACCTTATCATAAGAAGCAAAATGAAGCAATAGTAATCATCATATCACATATGTAGTACGCTTACATGAATAAAAACTATTTTTGTTTACCCCATATGGAAAACTAGAAATACACCATATCCTCCTTTTGTCATCTTAAGCGGTTAACAGAGTAAGTTGATTGTGAAGATGACCCCTAGATTTATTTCTGTTTAAAAGGAAAAAAGATGGAAGAACATTAAAGAGTTCAATGGCCATAAAATGCAGCCAAGATGAAATTTGCATGTTCAATACAAGAGCATGCACTCTAAAGTGCCTAGCTAAATGGAAGCAATGTTAAACAAACCAAGTACAATTAAGTTCACCCAACCATCAGCTTTCTATCTCCATCACAATTATATCAATGCCAGTGAGATCTCACAAGTTGCATCTTTTCAAAACTAGTTGATTTTTAATGTGACTTTGAGATGAATAAGGACATGCATTAAACATTTCCCGAATCAAACATTACCTAACAAGCAAGTGAACAGTAAAATCTCTAACAAGTTGTAGACAAATCTAGCTGATGCAGAAAGAATCATACCCATCCTTGGATTTATTGTCAATTGCCCGAATAAAAACATAACATTCCTTAGCAATCTTACAGGCTCCAATGCTGCAAAAGAAGTTGAGCCCAATCATTATAATCTTTCCTATGGCAAGTAATTACGAAAAGGAAAGGCTAACCTAAGATTCAAACTGTGGCATATTCAACAGAAGCTTGATGATCCACTTTTCAGAAATTTTTGGTTTGAAAAAGTACTCAAGGAAAAAAGCCTTAGTAAGATATGAAGAGATAGTAACGTTTAGACAAACCAAGTACAAAACTGCTGCTATCTGATAAAAGAAAATCAATTAACTATGCCTCAACGGCAAACTAGTTAGGGTTGGATGCATGAATCCTCTCTGCGCATTCCACTTTTATGATGCAATACTATAATACCTTTCATTGATAATACAATACGACATACGTAAGACTATGTACCACATATCAAATATCTACATAAACTTTATGAAGAAGAATTCTTATGGCTACTTTAAGAAATAACAACTCACCATGAAGAACCTCCTTTTAGCTTGATACAATGCCCATTTAAAACATCAAAGTTCACAACTGGTGACTCACTAAAATTAATGAAAGAAAGTAACAGAAGTCAACAACCATAATCAAAACAAAAATAATTGGTCCATAACAACAAAGATAACATACAGAGCCGTCGCCATGTGTTGCATAACAGTGCGAGCATCGTGTAAAAAATTCAGAACTAGATCCAGGAAGAAAGAAGGACCATGGTCCTCCTTCATCGAGTAGCTGAGTCGGAAATAGAAGTCAACCAAACCCTGCAAAAAACATCCCCAATGAATGAAATACCTTTTACACTTCCACATCAACATCTAATTGTGAACCCAGTTATTTATTTTTTATGTATATATAGTATATGTTAAACTTCATTTGATTTCTTCGTTTGTTTACTTTTTTATATTTTGAACCCCTTAGTGAAAATTCTGGCTCTGCCACTGCTTGAGGCCATTATAGGAATCTATAAACTTCAAATTCTGAATCCACCTCTACATTTAATACTAGTGGGAAATCTCCTCATAAACACCTCGAAGAAGGATCTCTATCTTTACATGAACATTAAATTCTTTAACCATACGCTTCAAGTTTCTAAAAGGACAAGCATTGGCAAAAGGTTAAGTTACTCAATTAGTCATGTAAGTCCACAAGTTTGGGGCATGAAGTCAATCTCTTTGCATAAATGCAAGATTATACTGCAGATATTATTGATTCACTCTCCCCTTACCCAGGGGCGGAGCTAGTAAGGGCTGAGGGGTTCATCCGAACCCCTTCGGCAAAAAATTACACTATATATATAAGGTTAAAATTATTTTTTATGTATATTTAGTAGGAAGTGCAACATTATTGGTATACCTCAAAATCCTGTATCACATAAATTGAAACAAAGAGAATACAAAAAATGAACAAAATAACTTATGGTAAGATACTAGGAAGTGCAACATTATTGGTATACCTCATCCTCAAGGGACTTAATGCGATCAAATTGTTGTTGTTTGAGTGCACTTTTATCCATTTTCTGGCTAATGTAAACCTAGAAATTGCAGAATAAAAATAAGATTTTGGATAAATGAAAAATAAAGGATTATAAATACAACAACAACAATAACATACCCAGTGAAATCTCACAACGTGGGGTCTGGGGAGGGTAGATTGTACGCAGACCTTACCTCTATCTTGGTAGGTGGAAAAGTTGTTTCCGAAAGACCCTCGGCTTAAGACAAAGCATAAGCACAAGCAAAGCAAGAGAAACGGTAAGAGCCGAACAAAAAATCTAAAGTTGTATGAAAATGATGGTAACACAAGAGAATAAGCCATGATAAAGCATTTTGAAAAAAAAAAAGAGTAACTAACGCGGGTAAATAAGATAAACAAAGTACACGAAAGAACATACAACAACAGAAATCAAACGACAGGGGACTATAAAACAATATTGCGCCTACTAGTATGATAGGCTAAGCAGGGCTACAATAATAACACTACAACTACCAATATGCAAACTTAAGTAGGACTACTGTCAAGTACCTACTACACTTCTACCTTAATCCGTGTCCTCCACAACCCCCTATCTAAGGTCATGTCCTCAGTAAGTTGCACTTGTGCCATATAACGTCTAATCACCTCTCCCCAATACTTCTTCGTCCTACCTCTACCCTCCTGAACCCGTCCATAGCCAACCTCTCACACCTCTGCACTGGGCCATTTGTGTCTCTCCTCTGCACATGTTCGAACCATCTCAACCTCGCTTCCCGCATCCTACCCTCCACCGAAGCCACTCCCACTCTGTCCCGGATATCATCATTTCTAATCATATCCCTTCTTGTATGCTCACACATCCATCTTAGCATTCTCATCTCCGCAACTTTCATTTTTTGGATGTGCGAAGTCTTGACTGGCCAATACTCCGCCCCATAGAACATAGTCGTTCTAACCACCACCCTATAGAACTTGCCTTTAAATTTTGGTCGCACCTTTTTATCGCACAAGACTCCAGATGCGAGCCTTCATTTCATCCACCCTGCACCAATACGATGTGTGACATCGTCATCAATATCTCCATTCCCTTGGATAATAGACCTGAGATACTTGAAGTTTCCTTTCTTTGGAATGACATGAGTACCAAGCCTCACCTCCACGCATGTCTCACGGTCGCTCCCGTTCAAAAGAAAATTAATAATCCATATAAATGATCAATAAAGACTTCCTAGAAACGTTACATGTTACAAATCGCATGTTTAAGGCACCGTACCGTATATTTAACGCATAGAGATAGAAAATTCAGTTATTAAAGTACAGAATTACTGTAAAAAGATTCAATAAAGTGTAGTGCTTGAGGTACCTCGTTTTCGAGTGACTTATAGATTTCAGATAATTGTTGGTTTAATGACTCATCATCCATTTCCTCGCAGTCCATAACCTGCCCATAAAACGTGAATGTGACCATGGTGGAAAGTTCTAGAAATTTCAGGTGTCGAGCTACTTAATAAATTAATTATATTCCATGTTAAGAATTATTTTTGATATTGAAAGTATGTAAATTTTGACCAATAGTTTAAGGATCTATTTGGTCATAAAAATTATTCACTTTTTTTCGGAATAATTTTTTACTTTATTAGTAGAAATTTAATGTTTGACCATGAAAATTTCAAATTCAACTTGAAGTTGGATCTTCAATTTGAAGAACAACTTACTATAACTTATATTCTATTTCATAAAAAGGCAGTCCGGTGCAATAAGTTTCCACTATGCGCAGGGTCCGGGGAAGAGCCGGATCACAAGAGTATATTGTACGCAACCTTACCTTGCATTTCTGCAAGAAGTTGTTTTCACTGGTTGAACTCATGACCTCCTGGTCACATGACGTTAACTTTTCTAGTTACTCCAAGACTTATATTCCATTTTCATAATTTTAAATAAAATGCTCTGTTCTCTCATTTTCAAAAAAAATATAACCAAATACAACTCTATTTTCAACTCCAACTTTAAATTTTTTAATAAAGTGAAAAATATTTTTTTAATCATATTGACATAAGAAAAATTGCATGTTATAATACTTTTCATATAATTTTTGAATATTTAAACTATTGGGTATAATCGAATGTAACTTCAAATAATAATCAATTTAACTCTCGATAAGCGAAAAATGTCACATAAATGAAAAAAAAGAAGTACAATTGGTAAACATAAATATAGAATTTGAGCCAAAACTACTGAGTTGTACAAAACATGTAGCTGAAACTGTAGCTCCGCCCATACGTACCTCTTCCTCAAGGGACTTAATGCAATCAACTACTTTTTGATTGAGTGTTTCTTTATTCATTTTCGTCAATAAGAAACACAAAAATCACAAAGGAAATAGAAGTTGAGTTCTGCATTACTATATTATTTACAATTAGATATTGACAAACAGATTTCATGAATATTGTGGATTATGGTAAGAGCTTGAACATTGTTGAAGGAGACAAATTAAAGAGCTTCTTCCCAAAATACCAAAATCCTATAGTTTGGCTTTTTCATTTTCTGTGTCGTTTTTTTTAAAAAAAAATTGGCTCTCTGTAACAAACTACGTATTTATTTGCCTTCGAAAAAGACGAAACTGAGTAACAATTAACAAACTCTCTTTTTTGGCTTTTTTTTTAAAAAAATATTTTTCTTTTTGATTTTACTTCTCTGTAACTTGTTCCCATAATTTTTTTTTTGCTTTATTTCTCTCCAACAGTCAAACTTGTTCCCGTAAATATTTTTTGCTTTTTGGGTTTTATTTATCTCTAACTTCTTCCCATAATTATTTTCTTCTTTTTGTGTTTATGTCTCTCTAACTTGTTCCCATACTTGTTTTATTCTTATTTTTTAAAATTTTATTTCTCTAAAACAGTCATACTTGTTACCATAATTATTATTTTTATTTTTTGGTTTCTATCTCTCTCTAACTTGTTCCCATAATTTTTTTTATTTGAGTTTTATTTTTTTTCTAACTCTTTCCCATAATTATAGTTTCCTTATTTATTTTTGTTTTATTTCTCACAGACAATCTAACTTTTTCCCGTAATTATCTTTTTTTTTGTTTTTGGGTTTATCTCTCTCTAAATTGTTTCCATAATTATTGTTACCTTTTTTTGTTTTATTTCTCTCAAACAGTCAGACTTGTTCCCATAATTATTTTTCCTTTTTTGCTTTGCCAAAGTCACAGAAAGTGAACCTCAGACCAATTTGAAAAGTAAAGAACTAGCAGCGTTTTCAAAAATTGTTCCAAAAGATTTTGCTTGTCTATCACAATTACATACTTTTTTTTTAAAAAGTACAAGAATTAAGCATGGGTATTGCCAAGTCTAATACTAGAGGAAAAACATGGACAATGCAGTACTCCCTCCCATTCAAAATAACTGTCTATTTAGCCCTTTAAAAAAATATTAATTCCTAGGTAAAAACAGATATGATATTTTAACTAAATCACCTTTACTAAAAATTTGCATACTATTATTAGAGATGATGGTAAAAAACAAATCTGAAATATCATTTTTTTGTGAGTTTGCTATCTGAACTATTAGGTCTTCGCATTTTCTACCTGAACTATCACCAACTATTTATCAAAACATACCTCGAAGCTAACTAGACCAAGTGTTTGAATAAGCCAAAAGGCTCTTGACAACCTAATTTGCCCATAAAATTTCGTCCACATGACAGCTGACTCATTAATTTCGAGATGTGTTTTGATAAATAGTTGGTGATAGTTCATGTAGGAAACTCAAACACCTGAAGGTTTAGTAGGAAACTCACAATAAAGTGATATTTCAGGTGGTTTGACCATTATCTCTTTTTTTTTAAATAATAATAATTGATTTCCTTAATTATCCGCGTGGAGTGCCATTTTTTAGCAAAAAAAGAGAGTATAGACCACACACCATCAGATATTAGTTGAGGTGTGTTTTGATAAATAGTTGTGATAGTTCAGGTAGGAAATTCGCAAAAATTTGATACTTTAAGTGTGTTTTTGATCATTATCTCTTATTATTAACGACATATTGGGATCTGGTCACTTACCGCTTAATAATTCATTCAACTTTATTTCGTTCATTCTGTTTCTAGCATTCTGGCATATTTTCAAGATTGCAAGATTAGTCATGACGTGGTTAAAAGTTCAAATTAAGCTCTTAGGCATAAAGAAATTGCCTTTGAGGGGGTGATTTCTTAACTTCATACTTCATAAAGTATATATGCTTGTTGAAAGAATTATATTGTTCATGTTGAAAAGAAATCATGCATGATGAAAAAGACAAAAAGAAAAAGAAAAAAAAAACTTTTATATGGCAGTAGATAGGAGTAGATCCCATACATTAGTTAGATTTTGAAAATATTAAAGTTATCACTTGAACATATAGGAAAGTAAATTTTTACAGACATAATTTCTTCTAATGCACGGGCTGAAGATAATGTCTAACCCGAACAACGATGTTGTCTATTAAATTAAGAAAGAAAAGAACAGAGCTATTGCTTTAAGTAGTAAGAGTCTTACAATCCATCATGAGATAATCGGAAAGAAGATAAACCTCCTGATCTGGTGCCTCTTCGCAAAAAGAGACTCTACCAAATAGCCTTTATCGACAAGTGCGTCTTGATTGTCGCTTGTTGTTTGAACAAACCCTCCGTTTCAATCGGTATTTTTTTCACGAAAAGCAGACATGATATAAGAAATTCAGTGTTTCACTAAACTTACGAATAATGGTTCCGAATTCAAGTTTGTAAGATTGTATTAATCTCTATTGGGGAGTCTTTCTCATTAATACAAATATATATAGTGTGTACAAGAGGAATCCTAATTAAATGAGGATCTATATTTTATATAATTACACACTAATATTAATTACAGAATATACGGCGAATATATGGTAATATATTCACTATCACACCCCTCAGTCGGAGCGGGAGGAGGCCGGACGCTGAGATTGGATCTGAAGTCTATGAATAGCTGTCTAGGAAGCCCTTTAGTTAAGATATCTGCATACTGATACGAAGAAGGCACATGCAACACCTTAACATGACCTATAGCAACCTTCTCACGAACAAAATGTATATCCATCTCAATGTTCTTGGTTCTAGGGGTGGGCAAAAAACCCGGAGAACCGAACCGAACCGAATCAGGATTTAGTGATTCAGTTCAGTTTTTTATTTTTGGATACGAACCGAACCGAAAAACCGAATTAAATATATAATTTTTTTTATTTTTTATTTTAGGCTACTACTGTCTCTTGAATCATAGCCATTGAATCCAATCTATGAAGCTTTTATGGAAGTCGCATGCGGCATGAACTTGATTAACATATCACGGAAGCATTGACATAAAATGTAGGGAGAGAAAGTAGTTGTAAATTGGTAAAACTTTAAATGGTCATAACTCTGCGCTCGGATGTCCGTTTTACCCGATTTTTTTTTATTTTGGGTATTTTTTTGAGACGGGACCGGTCATGGCAGTTTGGCGTAGCCAATTTTTAGAAATACGTCTGTTTTCCCAATCAATTTGTGTTTTCCCCCAAATCGATTTCTAATTTTCCTTTTTCTTTAGTAAACATCTCACGATACACAATAGATTTCAACGTCGAAATTTCATGATAGTGTAGGTGTGAATGTCAATTTCAGTTTTGGAAATTCAATTTAAAAAAAAAATTCCCCGACCCAACCCACTAAAAAAACCCGATATAATTCGATACGTTCGGCGATATAAACCGAACATATCATTTTTTTAAAAAAGTTGTATTCGGTTTTTTTTTTTAAATGATTTTTATTCGGTTCATATTTTTCGGATACAAAACCGATATATGCCCACCCCTACTTGGTTCTCTGATGCTGAACCGGGTTATGTGATAAGTAAATCGCAGATATGTTATCACAGTAAACCATAGACGCCTTACGTAAGGGACAATGAAGCTCCAAGAGGAGGTTTCAGAGCCAGCAAATCTCAGCAACAACGTTTGCAACGCCTCTATATTCTACTTCTGCACTCGATCAGGATAGTGTGGCTTGCCGCTTGGCAGACCACGAAATGAGATTATCTCCTAAGAACACAAAATAGCCTGATATGGAACACCGCGTGTCCGAACAGCCTGCCCAATCGGCGTCCATACATGATATCAATATGGTCGGTGCAGAGGGTATAGATGCAATCCATAATCAAGAGTGTCCTTAACGTATCGAATGATACGTTTAAGCGCTGTAAAGTGAAGCTCCCTGGGGGACATACATAAATAAACACACCTGCTAAACAACATAAGAAATATCAGGCATGGTGAATGTAAGATACTGAAGTGCACTTGCGAGGCTTCTATAAAGGGTGGGATCGGACACTGGATCACCATCAACGACACTGTGTTTCGACTTCAAGTCGACCGACGTAGGCATGATCTTGCAGTTCGTCATTTTAGCCATGTACACAATTTCTTCTACATACTTACGCTGACACAGGAACATAATATCTGTATATCTGGTCACAGAAATCCCCAAGAAGTAACTCAACTTTCCCAAGTCTGTCATATCAAATTCGGATTTGAGCAGAGCAATGATCTCATTTTTCAATACATCATAAGAGGCAGTCAGAATAATATCATCCACATATAATAACAAGTATGCAATGTTACTGCCTCGATGAAAGATAAATAAAGAATTATTACACTTGCTGCATACGAACCCAATCTGTATAATGTAAGTAGCAAAGCACTCATACCACGCTCCGGGGCCTGTTTCAAACCATACAGTGACTTACGACATATTGAGGAGCCTCCGGATGGACAAATCCTGGCAGCTGGTGCATGTAAACAGTTTCTTTCAAATCCCCATATAAGAACACATTCTCCGCATCAATCTGATGAATCAACTAGTTCTAACCCATATCTATGCTTAGAACCATGCGAATGGTGGCTGGTTTAACCACCGGACCAAACTTCTCACCACAATCAATACCCTCATACTGACCAGTACCATTAGCCACAAGTCTCGCCTTATGGCGCTCAAGGTCACCACTATCTCTGAATTTGTGATGTAATAGACACATACACCGAATCACATTAACCTCATCCGTCTTCGAAACTAGATCCTAAGTGTGATTTTTTATTAAAGCATTAAATTCTTCACGCATGGCCGCATTCCAATTTGGGTCAAGTTTGGCTAATTTTGAGTCTTTAGGTATTGGGGATATATTTTAAGTGAATAGGTTAAAGTGAAATTTGGGTTAAAAAATCCCGTGTTGAGCACGAGTTTCCATTCTGTGTATGGGGGCAAGGCTATTTGGGCATAGGGGTGGGGTGCGGCTTGGTAAATTCTCAGGTCAGAGGTCGATGGTCGGAGGGGGGTTGACGGGTCAGTGAGATAGGAGGGTGGTTGTCGGGATAGATCGACGGGTTTTGGGGGACTGGGGTTTGGTTTCGGTGGCTGTGACGGGTTGGGTGTGGGTGATTGTAACGGGATGAGTTGGCTGTGACATGTTTATAGAGTGGAAGTTGTTGGGCTAAGGTGGTCGATGGGAGGCTGGTTGGCGGGTGACAGTGACACTGGGGTTGTTGGACTGGTAGGCTAGTGGGTGGGGGAGACAGTGGCGGGTTGGATTGACGCTGTCAAAGGAATTTTCGATGGGACAGGGGTGGAAGCGGCAGGGTTGGGTGTTTCCGGAACAGTGGAATGCGGTGGTTCGACGGAGAATGGTGTGGACAATAGGGGAGGCTTCAGACTCACCGAGAAAGTTTTAATCCGTGTTCCAGAATTTTTAGATGTTTGCAAATGGAAAGAGTGATTCATCAAATGTGACATGACGAGAAATGAGGATCTTACGTATAGACAAGTCATAGCACAAATATCACATATGATTGGATGAGAAGCCTAAGAAGACACATGGAGTGGTGCGAGGTGCTAGTTTATGAGGGACAGTGGAGGCAAGATTTGGGTAGCAAAGGCAACCGAAAATCCGAAGGTGATCATAGGAGGGGATCCGACGGAATAGAATTTCGGTGGGTTTTTTATTATGAAGCGTACGGGTAGGTAAAATATTAAGAATGTATTCTACCATTTTGACTACATAGACCCAAAAGGAAGGGGGAGAGATGCATAAAAAAAAGATTGTACGAACCGTGTTATTGATAGTGCGAATGATTCGTTCGGCTTTAACATTTTGGGGGAAGGTGTAGGGACACGAAAAGCAAAATACCATGCCATTATTTGTGCAAAATTTGTGAAATGTGGAATTGTTGAACTCACGACCATTATCACATTGAAATAATTTGATGGCTCTTTCAAATTGTGTTTTGATATATATATATATATATATATATATATATATATATATATATATATATATACGAAATTCAAGAAACTTGACAAAAACTTCAGACTTGAATTTAAGTGGGTAGACCCAAATAAAGTGAGAAAAATCATCTAATAAAACTAGATAATATTTATGACGCAGTAAACTAGTAATGGGAGATGTCCATAAGTTTGCATGAACAATGTCAAAAGGAGAAAGAGTAACACTTAAAAATGACGTAAAAGAAAGGCGAACATGATTGCCTAAAGGGCAAGAATAACAATTTTGGGCAAGGTTCCCATTATTACATCGAATGAAATTATTGCTTCTAAGAAAATTTAAAATAGGAGCGCCTAGGTGTCCAAGTCTATTGTGCCAAGTTGACGGAGGGATTGCAGCGAGAGAGGTATGTGATCGGGGTCTAACAGTGGAAGTGGATGAGAAAAGATAGAGGTTCCCCACATTATTGCATCTCGTAAGAGGTGGACCCGTAAGTAGATCTTTCACAGAAAACCCAAAGGGGTATTACTCAACAGATACAAAATTGTTACGAGTAAATTTTCTAATAGATATTAAGTTTTTAATAATGTTAGGGGCATAGAAGAAGTTATTTAGGGAGAAGGGTCGGTGAGTTGGTTTTGTGTGGGTGGTACCATAACCTCGAATTGGAATGCGATGACCATTACCGAACGTAATATATTGAGTATACTTTAAATGAAACAGTTGTGAGAGATTACCTAAAGAGCGGGTGAGATGAGAAGTGGCTCCCGTATCCATGTAACAATTTTCGTCGGGCTGTTGTAGATTTAATGAGCTGAAGGCCTGGCCCAAGTCAGTGGGGGTTAGGCCGTACGCAGGTTTCTGCTGCTGGGCCGTAACAATGAGTGCTTGTTGGGCCGAGGGATATGGCTGGCATGGGCACAGTGAAACCCAGGATCTGGGGCTACGGTTTAGTTTGGAGCGGGTCATTCTTTGTAGGAAGCAGGCGAGGGTGAGGCCAGATTTCTGGGTTGGACGATGACACAGGGTTGGCCCACTAAAAATTTTAGTTGGCCTAGGTCTGCTGGCCAGATCGCCCCCCACGTCCGCGACCTCTGCCGCCTCTACCATTGTCGCGGCCTTTGCCGCCTCTGCAGCTGCCCCGCGGTTGTTGGTTGTCCGACGGTGGTGGCTGGCCGGCGGGGGTGGCGTTTGTCACTGGAGTTTCACCTGCTAACGCCTTTTGGTTATGTTTGTCCTGTTTGACACGTCGGGTTTCTTCCAATAATAATTGTGAACGGGCCTTGTTGAAGCTGGGTAGTGCATCGGCTTGTTGTATCATGGTCGCTGGGGTATCGTATTCACCCTTCGGTAAGCCATCAACTAGTTGGAGAACCATCTTCGTTTCGGAAATTGGTGTCCCCACATTGGATAATTGGTCTGCAACTAGCTTCAATTGATTACAATACTCGGACATGTTAGCAAAATTTTCAAAACGTGTATTATTGAATTGTTCCTCTAAGTACACGGCACATGTGTGCTTGTTGTCCTGAAAAATCTCCTCCAACCGTATCTATAACTCACGAGCCAAGGCATCGATTTTCATAATCGTATGAAGCAAGTCCTTAGAGATGGTGCCATAAATCCACTTCTTGACGATAGCGTCAAGATGACGCTATGCCATTTCATCAACCTCGATAGGGCGAGGGAAAGAGTCATCAATATGATGAAACACGTTATAGGCACATGCATGAATGCAAAAGAGTTCAACCCACGAAGAATATTGACCATCTTCATGATCAAGAACTAAAGGAATGAAGTTTTTGATATTGGTGACGGCAAATGCCGGATGGAAAGAAGGAGTGGAAGAGGTAGTGGGTGGGGTGTGGATGACGACTGGGGAGGAAGATGAAGTTGTGGGAGAGGTGGGAGTAGACATGGAAGCCATTAGAGGGGCTGAATTTTAGTTAGGAAGAGAAACAAAAATTTAGGGTTTATGGGGGAGGTAGCCGCTGGCCGATTTTGAGAGGGACGGTCTTGGAGAATAGAATTTTAGGTGTTTTAGGGTTTGGCTCTTGATACCATGTAAGATTGTATTAATCTCTCTTGAGGAGTCTTTCTCATTAATACAAATATATATAGTGTGTACAAGAGGAATCCTAATTGAATGAGGATCTATATTTTACATAATTACACACTAATATTAATTACAGAATATACGGCGAATATATGATAATATATTCGCTATCAAAGTTGATTCAATTTCGACTCTTCCTGAGAGAAAGATGATTAAATAATTTATGATCATGGTCCTTGGGGATCGAAGTTATACGGGGTAAGGTGAAAGTGGCCTCCGTGGCGGATAATATGAGAAAAGTGAGACTATGATGGTTCAGGCATGTAAAAAGGAGGTGTGGAGCGGCTCCAATGAGGAGGTGTGCGAGGTTGGCTATAATAGGAGTTCAGATAGGTAAATATAGGCTAAAAAAGAACTAGGGGGAGGTGATTAGATAGGACATGACACAAATTCAGCTTGGTGGGGATATGACCCTAGATAGAAAGGTGTGGAGGTCAAGGATTAGGCTAGAAGGTTAGAAGGTAGTGGAGTGATTTCCGTATTAGTAGAATTAGGTAGTAATCACATAGTTTCTTTTCTTCAATATGTATTACTATATGTTTTCGCATTTGCTTTTTATCTTTTTTTTTGTTGTTATATTTTTCTTGATACCATGCTTTTTATATTTTTATTTATTGTCACACCCATGTCTTTTATTCGAGCCGAGGGTCTACCAAAAGCAGCCTCTCTATCCCACAAAGGTAGGAATAAAGTTTGCGTACAACCTAACTTTCCTAGACCCCACTGATTGTGGGACTACTCTGAATATGTTGTTATTATTATTTGATCCTTACAGATCGAATCATCCATATAATATATGAAAATAAATTTCAAATATTTGATATATTTCTCTTTAAAGAAAAAGAATATGACACATCATGACAATAGATTTCCTTTTCCTGCTTTTCGATTGTTTTACTTTATACTTGGACTGAAGATCATCTAAATAGAACTTACAAGAACATTATCAAATAAATAAAAGGAAAGGCAATTAAGAGAATATCTACATAGTTTACTGAATCACTGATTTAACTTTGAGGACTCCATACAAAGGATAATGGTGTAAGGGAGGGGAGTGTGGATTGTATATCCATCCATTATATTACAACTTGTTTTGATGATTGTTATCAATTATGTTTCATAATTTATGCTAAACAGAATCAGTGGACATAGAGCATGTCCCCTCCTGACGTTCTCCTAGCGGGGAACTATCAATAGCGATTGTTGCAGTATCGTATTATTACTTTAAATATAATATTTATTTTGATATTATTATTTAAATTTTATTATATCATATCATTAAGTTCATCATTAAATAATTAAAAAAATCTCACTTTATGTATCAATCGATTTGGCTAGATCACATTGTACCTTTTTTCTTCTCATTTTTTTTTATTATTTAATAATTTTGTTTTTCAGTTATCCTATCTTTTTTTAAGGCAGAACTCATCGGGAGCCCCCTGAGGTAGACAACATCTTTTACTTAGACATCTTAATTAAACGTTGTTACATTTAGATACTTGAGGTAGGGTCCATTTGTGCCATTTAGACACTTTTCGCACAATCAACCAAATATGTAATGTGTAATACACTCGATGATGACGTGGTAAATGACAAATTAAATTCGGACATATATCATTTGATCCCATAATAATATAGAAAATAAATTTTGAGTAAAACTAAAAACTAATATTTCAGAAAAGAAAAGAAAAATCTATTTTCTAAACCCTACACATTATTAACACGCACACAAATAAAAACATTACTAACAAAAGAAAAATTCGGAAATCATGTTTTTAGTGTTTTTCACCATCTTCATGTGTGTTCTTGTTCCAACTACTATTATATCCAAAATTTTAAGAAAAACTCCTTCAAATTTGTTATAACTTCAAATAAGGATTCCCCACGAAGATCTGAAGACAACCCCAATATTAATTTCTTAAATTTTTTATAAATAAAGTAATCGACTTTAAACATTCAAGCTTTCTAAAGAACCCATTAATGATGTTTCAATGAGCTCCTTTCATTTTTTTTCGTTTTTCTTTTTTACTTGGAGAGAGCAAGAAATCAAGTTGAATTAAAAATGCAATTGATGTTTTTTTCCGATAGTGGTATTGGCGGTGATGATCTTGATGATGGAACGAAGATTGTAGAAAAAAGTAATGTTGAAGAAGAATCAAATAAAAAATAATAAACAAAATGAAGAATAAGAAGAAGGAAACAAAAAATGATTTTTGGCCTTTCCACGCGCCTTTTTGGTGTGAAATTCACATAACTTGTCAAGTCAGCAAAAAATGTCTAAATAACACAGTCGGGGTCTATCTCAAATGTTTAAATGGAATAAAGTTTAGTTGAAGTGTTTAAGTAAAATATCGTGTCAACCTCAAGGGGCTCCGATGGGTTCTGCCTTTGTTTAATAATAACTTTATTCATACCCTACTTTTCTTTATAATATGATTGTAAATTTATTCTTTAGATTGTTGATGTGTGGCATTATGTATCAACTGAAAACAATAAAATATATTTAAATATTGTATTCATTAAAATAATACACTACAATACAATACGATATGTTATGAAATAATAATAACTATCGATACAAGCTTCTGTTATTATCCTCAAGAAATTTCTTCTGTTGTATAATATTCTTTTATTCAATAAAAAAATCAACTCGTTCTAATAATCTAAGTTTACATCATTTGTACGATATTTAAGCAAGTCATTCAATAATTGTGCATCAATATCATTTCAATGGATATAATCAAAAAGAAAAAGAACAAAAGGAATGTACTAATCAAAATATATCTTCCCTAGAAAATGTTAAGATAAAGTTCGCTGACTCTAATGATACAAAAAATAATTTTACGACTTTACTGATACAAAGGGTGACCACGTGTGAAATTCACACGATGAACTTAATGATGAGTGATTATGGAGTTCATCTGATAACTTATTTGCACAGATCAATGGCAACAATAAAAGTAGGAAAATTTTAAAAAATATACTATTTGCTCACTTACGTTACAAAAAATAGCCCAAAATTTACATTGTAAAGCTTTGACCCAAAAACACTTTTATACAGTATTATACACTTATATACAAAAGACAAATACATTATGTATATAGGTGTTTGAAGGTGTATACCTATTTATACACCTATATACATAAAAACTCATATACACGCATATTCATAATATACACTCATATACACTTATATACACCCATATACACTATTATATAATATTATATAATATTATACTCACTACCCCTGCCTCTCCCGATTTCTCCATCGCCAACCTCAACCACCTTCGGCCACCCCACCATTGTCACGTGCACTTCACCACCGACTACTCCACCACCACCTCGATGAGTTTTCCGATAGATCTAGATCTAACAAGAATAGATCTAGATCTAGGTAATTTCTGATCAGATCTGAGCCACCGCAGCGGAAGAGACGGTTAGATCTAAGCCATCGAAAAGTCGTTATCATCGGAGAAAGAGAGAAAACGCGGCAGATAGAGGAGGCGTGGTAGAAAGAGAGCGCGAGAGAGAGGAGGATAAGAGAGTGGGTGTAGAGAGAGACAAGGCCGGCGAACTCTCTCTCTATGTCTTTTCCGGTGGTGCCGACCGCCGGCGACGGCGACGTTGAGATGCCGACGATTAGGATCAGGCGAAGAAGAGAGAGAGGAGGAAGAGGAGGGAGTGAATGCATAGTGAGAGAGGGAAATTAGTTTTTGTAAGATTTAAAAAGACGGCTTAATTATTCCATAAAAGTATTGCAATCATATTTCTTCTTTCATCTGCCTATGAAGCTTCTACTCAGATTAAAATTTATATGCAAAACTTGTTCTTCTTTTGATATCAAATTCTTATTTCACTCATGCTCATATCATATATATCATAAAAAGGAATCTCAGTTTCCTTTCCTCTTCTGGCGCTTCTTCACTTCAAATTCTTTTGATAATCAAATCAATTTTATATTTTATCCATAAAAAGAATAAAACCTTCTTACTTCCAATTGGTCTTCTTTGGAGGTTTTATTCTTTATTTGATTATCAAAAACTTATAAATGAGGAAGCCAAAAAGGCAAAGAAAACTGAGATTTTTTTTCATATTATATATGGTATGTACATGAATAAAATAGGGATCTAAGACAAAAAGAAAATTATTTTTTGCATACAAACATTAATCTGAGTTGAGACTTCATAGGGAAATGAAAGAAGAACTATGATTTCAATACTTACATGTTACTATTGATCTGCACAGACAAGTTATCAGATGATTTCATAGATTTCATCCCTCCCCTTATTTATTGTTGTGAGTTCTCTTTATCTAGTTGTAACTTGAGTTGTGTTGTGTTGAGGATGAAAAACTGGTAAAAATAGTAGTTTATATATAGGAGGCGTGGTACTCTATGATTCTTTTCTTTCCTTTTTTTATAATTGCTAAAATAAAAGGTTTAGTAAGTTATTAAATTAAGAAATTTTTTAGTAAGTTGTTAAATTTGGGGGGGGGGGGGGTTAGTAAATTGTTACATTCACGAGGAAAATATTATTTGGTAAGTTGTTATAATATTAAGTAAATCAGATTTACCTACTTATTTTATTACATAAAAGGGTGGGAGAAGGAAGAGAGAAAAAGAATCGTAATTTACAGAACTTAATTATTTACGGTGTTTATAATTTTTTTTATTTCAATTGCTTGTATGCTTATTTGGTAAGTGTAAGTGTGTAATCAACTCTTGGGAGTCACCTTACTAATTAATAAATAGGAGACTACTTATATGCATATTATTTTGGTTGAATACCTAACCATCTTTCTCTCTTATAAACTTGACACATCTTATTTAATGCACTAAATTTTGTGTTATCTTATTTATCCTGGGGATGTGACTTATTTTGTTCGATTTTTCATATTTTAATTTGATATTTTTTGTATTATTCTTAAAATGTTATATCAATATCATACCTAATTAAATTCAGTATGCATAAGTTGAATTTTCTCTCTTCGATGTTGGTTTATTTGATCGGTGACTTAAGTTTATTAAGCTTCGACAAAAGATTATAACTTTCTTTTGTCTTTACTATAAAAAGAACAGAAAACTTTGCATATAACCGTAAATAGGAGTAGATTCCATACTTAGTTAGATTCAAAAAAAAATTAAAGCCATCATTCGAGCATATAGAAAGTAAATTTTTACTATCTCTTAAATTACATTGTCAATTATTATTAGTTTAATTTTTTTATATTTTATTACTATTAAAAGGTACAATCAATTTACTTATCCTTTAGAAGATAACGGAAATAGCTGTAAGAATGTTTTAACATTATTAATTAAGATCATGTGCAAAATACATGGTTAACTATGATTAAGTATTAATATTTATAATTAAATAATGTGACAAGTGTCATTTCTTTATTAATTTGGTGTAAACACCGATGCGGATACGTTTTATGATTTAAAACGTTTCTAGAGCACAACATATGTCGTTGTTTTCTGAATTTTTTTATTAGTATGATTGGTACACCATGTCATGCATATACAATTTCATTCATGAATATCAAGTGAAGAGAATATTTTATGAATTTCACTTACATAGATAATGTAACAAAAAAAAACTATCAGTAATTTCACATGTTACATCAAATTATCTATGATCTATTTGTGTCCTTCAGCAGTAAACCAACTCTCCAACAAAGCAGATACATTAATTGTATCAGGTACAACAATTACAAGCATCGGCTGACCTTTTGTTACAACTCTCCAACCATATTGTAATATCCAAATTATCATATCTGATTATGCGTATGAATAGTTACATATAACTTGATGGTGTAAAAGTAACTATACCATGTGGAACCATACCAGTGCACATAAGTTAAACTCTTAAATTATAAGCATCATTAATACAACAACAACAAACAACAACATACCCAGTGAAATCCCACAACGTGGGGTCCGAGAATGATGGAGTGTACGCAGACCTTACTTCTACCTTGGTAGGTAGAGCGGTTGTTTTCGGAAGACCCTCGGCTCAAGACAAAGCAAAACAAAGCAAGAGAAACGGTCAGACAAGAAACTAAAACAGTATGAACATGCTGATAGCAAAATCGAATACGCCATGATAGCGCATTCTAACAAAAGGAAGCAGTAGCTAATGCATCTAAATAAGATAAACAAAGTACACTAAAGAAAGCATAGCAGCAGAAATCAATCTACAGGGGACTATAAAGAAATACTGCGCCTATAAGTCTCATAGGCTAATCGGGCCTACAATAATAACACTACAACTATCACTTTGTAAGCGTAAGTAGGATTACGCTCGACTACCTACTACCCTTCTACCCTAATCTGTGTCCTCCACAACCCCCTATCTAAGGTCATGTCCTCAGTAAGTTGCACATGCGCCATATCCCGTATAATCACCTCTCCCCAATACTTCTTCGGCCTACCTCTACCCCTCCTGAACCCGTTCATAGCCAAACTCTCACACCTCCGCACTGGGGCATCTGTGTCTCTTCTCTGCACATGCCCGAACCATCTCAACCTCGCTTCCCGCATCTTATCCTCCATCGAGGCACTTTGTCCCGAATATCATCATTTCTAATCCTATCTCTCCTTATATGCCCACACATCCATCTCAGCATCCTTATCTCCACAACTTTCATCTTTTATATGTGCAAAGTCTTGACTGACCAACATTCCGCCCCATACAACATAGTCGGTCTAACCACCACCCTATAGAACTTGCCTTTAAATTTTGGTGGCACATTTTTGTCGCACAAAACTCCAGATGCGAGCCTCCATTTCATCCCCTGCCCCAATACGATGAGACAAAGTCTCTAGTACTGTTGAACTTTTGGGGAATATGAGGTGGGGTTGTATTTTCCATAGCTTTTCTAGCAGCAGAATTGTAGTTGTAGAGAAGTCCATAAGTAGACCTTTGCTTGATTCACCATCTTCGGATATGGAAGCCTTTATTCACAAAACATAACATGAAAAAATTGAGCCAGCAATACAAAGACAGAGAGCACATTTTTATTATGTCAAAACAAGTTTTCTACTCCCAAGATTTTACAAGAAGCAACTATTATTACACCACTAATAAAGCTTTCTTGCTCTAGTTTTGGGTAATGTATCTGGTTTTTTTTGCATATCAGACGGCTGAGATTGTACATGTGCATATTTAGGCACTCTTAACTCTATGTTATCGACAATATCTTGTGCATTAGCAGATGGAGAGAGAACCATCAATTAAAGTCTGTTCTGACATATATATGAACAAATAGGTTCACATACTGTTTTACCAATATCAATGGATCTTGCGACCTCTGCACGTTTGACAAACATGGAGTACTAAGAATATAGGAAACATACTAAGATACTCCTACTGGTAATCATTCTATTCAAGTCGTTATGGCCTTCACGATATTAAATGATAGTCAAAGGATCAAAGCAAAAAGCACTACACAAGGAAAACAAAAAAAGGAAACGTCAGAATATTACCGCTACACAGTCCAATAGGATGAGAAAATCACTGCTGACCGATCATGACTTTGAGCTCTCAGCAGTCACAATTTCCTTCTCAAGCTTCATTTGCACTCAAAGAATAATGTTAGTAGACAAGTAATGCAACTTCTACTAGCATTACAATAGAAAACAAAAGTGCAAGAAGAGATTAGACTTAACAAAAGTGCAAGAAGAGATTATCGTATAAAACCTCTTCCGAAAGTGAGTGGTTTAGACTTAACAAGAGGAATAAATAAGAGCAAAATTCTTATTTATCATGACTGGCATTTTGGCTAGAAACAGTGATTTCCTGACTAAAAAAAGCATATTCGCAGAATTTAAGACACAAAAATGGGTAACCTGAGGTTCTGTATACTCTTTAACTGCAATCAAAGAATGGAACACCATAGGAATAGTTACTTATCAAGCATCTCATAGTACTGCAGCCACGGTAACTCTCATGTGTGTAAATAGGTTTTATATAATCCTCTTGAGTTATAGATTAGTCCAAAATGCTGCTAAAGTCCGGAGTTGTTTTGCTTTTGGTTGCAGTTCATTTCATGATAAGAATAGCCAATAAAAAGCTACTCCATCTGCAACTTACCAATGTCAGCTATTTCTTTGATCTTTAAAGCAAGTAGCTCAAAACACTAAAGGGCGGCCCGATGCACTAAGCTCCCGCTACACACGGGGTTCGGGGAAGGGCCAGATCACAAGGTCTATTGTACGCAACCTTACCTTGCATTTTAGGTTGTTTCCACGGCTTGAACCCGTGACCTCCTAATCACATGGCAACAACTTTACCAGTTACGCCAAGGCTCCCCTTCAAAGTAGCTCAAAAGACTATCCCTAGAAAATATGGCTAGAGTTGAACAATTTTCATGCTTCTCCTCCCATTGAGTTTTCTGTCTCCTCTTATATTAGTATTATTTTTTCCTCTAGCTATGTTCATACAATCATATGCAGGAAAGATCTTTAGGTGGCATTATCAAGAACAGGGAAAAAAGAAAATTCGATATAGTTCTTACGGACATCTTAGCACGACATATGTCGTAGAAAATGGGGGAGAGCTAGATATATGACATCTTTCTCAAATCAACATTGCATAGCATATAATTGTGGCAGTAAGATATAAATGTAGTAGGACATATTTAATTAAATGAAAGTGTGCTATCTCTAACAGCTTAAGCTTTTTGATGAGATAGTCAAATGCACACTTCAACGAGAGAAAAAGTTAAGATGACTAAGTGGTAGAACAGAGACAGAATTATATCAGAAGTAATTTGATCGATGGTTAAATAGTGATATAAGCTTCTTTAGACATATTCATGAAAGGCCTCACTTCTACAATTATTAGAAAGATTGATGTTGATTGTTAGCAAAACGGGCTGAGGTAGAGAGGATGTGAAAAATATAGATGGAACTTGCTTTCTTGCTGTTTCTGGAAGGAAATTCCATCGCAACATTAAATTTGAAAAATAGGTGCATATGTAAGTCAGAAATGTAATTCCTCATGAAAATGTCGACCAGTATTATCAAAGACACGGTTGAAATGTCACAAACGACTTCAAGTAAATGTAAGCATGATATTATAGTACCTGTATGACGCTTTCCAATTTGCTCTGAAGATTGTGATATTCTCGTTTGATGTTTCTTAATGCCTGCAGACACCTACAGAGACAAGGGGAAAAGGTTTTGTCAGATAACCACTTAACATCTTTGTGACATTTGCTAATTAGTATGAGCAACAAGATCATTCTCGCAGAGAGCGGTTAAGGATTTCTTATTAGAGAAAACACAGACGTGTCATGGAAATCAATGCTTTTGAACCCAAAAAGAGAAAAAAGAAAGATTCTCAACGGTCATGATATTCTAACCACAATAAGATAATTTAATGCTGAAATATACTACGTCGGGAAAAAACAGGCAATAAGGTTAGTACTATTCTGATCATTGCCAAAGGAGTGGTGCACATCCTCTTATACAACTCACACCCATACACATGCAGAGGAAAACCACACAGACGAGTATGCATGAGGATATACAAGAGAGTAACCCACATGACAACCACCAAATGTACAAAAAACAAATGAAGCACTTCAAATTACCAGAACAGACAAACTTCATTGACTTGTAGCTCTTCCTAAGAAACACAAGATGTAGGTGACATGTCACCCGACGCAATATTAAATGACTGCAGCGTGGCGCAGAGTAAAGAACAAAACACCGGCATCAGTATGGAGAAGTACTTGAGATGTTAAATTAACTTGATTGCACAGTTCTAACTGCCCCAGTGTTTTAGATGGCCAGGGAACCTCTGAGGCATGTTATCATTTATTAACTCTTGATCATTGAAAATGCCTAAATTAAAAATACAATACCAAAATATACCTAAAAGATAAGAAGAATGCGTGAAATGGAAATTGTGTTATTCCATATCTTCCTAACAGTTGCAACGTGTTGTGAATCTGATCATGTAATCCCTGTTTGCGAAGCTAAGCATTTAAGATCTTTTTTATTATTATTGTTATTATTTAATGCTCTTTGGTTATCAAAATTAAATCTTTTTTTTGAACATTAAGGGAAAGAAAAATCTTTTGACACATACACCTAAGGCAACAGGAAACAGGTGTATGCCTCAGGTAAAAGTCTAATGTTCATATGTAGATGGCTCCAATATATCATGCACCAAGCACGGATCTGAATCCAGTATTTAAATGGATTTTTCGAAAAGCATTCCCACATATTTTATATCCTTATAAAAAAATGACCAAGTTGAGAGAAACAGGCATCCACCTTCATCATGAAAGGTAACAAGAAGCAAAAGAGCTCACCAGCAAAAAATTCCAATTTCCTCCTGGATCATGCTGAATCTATACACATTTTCATAATACCTTAAACAAAATTTTGATTTTCTTCTTTTCATTATATAAAATCCCTCCTAAGATATCACATCTTAAAAGAGTGCACCTTTATCTCGCAACCTTAATATTAGGTGAAAAGAAGTTCCGATTAAAGCAACCACAATTATGAAGTATTCTTAAATGAATAAGAAAGAACTATTTCCTTAACACCTTTTCCCACATATAAACTTGAACCATTTCCTAAACTTTTTCTTAAATAAAGTGAAGTCATACATCTTGTAAGAGTCCTCTCTCCCAACCTTATCATAAGAAGGAAAAAGATGCAATAGTAAGCATCATATCCTAAGTTGCTCGGATTCGGGTGCGGGTGTCCGATACGGGTGCCATAAAATGCAGCCAAGATGAAGCTCATTTTTCCTTTGCAGTGAAGTGTTAGTATTACTAACAAATTTGCATGCTCAAGACAAGGGCATTCACTCAAAAGTGCGTAGATAAATGGAAGTAATGTTAAGCAAACCAAGTACAATTAAGTTCACCCAACCATCAGCTTTCTGTCTCCATCACAATTATATCAATGCCAGTGAGATATCACAAGTTCCATCTTTTCAAAACTAGTTGATTTTTAATGTGACTTTGAGATGAATAAGGACATGCATTAAACATTTCCCGAATCAAACATTACCTAACAAGCAAGTGAACAGTAATTTTTTTAACAAGTTGTAGACAAATATTGCTGATGCAGAAAGAATCATACTCATCCTTGGATTTACTGTCAATTGCCCGAATAAAATCATAACATTCCTTCGCAACCTTACAGGCTCCAATGCTGCAAAAAGAATTGAGACAAATCATTATGATCTTTCCTATGGCAAGTAATTACGAAAAGGAAAGGCTAACCTAAGATTCCAACTGTGGCATATTCAACAGAAGCTTGATGATCCACTTTTCAGAAATTTTTGGTTTGAAAAAGTACTCAAGGAAAAAAGCCTTAGTAAGATATGAAGAGATAGTAACATTTAGACAAACCAAGTACAAAACTGCTGCTCTCTGATACAAGAAAATCAATCAACTATGCCTCAACAGCAAACTAGTTAGGGTTGGATGCATGAATCCTCTCTGCGCATTCCTTTTTATGATGCAATACTATAATACCTTTCATTGATAATACAATACGACATACGTAAGACTATGTACCACATATCAAATATCTACATAAACTTTATGAAGAAGAATTCTGATGGCTACTTTAAGAAATAACAACTCACCATGAAGAACCGCCTTTTAGCTTGATACAATGCCATTTAAAAAAATCAAAGTCCACAACTGGTGACTCACTAAAATTAATGAAAGAAAGTAACACAAGTCAACAACCATAATCGAAACAAAAAAATTGGTCCATAACAACAACGAAAACATACAGAACCGTAGCCATGTGTTGCATAACAGTGCGAGCATCGTGTAAAAAATTCAGAACTAGATCCAGGAAGAAAGAAGGACCATGGTCCTCCTTCATCGAGTAGCTGAGTTGGAAATAGCAATCAACCAAACCCTGTAAAAAGCATCCCCTATGAATGAAATACCTTTTACACTTCCACATCAGTTAATCAGGGGCGGATCTAATGCATTTGGTACGGGTTCACATGAACCCAGTAACTTTTACAAAAATCTTGTATTTTGATTAAGAACTTCACTAAATATCTATCTGTGAACCCAGTTATTGTAGTATTTAATTGAGGCCATTATAGGAACCTATAAACTTCAAATCTTGAATCCGCCTCTACATTTAATAATAGGAAATCTCATCATAAACACCTCGAAGAAGGATCGCTATCTTTACATGAACATTAAAGAACTTTTAGTAAACCAGTGTTATCAAAAGAGAAAAGCGCAAAAAAGCTCAGAGGTGAGCTGGGGCTTTAAGCGCAAAGCGCAAATAAAGCATGTGGATTAATAAAAAAAGGCACAATAGTGCAAATATACAAATCTATATATGTTTAGTCCAAGACTAATAATAATAAGTATGAATAACAAATATATGGACAAAGAAATTGTAAAAACATTACAATAAAGTGAAATATCAATTATCTAGTGTCACCTCTTCAAGAGAGGCTTATTGGTAAGGAAAAATATGTTTTAGAGTCTTGATGATGACACTGAAGCGCACATAAATCGAGGCGAAGCGCTCAACATGTTTTGAGCCTCGTTTTAGGGCTTAAGCGTGCCTTTGACAACACTGTAGTAAATGAAAAATAAAGGACTCTAACTAATACAAAATAATTACAAACGCACACAAATTCTTTAACCATATGCTTCAAGTTTCTAACAGGACAAGCATTACCACAACGGTTGAGTTACTCAATGTCTCAATTAGTGACATGTAAGTCCACAAGTTTGAGGCATGAAATCAATCTTTTTGCATAAATGCAAGAGTATACTGCAGATATTATTGATTCACTCTCCCCTTACCCACACTAATCAAGGAGCACTTCATGCAAAAGGAATTAAACCTGTAGAGAATTCAGGTACTCCCTCTATCTCAATTTATGTGATAGAGTTCAGATTCCGATAGTCAAACTTCTTTATTTTTATCGTGAATTCAGACATACAATCTTTAAGTTTTTTAAAAATAATTTACATATTTAGAAGGGAAAAGGGTCAAATTTGCCCTCCAACTTTCGATTAAGGATCATATTTGCCCTCCGTAAAGTATAGAGTCAAATATAACCTCCACGTTAGTAAAGTTGTCACATATGCCCTCTGTTGGACGGAAATCCCATGTGGATGCCACATGCGATCCACATGGATGCCACATCGGATCCACGCGGAGGACAATAAACACATGGAATGTGGGACCCACACCAAACCTCACCCACTTCTACTCCCTCCATTCACCGTCTCCCGCTGCTCCGGTGAACCGGAGAAGCCAACAACCGCCAAGATACGAGTCGGGTCATCTCAACAACCGCCAAACGACCCCTTAAACACCCAGCAGAAAACTAAAAAGATTAGAGAAAAAGAATGAGGAGTTGCAGAGGGTAGAGTTAAAAGTTCAAAGGGTTGTTGCTCCTCTCTGCAATACATATGATTCCAATTTTTGCTGTGTAAAAATTAAAAAAAAAAATTCAGCAGCCCTCTTGCAGTTAAACAGTACCAAACGACCCCTTAAGTGAGAATCATATTATAATAATAATAATTGTAGCAAAAATTCTGAGGTAGTGATGATGATTTTCTTCTTTATTTCTCTGAGCTAATGGATTAGGGTAGGAGAACAATCAGACGCATATCTTGGCGGGGCGACCCGGAAACTGGTGTTGCAGCCATGGCGGTGATTCCAGCGGTAATTGGCTAGTGGGAACGAAGTGACGCCGGTGACAGGTGAGTTGGAGGAATCGGGTCGAATTGGAATGACGGTGGTGGAGGTTTGGTCGACGGGACGGTGTCGATAGCGGCATCTGGTGTGGTAACAGAGGTTTGGGTAGTGGGGTGAAGGGCGGTGGCTCGTCGACGATGGTGGTGGTTAGCTGCTCCGGTTCACCGGAGCTGGAGCTCCTTGCCGGAGCAGCGGGAGATGCTGAACAGAGGGAGTAGAAGTGGGTGGCGATGTAGGTCCCACCTGCCATGTGTTTATTGTCCTCCACGTGGATCCGACGTGGCGTCCACGTGGATCCAATGTAACATCCACACAGGATTTCCGTCCAACTGAGGGTATATTTGACAACTTTGCTAACGTGAAGGGTATATTTGATCCCAAACTTTAACGGATGGCAAATGTGATCCTTGATACATAGTTATAGGGAAAATCTGACCCTTTTCCCTATTTAGAAACTACACTCTCCGTCCCAAAAAGATTGTTTTAGTTTGGCTTGACATAGAGTTTAAGAAATAAAGGAAGATTTTTGAAATGTGTGGTTCAAATTAAGTCTTAGATATTTGTGTTATTGTAAATCATGTCATAAAATTAAATTATTTTTAAATATAGAAATGTGTCAATCTTTTTGGAATAAACTAATAAGGAAAGTAGGACAATCTTTTTGGGACGAAGGGTATATAAAAAGTACTATAAATTACAATAATTAACAATTTAAATATTTTGAAGGATATAGGAATAAATTGCGGTCAAAGATTTTCTTGTTTGACTCTCTAAATCCAAATTATATCACATAAATTGACACAAAATAAGTACAAAAAAAATGAACAAAATAACTTATGATAAAGATACTAGGAAGTGCAACATCATTGGTATACCTCATCCTCAAGGGACTTAATGCGATCAAGTTGTTGTTTGAGTGCACTTTTATCCATTTTCTGGTTAATGTAAACCTAGAAATTGCAGAGAAAAAAACATAAGATTGGATAAATGAAAAATAAAGGATTATAACTGCAATAAAATAAAATTATTAATGCACATAAATGATCAATAAAGACTTCCTAGAAACGTTACATGTTACAGGTCACATGTTTAAGGCACCGTAAAGTACTTTAACGCATAGAGAGAAAATTCGGTTATTAAAATACAGAATTATAAAGTGTGGTGCTTATTGATATACCTCGTTCTAGAGTGACTTATAGATTTCAGATAATTGTTGGTTTAATGACTCTTCATCCATTTCCTCGCAGTCCATAACCTGCACATAAAACGTGAATGTGATCCTGGCGGAAAGTTCTAGAATTTTCGGGCGCCATGACCAGGTATGATTTTGAGTTTATGAGTTCCAAATTCTAGTAAATGCGGCTTATTGAGATCTTAATAAATTAATTATATTCCATGTTAAATATTATTTTTTGATATTGAAATTATGTAAATTTTGATTAATATTTTAAGGATCTATTTGGTCATAAAAATTATTCACTTTTTTTCGGAATAATTTTTTACTTTATTAGTAGAAATTTACTTTTTGGCCATGAAAATTTCAAATTCAAACTTGAAGTACGATTCTCAATTTGAAGAACAACTTATAACTTATTTTCCAATTTCATTTTCATAATTTCAAACAAAATGATGTCTTCTCTCATTTTAAAAAAATATAATCAAATACAACTTCATTTTCAATTCCAACTTTAAAAGTTTCAAATTAAGTGAAAAATATTTTTTTAATCATATTGATATGAGAAAATTGCATGTTATAGTACTTTTCGTATAATTTTTGACTATTTAAATTATTGGGTATAATCGAATGTAACTTCAAATAGTAGTCAACTTTAATAGAATATTTCTCAATATTCTTTCATTAATTGTTTATCTCTTATTTTAGGTAGAATTATAATTCTTTTGTAATTAAATTAATTAGTTACCTAGTTTGTATCAAAGTAAATATTCTTGTAACCTTATATATATTGTAAATCATTCATCAATAAAATCAAGAAACATATTCATTTATGGTATCAGTAGCCTAAAACTACAAACCCTACCCTAGCTGCTAATACACTTTCTCGGCCGCCACCTTTTTTCCACGTCGAAACCTAGCCCACGTCGGAACCCTAGCCGCCGACCTCTCTCGGCCGCCCCCGCTCTTTTCCCCACGACGGAACCCTAGTTTTTCTGGCCATTCTCCCTCCTTCCTCCTAAATTTCATCTTCCATGACTGACAAAACCAAATTCCATCCGGCACTTGCCGTAAACAACATTAAAAACATCATCCCTATGACTCTTGAGATGGAAAAGGGTCAATACTCCTCGTGGGCGGAGCTTTTTAAGATCCATTATCGTGTTTATGAAGTTATCGACTACATCATCCCTCCCACGCCGAAGTCCACAGACGTACTATTGGCTTCAACTTCTGATGATGCACTCTGGTCTCATTTGGATGCAGTCGTCCTCCAGTGGATATACGACACGATTCTAATGATTTGCTGCACACCATCATTGAGACTAATGCCACTGCCCACCGAAACGTTTGGAAAGTATTTTCCACGACAAAAAAACTCAACGAGCGTTATACCTTGAAAATCAATTCAAGGACGTTCATCAGGACGATTTCCCAAACGTGTCTGCCTATTGTCAAGAACTCAAGATGTTTGTCGACCAACTCCCCAACGTCGGCGCACCAGTCACTAATCAATGATTGGTCATGCAACTTATTGCAGGTTTGAACGAATCCTATGACGGCGTTGCCAATATCCTTCATCAATGCACGCCATTACCTCCATTTTATGAGGCCCGTTTGAAGCTCATCATTGGGGAAACCTGGAAAATCAAGAGCAGCACCACTCGGGCCAACATTGTCGACGCCGCCAATACCACTACAGTCGGCCCTCCGCAGATAGTAGGGCCTCCCGGTCCGACAACCAGAACCATCGGACAAAGGACCTACAACAGTCCACTTCCTCCCGTAACAACCGCCGGAGCAAAAAATCCGATAAGGGCCGCGGCAGAATAAATTCCAGCAATAACGATGGCGTGAAGTGGCAGTCCCCACCGGCCAAAAATAGCCAGCAGCGACCGCGGCAGTGGTAGCAACCTCTATCATTGGCTGCCTACCCACCGTGGGCTGCATGGGCCCCACCGTCACGAGCCTCTTCTCCTTTACCGTATACGACATCCTTGTGGACTCCACCTCAGAATCGACAGGCCCAACCTGACATACTTGGCCTATGTCCACAACAAGCTTACACAGCACCCCCGCCATCGACTTATGCACCGACTAATATTTGAGGCAGCTATGAGCATAATGTCACTCAAAACTCCAGACGAAAATTGGTATATGGACATAGGCGCCACATCTCATATGACGACATCACAAGGTACTCTCTCGTCTTATTTCAATTTGAGTAATTTAAATCAGAATATTATTGTTGGTAGTGGACAAGACATTCTCATCCGTGGTTATGGTCATTCCTCCCTATCCCTACCACATCCACCACTAACCATAAAAAATGTCCTCCATGCCCTTAAACTCATTAAGAATCTAATCTTCGTGCGGCGTTTCACAACTGACAATTGGGTTTCCCTTGACTTTTATCCTTTTGGTTTTTACTGTAAAGGATTTTATGACAGGGAGACGAATAATGAGATGTGACAACACCAGAGATCTCTATCCTATTTCAAACGCCGTCAACAATTCAGCCTCAGTTCCCTCAACCTTTGTTGCTATTTTCTCTTCCTTATGGCATTCTAGATTAGGACATCCGGGAGACTCTGTTTTACGCTCCCTTAGGAAAAATAATTTTATTAATTGCAACCGTATTTCTAGGACTCCTATATGTGAATCTTGTGTTTTTGGGAAACATGTCAAATTACTATTTTCTGCATCCACAAATTGTACTTTAATGCTTTTCGGTATCATACATAGTGATTTGTGGACATCCCTTATTTTGAGTATGGCTGACCATCGATATTATGTGTTGTTTTTAGTCGATTATTCCATCTTTCTATGGACTTTTCCAATTGGAAATAAATCTCAGGTCTACCTCATTTTTCTTCATTTAGTGCTTTCGTAAAAACACAATTTGAAAAGAGCATTAAATATTTTCAATATGACAATGGCAGGGAATTCGATAATAATCAATTCAAACAGTTTTGCTCCAAAAATGGTCTTACCTTTCATTTTTCCTGCCCTCACACATCCTCCCAAAATGGTAAAGCCGAATGAACAATCCGAACCATAAACAACCTCATTTGTTCGCTACTTGCTTACGCCTTAATTTCCCCCTCCCAAATCTGGCATTACACATTCTCTGTGGCCACCTATCTCCTAAACATAATCCCAAACAAGTCTCTAGCTCAAATGTCTCCCACCCAAGTTCTATTTCATAGGAACCCCTCCTACCAACACTTGCATATTTTTGGATGTCTTTGTTACCCTCTCCATTCGACCACTTACAAACTCTAACCCCGGTCTTCCCCGTGTGTGTTTCTGGGTTACCCTGACAATCATCGTAGTTACTCCTACTATGACTTGTCGAGCCGTAAGATTATTATTTCACGTCATGTCATATTTGATGAGTCTCAATTCCCATTTGCCTCTCTACACTCGCCACCTCAACATTTCTATTACTTTCTAGATAATAGCCTAAAGCCTCTTCTAATTCACCATTTACATAGTCCGCCATTCCAAACCCCGGCACCCGCCACTACCTCGGCCAGTCCGGGACTAGCTGCCCACCCGGTTCTACCGATGGTGGCCCGGAACAGCCCGCCTCAGAGTGATTTTGCAGCCACTTCTCAGCAAATTGAAGTTCGGCCAGCCAGTACCGTCACCCCTACCCTTCATCCTCTTCCCGGCAGTCCCACAACAAATCCCCCTCTCCCGTCCCACGTCATGAGACACACTCTCGGACTATGAAAACCCGTGCCATGCATGGAATTCATAAACCTAAATGGCTATTTAATCTTTCCATTTCAGTTGTCCCTTCCCTTGTCGCTCGTAACCCGAAGGATGCCTTGTTTGACCCTAATTTAAAAACCGCAATGATTGACAAATATAATGCTCTTATTGATAATAAGACGTGGGACCTAGTACCCCGTCCACCTGATGCTAACATCATTCGTTCTATGTGGATTTTAGACATAAAAAGAAATCTGATGGTTTTTTTTAGAGGTAAAAGGCTCGTCTTGTAGGTGATGGCAAGTCTCAACAGGTGGGAGTGGACTGTGATGAAACGTTCAGCCCGGTCATAAAGCCCGCAACCATCCGGACCGTCTTCAGCATTGCCTCTAAGTCTTGGCCTATTGATCAGCTTGATGTCAAGAATGTCTTCTTACATGGGGATCTTCATGAAACGGTATATATGCATCAACCTAGGGGTTTCAGGGATCTATTTATCCAGATTATGTGTGTCTGTTGCGGAAATCACTCTATGGACTGAAACATGCTCCTCGAGCATGGTACCAACAGTTCACCGATTATGTTTTCTCTATCGGTTTTTCACACAGCAGATTCGATCATTCCCTGTTGATTTACAACAAGAGTACATACATGGCTTACCTATTATTATATGTTGATGAAATCATCCTTACCACATCATATGATTCTCTCCGCCGGTCCATTATGTCTCTCATTTCCTCTAAGTTTGCTATGAAAGATCTGGGCCCTCTGAGTTATATCTTGGGCATCCCTGTGACTCGATTTCTGGTGTCCTATTTCTATGTTAGAAGAATTATGCCGAATAGATCATTGACCGTACATGCATGACATCTTGCAAACCACCCCGCACGCCTATAGACACCAATTCCAAGCTCAACGCTTCATATTCAAACCCGAATCACTATTGTAGCCTGGCTGAGGGCCTGCAGTACCTCACATTCACGAGACCAGACATATTCTATGTTGTGTAACAAATCTGCTTGCACATGCACAGTCTGACGGAAGAACACATGCATGCCCTCAAACGTATTGTACGATACGTCTTAGGTACACTTCACTTCGGATTACATCTATACAAGTTTTCGCTCACTGGTCTCACTGTCTATTCTGATGCTGACTGGGGTGGATGTCCTGACACTCGATGCTCTACGTATGGTTATTGCATTTTTCTCGGAGATAACCTATTATCTTGGTCTTCCAAAATGCAACCTACACTATCCTGATCCAATATCGAAGTAGAATATAGAGGTGTTGTCAACGTCGTCTCTGAGTCTTGTTGGATCCGTAACCTTCTACTTGAGCTTTAGTTCCCGATTCAAATGGCAACACTGGTCTACTGCAATAATATTAGTGCGATATATCTTTCCGGCAATACCGTCCAACATCAGCGCAGTGAACTGGACATTCATTTCATTCGCAAAAAAGTGGCCCGTGGTCAAGTTCGTGTCCTTCATGTTCCTTCCAGATATCAGATTGCCAACATCTTCACCAAAGGACTTTCGCGCATACTATTTGATGATTTTCGAGCAAGTCTTAGTGTTCGAGAACCTCCCACTTCGACTACGGGGGTGTAATAGAATATTTCTCAATATTCTTTCATTAATTGTATTACTTGTATATCTCATATTTTAGGTAAAATTATAATCCTTTTGCAATTAGGTTAATTAGTTACCTAGTTTGTATCAAAGTAAATATTCTTGTAACATTATATATATTGTAAATCATTCATCAATAAAATCATCATATTCCTTTAAACTTGACTCTCGATAGACCTGTCCAAAGCTCGGGTCGGGCCGGGTCAAGTGGTTTTTTTTTTTGCTTGCCCGACCCTGACCCTATTTTTTCTGCAATTCTCCCAATCCGTTATCCGATATAATTTGTCACCAATTAAAAATTACAACAAATAGAAGCATGAAATCATTAAAAATTACACCAAAAAGAATTGACAAGAGGCAAGTACAAACCAACATCACGATAATTCATCAACATCATCATAAACATGATAAGCATCATCATCGTCATCATCACTAGATTCTTCTTCGTTTGTCCCTTCATCTATATAAGTAAAGAATAAATATTCAAAAAATAAAAAATAATTTAAATTATATTAAAAAAAAAAACCCGGGTCGGGATCGGACCGGGCCGGGCCGGGTCGAGCCGGGTCAAGTGGGTAAAAAAATCTGACCCTGGCCCGACCCTACATATGATCGGGTCCTCGCATTTTCAGGTCAAGTTGCTCACGGGTCAGATATATGCTGACCCTGACCCTGGTTTTTTTGGGCCGGGCCGGGCGGGTTCCCGACCCGATGGACAGGTCTAACTCTCGATAAGCGAAAAGTGTCGCATAAATTGAGACGAAGAAAGTACAATTTTTAAATATAAATACAGAATTTGAATCAAAACTACCGAGTTCTACAAAATCCTTAGCTGAAACTGAAGCTCCGTCCGTAGGGCCATTAACGTACCTCTTCCTCAAGAGACTTAATGCAATCAAGTACATTTTGATTGAGTGTTTCTTTATTCATTTCATCAATAAGAAACAAAAAAATCACAAGGGAAATAGAAGTTGAGTTGTGCATTACTATATTATTCACCATTATATATTGACAAACAGATTTTATGAAAATTTAAGATTATGGTAAGAGCTTGAACATTGTTGAAGGAAACAAATTAAAGAGCTTCTTCCCAAAATACCAAAACCATATAGTTTGGCGTTTTAATTCTGTCATTTGTTTTTTTAAAAATGGCTCTCTGTAACAAGCTACGTATTTATTGCCTTCGAAAAAGACGAAATTGAGTAACAAACCCTCTTTTTTGCCTTTTAAAAAAAAAATATTTTTCCTTTTTATTTTTTTTCTCTCAAACTTGTTTACATAATTATTTTTTCCTTTTTTTGTTTTATTTCTCTCAAACAGTCAAACTTGTTCCCATAATTATTTTTTGCTATTTGGGTTTTATTTCTCTCTAACTTGTTCCCATAATTATTTTCTTCTTTTTGTATTTTATCTCTCTGACTTGTTCCCATAACTATTTTATTTTTATTTTATTTTTATTTTATTTCTCTCAAACAGTCAAACTTGTTCCCATAATTATTATTTTTCTTTTGTTTTTTAACTCTCTCTAACTTGTTCCCATAATTGTTTTTTTTTAATTTGAGTTATATCTCTCTCTAACTCGTTTTCATAATTATTGTTACTTTTTTTGGTTTTATTTCTCTCTCTTGAAATAACAAATCAAAGTTAAAGTTAGTTAAGAAGTTAGTTTGGTAGTCAACAAGTTAGTTAGGTGGTTAAGAAGTTAGTTAAAGTAGTCAATGCTAAACTAAGTGGTTAAGAAGTTAGCTAAAAGTAGTTAATGCAAAACTAACTCTAAAGAGAAAATACAAGTCTTGTAAATGTATAAATGGACATTGTTAGTCATTGTACAAGTAGTTTTTCCGAATGAATAAGAACTACAAAATCTTCTCTCTACTCACTTACAATCTTCCCTTCTTCTTCCCTCTTGTTCTACTTTGATATATCTTCAATTCACTCATGGTTGAGATGATAATTTCAACATGGTATCAGAGCTTTGATCCACTGCTCGATGATTGCCTTTCTTCCGCAACATTATTGAAGACAATCTACTGATATTGGTTCAGTTTCTCACTTATGCACTTTTGTTCTTGATTTCATCATATTATATTCTTCTGTCCTTCTATGTTTCTGGTTTTTTCTTTTTTTATGATCTTAAATCTTCTGGTTCTCTACTTCTTGGTTCTGAGTTTGATTCTGAAAATCATATTTTGGAAATCTTCCTGTCTTCTGAAAATTCTGGTTACAAACAGAATACATAACACATAAATTATATATGAGTCTACATCTGAGAAACTGTATTGAACCTACAAATTTAGAATCATTTCTTGAAACTTTTTGTCATCTATATATTTTACAATGCACACTGCTCCAAATACAACCGAGAACAATCAAAGTAATACAAACTCAACTGTGAGAATGAACTCTGGAATTACGGCAATTATAAACCACAATCACCCAATGTTTCTTCAATCTTCAGATGTAACTGGTGTTTCTCTCGTATCATTTCAATTACTTGGTTATGAGAATTATGCATTATGGGGTAAGTCAACGAGAATTGCACTACTTGGTAGAAATAAACGTGGCTTTGTTAATGGAAAATGTAAAAAAGAAAACTATGAAGAAGAGTGGTGGGATAAGTGAGATAGAGTGAATGCAGTGGTCCAAGCTTGGTTGATGAACTCAGTTTCAAATGGTTTACTTAGTGGTATATTGTATACTGACATAGGTTATGAAGTGTGAGAAGACTTAAGAGAAAGATTTGATAAGGTAGATGGATCAAGAACTTATGATCTTCATAGAGAAATAACTACTTTAACTCAAGGAAGTTCAAGTGTGGCTGAATATTTCTCTAAAATCAAGACATTGTAGGTAGAATTCCAATCTTTAGTTCCACCCCCTAGTTGTGGATGCCCTAAGTCTAAAGAATTTGTAGAATACCTTCAAAGGCAAAAACTGTACCAATTCTTGATGGGCTTAAATGAGAATTATATGCAAGAAAGAAGCCAAATCCTTTTAATGTCTCCACTGCCTACAGTTAATAAGACATAGTCCATGATTACTAGTGACGAAAATAAAAAATCAATCACTGCTAAATCTACTGGACTGCTAGGTGTTGGACCTAGTGGATTTAGTCACAATGTAAGTCATGATCCTACTGCTATGTATTCTAGTGCAGGACCAAACTCACAACAGTTCAAGAAGAACTCTAACTTGTTCTGTGAAGTCTGCAAAATAAGCGGTCATACTAAGGAATTCCGTTATAAGGTGGTTGGTTATCCTCCAAGTTTTAAGTAAAACAGAATAGAACATGCTGCTCACAATGTATATGCAAATTATAATGATGGTGGGACTGAGAAAATATGCAAAATAAGTGGTATGAGTGACGAGTCCACTATAATGACAAATTCAAGCTGGCAAGTTGAAGGACACCTATGTTCTCTAAAGATCAGTATGAACAAATTGTACAACTGCTGGATCACAATATGATGTAGTCTAAAACTACTCAGCCTCAAGGATCAACTACTACTCAGTCATCTGCAAGTACAGCAGGTATGGACAACCATAAAGCCTTACTTGTAGCTAATATACTTAAACAATGGATTATAGACACTGGTGTCACTAATTATATAGTGTCTGATATAGAACTGCTAAATAAAGCAACTAGAGTAGACAATACATTTGACTCTAAGAGAATACATTTACATAATGGAGAGATGGTGAGTGTGACACATATAGGATCAAGTACTATCTCAAACAGAAGCACTATTAACAATATATTTTACCTACCACAGTTCAACTTCAATTTAATGTATGTGTCCCAACTCACCAGAGAATTACAGTGTGCAACCACCTTCTACCCTGATTTCTATTTATTTCAGGATCTTTACTATAGGAGGGTGAAGGAGATTGGTAGGATGCAAGATGGGTTATACATATTAGTGAATTAGACATCAGCAAAAAATCTAAATGAACAATTGAAGTTAGGACTAAATGTGAGAAAGGCTAAGGAACTTGTTGCAATGCTTGAGGAAGAAATAGAATTGTGGCATAGAAGATTTGGACATACTTCTAGTACTATTTTAAGTAAACTGATTAGAGAAAAATCTGATGTCATAGCTAGTACTATAAAGAATTGTATTGTGTGTCCATGTGATAAACAATATAGACTTCCTTTTCCAACTAGTAATAATAAAAGTAATTCCAGCTTTGATCTTGTTCATATGGATGTTTGGGGGCCTTATAAAGTTCAAACTCATAATGGCAATAAATATTTCCTAACAATAGTAGATGACATTACAAGAATGACTTGAATATACTTACTTAAGCTCAAATCAGATGTTTGTGTTATAATTCAGCAATTTCTAAACAATAAACTAGTAAAAATAATTAGAATTGATAATGGAATAGAATTTATAAATAAGGTATGTAATAGTCTATTCTTAAAACTAGGCATTGTACATCAAAGGTATTGTGCTTATACACCTCAACAAAATGGTGTGGCTGAACGAAAACACACACTAGAAATAACTAGAACAATAAGATTTCAAGGAAACATTCCATTGAAATTCTGGGGCTTATGTGTACAAGCCGTTGTATACTTGATAAATAAATTATCATCTTCTATTACTGGCATAATACCTTATGAGAAACTTTACGAGAAAAAACCTTCTATTAGACATTTAGAAGTATTATGATGTATGTGCTATGCTAATGATTTAACAATATCTGATAAGCTACAGTCCAGAGTAAAACCATGTGTTATGATGGGATATTCTGAAATACAAAGAGGATATATTCTATATGACATGCAAAGAAATTGTTCTTTGTCAATAGAGATGTTACTTTTAGGGAAACTGAATTCCCTTTCAGAGAAGAAACACAAGAAAGACCAATTTTTTTGCATGATCAAACTGGTAAGCCCAATGATGACTATTCTACTACAAATACATATATGTCTATACCTGTATATGATTATCATGCTACTCTACAAGAAGATTCAGATCAAAGGCACCATACACCAGAAAATATTCAAAACATCACTCTACCCTACTCAATTGAAACTGTAACAGCAGATATAAACCAAAATGATACAATGCAGATACAACATCCTATACCACCTATGACTCAGACTCAGAATCAGCCTACTAATACAATTTCAACCAAGAAGTCTACCAGATCAAAACAACCTCCAATTCGGCTTAAAGACTTCATCACAAATAAATCTGACTCAACTGCTCCATACTCTATAGCCAATTACATATCCTATGAAAAAATCTCACTAAAATATAGAGCTTTCCTCACTGCCTTCTCAGAAATAATTGAACCAAAGAACTACACCGAGGCATCCAAAGATATAAGATGGGTGGATGCAATGAAAGCAAAAATCACAGTACTACAAGACAATCACACATGGGATATTATTTCCCTACCTGAAGGCAAATCTCCAATAGGATGTAAATGGATCTACAAAATCAAGTACAAAGAAACATGAGAGATTGAAAGGCTAAAATCTAGACTTGTAGCAAAAGGATACAATCAAAGAGAAGGTATTGATAACCAAGAAACCTTCTCTCCAGTAGTAAAAATAGTTATTGTGAGATCCATTCTATCCATAGCAACATCTAGACACTGGCACATGCATCAAATGGATATGTATAATTCTTTTCTAAGGGAGATCTACATGATGAAATATATATGGAACTACCTCAAGGATTTATCAATCATGGGGACAAACAGATATGCATACTGATCAAATCCTTGTATGGACTTAAACAGGCACCAAGACAGTAGAACTTTAAACTCACAGAGGCACTACTTCAAATGAAGTTCAAACAGTCACAATATGACCATTCCTTGTTCATAAGGAAAACTCACAAAGGAATAACTTTAGTATTAGTCTATGTGGATGATATGCTGATTACTGGAGATAACATGGAACAAATAGAAGAAACAAAACAAGCTTTACAACAAGCCATCAAAATGAAATATCTGGGAGAATTGAAGTACTTTCTGAGCATAGAATTTGCAAGATCAGAAAAGGGAATTCTATTGCACCAAAGAAAATATGCTTTAGAACTCATTTCTAAACTTGGTTTAGCTGCTGTTAAGCCTATTAACACTCTTATTGACTGCAATGTGAAGCTAACTACTAAGGAGTATGATGACCACATCCAAAAGAATCAAGAAACAGGAAGAGAGAAGACCAAAACAGATGATGAATTACTGAAGGACATCAACTCATATCAAAGGCTGATAGGTAAACTACTTTACCTCACAGTCACAAGACCAGATATAGCCTACAATGTTCAAACACTTAGTCAATTCCTACAACAACCAAAGAAATCTCACTTTGATGTTGCACTAAGAATAGCCAGATACATAAAAAACCAGCCTGGACAAAGTATACTAATGTCTATCAAAGCACAAGAGATAGTAACAACATACTGTGATGCTGACTGGGCTGCCTGCCCTCACACAAGGAAGTTAGTTACTGGATATATTGTCAAATTTATAAACTCACTTATATAATGGAAATTAAAGAAACATACTACAATTTTCAGAAGTTCAGCTGAATCAGAATATAGAGGCCTAGCAGGAACAATTGCTAAACTAACTTGGATACTAGGCATACTAGAGGAGATTGGGATCAACATTGACTTACCAGTGACAACATTTACTGATAATAAATTAACAATACAAATTGCTGCAAATCCTGTGTTCCATGAAAGGACTAAACATATAGAAATTGACCTACATTTCATAAGAAAAAAGATTCAGAAAGGTATGGTGAAAACAAAATACATCAACAATGCCAACCAACCTGCTGATTTGCTTACCAAAGGATTAAATATAATTCAACATCAGTATCTGTGTTCTAAGCTTGGATTACTGAACATCTTCACAGCATCCAGCTTGAGGGGGACTGTTGAAAGAACAAATCAAAGTTAAAGTTAGTTAAGAAGTTAGTTTGTTAATCAACAAGTTAGTTGGGTGGTTAAGAAGTTAGTTAAAGTAGTCAATGCTAAACTAAGTGGTTAAGAAGTTAGTTAAAAGTAGTTAATATAAAACTAACTCTAAAGAGAAAACACAAGTCTTGTAAATGTATAAATGGACCTTGTTAGTCATTGTACAAGTAGTTTTTCCGAATGAATAAGAACTACAAAATCTTGTCTCTACTCACTTACAATATTCCCTTCTTCTTCCCTCTTGTTCTACTTCAAAATCTTTTGGAACAATTTTTAAAAATGCTGCTAGTTCTTTACTTTTCAAATTGGTCTGAGGTGCACTTTCTGTGACATCTTTTGGAACAATTTGATACATCTTCAATTCACTCATGGTTGAGATGATAATTTCAACACTCTCAAACAGTAAAACTTGTTCCCATAATTATTTTTCCTATTTTGCTTTACCAAAAGTCACAGAAAGTGCACCTCAGACCAATTTGAAAAGTAAAGAACTAGCAGCATTTTTAAAAATTGTTCCAAAAGATTTTGCTTGTCTATCACAATTACATACCTTTTTAAAAAAAAAGTACAAGAATTAGGCATGGGTATTGCCAAGTCTAATACTAGAGGATAAGCATGGGCAATGTAGTACTCTCTCCGATTCAAAATAACTGTCTATTTAGCTTTTAGCACACCCTTAAGAAAACACTAACTTCTAGGAAAAAATAGATATTTTGACTAAACCACCCTTAGTAAAAAATTGCATATTATTATTAGAGATGATGGTAAAAAACACACCTTACGTATCACTTTTTGTGAGTTTCCTACCTGAACTATTAGGTATTTGTGTTTCCTACATGAACTATCACCAACTATTTATTAAAACAAACCTCGAAGCTAACTAGACCAAGTGCTTGAATGCGCCAAAAGGCGCGTGACAACTTAATTTGCCCATAAAATTTCGTCGACATAGCAGCTGTCTCATTAATTTCGAGATGTGTTTTGATAAATAGTTGGTGATATTCAGGTAGAAAATGCAAACACCTGAAGGTTCGGTAAGAAACTCACAATAAAGTGATACTTCAGGTATGTTTGACCATTATATCTTAATTTTTTTTAAAATAATTAATTTCTGTAATTATCCGCGTGTAGTGCTATTTTTCAACAAAAAAAAAGAGTGTAGACCACACACTATCAGATACTAGTTGAGGTATGTTTTGATAAATATGTAGTTGGTGATAGTTCAAGTAGAAAACTCGCAAAATATAATACTTCAGGATTTTTTTTTACCATTATCACTTATTATTAACGTGATACATTGGGATCTGGTCACTTACCACGTAATATTTCATTCAAATTTAATTTATTTCGTTCATTCTTTTTCTAGCATTCTGGCATATTTTCAAGATTGCATCATTAGTCTTGACGTGGTTAAAAGTTGAAATTAATTAAGCTCTTTAGGCATAAAGAAATTGCCTTTGAGCAGGTAATTTCTTAACTTCATACTTCACAAAGTATATATGCTTGTTGAAAGAATTAAATTTAAGGATCATGTACTGTTCATGCTAAAAAGAAATCATGCATGATGAAAAAGACAAAGAGAAAAAGAACAAAAAACCTTGTATACGGCAGTAGACAGGAATAGACCCATACATTAGTTAGATTTTGAAAATATGAAAGTTATTACTTGAACATATAGAAAAGTTAATTTTTACAGACATAGTTTCTTCTAATACACGGGCTGAAGATAATGTCTAACCCCAACTACGATGGTGATCTTTTAAATTAAGAAAGAAAAGAACAGAGCTATTGCTTTAAGTAGTAAGAGTCTTACAATCCATCATGATATAACTGGAAAGAAGATAAGCCTCCTGATCTGGTGCCTCTTCGCAAAAAGGGACTCTACCAAATAGCCTTTATCGACAAGTGCATCTTGAATGTCCCTAGTTGTTTGAACAAATCCTCTGCTTCAATTGGTTTTTTTTTTCCAGGAAAAGCAGACATGAAATAAGAAATCTAGTGTTTCACTAAAATTACGAATAACGGTTCCAAATTCAAGTTGATTCTATTTTGATACTTCCTCAGAGAAAGACGATTAAACAATTTTTGAACATGGTCCTTGGGTATCGAAGTTATATGGGGTAAGGTGAAAGTAGCCCTCGTGGCGGACAATATGAGAAAAGTGAGACTACGATGTTTTGGGCATATAAAGAGGAGGTGTGTGGGGACTCCAATGAGGAGGTGTGAGAGGTTGGCTATAACAGGAGTTTGGATAGGTAAAGGTAGGCTAAAAAAGAACTAGGGGGAGGTGATTAGTGTTGGAAATTTAACTATGTGGGATTGAGTTTTTCCAGTCTTTAGTGACTTAAACACGTGGGCCCTGCATGTCAGAAACATCGTTTCTTCGCACATACCTAAATTACTAAATTAGTAGATGATATTAGTGCCAAGTATCGTCAATTTCGTTAAGAAATGCAAGATATATTGGTACACAAAGTAAGGTGTTTGAGACATAAATAGATGGATTGTTTTGGCCAAATAACAAATCTCCCACATAGGTAGAAGATGGAAGGATTGAGCACTATATAAACTCTAGTTTTGAGTAGGGTTTGGGACCCCAAGGGGTAACCCATGTGTTAAAAAGAGGGAGGACCTAGGTGAGCTTGGGTTCGGGGTTAATCCCCATACGCGCGCCTCCTCTGCCCGTCCGGTCCGGTCCAGTTCTGGCTGTGGGCTGTCTTTCAAAATTTTCTTTTTGGTCCCTGAAATGTTTCTTATTTACATTTTGGTCTTAAAAGTTTTGGAGATAACCAAACGTTGCAACGACTCTGAAACGTTGTAACTAATCTGACTTCAATAGTCAGAAACACCATCCTCTTTCCTATAAATTAAACCCTTCTATTCAGTTAAAAAAAAAAAGAATATACAGAAACACACACAGATCCTCTCCTCTTCTGCAGTCTATTCTATATTTATTTTATTCGCTAGAATCAACTTTATTTGCTTTGTATTGTTTATTGTTTCTGTTTTATCTTGGGTGACTATTGTCCATTACCGTAAAAGTATATATACAGAACAATTTTATCTTAACTCAATTTTTGTTCTGTTTAACCTTTCTGACACCAACTATACCTACAGTTTAAGACAAAATTTATCTTAGTGTTCGAAACATGTTTGTTTCAAACATTGCTTCTGGTTCTGCTGCTGCTACTCAAGGGAATGCTGTTGTCCCTGCTCCTGCCAGTTTTCAAGGAGAATGCCTAGAAAAGTTTCTGGGTACCAATTTCAAAAGATGGCAACAAAAGATGTTGTTCTATCTTACTACATTGAACCTGTCACGCTTTCTGACAGAAGATCCTCCTTCTGGTGGGGATGCAATAGACACTTAGTCTAACACAACGACTAAAGTGGCCAAAGATATCTAGGTCACAAATGCCCTGAAGTTAACACTGGATGCCTGGAATCATAGTGATTTCATGTGCAAAAACTACATTCTGAATGGTCTGTCGGATACACTCTATAATGTGTATTGCACCATGAAGACGGCAAAGGAGTTATGGGAAAAATTCGAGAAAAAGTACAGCGCACATGATGTGGGTACTAAGAAATTCATCGTTGGAAAGTTTCTGAAATTTCAAATGGTGGATGGTAAATCAGTGATGTCCCAAATCCAAGAGTTTTAAATGATTCTTCATCATCTGAATTTGGAAGGAATGAAGCCAAACGAGCAATTTCTGGTTGCGTCTTTGATTGGGAAATTGCCTCCCTCATGGAACGAGTTCATGAGTTATCTCAAACTAAAGACAAAGGAAATAGGGTTTAAAGATCTTATTGTCAAACTACAAATACAAGAGGACAATAAAAGAACTATATCTAAGGGAAAGCAACCAATGGAGGCAAAGGAGAATCTGGTTGATTCGAAGGGAAACGCCAACAAAAAGTGCAAGTACCAGAGAGACGACAAAAGCCAAACGATGGAGAAGTTCAAAGGAAACTGCCATCACTGTGGAAAGCCTGTCCATATGATCAAAGACTGCCGCAAACTGAAGCGAGAGAAGAAGGAAAAAGGTAAGAACAAAGTCAAGGCCAAGGCTAACGTTGTGCAATACAATGATGATCCTTCGAACCTTGACAACATGATTGTGGATTTCTCAGCCGTAGTGCTAGAGGCAAATATGGTGGAGAATCCAAGGCAATGGTGGATAGACACGGGTGCAACCCATCACATCTGCTCTGACAAGAGTGCATTCTCATCTTACGCCCCAATCTCGGGGAAAAGCTGTTCATGGGCAACGACGCTACCTCTAAAGTGCAAGGGGTTGGAAAGGTTGTCCTCAAAATGACTTTAGGCAAAGAGCTTACTCTGAAGGAAGTGATGCCCGTCCCTGGCATCCGCAAAAACTTGGTTTCAGGGCCACTGTTGGTCAAGGCTGGCTTTATACTAGTTTTTGAGTCCAACAAATTCGTAATAACTAAGAATGTTATATTTGTAGGAAGGGGCTTCGCGTGTGACATCCTCTTCAAAATGAATACTATGTCTGTAATCCTTTCATCTAATGAAATAAAGCCTTCTACCTACTTGTTTGAATCCTTTAATTTATGGCATCATAGATTAGGACACGTTAACTATAAATCCATTCAAAAATTAGTAAAATTAGAATTGTTGTCTTCCTTCGACATAAACCCTCAACATAAATGTGAGGTGTGCGTAGAGGCAAAATTAATCAAATCATCTTTCCATTCAGTCGAAAGAAACACCGCTCCTCTAGAACTTATTCACACCGACATATGTGATTTAAAGTTTGTGCAAACTAGAGGGGGGAACAAGTACTTTGTGACTTTTATTGATGATAGTACAAGGAATTGTTATTTTTACTTGTTGAAAAGTAAAGATGAAGCGTTTGAAGCATTTAAACGTTACAAAGAAGAAATTGAAAATCAACCAAGCCTACGGATTAAGGCAATTCGTAGTGATAGAGGGGGAGAATACGTAGCACCGTTTGAAGAATACTGTGCTCAATTCAGCATTGTTCATCAAACGACCACTCCTTACTCACCTCAGTCTAACGGTATTGCCGAGCGCAAAAACCGTATGTTAAAGGAAATAATGAATACTTTACTTATCAATTCCGGTTTAGCCCAAAACATGTGGGGCGAAGCGATTCTTACCGCTAATACCATTCTCAATAGAGTTCCGCATAAGCGTAAGGATAAAACTCCATATGAATCACGGAAAGGAAAGAAACCCACTTACAAATATTTGAAAGTGTGGGGCTGTTTGGCAAAGGTCGAAGTACCTAAACTAAAACAGGTCAGAATTGGACCTAAGGCTGTAGATTGCATATTCATCGGATATGCAAATAATAGTAGTGCTTATCGTTTCTAAGTGTATAAGTCAGAGATACTTGATATCTACGAGGATACGATCATGGAATCAAGGAATGCTGAATTCTTTGAACATATCTTTCCTCGAAAGGAAAAATAGTTAATTTCGCGCAAACGAAGTTATGAACAAAATGCTCAAAATCAACAAGACCCATGAGTTTCTAATTATCCGGAACTAGACGTTCCAGATCTACAGGACTCGGAAGTTGCTGACTATCTGGAACTTAATGTTCCAGATCTACAGAACTTAGGGGGTCCAGAGGTTGAACCAAGACAGAGCAAAAGGGCCAAAAAGGACAAAACCTTTGGTCTAGATTTTATAACCTATATGGTTGAAAATGAACCGAGGACAATTAAGGAAGCATTGTCAACTCCAGAATCATCGCTTTGGAAAGAAGATATAGAAAGCAAAATAGATTCCATCATGCAGAACCATACTTGGGAAATGGTTGACCTTCCTCCGGGAAGCAAACCTTTGAGTTGCAAGTGGATACTCAAAATAAAGTACAAAGCAGATGGAACTATTGACAAATATAAGGCCAGATTAGTAGTCAAAGGCTATAGACAAAAGAAAGGCCTTGATTACTTCGACACATACTTCATTTGTCTAGATTAAAGTCCATAAGGGTATTCATAGCCATAACAACTTTGCGTGACCTTGAGATACACCAAATGGATGTTAAGACAACCTTCATAAATGGAGAGTTGGAAGAGGAAATATACATGGAGCAACCCGAGGGGTATGTAATTCCAGGACAAGAAAAGAAAGTATGTCGACTTGTTAAGTCTCTGTATGGACTCAAACAAGCCCCGAAACAATAGCATGAAAAGTTTGACAATACTTTATTATCAAAAGGTTTCTCCATAAATGAATGTGATAAATGTATCTATATAAAGGGAACTCTTACTTATTTGTCATGATATATCTTTACGTAGATGACATACTCATCACATGAAGTAGTCTAAACTTGATCTTGGAGACCAAGAATATGTTGAAACAATGTTTCGACATGAAGAATATGGGTATTATAGATGTAATATTAGGAATTAAGATTTCTAAGACATCTGACGGGCTGGTCTTATCTCAATCTCATTACATTGAAGATGTTTTGAGGAAATTTGATGTATTTGACAGTCCCCCCTATGAAGTCACCAGTGGATATGAATCATAGAATTGATAAGAATCGTGGTGCACCCATATCCCAAGAGCAATATGCGCAGGTCATTGGTAGTTTAATGTACATTACAAACAACACTCGACCCGGTATCTCTCTTAATGGACACCATAAAGATAGTTCCTCCAAATCTTCAAGGCAAACACAATAGTAGCCAACTCTAAATTATGAACACGGTAATTCTTCTCGTGCACCTTCAACTGCATCGATCCATAAGCAATAACCTTACCCTCCTGCATCAACACACAACCCAACTCAATCCAAGAAGCATCACAATATATAGTAAAGTCCTTCCCCTCCATCGGAAGGGCTAAAATCGGGTTGTAGTCAAAAGAGTCTTGAGCTTTTGAAAGCTCTACTCACACTCGTCAGAATACTTGAATGGAACCTCCTTCTGAGTCAGACACGCCAGATGAGAAGTGATAAAAGAGAATCACTTGATGAACCGACGGTAGTAGCTAGCAAGACCCACAAAACTTTGAATATCCGTCACAGAAGTCGGTCTAGGCCAGTACCTGACTGCCTCTATCTTCTTGGGGTCAACCATACTCCTATCCTTGGACACCACGTGTCCCAAGAATGCCATATAACTCAACCAAAACTCAAACTTCGAGAACTTAGTGTACAACCTTTTCTCCTTCGATAATCCAAAAACCACTCTTAGATGACGCTCATGGTCCTCCTGACACTTTGAATATATCAAGATGTCATCAATGAACACAATCACAAAAGAATCCAAGTACGACTTAAATATCCCATTAATCAAGTCCATGCACATATCGGAGGTATTAGTAAGCCCAAATGACATCACCAAGAACTCATAATGCCCATAACGAGTCTGGAAAGCCATCTTGGGGACATCCTCAACCTGAATCTTCAGCTGATGATACCTGGACCTCAAGTCAATCTTCGAAAATCTAAAACCACCCTGATGCTAATTGAACCGGTCATCAATACGCTGAATCGGATACTTTTTTCTGATGGTGACCTTGTTCAACTATCGATAATCAATGCACATACGCTGGTGCACATCCTTCTTCTTCAAGAATAAGAAATGAGCACCCCATGGAGATACACTCGGTCAAATGAAGCCTTTACTCAACAAATTCTGAAGCTTCTCCTTCAACTCTCTTAACTCTGCTGGTAAATCTGAAGAAAGGACCTCGACGAACTCACTAACTACCGAAATAGAATTAATGGAAGGAGTCTCCACACTCGTATCTCAAATATGAGCAAGATAATCCAGACAACGCCGGTCCACCAACTTCTTAGCCCGAATGTAAGAGATGACCTTCCTAGGAGAAGGGCTGGGAACGCCTCTCCACTCTAACCTCAGAAGACCAGGCATAACTAATGTGACCGTCTTGGAATATCACTTTAGAATCACATGATCTAGTGATAGACAATCTATACCCAAGATAACATCGAAATCTACCATATCTAAGATAACCAAATCTACCCAAGTGTCACGACCCCAAATCCATAAGTTGTGAGGGCACCAACCATTTCCCACCTCGGTAGGAAAATCCTTTCATTAATTAACAATCCAATTAATAATTAAAGTAATCAAGCAGAAATCATAAAGTTTAACTCATAATCATAAATATAAAAGATGCGGAAATATCATAATCATACAACCCCGAGGAATAATGGTCTAAATCGTACAAAAGCTACTACTAATGACTAAGTCTGAATAGTACAATATCAAAGTGGGAAATAATGTCTGATAAACCAAAATAAAGACAATAGTAGGAGAGAGTCTCCGGGAAGCAGATCGTACATCATGCTCACCCTAACAGACTCTGAATGTATCCTCGAAATCAACAGCAAGGAGAAAAAATGGTACCAGTCTCGTACTCTGCACTCAAAAGAATGCAACAAGGTAGTATTAGTACAAACACTGTGTACCGGAAGTCTTACAGGAGAGATACAACTACATCACAATACAAAATGGTATTTCATATAAGTTCGATAACCATAAGAAACATTAAGCCATACTTAGTCACAGAAACTGACCTAAGTATTCCATCCCAACTCCGTACCCGAAGGCTTACATGATTTCTCCAATAGATTCTAACTACACATACGCTTCGCTAACCAAAAGAATGTAAGTCATAACCTACCTGGAAAGTTGAGAGGGAGTTGCACAATCATAGTTGTGCCTTGCCTTTTCGCGGGTCATGAATGCACTCAAAGTCTAGAATTATCGATGTCTAAGTTAGAATAAAGAATTCACAACACCCAAATCATTACACTAGTCATTTAGTTCCAAATTGATAAGTAAAGAAGAGTGAAACATGCCTTTAGGGATAAAACAGTCCTTTTAAAAGTGAACTATGAAATTCAACATACTAGGAGTCCAATTCTACCCCATAATCACTAAATCAACTCAAGATTAGTCTAATTTCAACTTATACGCAAACCCCCCAAATTTGGGTATGAACTCTAGCTTTCATTATCCAAAATTAACAACATTAAAGGAAGATTTAGGCTTAACAAATACTGGATAATAATTTACCATGCTTAGATTAACAAAACCTACAAATCAATTCATACATTTAAGCTTATCAATTTCATAAACCCTATTTTGGTTTAACTCTTTTTTCATAATTTGATTTCTAAGTCAAGAAAACCATTAATTAACATGTAGAAGCTAAGTAAAGGTAATACAAGGTAGGAAAGGTTACCTAAAGAAGGAATCTCGTAGAAAAGCTTTGGAGTCATCCTAATGGTGCTTGGAAAGTGTGTTTTCGAAATGAGGAGAAGTTAGTGTTTTAAAGGTACTTAAATGATTCTGGAAATTCCTGATGTCCGCTCTAGCAGATCTGCACCTGCGGACCCTCTTCGCATATGCGGTCCATATACAAAACCATAAGGGCCCTCCACAGTGGATCCCCGTCCGCTGCAGTGGCCTCCCTCCGCTCAGGCACACTGAGGCCCACCCTATGCAATTTCAACCTGGAATCCGATAATCACGCGAGACCTCCCCGACATAAACTAGATGTGTACACATATGTAAAAACGCACTACAGAATCACTTGTGGCCTCAAAATTTTCATCGGAGGTATATTTTGACAAGTCAATCCCCAACGAGCTAAACTAGTTTTCAAACCAAAGCTAAAAATGCTCTCGAGGGTCTCAAGAACTAACTATCTCACTAAGTCATAAATAACCCTCCGGACCTCACGAAATTGATGGAAACCCGAAAAAGGCCATATTATATAAAAGTCAACTTTCAATCAAAGCTTTCACATCTTATCGTTCTAATTTCACACTTCTACCAGAATCGCCTACTAACTTTGGGATTCGGGTCAATGAGGGTAGAATAGTCAAAATACAAGTAACGACGGAATGGGTCATTACATCAGATACCAATTAAACAATCGCTCATCTCGAGCGATAAGTAAAGGGAAAGAAAGAAAGGTACCCGAGCCAACAAATAACTAAGGATATATGACATGCATATCAGACTCGGTCTCCCAAGTAGCCTCCTCAACAAGACGATCCTTCCATTGAACTTTCACGGAAGCTATCTCCTTAGTTCGCAACTTTCTAACCTGCCTATCTAAGATCGCTATAGGCTCCTCCTCATAGGATATATTCTCGTCAAGCAACACTGAATCTCAACGAATGATATAAGACCCATCTGAATGGTACTTCTTAAACATAGAGACGTGGAACACTAGGTGAACACCCGACGAGCCTGGTGGCAAAGCCAACTCATAAGAAACATCACCAACATGATAGATAATCTCAAATGGACCAATGTATCTAGGACTCAATTTTCCCCTCTTTACAAAATTCACCACACCCTTCATGGGTGATATCTTCAGAAGTACCTGCTAAACCTCTATGAACTACAAGTCTCGGACCTTTCGGTCTGCATACATCTTCTGTTGACTCTGAGCTGCCAGAAACGTTTCTCGAATAAGCTTCACCTTGTCCAAGGACTATTTCAATAAATCGGTGCCCCATGGCCGAACCTCAAAAACATCAAACCACCCAATAGGAGAACGACACCTCCTACCATACAATGCCTCAAATGGAGCCATATAGATGCTGGAATGGTAGGTGTTGTTGTACGCGAACTCAACCAAAGATAATAACTGGTCCCAATGACCACTGAAATCGATAACACAAGCTCTCAACATATCCTCGAGCATCTGAATAGTCCTCTCGGACTGTCCGTCAGTCTGAGGATGAAAAGCAGTACTGAGATCCAACTAAGTACCCAAATCTGCTTGCAAAGTCCGTCAAAAGTGGGAAATAAACTGAAGGCCTTGATCGGAGATAATGGAAATAGGAACATCGTGCAACTACACAATCTCACAAATGTAAATCCGATCTAACTTCTCCGCATTGTAAGTAACCTGAACTAGAATGAAATGCGCAGACTTAGTCAGCCTATCTATAATGACCCAAACAGAATCAAACTTACCCAAGGTCTTCGAAATACCTACAACAAAATCCATAACTATCCTCTCCCACTTCCACTTTGGAATGGGCATCTTCTAAAGTAAACCACTAGGTCTCTGATGCTTATATTTAACCTGCTGACAATTTCCATATCAAACCACAGAATCTGAAATATCACGCTTCATTCGACCCCACCAGTAGTGTTATCTCAAATCATGATATATCTTGGTAGCACCTGGATGAATGGAATACCGGAAACTATGGGCCTTCTCTAATATCACATGAATAAAATTGCTATCACTATTAAGCACAACTTCCTTGGCCTCACCACGCAACACCTTGTCATAAATCTTGTATAACTGGGGGTCCTCAAACTATCTAGCCCTATTTTCCTCTAAGAGAGACAATCTAACCTCGACACATGCTAAAACTCAGCCCGAATATGAAAGATCCAATCATACAAAACTGTTAGCCAGAGTCTGAACCTTCATGGCTAAGTAAATCTCAGAAGCAACCAATCTAGCCAAGCTACCCATACTCACTGCCTTACGACTTAAGGCATTAGCCACCATATTTGCCTTACTTGGATGGTAAAGTACGATTATATCATAATCTTTTAGAAGCTCCATCCATCTACGCTGCCTAGAATTTAGATCTCTCTGAGTGAATACATGTTGTAGGCTACGATGATCAGTGAATACCTCACAATGGACTCCATATAAATAATGCCTCATAATCATCATAGCGAAGACCACCGCTAATAACTCTAAATCATGCGTAGGGTAGTTATTCAACTGTCTAGAAGCATAGGCAATGACATTGCCCTCCTGCATCAACATCGCGCCAAAACCAATACGGGACATATCACAATAAATAGAATAATCCTTAGCCTCCATGGGTAATGCCAAGATTAGAGTCGTAGTCAACATATTCTTGAGCTTTTGAAAGCTCTCTTCACAATAATCAGACCACTGAAAAGAAACCTCCTTATGAGTCAATCTAGTCATATGAGATGCAATAAAAGCAAATCCCTTCACAAACCAGTGATAATAACTGGCTAATCCCATAAAGCTACGAATCTCAGTCATGGTAGTAGGCCTCGACCAATATCTAATTGTCTCAATCTTCTCGGGATCAACTATATTCCCCTCATTTTCACCACGTGGCCCAGACAAACAATAGAATCAAGTCAAAACTTAGATTTTGAAAACTTGGCATAAAACTCCTTCTCCCTCAACAAACTGAGGACAATCCTCAAGTGTTACTCATGCTCCTCCTGTATCTTCGAATATACCATGATATCATCAACGAAAATAATAATGAAGGAGTCCAAGTATGGCTTTTGAAAATGCCATTCATCAAAGTCATAAAAGCTGCCGAGGCATTTGTAATCCCAAAAGACACACAAGGAACTCGTAATGACCATTACGAGTCTTAAAGGCCATTTTCTGAATAACTTTTACCCAAATCTTCAACTGGTGATAGCTTGATCTCAAGTCAATCTTTGAAAATACTGAAGCACCCTAAAGTTGGTCAAATAAATCTTCAATGCGAGGAATATGGTACTTGTTGCTAATAGTAACCTTGTTCAACTGATGGTAGTCTATGTACATCCTTATAGTACCATCTTTCTTATTCACAAATAACATAGGAGCACCCCCAAAGGGGAGATACTCGATCTAATAAACAACTTATTCAAAAGATCTTGCAATTGCTCCTTCAAATCCTCAACTCTGTCGGTGTCATCCTATAAGGTGCAATAGAGATAGGATGAGTGCCCGGCTCCAAGTCGATATAGAAATCAATATTACGATCGGGTGGCATATTCGGCCAATCGGAAGGAAACACCTCCGCAAACTTACACATGACAGGTATAGACTCAAGGGATGGAGAATCCGCACTAGTATCACGAACGTGTGACAAATAAGCCAAACATCCATTATCAACAAGCTTTTTCACACGGAGGTAGGAAATAATCTTCTTCGGAGCGGGACTAGGAGTACCCCTCCACTCTAATCTAGGAATCCCATGCATAACCAAAGTAACAGTCTTTGCATGACAATCCAAGATCACATGATATAGAGACAAACAAGTCATGCCCAATATAACATTAAAATCTAACATATCCAGGATCATCAAATCTACGTACGTGTCATACCCCATAAAAGTAACTAAGAAGTTTCGATAGCCTCTATCAACCAACACAGAATCCCTAACAAGAGTAGACATAAATATAGGCAAGTCAAGATGGCACAGGTCAAATCCCAACCAATAGAATGATAAGTAGACACATATGAATAAGTAGACCTTGGATCAAATAAGACCGTATCCGGCCAACGACGAACGGAAATTTTACGTGAGATCACAGCATCTAAAGCCTCTATTTCTGGCCTACCCGAAAATGCATAGCACTGCGCGCCGCCACGACAACTCTAAACAGACTGTGCTCCACCTATGGAGACCTGAGTACCACCTCTCCTGGACTAATGTCTACCCCTAGATGACAGAAAACCATCGTAGCCTGACTGAGCATTGCCCCTTACTGAAGCACCTCCCCGGCTACCCGAAGATGCTGAAGTCCTAGGGGTCTGGAACTTGGAGTCCCGCTGAGTCCCACTCTGCCTACCATTGGGAGAATCTCTCCTGAAGTGACCCATATCTCCACAACCATAACACACTCGGGGCGCTAAAGGCTGATGTACGGATGATGAAGAACCAGATGGACCATCACAGTCGGTTGGCCTAGAGAACGAACCTCTATGAGATTGTCCAGCTCTATGCCTACTCTTCCTAGAAGGGACACCTGAAAATGTCTATAACACTGACTGAATAGGATGATTAGGGGCTGAATGATAGGTCCTGAAGGACTGACCCCTACCTCAATGACTGGAAGAACCACTAAACTAACCCTACTGATGGGGCCTCTTCTCACCAGACCCATAATATGCTCAAATTGTGGCAGCCTCAATACTCATAGAATGATCCACAACCGTATGAAATAAAGATCCCATAGCCACATGCTGAAGACAGGGAATATAAAGTTAAAACACCAACCCATTGAAAAAACCTACAGACTCTATTAGCCTAATAAGAATCTAGACCTATACTCAGCTACTGACATACCGCTCTATTGCAAATGAGTGAACTCATCTCTGCGCTGATCTCTCAAAAGACATGGCACATACTTCTCTAAGAAGACCTGGTAAAGATGAACCCATGTAAGTGGAGGTGAACTAGCTTCCATACTCTCAATAGAGTACCTCCACCAAGTCTTCGCATCATCGCGAAGCTAAAAAGATACGTAGTCTACTCCGTGGAACTCAATAATCCCCATCTTAAACAACCTCTCATGCATGTCAATGATAAACTCATACACATCTTCATTGTGGGTACCATGAAACCTAGGCGACTCCATATTCAGGAACCTACCAATGAGCTCCTGATCTTTGAGTGTCAAGGCTTGAGCAACTACCGGCCTAGAAATGCCTTCAGGGGCTAGAAAACCATCAATACGTAGGGCCACGACAGTAGTAGGCTGCGTCCCCTATGTCTGTTCCTTCTCGAGAGTATGCAACGCTGCCCTGGTATGAGATCCACCAGGAGTAGCTCCACCAGCTGCCTGCTGGGCATCAAAATGAAGGAGTATGCGAGCCAATGTGTCCTGAACCACTGGATCTCACATAATCTCGGGGTGAGTCTAGGCTATCCCCAAACCACTACCTCGAGCTCACACTCTGGAGATGCTGAGTGTGCCCGTCTTTGTCCAATCGCAGGAGCCCTACACCTGGCTGGTGTAGCATCACAATCTCTGGCTTGGCTGCGCCCTCTCACTCGTCTTCTTCCTCGAGCACCAACCCAAACAACAATGGGCTTAGTTTCATCGTCTCTCGCAAGATCAACACATGTCCTCACCATCTGTGAGAGAATAGAAATGGATCAGATACCAATTCGAACGTTCCAGATATCAATTAGAATAAAGTATCACGAAAGAATGAATAAATAGATATTGTCTAAATATCCTATAGCCCATCACAGATAAGTATGGAGCTCTTCGTACCCATCCGCAAGACTCTACTAGACATGCTCTTATACTTATAAACTAGGTAATCTAGGGCTCTGATACCAAATTGTCACGACCCCAAATCCCTAAGTCGTGAGGGCACTAACCATTTCCCACTTCGGTAGGAGAACCCTTTCATTAATTAACAATCTAATTAACAATTAAAGTAATCAAGCGGAAATCATAAAGTTTAACTAATAATCATAAATATAAAAGATGAAGAAATATCATAATCATACAACCCTGAGGAATAGTGGTCTAAATCGTACAAAATCTACTACCAATGACTAAGTCTGAATAGTACAATATCAAAGTGGGAAATAATGTCTCAAAAAACAAAATAAAGACAATAGTAGGAGAGAGTCTGCAGGAAGCGGATCGTCCACCATGCTCACCCTAACAGACTTCGCAGGTATCCTCAAAATCAGCCACGAGGAGAAGAAGTGATACCAATCTCGTACTCTACACACAAAAGAACGAAGCAAGGTAGTAACAGTACAAATACTATGTACCGATAAATATCATAGACCATCAACAATTAGCTAACATATGCGTAAGAAAGAAAATGAAAGATAGACATGCTCACATTAAAGTACGAATAATACCATAGTCCAAGAGTGACCATCCAAGTATAACAAGTCAAGTCAGGATCCAAGTATATATGAATGAATGATAAATAAATATGCATATGCAGTACAATGTAATGGCTATATGATCAATCTGTACACACATGCTCTGGGTGGTATAAATCATCATCCTAGCAGTCATGACCCATGGGGGACGCTTGACATCCATGTACTATTCATTCCCTATCACATAGCCTAGAATGACTCTTCCACACGAACTCCCTACTAGCCACGTCATATCACTCAACAGAGAGATGGATATGCGATATAGTAATGTCATATGAATCATAAATACCCCCCTTCTCATTTATCACTATCATGCCAATAGCAAGATCACAATCAATATATCATGAGATGAGAGTGTATACAATGCAATGATAATATTAGGCATATTATATCAGTTCCCAGTCGTGTCACACCAGGATACTTATCATGAAATCAGTATCACATGAATTTTCTTCCTTATACATGAACATGCCAAGACATGTGAGATACAACTATATGACAATACATCATGGTACTTCATATAAGTCCGATAACCATAAGAAATATCAAGACATACTTAGTCAAAGAAACCGATCTAAGTATTCCATCCCAACTCCGTACCCGAAGGCTTACATACTTTCTCCAATAGATTCTAACTAGACATACGCTTCGCTAACCGAAGTCTAACCAGAAGGTAAGTCATAACCAACTTGGAAAGCCGATCGAGAGTCACATAATCATACTTGTGCCTTGCCTTTCTGCGGGTTACGAACATACTCGAAGTCTAGAATTATCGACGTCTAAGTTAGAATAAAGAATTCACAACAACCCAAGTCATTACAGCAGTCCTTTGATTCCAAATCGATTAGTACAGAAGAGGAAAACATGCCTTTAGGGGTAAAACTGACCTTTTAAAGGTGAACTATGAAATTCAACATAATAGGAGTCCAATACTACCCCATAATCACCAAATCAACTCAAGATTAGTCTAATTTCATCTTATATGCAAATCCCCTAAATTTGGGTATGAACCCTAGCTTTCATTATCCAAAATTAACAACATTAAAGGAAGATTTAGGCTTAACAAATTCTAGGTAATAATTTACCATGCTTAGATTAACAAAACCCACTAATCCATTCATACATTTATGCTTATCAATTTCATAAACCCTATATTGGTTGAACTCTTTTTCCCCAATTTGATTTCTAAGTCAAGAACACCATTAATTAGCATTAAGAAGCTAAGTAAAGGTAATACACGGTAGGGAAGGTTATCTCAAGAAGGAATCTCTTAGAAAAGCTTGGGAGTCACCCTAATGGTGCTTAGCAAGTGTGTTTTCGAAATGAGGGGATGTTAGGGTTTTAAAGGCACTTAAATGATTTTGGAAATTTGCGATGTACGCTGTAGCGGACCTAGTCCCGCTGCAGTGGACTCGCACTTGCGGACCCTCTCCATTCATGTGGTCCATATATAAAACCAAAAAGGCTCACCGCAATGGATCCCCGTCCACTACAGCGACCTTCCTCCGCTACAGCGGCCTTCTTCCGCTTAGGCGCATCGAGGCCCGCCCTAGTGGATACACCAGCAACCAACAAAAATAAGAATTATGCAATTTCAACCCGGAATCCGATAATCACCCGAGACCTCCCTGACACAAACCACATATTTATACATATATAAAAATGCGCTACAGACTCACTCGTGGTCTCAGAATTTCCATCGGAGGTCTATTTCTACAAGTCAAACCCCAACGGTCTAATCTAGTTTTCAAACCGAAAGCCAAAAATGCTCTCGAGGGTCTCGGGAACCGAACCAACTATCCTACCAAGTCATAATGACCCTCGGGACCTCACGAAATTGACCGAAATCTGAAAAAGGTCTGTTTACATAAAAGACAACTTTCGATGAAAACTTTTATATCTTAAGGTTCTAATTTCACACTTCTACTAGAATATCCCGCTAACTTTAGGATTCAGGTCAACGAGGGTAGAATAGTTAAAATACAAGTAACGACGAAACAAGTCGTTACACCAAGTGTCGTAACCCATGAAAGTAACTACACACTTGCGATAAACTCTATTTACAATCATAGAATCACCGACTGGTGTAGACACATGAATAGGAACATCAAGCATATCACACCACATCTCCAATTTAGCAGAAAAGTAGGCAAACACATAAGAGAATGTAGACTGTGGATCACATAGCACTATAAAAGACCGATGATCGACTGAGATGATACATATGATGACTGCGTCCGATACCTCAGCCTCAACCCTATGAGGAAATACATAGCAATGAGTGCGTCTTACCTAGGACTGAGTACCTTGATGCCACCTTAGCCCGAACGAGCTCCATCTCCCCCCAACTGGGATCCACCATGACTAGATTGATGGCCACTAAAACCCTACTAATATCCTCCCCGTCTAATCTGACTACCACTTCTAGATGTCTGTGCTGGGGCCCTGAGTGCACATGATGCACTCGATATATATCTGGGGAAATCTCTCTTAAAGTGCCCAATCTCTCCACAGTTGTAACACTTCCTTGCCACTGAGGGCTGCTGAATAGACATAGAAGAACCCAAACCACCATAGTTTGAATATCTAGACTGAGAACCCCTAGACGACTGGCCCCCACTATAACCATCAGTAATAAATAGTGCTGTATAAATCAGTTGACTAGACTGTGACTGGTAATATCTACCCTAATACCCATAACCATGAGAAGTAGAACCACTGAACTGTCCATGTCATCTTGCCCCCTTATCTGGACCACTCACTGCAATGTAGCCAACTAGAGTGGAATACTCAATCCTCAAACAAAATATTTCATTCGCTCAACTTCAGTAGGTAACAACGGTGCTGCATAATGGGATAAGGCATGTAAGCGAGTCTCATACTATTCAACTGTAGAATTGCCCTGACCAATATTCTGAAACTTATCATGCTTTCCAAACGCAAGCTTAAGGGTACATACTTCTCAAGGAACACTCGATAGAACCTAACACATGTCAATGGAGGTGACCACATGGGTAAGTAATCAACATACGCCATCCACCACTGCTTCGCATCTCCTCTAAGCTGAAGGGCCACAAAACTAAATTCGTGCGACTCAACAACACCCAAGCTATGCAACCTCTAATGGTTGCTCACGATAAACTCATACGTGTCTTCCTCGGGCTCCCTAAAGAACTTAGGAGGATTTATGTTTGAAAAGTTCTCCTAAATCTTCCGGTCATCGCGGGTCATAGTTGTCCAACCAATAGGCCGGGGACCAAACTCTAGAGCATGAATCTCATCAATACGGGGCATTGATATCACCACTAGTTGAACCTCGAGAGTAAAAAACTTAGGGGTTTGAGTCTGCCCCTCTCTCACATGGGTCTGAGAGCCACCAGGAGTAGTAGGATGTACATCTGTCTGAGAAAAACCATCAATAACACTCAATAACCTGAATATTATATCCTATAGAACCGGAGTAGCAATAAATCCAGGCTGATCCCATCTCCTCCTCTAGTATATCATCCTGAGGCTCAATAATCGACTCAGGGGAAACAGATCTAGCATGAGCATGACCGGCTCTCTGTGCTCCTCCCTGAGCTAGTGCTGCTGCTCTAGCTCTACCTTAGCCCCGAATACATCCTCTACCGCGATCGTACACCATCAGATCCAGTGTCAGTGCCTCCTCCCTCATAGTGTCAGCATGAGTACTCACCGTCTGTGAGAGAATAGAAACAAAGGTCAGATACAAATTTGATTCAACTTAGTCCGAAAGGAATGAAGAAAGTGAAAATTTCTAAATGTCCCATAGCCTCTCGAAGATAAGTATGGACATCTCCGCACCGATCCACAAGACTCTACTAGATACTGCTCTTGTATTTAAGATCGTTTAACCAAGGACTCTAATACCAACTTTGTCACGACCCATTTTTTAGCAATCATGGTGGAACCTACATAATATCACCAGTAGGCGAACCACTCCCAAACCATTCACATGATAAAACATAAGTAGAAGCGGAAGATAACAAAATACTACATAAGCTGTCTCATACTATATGCGGAAGAAATATAAGTTTAATACATCAATAACATTACCTAAGTCTAGTCTGTAGATACAAGAGCACTATAAAAGATGATACAAGTTTGAAAGTCAAGGGCATCAAAGTGCCAAAACGGAATACATAAGCTGAAACTGTCTGACATGTCTCCCAAATGAAATAAAAGACAAGATAAAGGTAGAATAACCAAGGGAATGCTGAAGGTAGCATCCTCACCATGGATGCAGAATATCACCCAATCGAACTCAACCGCATTGTCCCGTAGAGGTAGAAAGAACTGAACCTGTATCCAAAAAGAATGCAACAAGTGTAGCATGGGTAAACAACGTACCCCCATATACATCATAGGGGGTATAATTCCCCCCGTCGTCCTGTACTTGGTCGGAGACACTATGTGAACCTTGTCCCGACTCAGAGAGCATTGGTAAACCTGATGTTTTAGCCTGGTATTGATTCCACCTAGCTGTGTGCTCGCCTTGTACATGTCTCAATAAACCTCCCGTCCCACCTTGACCTTTTCCGGTTTTAAATTTATAAACATTTTGACAAATTTTACATCTAATTACTAGATTCTCTTTGTCCCTATCAAAAAAATACCATGCAAGTGATTTTAATGTTCGTTGTTTGGGTCCTCGACTCACACTAGGGGGAAAATGAGGCATTCCAATTTCAGTTTGAGGCTGAGACTCAGTCTGAGCCCGAGCTTGAGCTGCACTAGTAGGTGTGTCATCTACATTATTGTCAAAATTAAAGTCTGGTTCAGATGCAGAATATACCTCATCATCTAATGGTATATCATTAAAAAGGCAGTTTTATCTATACGAGTGAAATCAATCAAATCATCGGGACTAGGAATATGATTACTAGAAGAAGTACCCGTACCCTTGTTACCCCTACTAGAAGAAGCACCTTTACCCTTACCCTTAATCATACGTCCAAGGCGTTCCACTATAATTATGAAAATAAATAATTAAAGTAAATGAAATTAAGTACGATAATTAAAATTAAGTAACAATAATAATTTAAAGAAGGAACGGAGGTACCAAATGCCGACGTAACATCGACGTGTAATCGAGGTTGAAAATTAAAACTTTGCTCGATGGATGATCCTCAAGCTAGTTGCCAACTTCAATCCCAATTTTTGAAATTTGATATAAATTAGCAAATAAAATATAAAATTTAGTAGGCAATATTGAGTTGTAGAGAGAGATTAGAGAGATGGTAGGAAGATTTGTGAGAAAAATGAAGTATTTATAGTTGAGAAATAGGGTTAAAGTGTCAATATACTAACTTAGGGGTTAAAAATAAATACTAAGGGGCTAGGAGGGGTTTATGAGGTAGGGGGTCAGGATCAGGTCGGATCAGGATCGAGATGGGCGGGGCGAGCCCTGGTCCCGTCCCGAGTTCGATCCCCGACACCGTTTATTATTATTATTATTATTTTTAGGGGGATCGGGGTGGGGCGGGGCGGGTATCAGGATGGGCCGGGTTAGGATCGGGGCGACCCGACCCACTGGCCAGCCTTACTGTCAACTATACAATATTTAACTAACAAAAAAAGATTAGCTTTGTCATACCTAATACTAATATTAGGCATTTGATGTTTATCCAAATGATAGGGACCTTTAGCATCTTTGGGAAAGGCATGAAAAGAGTTCAAATGAATTCCAATATCATAGCTTGAGTTAGAAGCATATTTGGTTAAGCTGTCTACAATCTGATTTGCTTCCCCGAAGAGTGTAACAATTGCATTCATTCTGCTCGGGTTCTTCAAAATCTTGTCTATTCTTCTCTTTAACTTCAAGTTGGTGGTGACTTTGTTTTGCAAGAAAGGGTGAACTCATTATTGAGTCCTCATTATCAAGACCACAAACATACACATGCAGAGGAAAACCACACAAATGTGTATGCATGAGGATATACATGAGAGTAACCCACTCGTACAACCACGAAATGTACAAAAAACAAATAAAGCACTTCAAGTTACCAGAACAGAAAAAATTCATTGACTTCTAGCTCTTCCTGGGGAATACAAGATGCAGGTGACATAACACACGACACAATATTAAATGACTCCAGCGTGGTGCTAGCTAACTAAAGAAAAAACACAGACATCGGTATGGAGAAGTATGTGAGATGTTAAATTAACTTGACTGCACAGTTCTAATTGCCCAGTGTTTTAGATGGCCAGGGAACCTCTGAGGAAAATTATCATCAGTGTTATCAAAATAGAAAAGTGCAAAAAGCTCTAATGTCCGTTGGAGCTTTAAGCGTAAAGCGCAAATGAAGTGTGGACTTTTTGAAAAAAAGGCGCAAGTGGAGAATATATAAAAGTATATATGTTTAGTCCACAACTAATAATTATAAGCATGAATAACAAATATACGGACAAAGAAATTGATTTTTTTTACAATAAAGTGAAATATCAATTGTTTAGTGTCTCTTTTTTAGGATACGCTCATTGGCAAGGAAAAATATGTCTTAAGTCTTCATGATGATACTAAAGCGCACATTAAGCGAGGCGAAACACTCACAATGTTTTTGCTGGTCATCCACCTTCATCATGAAAGGTAACAAAAAGTAAAAGAGCTAACCATAAAAAAATTCCAATTTTCTCCTAGACCATGCTGAATCTATACGCATTTTCATAATACCTTGAACAAAATTTTGATTTTCTTCTTTTTATTATATAAAATCCCTCCTATCAAATCACATCTTAAAATGGTCCACCCTTATCTCCCAATCATAATATTAGGTGAAAATAAGTTTTGATTAAAACAACCACAGTTATGAAGTATTCTTAAATGAATAAGAAGAATGTTTTTCTTTAACACCTTTTCCCACATAAACTTGAACCATTTCCTAAACTCTCTTAAATAAAGTGAATTCATACATCTTGTAAGAGTGCTCTCCCCCAACCTTATCATAAGAAGGAAAAAAAGCAATAGTAAGCATCATATCCTAAGTTGCTTGGACTCAGGTGCGGGTGTCCGATACGGGTGCCATAAATGCAGCCAAGATGAAGCTCATTTTTCCTTTGCAGTGAAATGTTAGTATTACTAGCAAATTTCCATGTTGAAGACAAGGGAATGCTCTCTAAAATGCCTAGCTAATTGAAAGCAATGTTAAACAAACCAAGTACAATTAAGTTCACCCAACCAAAAACTTTCTACATCCATCACAATTATATCAATGCCAGTGAGATATCACAAGATCCTATCATTTCAAAATTAGTTAATTTTTAATGTGAAAAGTAGACTTTGAGATGAATAAAGACATGCATTAAACATTTCCAAAATCAAACAGATTACCAACAAGCAAGTGAACATTAAAGCCTTTAACAAGTTGTAGACAAATCTAGCTGATGCAGAATGAATCATACTCATCCTTGGATTTCTTGTTTATTGCCGGGATAAAATCATAACATTCCTTCGCAACCTTACAGGCTCCAATGCAATAAAAAAAAGTTGAGCAGAATCATTATGATATTTCCTATGGCAAGTAATTACGAAAAGGTACCAAAAGTGCAAAAAATCATGAATTTGAGTTTCTGGGCTTAGAAATGCTATAATAAGCGACGTCGGCCATGACGAAGGAATGGGTGTCGATCACAAGCCTGTTTTTCATGGACCGGGTGAATTTCAGGATAATTAGAGACAGTCGACAGGATTCTTGAAAATTCGTGTGCTAATAATACCTACCGAAAGTGCATAAAATCATGAATTTGAGTTTTTTGGGCTTAGAACTGCAATAATAAGCGACGTCGGCCATGACGATGTAATGGGAGTCGATCACCAGCCTGTTTATGATAGACTGGGTGACTTTCAGGACAATTAGAGATAGTCGACATGATTAAAGAAAATACATGTGCTAATACCCACCAAAAGTGCAAAAAATCACGAATTTGAGTTTCTGGGCTTAGAAATGCAATAATAAGTGAAGTCGGCGATGACCAAGTAATGGGTGTCGATCACCAGCCTGTTTATGCTAGACCATGACAATTTCAGGCTAATTAGAGACAATCGATAGGATTATAGAAAATATGTGTCTTAATACCCACCTAATGTGCAAATAATCACGAATTTGAGTTTCTTGGTTTAGAAATGTAATAATAAGCAACGTCATCCATGAAGAAGTAATGGGTGTCGATCACAATCCTATTTTTCATGGATCGGGTAAATTTTAGGACAAATAGAGACAATCGACAGGATTCTAGAAAATCCATGTGCAAATACGCACCAAAAGCGCAAAAAATCACGAATTTGAGATTCTGGGCTTAAAAATGCAATAATAAGCGACGTCGGCCCTGACGAATAATGGGTGTCGATCACAAGACTGTTATTAATGGATGGGGGAATCTCATGACAATTAGAGATTGTCGACAGGATTCTAGAAAATTCGTGTGCTAATACCCACCGAAAGTGCAAAAAATCACGAATTTGAGTTTTTGAGCTTAGAAATGCAATAATAAGCGATGTCGGCCATGACAAAGTAATGGGTGTCCACCACAAGCCTGTTATTCATGGATCGGGTGAATCTCATGAAAATTAGAGATTGTCGACATGATTCTAGAAAATTCGAGTGCTAATACCCAACGAAAGTGCAAAAAATCACGAATTTGAGTTTTTGGGCTTAGAAATGCAATAATAAGCGACGTCGGCCATGAAGATGTAATGGGTGTCGATCACCATCCTGTTTATGCTAGACTAGGAGAATTTTAGGCTAATTAGAGATAATCGATAGGATTATAGAAAATATGTGTGCTAATAACCACCTAATGTGCTAATAATCACGAATTTAAGTTACTTGGTTTAGAAATGTAATAATAAGCAACGTCAGTCATGACGAAGTAATGGGTGTCCACCAAAATCATGTTTTACAAGGATCGGGTAAATTTTAGGACAATTAGATACAATTGAGGGGATTCTAGAAAATCCATGTGCAAATACGCACCAAAAGCGCAAAAAATCACGAATTTGAGATTTTGGGCTTAAAAATGCAATAATAAGCGATGTCGGACATGATAAAGTAATGGGTGTCGACTACAAGCCTGGTATTCATGGATCGGGTGAATTTCAGTCCAGTCAGAGACAGTCGACAAGATTCTAGAAAATCCATGTGCTTAATACCCACCGAAAGTGCAAAAAATCACGAATTTGTGTTTTTGGGCTTATAAAAGCAATAATAAGCCATGCCGGACATGATAAAGTAACGGGTGTCCACCACAAGCCTGTTATTCATGGATCGGGTGAATTTCTGGCCAATCAGAGATTGTCGACAGGATTCTAGACAATTCGTGTGCTAATACCCAACGAAAGTGCAAAAAATCACGAATTTGAGTTTTTGGGCTTAGAAATGTTATAATAAGAGACGCCGGCCATGACGAAGTAATGGGTGTCGATCACCTGCCTATTTATGCTGGACTAGGAGAATTTCAGGCTAATTAGAGACAATCGATAGGATTATAGAAAATATGTGTGCTAATACCCACCTAATGTGCTAATAATGACGAATTTGAGTTTCTTGGTTTAGAAATGTAATAATAAGCAACGCCAGTCATGACGAAGTAATGGGTGTCGACCACAATCCTGTTTTACATGGATCGGGTAAATTTTAGGACAATTAGATACAATTGAGGGGATTCTAGAAAATCCATGTGCAAATACGCACCAAAAGCGCAAAAAATCACGAATTTGAGATTATGGGCTTAAAAATGCAATAATAAGCGACGTCGGCCCTGACGAAGTAATGGGTGTCGATCACAAGCTTGTTATTAATGGACCGGGTGAATTTCAGGATAATTAGAGATAGTCGACAAGATTCTAGAAAATCCATGTGCTTAATACCCACCGAAAGTGCAAAAAATCACGAATTTGTGTTTTTGGGCTTATAAAAGCAATAATAAGCCATGCCGGACATGATAAAGTAACGGGTGTCCACCACAAGCCTGTTATTCATGGATCGGGTGAATTTCTGGCCAATCAGAGATTGTCGACAGGATTCTAGACAATTCGTGTGCTAATACCCAACGAAAGTGCAAAAAATCACGAATTTGAGTTTTTGGGCTTAGAAATGTTATAATAAGAGACGCCGGCCATGACGAAGTAATGGGTGTCGATCACCTGCCTATTTATGCTGGACTAGGAGAATTTCAGGCTAATTAGAGACAATCGATAGGATTATAGAAAATATGTGTGCTAATACCCACCTAATGTGCTAATAATGACGAATTTGAGTTTCTTGGTTTAGAAATGTAATAATAAGCAACGCCAGTCATGACGAAGTAATGGGTGTCGACCACAATCCTGTTTTACATGGATCGGGTAAATTTTAGGACAATTAGATACAATTGAGGGGATTCTAGAAAATCCATGTGCAAATACGCACCAAAAGCGCAAAAAATCACGAATTTGAGATTCTGGGCTTAAAAATGCAATAATAAGCGACGTCGGCCCTGACGAAGTAATGGGTGTCGATCACAAGCTTGTTATTAATGGACCGGTGAATTTGGGATAATTAGAGACAGTCGACCTGATTCTAGAAAATTCGTGTGCTAATACCCAACTAAAATGCAAAAAATCACGAATTTGAGTTTTTGGGCTTAAAAATGCAACAATAAGCGACGTCGGCCATGAAGATGTAATGGGTGTCGACCACAAGCCTGATATTTATGGATCGGGTAAATTTTAGGCCAATCAGAGATTGTCGACAGGATTCTAGAAAATTCGTGTGCTAATACCCACCGAAAGTGCAAAAAATCACGAATTTGAGTTTTTGAGCTTAGAAATGCAATAATAAGCGACGTCGGCCATGACGAACTATTGGGTGTCGATCACCAGCCTGTTTATGCTAGACCAGGAGAATTTCAAGCTAATTAGAGACAATCGATAGGATTATAGAAAATATGTGTGCTAATACCCACCTAATGTGCAAATAATCACGAATTTGAGTTTCTTGGTTTAGAAATGTAATAATAAGCAACGTCAGCCATGACGAAGTAATGGGTGTCGATCACAAGCCTGTTTTTCATGGATCGGGTAAATTTTAGGACAATTAGATACAATTGAGGGGATTCTAGAAAATCCATGTGCAAATACGCACCAAAAGCGCAAAAAATCACGAATTTGAGATTCGTGTCTTAAAAATGCAATAATAAGCGGCGTCATGGACGAAGTAATGGGTGTCGATCACAAGCTTGTTATTAATGGACCGGGTGAATTTTAGGATAATTAGAGACAGTCGACAGGATTCTAGAAAATCCATGTGCTTAATACCCACCGAAAGTCCAAAAAATCACGAATTTGTGTTTTTGGGCTTATAAAAGCAATAATAAGCCATGCCGGACATGATAAAGTAACGGGTGTCCACCACAAGCCTGTTATTCATGGATCGGGTGAATTTCATGCCAATCAGAGATTGTCGACAGGATTCTAGACAATTCGTGTGCTAATACCCAACGAAAGTGCAAAAAATCACGAATTTGAGTTTTTGGGCTTAGAAATGTTATAATAAGAGACGCCGGCCATGACGAAGTAATGGGTGTCGATCACCTGCCTATTTATGATGGACTAGGAGAATTTCAGGCTAATTAGAGACAATCGATAGGATTATAGAAAATATGTGTGCTAATACCCACCTAATGTGCTAATAATGACGAATTTGAGTTTCTTGGTTTAGAAATGTAATAATAAGCAACGCCAGTCATGACGAAGTAATGGGTGTCGACCACAATCCTGTTTTACATGGATCGGGTAAATTTTAGGACAATTAGATACAATTGAGGGGATTCTAGAAAATCCATGTGCAAATACGCACCAAAAGCGCAAAAAATCACGAATTTGAGATTCTGGGCTTAAAAATGCAATAATAAGCGACGTCGGCCCTGACGAAGTAATGGGTGTCGATCACAAGCTTGTTATTAATGGACCGGGTGAATTTCAGGATAATTAGAGACAGTCGACAAGATTCTAGAAAATCCATGTGCTTAATACCCACCGAAAGTGCAAAAAATCACGAATTTGTGTTTTTGGGCTTATAAAAGCAATAATAAGCCATGCCGGACATGATAAAGTAACGGGTGTCCACCACAAGCCTGTTATTCATGGATCGGGTGAATTTCTGGCCAATCAGAGATTGTCGACAGGATTCTAGACAATTCGTGTGCTAATACCCAACGAAAGTGCAAAAAATCACGAATTTGAGTTTTTGGGCTTAGAAATGAAATAATAAGAGACGCCGGCCATGACGAAGTAATGGGTGTCGATCACCTGCCTATTTATGCTGGACTAGGAGAATTTCAGGCTAATTAGAGACAATCGATAGGATTATAGAAAATATGTGTGCTAATACCCACCTAATGTGCTAATAATGACGAATTTGAGTTTCTTGGTTTAGAAATGTAATAATAAGCAACGCCAGTCATGACGAAGTAATGGGTGTCGACCACAATCCTGTTTTACATGGATCGGGTAAATTTTAGGACAATTAGATACAATTGAGGGGATTCTAGAAAATCCATGTGCAAATACGCACCAAAAGCGCAAAAAATCACGAATTTGAGATTCTGGGCTTAAAAATGCAATAATAAGCGACGTCGGCCCTGACGAAGTAATGGGTGTCGATCACAAGCTTGTTATTAATGGACCGGGTGAATTTCAGGATAATTAGAGACAGTCGACAGGATTCTAGAAAATCCATGTGCTTAATACCCACCGAAAGTCCAAAAAATCACGAATTTGTGTTTTTGGGCTTATAAAAGCAATAATAAGCCATGCCGGACATGATAAAGTAACGGGTGTCCACCACAAGCCTGTTATTCATGGATCGGGTGAATTTCTGGCCAATCAGAGATTGTCGACAGGATTCTAGACAATTCGTGTGCTAATACCCAACGAAAGTGCAAAAAATCACGAATTTGAGTTTTTGGGCTTAGAAATGTTATAATAAGAGACGCCGGCCATGACGAAGTAATGGGTGTCGATCACCTGCCTATTTATGCTGGACTAGGAGAATTTCAGGCTAATTAGAGACAATCGATAGGATTATAGAAAATATGTGTGCTAATACCCACCTAATGTGCTAATAATGACGAATTTGAGTTTCTTGGTTTAGAAATGTAATAATAAGCAACGCCAGTCATGGCGAAGTAATGGGTGTCGACCACAATCCTGTTTTACATGGATCGGGTAAATTTTAGGACAATTAGATACAATTGAGGGGATTCTAGAAAATCCATGTGCAAATACGCACCAAAAGCGCAAAAAATCACGAATTTGAGATTCTGGGCTTAAAAATGCAATAATAAGCGACGTCGGCCCTGACGAAGTAATGGGTGTCGATCACAAGCTTGTTATTAATGGACCGGGTGAATTTCAGGATAATTAGAGAAAGTCGACAAGATTCTAGAAAATCCATGTGCTTAATACCCACCGAAAATGCAAAAAATCACAAATTTGTGTTTTTGGGCTTATAAAAGCAATAATAAGCGATGTCGGACATGATAAAGTAATGGGTGTCGACCACAAGCCTGGTATTCATGGATCGGGTGAATTCCAGGCCAATCAGAGATTGTCGACAGGATTCTAGAAAATTCGTGTGCTAATACCCAACGAAAGTGCAAAAAATCAGGAATTTGAGTTTTTGAGCTTAGAAATGCAATAATAAGAGACGCCGGCCATGACGAAGTAATGGGTGTCGATCACCAGCCTGTTTATGATGGACCAGGAGAGTTTTAGGCTAATTAGAGACAATCGATAGGATTATAGAAAATATGTGTGCTAATACCCACCTAATGTGTTAATAATCACGAATTTGAGTTTCTTGGTTTAGAAATGTAATAATAAGTAACTTCAGCCATGACGAAGTAATGGGTGTCGATCATAAGGCTATTTTACATGGATCGCGTAAATTTTAGGGCAATTAGAGACAATCGACAGGATTCTTGAAAATCCATGTGGAAATACGCACCAAAAGCGCAAAAAATCACATATTTGAGCTTCTAGGCTTAGAAATACAATAATAAGTGACGTCCGTCATGGCGAAATAATGGGTGTCGATCACAATCTTGTTATTAATGGACCGGGTGAATTTCAGGATAATTAGAGACAGTCGACAAGATTCTAGAAAATCCATGTGCTTAATACCCACCGAAAGTGCAAAAAATCACGAATTTGTGTTTTTGGGCTTATAAAAGCAATAATAAGCCATGCCGGACATGATAAAGTAACGGGTGTCCACCACAAGCCTGTTATTCATGGATCGGGTGAATTTCTGGCCAATCAGAGATTGTCGACAGGATTCTAGACAATTCGTGTGCTAATACCCAACGAAAGTGCAAAAAATCACGAATTTGAGTTTTTGGGCTTAGAAATGTTATAATAAGAGACGCCGGCCATGACGAAGTAATGGGTGTCGATCACCTGCCTATTTATGCTGGACTAGGAGAATTTCAGGCTAATTAGAGACAATCGATAGGATTATAGAAAATATGTGTGCTAATACCCACCTAATGTGCTAATAATGACGAATTTGAGTTTCTTGGTTTAGAAATGTAATAATAAGCAACGCCAGTCATGACGAAGTAATGGGTGTCGACCACAATCCTGTTTTACATGGATCGGGTAAATTTTAGGACAATTAGATACAATTGAGGTGATTATAGAAAATCCATGTGCAAATACGCACCAAAAGCGCAAAAATCATGAATTTGAGTTTCTGGGCTTAAAATGCAATAATAAGCGACGTCGGGCATGACGAAGTAATACTTGTCGATCACAAGCTTGTATTTCATGGACCGGCTGAATTTCAGGCAAATCAGAGACCGGCGACAAGATTCTAGAAAATCTATGTGCTAATACCCACTGAAAGTGCAAAAATTATGAATTTGAGTTTCTAGGCTTAGAAATGCAATAATAAGCGATGTCGACATGATAAAGTAATGGGTGTCCACCACAAGCCTGTTATTCATGGATCGGGTGAATTTCAGGCCAATCGAGAGTGTCGACAGGATTCTAGACAATTCGTGTGCTAATACCCAACGAAAGTGCAAAAAATCAGGAATTTAAGTTTTTGAGCTTAAAAATTGAATAATAAGAGACGCCGTCCATGACGAAGTAATGGGTGTCGATCAGCAGCCTATTTATGCTTTGGACTAGGAGAATTTCAGGCTAATTAGAGACAATCGATAGGATTATAGAAAATATGTGTGCTAATACCCACCTAATGTGCTAATAATGACGAATTTGAGTTTCTTGGTTTAGAAATGTAATAATAAGCAACGCCAGTCATGACGAAGTAATGGGTGTCGACCACAATCCTGTTTTACATGGATCGGGTAAATTTTAGGAAAATTAGATACAATTGAGGGGATTCTAGAAAATCCATGTGCATTACGCACCAAAAGCGCAAAAAATCACGAATTTGAGATTCTGGGCTTAAAAATGCAATAATAAGCGACGTCGGCCCTGACGAAGTAATGGGTGTCGATCACAAGCTTGTTATTAATTGACCGGGTGAATTTCAGGATAATTTTAGACAGTCGACAGGATTCTAGAAAATCCATGTGCTTAATACCCACCGAAAGTGCAAAAAATCACGAATTTGTGTTTTTGGGCTTATAAAAGCAATAATAAGCGATGTCGGACATGATAAAGTAATGGGTGTCGACCACAAGCCTGTTATTCATGGATCGGGTGAATTTCAGGCCAATCAGAGATTGTCGACAGGATTCTAGACAATTCGTGTGCTAATACCCAACGAAAGTGCAAAAAATCACGAATTTGAGTTTTTGGGCTTAGAAATGAAATAATAAGAGACGCCGGCCATGACGAAGTAATGGGTGTCGATCACCTGCCTATTTATGCTGGACTAGGAGAATTTCAGGCTAATTAGAGACAATCGATAGGATTATAGAAAATATGTGTGCTAATACCCACCTAATGTGCTAATAATGACGAATTTGAGTTTCTTGGTTTAGAAATGTAATAATAAGCAACGCCAGTCATGACGAAGTAATGGGTGTCGACCACAATCCTGTTTTACATGGATCGGGTAAATTTTAGGACAATTAGATACAATTGAGGGGATTCTAGAAAATCCATGTGCAAATACGCACCAAAAGCGCAAAAAATCACGAATTTGAGATTCTGGGCTTAAAAATGCAATAATAAGCGACGTACGCACTGACGAAGTAATGGGTGTCGATCACAAGCTTGTTATTAATGGACCGGGTGAATTTCAGGATAATTAGAGACAGTCGACAGGATTCTAGAAAATCCATGTGCTTAATACCCACCGAAAGTGCAAAAAATCACGAATTTGTGTTTTTGGGCTTATAAAAGCAATAATAAGCGATGTCGGACATGATAAAGTAATGGCTGTCGACCACAAGCCTGTTATTCATGGATCGGGTGAATTTTAGGCCAAATTAGAGATTGTCGACATGATTCTAGGAAATTCGTGTGCTAATACGCAACTAAAGTGCAAAAAATCAGGAATTTGAGTTTTTGAGCTTATAAATGCAATAATAAGAGACGCCGGCCATGACGAAGTAATGGGTGTCGATCACCTGCCTATTTATGCTGGACTAGGAGAATTTCAGGCTAATTAGAGACAATCGATAGGATTATAGAAAATATGTGTGCTAATACCCACCTAATGTGCTAATAATGACGAATTTGAGTTTCTTGGTTTAGAAATGTAATAATAAGCAACGCCAGTCATGACGAAGTAATGGGTGTCGACCACAATCCTGTTTTACATGGATCGGGTAAATTTTAGGACAATTAGATACAATCGACAGGATTCTAGAAAATCCATGTGCAAATACGCACCAAAAGCGCAAAAAATCACGAATTTGAGATTCTGGGCTTAAAAATGCAATAATAAGCGACGTCGGCCCTGACGAAGTAATGGGTGTCGATCACAAGCTTGTTATTAATGGACCGGGTGAATTTCAGGATAATTAGAGACAGTCGACAGGATTCTAGAAAATCCATGTGCTTAATACCCACCGAAAGTGCAAAAAATCACGAATTTGTGTTTTTGGGCTTATAAAAGCAATAATAAGCGATGTCGGACATGATAAAGTAATGGGTGTCCACCACAAGCCTGTTATTCATGGATCGGGTGAATTTCAGGCCAATCAGAGATTGTCGACAGGATTCTAGACAATTCGTATGCTAATACCCAACGAAAGTGCAAAAAATCAGGAATTTAAGTTTTTGAGCTTAGAAATGCAATAATAAGAGACGCCGGCCATGACGAAGTAATGGGTGTCGATCACCAGCCTATTTATGCTGGACTAGGAGAATTTCAGGCTAATTAGAGACAATCGATAGGATTAAAGAAAATATGTGTGCTAATACCCACCTAATGTGCTAATAATCACGAATTTGAGTTTCTTGGATTAGAAATGTGATAATAAGCTACGTCAGCCATGACGAAGTAATGGGTGTCGATCACAAGCCTGTTTTACATGGATCGTGTAAATTTTAGGACAATTAGAGACAATCGACAGGATTCTTGAAAATCCATGTGCAAATACGCACCAAAAGCACAAAAATCATGAATTTGAGATTATGGGCTTAGAAATACAATAATAAGTGACGTCCGCCGTGACGAAGTAATCGGTGTCGATCACAAGCTTGTTATAAATGGACCGGGTGAATTTCAGGATAATTTTAGACAGTCGACAGGATTCTAGAAAATCCATGTGCTTAATACCCACCGAAAGTGCAAAAAATCACGAATTTGTGTTTTTGGGCTTATAAAAGCAATAATAAGCGATGTCGGACATGATAAAGTAATGGCTGTCGACCACAAGCCTGTTATTCATGGATCGGGTGAATTTCAGGCCAATCAGAGATTGTCGACAGGATTCTAGACAATTCGTGTGCTAATACCCAACGAAAGTGCAAAAAATCACGAATTTGAGTTTTTGGGCTTAGAAATGTTATAATAAGAGACGCCGGCCATGACGAAGTAATGGGTGTCGATCACCTGCCTATTTATGCTGGACTAGGAGAATTTCAGGCTAATTAGAGACAATCGATAGGATTATAGAAAATATGTGTGCTAATACCCACCTAATGTGCTAATAATGACGAATTTGAGTTTCTTGGTTTAGAAATGTAATAATAAGCAACGCCAGTCATGACGAAGTAATGGGTGTCGACCACAATCCTGTTTTACATGGATCGGGTAAATTTTAGGACAATTAGATACAATTGAGGGGATTCTAGAAAATCCATGTGCAAATACGCACCAAAAGCGCAAAAAATCACGAATTTGAGATTCTGGGCTTAAAAATGCAATAATAAGCGACGTCGGCCCTGACGAAGTAATGGGTGTCGATCCCAAGCTTGTTATTAATGGACCGGGTGAATTTTAGGACAATTAGAGACAGTCGACAAGATTATAGAAAATCCATGTGCTTAATACCCACCGAAAGTGCAAAAAATCACGAATTTGTGTTTTTGGGCTTATAAAAGCAATAATAAGCGATGTCGGCCATGACAAAGTAATGGGTGTCGACCACAAGCATGTTATTCGTGGATCGGGTGAATTTCAGGCCAATAAGAGATTGTTGACATGATCCTAGAAAATTCGTGTGCTAATACCGAACAAAAGTGAAAAAAATCATGAATTTGTGTTTTTGTGCTTAGAAATGCAATAATAAGCGACGTCGGTCATTACTAAGTAATGGGTGTCGATCACCTGCCTATTTATGCTGGACTAGGAGAATTTCAGGCTAATTAGAGACAATCGATAGGATTATAGAAAATATGTGTGCTAATACCCACCTAATGTGCTAATAATGACGAATTTGAGTTTCTTGGTTTAGAAATGTAATAATAAGCAACGCCAGTCATGGCGAAGTAATGGGTGTCGACCACAATCCTGTTTTACATGGATCGGGTAAATTTTAGGACAATTAGATACAATCGACAGGATTCTAGAAAATCCATGTGCAAATACGCACCAAAACCGCAAAAAATCACGAATTTGAGATTCTGGGCTTAAAAATGCAATAATAAGCGACGTCCGCCCTGACGAAGTAATGGGTGTCGATCACAAGCTTGTTATTAATTGACCGGGTGAATTTCAGGATAATTTTAGACAGTCGACAGGATTCTAGAAAATCCATGTGCTTAATACCCACCGAAAGTGCAAAAAATCACGAATTTGTGTTTTTGGGCTTATAAAAGCAATAATAAGCGATGTCGGACATGATAAAGTAATGGGTGTCGACCACAAGCCTGTTATTCATGGATCGGGTGAATTTCAGGCCAATCAGAGATTGTCGACAGGATTCTAGACAATTCGTGTGCTAATAACCAACGAAAGTGCAAAAAATCACGAATTTGAGTTTTTGGGCTTAGAAATGCAACAATAAGCGACGTCGGCCATGAAGATGTAATGGGTCTCGATAACCTTCCTGTTTGTGGATCGGGTGAATTTCAGGCCAATTAGAGATTGTCGACATGATTCTAGAAAATTCGTGTGCTAATACCCACTAAAAGTGCAAAAAATCACGAATTTAAGTTTTTGAGCTTAGAAATGCAATAATAAGCGACGTCGGCCATTACTAAGTAATGGGTGTCGATCACCAGCCTGTTTATGCTAGACTAGGAGAATTTCAGGCTAATTAAAGACAATCGATAGGATTATAGAAAATATGTGTGCTAATACCCACCTAATGTGCTAATAAACACGAATTTGAGTTTCTTGGTTTAGAAATGTGATAATAAGCTACGTCAGCCATGACGAAGTAATGGGTGTCGATCACAAGCCTATTTTACATGGATCGTGTAAATTTTAGGACAATTAGAGACAATCGACAGGATTCTAGAAAATCCATGTGCAAATACGCACCAAAAGCGCAAAAAATCACGAATTTGAGATTCTGGGCTTAAAAATGCAATAATAAGCGACGTCGGCCCTGACGAAGTAATGGGTGTCGATCACAAGCTTGTTATTAATGGACCGGGTGAATTTCAGGATAATTAGAGACAGTCGACAGGATTCTAGAAAATTCGTGTGCTAATATCCATCGAAGGTGCAAAAAATCACAAATTTGTGTTTTTGGGCTTAGAAAAGCAATAATAAGCGATGTCGGCCATGAAAAAGTAATGGGTGTCGACCACAAGCATGTTATTCATGGATCGGGTGAATTTCAGGCCAATCAGAGATTGTTGACATGATCCTAGAAAATTCGTGTGCTAATACCGAACAAAAGTGAAAAAAATCATGAATTTGTGTTTTTGAGCTTAGAAATGCAATAATAAGCGACGTCGGCCATTACTAAGTAATGGGTGTCGATCACCAGCCTGTTTATGCTGGACTAGGAGAATTTCAGGCTAATTAGAGACAATCGATAGGATTATAGAAAATATGTGTGCTAATACCCACCTAATGTGCTAATAATGACGAATTTGAGTTTCTTGGTTTAGAAATGTAATAATAAGCAACGCCAGTCATGACGAAGTAATGGGTGTCGACCACAATCCTGTTTTACATGGATCGGGTAAATTTTAGGACAATTAGATACAATTGAGGGGATTCTAGAAAATCCATGTGCAAATACGCACCAAAAGCGCAAAAAATCACGAATTTGAGATTCTGGGCTTAAAAATGCAATAATAAGCGACGTCGGCCCTGACGAAGTAATGGGTGTCGATCACAAGCTTGTTATTAATGGACCGGGTGAATTTCAGGATAATTAGAGACAGTCGACAGGATTCTAGAAAATCCATGTGCTTAATACCCACCGAAAGTCCAAAAAATCACGAATTTGTGTTTTTGGGCTTATAAAAGCAATAATAAGCCATGCCGGACATGATAAAGTAACGGGTGTCCACCACAAGCCTGTTATTCATGGATCGGGTGAATTTCTGGCCAATCAGAGATTGTCGACAGGATTCTAGACAATTCGTGTGCTAATACCCAACGAAAGTGAAAAAAATCATGAATTTGTGTTTTTGAGCTTAGAAATGCAATAATAAGCGACGTCGGCCATTACTAAGTAATGGGTGTCGATCACCAGCCTGTTTATGCTGGACTAGGAGAATTTCAGGCTAATTAGAGACAATCGATAGGATTATAGAAAATATGTGCTAATACCCACCTAATGTGCTAATAATCACGAATTTGAGTTTCTTGGTTTAGAAATGTAATAATAAGCAACGTCAGCCATGACAAAGTAATGGGTGTCGATAAAAAGTCTATTTTTCATGGATTGTGTAAATTTTAGGACAATTAAAGACAATCGATAGGATTCTAGAAAATCCATGTTCATTTACGCACCAAAAGCGCAAAAAATCACGAATTTGAGATTCTGGGCTTAAAAATGCAATAATAAGCGACGTCGGCCCTGACGAAGTAATGGGTGTCGATCACAAGCTTGTTATTAATGGACCGGGTGAATTTCAGGATAATTAGAGACAGTCGACAGGATTCTAGAAAATCCATGTGCTTAATACCCACCGAAAGTGCAAAAAATCACGAATTTGTGTTTTTGGGCTTATAAAAGCAATAATAAGCGATGTCGGACATGATAAAGTAATGGGTGTCGACCACAAGCCTGTTATTCATGGATCGGGTGAATTTCAGGCCAATCAGAGATTGTCGACAGGATTCTAGACAATTCGTGTGCTAATAACCAACGAAAGTGCAAAAAATCACGAATTTGAGTTTTTGGGCTTAGAAATGCAACAATAAGCGACGTCGGCCATGAAGATGTAATGGGTCTCGATAACCTTCCTGTTTGTGGATCGGGTGAATTTCAGGCCAATTAGAGATTGTCGACATGATTCTAGAAAATTCGTGTGCTAATACCCACTAAAAGTGCAAAAAATCACGAATTTAAGTTTTTGAGCTTAGAAATGCAATAATAAGCGACGTCGGCCATGACGAAGTAATGGGTGTCGATCACCAGCCTGTTTATGCTAGACTAGGAGAATTTCAGGCTAATTAAAGACAATCGATAGGATTATAGAAAATATGTGTGCTAATACCCACCTAATGTGCTAATAAACACGAATTTGAGTTTCTTGGTTTAGAAATGTGATAATAAGCTACGTCAGCCATGACGAAGTAATGGGTGTCGATCACAAGCCTATTTTACATGGATCGGGTAAATTTTAGGACAATTAGAGACAATCGACAGGATTCTAGAAAATCCATGTGCAAATACGCACCAAAAGCGCAAAAAATCACGAATTTGAGATTCTGGGCTTAGAAATATAATAATAAGTGACGTCGGTCATGGTGAAATAATGGGTGTCGATCACAAGCCTGTGTTTTAATGGCTCGGTTGAATTTCAATCCAGTCAGAGACAGTCGACAGGATTCTAGAAAATTCGTGTGCTAATATCCATCGAAGGTGCAAAAAATCACAAATTTGTGTTTTTGGGCTTAGAAAAGCAATAATAAGCGATGTCGGCCATGACAAAGTAATGGGTGTCGACCACAAGCATGTTATTCATGGATCGGGTGAATTTCAGGCCAATCAGAGATTGTTGACATGATCCTAGAAAATTCGTGTGCTAATACCGAACAAAAGTGAAAAAAATCATTAATTTGTGTTTTTGAGCTTAGAAATGCAATAATAAGCGACGTCGGCCATTACTAAGTAATGGGTGTCGATCACCAGCCTGTTTATGCTGGACTAGGAGAATTTCAGGCTAATTAGAGACAATCGATAGGATTATAGAAAATATGTGTGCTAATACCCACCTAATGTGCTAATAATGACGAATTTGAGTTTCTTGGTTTAGAAATGTAATAATAAGCAACGCCAGTCATGACGAAGTAATGGGTGTCGACCACAATCCTGTTTTACATGGATCGGGTAAATTTTAGGACAATTAGATACAATTGAGGGGATTCTAGAAAATCCATGTGCAAATACGCACCAAAAGCGCAAAAAATCACGAATTTGAGATTCTGGGCTTAAAAATGCAATAATAAGCGACGTCGGCCCTGACGAAGTAATGGGTGTCGATCACAAGCTTGTTATTAATGGACCGGGTGAATTTCAGGATAATTAGAGATAGTCGACAAGATTCTAGAAAATCCATGTGCTTAATACCCACCGAAAGTGCAAAAAATCACGAATTTGTGTTTTTGGGCTTATAAAAGCAATAATAAGCCATGCCGGACATGATAAAGTAACGGGTGTCCACCACAAGCTTGTTATTCATGGATCGGGTGAATTTCTGGCCAATCAGAGATTGTCGACAGGATTCTAGACAATTCGTGTGCTAATACCGAACAAAAGTGAAAAAAATCATGAATTTGTATTTTTGAGCTTAGAAATGCAATAATAAGCGACGTCGGCCATTACTAAGTAATGGGTGTCGATCACCAGCCTGTTTATGCTGGACTAGGAGAATTTAAGGCTAATTAGAGACAATCGATAGGATTATAGAAAATATGTGTGCTAATACCCACCTAATGTGCTAATAATGACGAATTTGAGTTTCTTGGTTTAGAAATGTAATAATAAGCAACGCCAGTCATGACGAAGTAATGGGTGTCGACCACAATCATGTTTTACATGGATCGGGTAAATTTTAGGACAATTAGATACAATTGAGGGGATTCTAGAAAATCCATGTGCAAATACGCACCAAAAAGCAAAAAATCACGAATTTGAGATTCTGGGCTTAAAAATGCAATAATAAGCGACGTCGGCACTGACGAAGTAATGGGTGTCGATCAAAAGCTTGTTATTAATGGACCGGGTGAATTTCAGGATAATTAGAGACAGTCGAATGGATTCTAGAAAATCCATGTGCTTAATACCCACCGAAAGTCCAAAAAATCACGAATTTGTGTTTTTGGGCTTATAAAAGCAATAATAAGCGATGCCGGACATGATAAAGTAATGGGTGTCGACCACAAGCCTGTTATTCATGGATCGGGTGAGTTTCAGGCCAATCAGAGATTGTTGACATGATCCTAAAAAATTCGTGTGCTAATACCCAATAAAAGTACCAAAAATCATGAATTTGTGTTTTTGAGCTTAGAAATGCAATAATAAGCGACGTCGGCCATTACTAAGTAATGGGTGTCGATCACCAGCCTATTTATGCTGGACTAGGAGAATTTCAGGCTAATTAGAGACAATCGATAGGATTATAGAAAATATGTGTGCTAATACCCACCTAATGTGCAAATAATCACGAATTTGAGTTTCTTGGTTTAGAAATGTAATAATAAGCAACGTCATCCATGACGAAGTAATAGGTGTCGATCACAATCCTGTTTTTCATGGATCGGGTAAATTTTAGGACAATTAGAGACAATCGACAGGATTCTAGAAAATCCATGTGCAAATACGCACCAAAAGCGCAAAAAATCACGAATTTGAGATTCTAGGCTTAGAAATATAATAATAAGTGACGTCGGTCATGGCGAAATAATGGGTGTCGATCACAAGCCTGTTTTTCATGGATCGGGTGAATTTCAGGATAATTAGAGACAGTCGACAGGATTTTAGAAAATCTGTGTGCTAATATCTATCGAAGGTGCAAAAAATCATGAATTTGTGTTTTTGGGCTTGGAAAAGCAATAATAAGCGATGCCGGCCATGACAAAGTAATGGGTGTCGACCACAAGCATGTTATTCATGGATCGGATGAATTTCAGGCCAATCAGAGATTGTTGACATGATTCTAGAAAATTCGTGTGTTAATACCCAAAGAAAGTGCAAAAAATCATGAATTTGAGTTTTTGAGCTTAGAAATGCAATAATAAGCGACGTCGGCCATCACGAAGTAATGGGTGTCGATCACCAGCCTGTTTATGCCGGACTAGGAGAATTTCAGGCTAATTAGAGAAAATCGATAGGATTATAGAAAATATGTGCTAATACCCACCTAATGTGCTAATAATCACGAATTTGAGTTTCTTGGTTTAGAAATGTAATAATAAGCAACGTCAGCCATGACGAAGTAATGGGTGTCGGTCACAAGCCTGTTTTTCATTGATCGGGTAAAATTTAGGACAATTAGAGACAATTGAGAGGATTCTAGAAAATCCATGTGCAAATACGCACCAAAAGCGCAAAAATCACGAATTTGAGATTCTGAGCTTTAAAATGAAATAATAAGCGACGTCGGCCCTGACGAAGTAATGGGTGCCGATCACAAGCCTGATTTTCAAGGACCGGGAGAATTTCAGCATAATTAGAGACAGTCGACATGATTCTTGAAAATCCATGTGCTCAATACCCACCCAAAGTGCAAAAATCACGAATTTGTGTTTTTGGGCTTAGAAATGCAATAATAAGCGATGTCGTCCATGACAAAGTAATGGGTGTCAACGAAAAGCCTGTTATTCATGGATCGGGTGAATTTTAGGCCAATTAGAGATTGTCGACATGATTCTAGGAAATTCGTGTGCTAATACGCAACTAAAGTGCAAAAAATCAGGAATTTGAGTTTTTGAGCTTATAAATGCAATAATAAGAGACGCCGGCCATGACGAAGTAATGGGTGTCGATCACCAGCCTATTTATGATGGACCAGTAGAGTTTTAGGCTAATTAGAGACAATCGATAGGATTATAGAAAATATGTGTGCTAATACCCACCTAATGTGCTAATAAACACGAATTTGAGTTTCTTGGTTTAGAAATGTGATAATAAGCTACGTCAGCCATGACGAAGTAATGGGTGTCGATCACAAGCCAATTTTACATGGATCGGGTAAATTTTAGGACAATTAGATACAATTGAGGGGATTCTAGAAAATCCATGTGCAAATACGCACCAAAAGCGCAAAAAATCACGAATTTGAGATTCTAGGCTTAAACATGCAATAATAAGCGACATCGGCCCTGACGAAGTAATGGGTGTCGATCACAAGCTTGTTATTAATGGACCGGGTGAATTTCAGGATAATTAGAGACAGTCGACAGGATTCTAGAAAATCGATGTGCTTAATACCCACCGAAAGTGCAAAAAATCACGAATTTGTGTTTTTGGGCTTATAAAAGCAATAATAAGCGATGTCGGCCATGACAAAGTAATGGGTGTCGACCACAAGCATGTTATTCATGGATCAGGTGAATTTCAGGCCAGTTACAGATTGTCGACATGATCCAAAAAAATTCGTGTTCTAATAGCCAACAAAAGTACCAAAAATCATGAATTTGTGTTTTTGTGCTTAGAAATGCAATAATATGCGACGTCGGCCATTACTAAGTAATGGGTGTCGATCACCAGCCTATTTATGCTGGACTAGGAGAATTTAAGGCTAATTAGAGACAATCGATAGGATTATAGAAAATATGTGTGCAAATATCCACCTAATGTGCTAATAATCACGAATTTGAGTTTCTTGGTTTAGAAATGTAATAATAAGCAACGTCAGTCATGACGAAGTAATGGGTGTCGACCACAATCCTGTTTTACATGGATCGGGTAAATTTTAGGACAATTAGATACAATTGAGGGGATTCTAGAAAATCCATGTGCAAATACGCACCAAAAGCGCAAAAAATCACGAATTTGAGATTCTGGGTTATAAAATGCAATAATAAGCGACGTCGGCCCTGACGAAGTAATAGATGTCGATCACAAGCTTGTTATTAATGGACCGGGTGAATTTCAGGATAATTAGAGACAGTCGACAGGATTCTAGAAAATCGATGTGCTTAATACCCACCGAAAGTGCAAAAAATCACGAATTTGTGTTTTTGGGCTTAGAAAAGCAATAATAAGCGATGTCGGCCATGACAAAGTAATGGGTGTCGACCACAAGCCTGTTATTCATGGATCGGTTGAATTTCAGGCCAATCAGAGATTGTTGACATGATCCTAAAAAATTCGTGTGCTAATACCCAACAAAAGTACCAAAAATCATGAATTTGTGTTTTTGTGCTTAGAAATGCAATAATATGCGACGTCGGCCATTACTAAGTAATGGGTGTCGATCACCAGCCTATTTATGCTGGACTAGGAGAATTTAAGGCTAATTAGAGACAATCGATAGGATTATAGAAAATATGTGTGCAAATATCCACCTAATGTGCTAATAATCACGAATTTGAGTTTCTTGGTTTAGAAATGTAATAATAAGCAACGTCAGTCATGACGAAGTAATGGGTGTCGACCACAATCCTGTTTTACATGGATCGGGTAAATTTTAGGACAATTAGATACAATTGAGGGGATTCTAGAAAATCCATGTGCAAATACGCACCAAAAGCGCAAAAAATCACGAATTTGAGATTCTGGGCTTAAAAATGCAATAATAAGCGACGTCGGCCCTGACGAATAATGGGTGTCGATCACAAGCCTGTTATTAATGGATGGGTGAATTTCAGGATAATTAGAGACAGTCGACAGGATTCTAGAAAATCCATGTGCTTAATAATACCCACCGAAAGTGCAAAAAATCACGAATTTGAGTTTTTGAGCATAGAAATGCAATAATAAGCGATGTCGACCATGAAAAAGTAATGGGTGTCCACCACAAGCCTGTTATTCATGGATCGGGTGAATCACATGACAATCAAAGATTGGAGACATGATTCTAGAAAATTCGTGTGCAAATACCCAACGAAAGTGCAAAAAATCACGAATTTGAGTTTTTGAGCTTAGAAATGCAATAATAAGCGACGTCGGCCATGAAGAAGTAATGGGTGTCGATCACTAGCCTGTTTATGCTGGACCTGGAGAATTTCAGGCTAATTAGAGACAATCGATAGGATTATAGAAAATATGTGTGCTAATACCCACCTAATGTGCAAATAATCACGAATTTGAGTTTCTTGGTTTAGAAATGTAATAATAAGCAACGTCAGCCATGACGAAGTAATGGGTGTCGATCACAAGCCTGTTTTTCATGGATCGGGTAAAGTTTAGGACATTTAGAGACAATCGACAGGATTCTAGAAAATCCATGTGCAAATACGCACCAAAAGCGCAAAAAATCACGAATTTGAGATTTTGGGCTTAGAAATATAATAATAAGCGACGTCGGTCATGGAGAAATCATGGGTGTCGATCACAAGCCAGTTTTTCATTGATCGGATGAATTTCAGACCAGTCAGAGACAGTCGACAGGATTCTAGAAAATCCGTGTGCTAATATCCATCGAAAGTGCAAAAAATCACGAATTTGTGTTTTTAGGCTTAGAAAAGCAATAATAAGCGATGTCGGCCATGACAAAGTAATGGGTGTCGACCACAAGCATGTTATTCATAGATCGGGTGAATTTCAGGCCAATCAGAGATTGTTCACATGATCCTAAAAAATTCGTGTGGTAATATCCAACAAAAGTACCAAAAATCATGAATTTGTGATTTTGAGCTTAGAAATGTAATAATAAGCGAAGTCGGTCATTACTAAGTAATGGGTGTCGATCACCAGCCTATTTATGTTGGACTAGGAGAATTTTCGGCTAATTAGAGACAATCGATAGGATTATAGAAAATATGTGTGCTAATACCCACCTAATGTGCTAATAATCACGAATAATGTGCTAATAATCACGAATTTGAGTTTCTTGGTTTAGAAATGTAATAATAAGCAACGTCAGTCATGACGAAGTAATGGGTGTCGACCACCATCCTATTTTACGTGGATCGGGTAAATTTTAGAACAATTAGATACAATCGACAGGATTCTAGAAAATCCATGTGCAAATACGCACCAAAAGCGCAAAAAATCACGAATTTGAGATTCTGGGCTTAAAAATGCAATAATAAGCGACGTCGGCCCTGACGAAGTAATGGGTGTCGATCACAAGCTTGTTATTAATGGACCGGGTGAATTTCAGGACAATTAGAGACAGTCGACAGGATTCTAGAAAATCCATGTGCTTAGTACCCACCGAAAGTGCAAAAAATCATGAATTTGTGTTTTTGAGCTTATAAAAGCAATAATAAGCGATGTCGGCCATGACAAAGTAATGGGTGTCGACCACAAGCATGTTATTCATGGATCGGGTGAATATCAGGCCAATCAGAGATTGTTGACATGATCCTCGAAAATTCGTGTGCTAATACCGAACAAAAGTGAAAAAAATCATGAATTTGTATTTTTGAGCTTAGAAATGCAATAATAAGCGACGTCGGCCATTACTAAGTAATGGGTGTCGATCACCAGCCTGTTTATGCTGGACTAGGAGAATTTAAGGCTAATTAGAGACAATCGATAGGATTATAGAAAATATGTGTGCTAATACCCACCTAATGTGCTAATAAACACGAATTTGAGTTTCTTGGTTTAGAAATGTGATAATAAGCTACGTCAGCCATGACGAAGTAATGGGTGTCGATCACAAGCCAATTTTACATGGATCGGGTAAATTTTAGGACAATTAGATACAATTGAGGGGATTCTAGAAAATCCATGTGCAAATACGCACCAAAAGCGCAAAAAATCACGAATTTGAGATTCTGGGCTTAAAAATGCAATAATAAGCGACGTCGGCCCTGACGAAGTAATGGGTGTCGATCACAAGCTTGTTATTAATGGACCGGGTGAATTTCAGGATAATTAGAGACAGTCGACAGGATTCTAGAAAATCCATGTGCTTAATACCCACCGAAAGTGCAAAAAATCACGAATTTGTGTTTTTGGGCTTATAAAAGCAATAATAAGCGATGCCGGACATGATAAAGTAACGGGTGTCCACCACAAGCCTGTTATTCATGGATCGGGTGAATTTCAGGCCAATCAGAGATTGTCGACAGGATTCTAGACAATTCGTGTGCTAATACCCAACGAAAGTGCAAAAAATCACGAATTTGAGTTTTTGGGCTTAGAAATGCAACAATAAGCGACGTCGGCCATGAAGATGTAATGGGTGTCGATAACCTGCCTGTTTGTGGATCGGGTGAATTTCAGGCCAATTAGAGATTGTCGACATGATTCTAGAAAATTCGTGTGCTAATACCCAACGAAAGTGCAAAAAATCAGGAATTTGAGTTTTTGAGCTTAGAAATGCAATAATAAGCGACGTCGGCCATTACTAAGTAATGGGTGTCGATCACCAGCCTGTTTATCCTGGACTAGGAGAATTTCAGGCTAATTAGAGACAATCGATAGGATTATAGAAAATATGTGTGCTAATACCCACCTAATGTGCTAATAATCACGAATTTGAGTTTCTTGGTTTAGAAATGTAATAATAAGTAACGTCAGCCATGACGAAGTAATGGGTGTCGATCACAAGCCTGTTTTACATGGCTCGGGTAAATTTTAGGACAATTAGAGACAATCGACAGGATTCTTGAAAATCCATGTGGAAATACGCACCAAAAGCGCAAAAAATCACGAATTTGAGATTCTAGGCTTAGAAATATAATAATAAGTGACGTCGGTCATGGCGAAATAATGGGTGTCGATCACAAGCCTGTTTTTCATGGATCGGGTGAATTTCAGTCCAGTCAGAGACAGTCGACGGGATTCCAGAAAATTCTTGTGTTAATATCCATCGAAAGTGCAAAGAATCACGAATTTGTGTTTTTAGGCTTAGAAAAGCAATAATAAGCGATGTCGGCCATGACAAAGTAATAGGTGTTGACCACAAGCCTGTTATTCATGGATCGGGTGAATTTCAGGCCAATCATAGATTGTCGACAAGATTCTAGAAAATTCGTGTGCTAATACCCAACGAAAGTGCAAAAAATCACGAATTTGAGTTTTTGGGCTTAGAAATGCAATAATAAGCGACGTCGGCCATTACTAAGTAATGGGTGTCGATCACCAGCCTGTTTATGCTGGACTAGGAGAATTTCAGGCTAATTAGAGACGATCGATAGGATTATAGAAAATATGTGTGCTAATAACCACCTAATGTGCTAATAATCACGAATTTGAGTTTCTTGATTTAGAAATGTAATAATAAGCAACGTCAGTCATGACGAAGTAATGGGTGTCGACCACAATCCTGTTTTACATGGATCGGGTAAATTTTAGGACAATTAGATACAATTGACAGGATTCTAGAAAATCCATGTGCATATACGCACCAATAGCGCAAAAAATCACCAATTTGAGATGATGGGCTTAGAAATGTAATAATAAGCGACGTCCTCCCTGACGAAGTAATGGGTGTCGATCACAAGCTTGTTATTAATGGACCGGGTGAATTTCAGGACAATTAGAGACAGTCGGCAGGATTCTAGAAAATCCATGTGCTTAGTACCCACTGAAAGTGCAAAAAATCATGAATTTGTGTTTTTGAGCTTATAAAAGCAATAATAAGCGATGTCGGCCATGACAAAGTAATGGGTGACGACCACAAGCATGTTATTCATGGATCGGGTGAATTTCAGGCCAATTAGAGATTGTCGACATGATTCTAGAAAATTCGTGTCCTAATACCGACTAAAAGTGCAAAAAATCACAAATTTAAGTTTTTGAGCTTAGAAATGCAATAATAAGCGACGTCGGCCATGACGAAGTAATGGGTGTCGATCACCAGCCTGTTTATGCTGGACTAGGAGAATTTCAGGCTAATTAGAGACAATCGATAGGATTATAGAAAATATGTGTGCTAATATCCACCTAATTTGCTAATAATCACGAATTTGAGTTTCTTGGTTTAGAAATGTAATAATAAGCAACATCAGCCATGACAAAGTAATGTGTGTTGATCACAAGCCTGTTATTCATTGATCGGGTTAAATTTAGGACAATTAGAGACAATTGAGAGGATTCTAGAAAATCCATGTGCAAATACGCACCAAAAGCGCAAAAAATCACGAATTTGAGATTCTGGGCTTAGAAATACAATAATAAGCGACGTCGGTCTTGGAAAAATAATGGGTGTCGATCACAAGCCTGTTTTTCAAGGATCGGGTGAATTTCAGTCCAGTCAGAGACAGTCGACAGGATTGTAGAAAATCCGTGTGCTAATATCCATCGAAAGTGCAAAAAATCACGAATTTGTGTTTTTAGGCTTAGAAAAGCAATAATAAGCGATGTCGGCCATGACAAAGTAATAGGTGTCGACCACAAGCCTGTTATTCATGGATCGGGTGAATTTCAGGCCAATCAGAGATTGTCGACAAGATTCTAGAAAATTCGTGTGCTAATACCCAACGAAAGTGCAAAAAATCATGAATTTGTATTTTTGAGCTTAGAAATGCAATAATAAGCGACGTCGGCCATTACTAAGTAATGGGTGTCGATCACCAGCCTGTTTATGCTGGACTAGGAGAATTTCAGGCTAATTAGAGACAATCGATAGGATTATAGAAAATATGTGTGCTAATACCCACCTAATGTGCTAATAATGACGAATTTGAGTTTCTTGGTTTAGAAATGTAATAATAAGCAACGCCAGTCATGACGAAGTAATGGGTGTCGACCACAATCCTGTTTTACATGGATCGGGTAAATTTTAGGAAAATTAGATACAATTGAGGGGATTCTAGAAAATCCATGTGCATTACGCACCAAAAGCGCAAAAAATCACTAATTTGAGATTCTGGGCTTAAAAATGCAATAATAAGCGACGTCCGCCCTGACGAAGTAATGGGTGTTAATCACAAGATTGTTATTAATGGACCGGGTGAATTTCAGGATAATTAGAGACAGTCGATAGGATTCTAGAAAATCCATGTGCTTAATATCCACCGAAAGTGCAAAAAATCACGAATTTGTGTTTTTGGGCTTATAAAAGCAATAATAAGCGATGTCGGACATGATAAAGTAATGGGTGTCGACCACAAGCATGTTATTCATGGATCGGGTGAATTTTAGGCCAATCAGAGATTGTCGACAGGATTCTAGACAATTCGTGTGCTAATACCCAACGAAAGTACAAAAAATCATGAATTTGTGTTTTTGAGCTTAGAAATACAATAATAAGCGACGTCGGCCATTACTAAGTAATGGGTGTCGATCACCAGCCTGTTTATGCTGGACTAGGAGAATTTCAGGCTAATTAGAGACGATCGATAGGATTATAGAAAATATGTGTGCTAATAACCACCTAATGTGCTAATAATCACGAATTTGAGTTTCTTGATTTAGAAATGTAATAATAAGCAACGTCAGTCATGACGAAGTAATGGGTGTCGACCACAATCCTATTTTACATGGATCGGGTAAATTTTAGAACAATTAGATACAATCGACAGGATTCTAGAAAATCCATGTTCAAATACGCACCAAAAGCGCAAAAAATCACGAATTTGAGATTCTGGGCTTAAAAATGCAATAATAAGCGACGTCGGTCATGGGAATAATGGGTGTCAATCACAAGCTTGTTATTAATGGACCGGGTGAATTTCAGGATAATTAGCGACAGTAGATAGGATTCTAGAAAATCCATGTGCTTAATAGCCACCGAAAGTGCAAAAAATCACGAATTTGTGTTTTTGGGCTTATAAAAGCAATAATAAGCGATGTCGGACATGATAAAGTAATGGGTGTCGACCACAAGCATGTTATTCATGGATCGGGTGAATTTCAGGTCAATCAGAGATTGTCGACAGGATTCTAGACAATTCGTGTGCTAATATCCAACGAAAGTACAAAAAATCATGAATTTGTGTTTTTGAGCTCAGAAATGCAATAATAAGTGTCGTCGGCCATTACTAAGTAATGGGTGTCGATCATCAGCCTGTTTATGCTGGACTAGGAGAATTTCAGGCTAATTAGAGACAATCGATAGGATTATAGAAAATAGGTGTGCTAATACCCACCTAATGTGCTAATAATGACGAATTTTAGTTTCTTGGTTTAGAAATGTAATAATAAGAAACGTCAACCATGACGAAGTAATGGGTGTCGATCACAACCCTGTTTTACATGGATCGGGTAAATTTTAGGACAATTAGAGACAATCGACAGGATTCTTGAAAATCCATGTGCAAATATGCACCAAAAGCGCAAAAAATCACGAATTTGAGATTCTGGGCTTAGAAATACAATAATAAGTGACGTCCGTCATGGAGAAATAATGGGTGTCAATCAAAAGCCTGTTTTTCATGGATCGGGTGAATTTCAGTCCAGTCAGAGACAGTCGACCGGATTGCAGAAAATCCGTGTGCTAATATCCATCGAAAGTGCAAAAAATCACGAATTTGTGTTTTTAGGCTTAGAAAAGCAATAATAATTGATGTCGGCCATGAAAAAGTAATAGGTGTCGACCACAAGCATGTTATTCATGGATCGGGTGAATTTCAGGCCAATCAGAGATTGTTCACATGATCCTAGAAAATTCGTGTGCTAATACAGAACAAAAGTGAAAAAAATCATGAATTTGTGTTTTTGAGCTTAGAAATGCAATAATAAGCGACGTCGGTCATTACTAAGTAATGGGTGTCGATCACCAGCCTGTTTATGTTGGACTAGGAGAATTTCAGGCTAATTAGAGACAATCGATAGGATTATAGAAAATATATGTGCTAATATCCACCTAATGTAAATGACGAATTTGAGTTTCCTGGTTTAGAAATGTAATAATAAGCAAAGTCAGTCATGACGAAGTAATGGGTGTCCACCAAAATCATGTTTTACAAGGATCGGGTAAATTTTAGGACAATTAGATACAATTGAGGGGATTCTAGAAAATCCATGTGCAAATACGCACCAAAAGCGCAAAAAATCACGAATTTGAGATTTTGGGCTTAAAAATGCAATAATAAGCGACGTCGGCCCTGACGAAGTAATGGGTGTCGATCACAAGCTTGTTATTAATGGACCGGGAGAATTTCAGGACAATTAGAGATAGTCGACAGGATTCTAGAAAATCCATGTGCTTAATATCCACCGAAAGTGCAAAAAATCATGAATTTGGGATTTTGAGCTTATAAAAGCAATAATAAGCGATGTCGGATATGAAAAAGTAATGGGTGTCGACCACAAGCCTATTATTCATGGATCGTGTGAATTTCAGGCCAATCAGAGATTGTCGACATGATTCTAGACAATTCGTGTGCTAATACCCAGCGAAAGTGAAAAAAATCATGAATTTGTGTTTTTGAGCTTAGAAATGCAATAATAAGCGACGTCGGCCATTACTAAGTAATGGGTGTCGATCACCAGCCTGTTTATGCTGGACTAGGAGAATTTCAGGCTAATTAGAGACAATCGATAGGATTATAGAAAATATGTGTGCTAATACCCACCTAATGTGCTAATAATCACGAATTTGAGTTTCTTGGTTTAGAAATGTAATAATAAGCAACGTCAGTCATGACGAAGTAATGGGTGTCGACCACAATCCTATTTTACATGGATCGGGTAAATTTTAGAACAATTAGATACAATCGACAGGATTCTAGAAAATCCATGTTCAAATACGCACCAAAAGCGCAAAAAATCACGAATTTGAGATTCTGGGCTTAAAAATGCAATAATAAGCGACGTCGGCCCTGACGAAGTAATGGGTGTCGATCACAAGCCTGTTTTTCATGGACCGGGTGAATTTCAGGACAATTAGAGACAGTCGACAGGATTCTAGAAATTACATGTGCTTAATACCCACCGAAAGTGCAAAAAATCATGAATTAGTGTTTTTGAGCTTATAAAAGCAATAATAAACGATGTCGGATATGATAAAGTAATGGGTGTCGACCACAAGCCTGTTATTCACGGATCAGGAGAATTTCAGGCCAATCAGAGATTGTCGACAGTATTCTAGAAAATTCGTGTGCTAATACCCACCGAAAGTGCAAAAAATCTCGAATTTAAGTTTTTGAGCTTAGAAATGCAATAATAAGCGACGTTGGCCATTATAAAGTAATGGGTGTCGATCACCAGCCTGTTAATGCTGGACTAGGAGAATTTCAGGCTAATTAGAGACAATCGATAGGATTATAGAAAATATGTGTGCTAATACCCACCTAATGTGCTAATAATCACGAATTTGAGTTTCTTGGTTTAGAAATGTAATAATAAGCAACGTCAGCCATGACGAAGTAATGGGTGTCGATCACAAGCCTATTTTTCATGGATCGGGTAAATTTTAGGACAATTAGAGACAATCGACAGGATTCTAGAAAATCCATGTGCAAATACGCACCAAAAGCGCAAAAAATCACGAATTTGAGATTCTGGGCTTAGAAATACAATAATAAGCGACGTCGGTCATGGAAAAATAATGGGTGTCGATCAGAAGCCTAGTTTTCATAGACCGGGTGAATTTCAGTATAATTAGAGACAGTCGACAGGATTCTAGAAAATTCGTGTGTTAATATCCATCGAAAGTGCAAAGAATCACGAATTTGTGTTTTTAGGCTTAGAAAAGCAATAATAAGCTATGTCGGCCATGACAAAGTAATGGGTGTCGACCACAAGCATGTTATTCATGGATCGGGTGAATATCAGGCCAATCAGAGATTGTTGACATGATCCTCGAAAATTCGTGTGCTAATACCGAACAAAAGTGAAAAAAATCATGAATTTGTATTTTTGAGCTTAGAAATGCAATAATAAGCGACGTCGGCCATTACTAAGTAATGGGTGTCGATCACCAGCCTGTTTATGCTGGACTAGGAGAATTTAAGGCTAATTAGAGACAATCGATAGGATTATAGAAAATATGTGTGCTAATACCCACCTAATGTGCTAATAATGACGAATTTGAGTTTCTTGGTTTAGAAATGTAATAATAAGCAACGTCAGTCATGACGAAGTAATGGGTGTCGACCACAATCCTGTTTTACATGGATCGGGTAAATTTTAGGACAATTAGATACAATTGAGGGGATTCTAGAAAATCCATGTGCAAATACGCACCAAAAGCGCAAAAAATCACGAATTTGAGATTCTGGGCTTAAAAATGCAATAATAAGCGACGTCGGCCCTGACGAAGTAATGGGTGTCGATCACAAGCCTAGTTTTCATAGACCGGGTGAATTTCAGTATAATTAGAGACAGTCGACATGATTTTAGAAAATTCGTGTGCTAATACCCACCGAAAGTCCAAAAAATCATGAATTTGTGTTTTTGGACGTAGAAATGCAATAATAAGAGATGTCGGCCATGACAAAGTAATGGGTGTCTACCACTAGCCTGTTATTCATGGATCGGGTTAATTTCAGGCCAATCAGAGATTGTCGACTTGATTCTATAAAATTCGTGTTCGAATACCCAACGAAAGTGCAAAAAATCACGAATTTGAGTTTTTGGGCTTAGAAATGCAATAATAAGCGACGTCGGTCATGAAGATGTAATGGGTGTCGATAACCCGCCTGTTTGTGGATCGGTTAAATTTTAGGCCAATTAGAGATTGTCGACAGGATTCTAGAAAATTCGTGTGCTAATACCCACCGAAAGTGCAAAAAATCACGAATTTGAGTTTTTGAGCTTAGAAATGCAATAATAAGCGACGTCGGCCATGACGAAGTTATGGGTGTCGATCACCAGCCTGTTTATGCTGGACTAGGAGAATTTCAGGCTAATTAGAGACAATAGATAGGATTATAGAAAATATGTGTGCTAATACCCACCTAATGTGCTAATAATCACGAATTTGAGTTTCTTGGTTTAGAAATGTAATAATAAGTAACGTCAGCCATGATGAAGTAATGGGTGTCGATCACAAGCCTATTTTTATGGATCGGGTAAATTTTAGGACAATTAGAGACAATCGACAAGATTCTAGAAAATCCATGTGCAAATACGCACCAAAAGCGCAAAAAATCACGAATTTGAGATTTTGGGCTTAGAAATACAATAATAAGTGACGTCGGTCATGTCGAAATAATGGGTGTCGATCACAAGCCTATTTTTCATGGATCGGGTGAATTTCAGTCCAGTCAGAGACAGTCGACAGGATTCTAGAAAATACGTGTGCTAATATCCATCGAAGGTGCAAAAAATCACGAATTTGTGTTTTTGGGCTTAGAAAAGCAATAATAAGCGATGTCGGCCATGACAAAGTAATGGGTGTCGACCACAAGCCTGTTATTCATGGATCGGGTGAATTTCAGGCCAATCAGAGATTGTTGACATGATTCTAGAAAATTCGTGTGCTAATACCCAACAAAAGTGCAAAAAATCATGAATTTGTGTTTTTGAGCTTAGAAATGCAATAATAAGCGACGTCGGCCATTACTAAGTAATGGGTGTCGATCACCAGCCTGTTTATGCTGGACTAGGAGAATTTCAGGCTAATTAGAGACAATCGATAGGATTATAGAAAATATGTGTGCTAATACCCACCTAATGTGCTAATAATCACGAATTTGAGTTTCTTGGTTTAGAAATGTAATAATAAGCAACGTCAGTCATGACGAAGTAATGGGTGTCGACCACAATCCTGTTTTACATGGATCGGGTAAATTTTAGGACAATTAGATACAATCGACAGGATTCTAGAAAATCCATGTGCAAATACGCACCAAAAGCGCAAAAAATCACGAATTTGAGATTCTGGGCTTAAAAATGCAATAATAAGCGACGTCGGCCCTGACGAAGTAATGGGTGTCGATCACAAGCTTGTTATTAATGGACCGGGTGAATTTCAGGATAATTAGAGACAGTCGACAGGATTCTAGAAAATCCATGTGCTTAATACCCACCGAAAGTGCAAAAAATCATGAATTTGTGTTTTTGGCTTATAAAAGCAATAATAAGCGATGCCGGACATGATAAAATAACGGATGTCCACCACAAGCCTGTTATTCATGGATCGGGTGAATTTCAGGCCAATCAGAGATTGTCGACAGGATTCTAGACAATTCGTGCGCTAATACCCAACGAAAGTGCAAAAAATCACGAATTTGAGTTTTTGGGCTTAGAAATGCAACAATAAGCGACGTCGGCTAAGAAGATGTAATGGGTGTCGATAACCTACCTGTTTGTGGATTGGGTGAATTTCAGGCCAATCAGAGATTGTTGACATGATCCTAGAAAATTCATGTGCTAATACCCAACAAAAGTACAAAAAATCATGAATTTGTGTTTTTGAGCTTAGAAATGCAATAATAAGCGACGTCGGCCATTACTAAGTAATGGGTGTCGATCACCAGCCTGTTTATCCTGGACTAGGAGAATTTCAGGCTAATTAGAGACAATCGATAGGATTATAGAAAATATGTGTGCTAATACCCACCTAATGTGCTAATAATCACGAATTTGAGTTTCTTGGTTTAGAAATGTAATAATAAGTAACGTCAGCCATGACGAAGTAATGGGTGTCGATCACAAGCCTGTTTTACATGGCTCGGGTAAATTTTAGGACAATTAGAGACAATCGACAGGATTCTTGAAAATCCATGTGGAAATACGCACCAAAAGCGCAAAAAATCACGAATTTGAGATTCTGGGCTTAAAAATGCAATAATAAGCGACGTCGGCCCTGACGAAGTAATGGGTGTCGATCAGAAGCCTGTTTTTCATGGATCGGGTGAATTTCAGGCCAATCAAAGATTGTCGACATGATTCTAGAAAATTCGTATGCTAATATCCATCGAAAGTGCAAAAAATCACGAATTTGTGTTTTTAGGCTTAGAAAAGCAATAATAAGCGATGTCGGCCATGACAAAGTAATGGGTGTCGACCACAAGCCTGATATTCATGGATCGGGTAAATTTTAGGCCAATTAGAGATTGTCGACATGATTCTAGAAAATTCGTGTGCTAATGCCCACCGAAAGTGCAAAAAATCACGAATTTGAGTTTTTGAGCTTAGTAATGCAATAATAAGCGAAGTCGGCCATGAGGAACTATTGGGTGTCGATCACTAGCCTGTTTATGCTAGATTAGGAGAATTTTAGGCTAATTAGAGACAATCGATAGGATTATAGAAAATATGTGTGCTAACATCCACCTAATGTGCAAATAATCACGGATTTGAGTTTCTTGGTTTAGAAATGTAATAATAAGCAACGTCAGTCATGACGAAGTAATGGGTGTCGGCCACAATCCTGTTTTACATAGGTCGGGTAAATTTTAGGACAATTAGATACAATTGAGGGGATTCTAGAAAATCCATGTGCAAATACGCTCCAAAAGCGCAAAAAATCACGAATTTGAGATTTTGGGCTTAAAAATGCAATAATAAGCAACGTCCTCCCTGACGAAGTAATGGGTGTCGATCACAAGCTTGTTATTAATGGACCGGGTGAATTTCAGGATAATTACAGATAGTCGAAAGGATTCTAGAAAATCCGTGTGCTAATATCCATCGAAGGTGCAACAAATCACGAATTTGTGTTTTTTGGCTTTGAAAAGCAATAATAAGCGATGTCGGCCATGACAAAGTAATAGGTGTCGACCACAAGCCTGTTATTCATGGATCGGGTGAATTTCAGGCCAATCAAAGATTGTCGACATGATTCTAGAAAATTCGTGTGCTAATACCCAACGAAAGTGCAAAAAATCACGAATTTGAGTTTTTGGGCTTAGAAATGCAATAATAAGCGACGTCGGCCATGAAGATGTAATGGGTGTCGATAACCCGCCTGTTTGTGGATCGGGTAAATTTTAGGCCAATCAGAGATTGTCGACAGGATTCTAGAAAATTCGTGTGCTAATACCCACCGAAAGTGCAAAAAATCACGAATTTGAGTTTTTGAGCTTAGAAATGCAATAATAAGCGACGTCGGCCATGACGAACTATTGGGTGTCGATCACCAGCTGTTTATGCTAGACTAGGAGAATTTCAGGCTAATTAGAGACAATCGATAGGATTATAGAAAATATGTGTGCTAATACCCACCTAATGTGCAAATAATCACGAATTTGAGTTTCTTGGTTTAGAAATGTAATAATAAGCAACGTCAGCCATGACGAAGTAATGGGTGTCGATCACAAGCCTGTTTTTCATGGATCGGGTAAATTTTAGGACAATTAGAGACAATCGACAGGATTCTAGAAAATCCATGTGCAAATACGCACCAAAAGCGCAAAAAATCACGAATTTGAGATTCTAGGCTTAGAAATACAATAATAAGTGACGTCGGTCATGGCGAAATAATGGGTGTCGATCACAAGCCTGTTTTTCATGGATCGGGTGAATTTCAGTCCAGTCAGAGACAGTCGACAGGATTCTAGAAAATCCGTGTGCTAATATCCATCGAAGGTGCAACAAATCACGAATTTGTGTTTTTTGGCTTTGAAAAGCAATAATAAGCGATGTCGGCCATGACAAAGTAATAGGTGTCGACCACAAGCCTGTTATTCATGGATCGGGTGAATTTCAGGCCAATCAAAGATTGTCGACATGATTCTAGAAAATTCGTGTGCTAATACCCAACGAAAGTGCAAAAAATCACGAATTTGAGTTTTTGGGCTTAGAAATGCAATAATAAGCGACGCCGACCATGATGAAGTAATGGGTGTCGATCACCAGCCTGTTTATGATGGACCAGGAGAATTTCAGGCTAATTAAAGACAATCGATAGGATTATAGAAAATATGTGTGCTAATACCCACCTAATGTGCTAATAATCACGAATTTGAGTTTCTTGGTTTAGAAATGTAATAATAAGAAATGTCAGTCATGACGAAGTAATGGGTGTCGACCACAATCCTGTTTTACATGGATCGGGTAAATTTTAGGACAATTAGATACAATTGACGGGATTCTTGAAAATCCATGTGCAAATACGCACCAAAAGCGCAAAAAATCTCGAATTTGAGATTCTGGGCTTAGAAATACAATAATTAGCGACGTCGGTCATGGCGAAATAATGGGTGTCGATCACAAGCCTAGTTTTCATAGACCGGGTGAATTTCAGTATAATTAGAGACAGTCGACATGATTTTAGAAAATTCGTGTGCTAATACCCACCGAAAGTCCAAAAAATCACGAATTTGTGTTTTTAGGCTTAGAAAAGCAATAATAAGCGATGTCGGCCATGACAAAGTAATAGGTGTCGACCACAAGCCTGTTATTCATGGATCGGGTGAATTTCAGGCCAATCAGAGATTGTCGACAAGATTCTAGAAAATTCGTGTGCTAATACCCAACGAAAGTGCAAAAAATCACGAATTTGAGTTTTTGGGCTTAGAAATGCAATAATAAGCGACGTCGGCCATGAAGATGTAATGGGTGTCGATAACCCGCCTGTTTGTGGATCGGGTAAATTTTAGGCCAATCAGAGATTGTCGACAGGATTCTAGAAAATTCGTGTGCTAATACCCACCGAAAGTGCAAAAAATCACGAATTTGAGTTTTTGAGCTTAGAAATGCAATAATAAGCGACGTCGGCCATGACGAAGTAATGGGTGTCGATCACTAGCCTGTTTATGCTGGACCAGGAGAATTTCAGGCTAATTAGAGACAATCGATAGGATTATAGAAAATATGTGTGCTAATACCCACCTAATGTGCAAATAATCACGAATTTGAGTTTCTTGGTTTAGAAATGTAATAATAAGCAACGTCAGCCATGACGAAGTAATGGGTGTCGATCACAAGCCTATTTTTCTCTGATCGGGTAAAATTTAGGACAATTAGAGACAATTGAGAGGATTCTAGAAAATCCATGTGCAAATACGCACCAAAAGCGCAAAAATTATGAATTTGAGATTCCGGGCTTTAAAATGAAACAATAAGCGACGTCGGCCCTGACGAAGTAATGGGTGCCGATCACAAGCATGATTTTCATGGACCGGGTGAATTTCAGCATAACGACAGTCGACAGGATTCTAGAAAATCCATGTGCTCAATACCCACCCAAATTGCAAAAATCACGAATTTGTGTTTTTGGGCTTAGAAATGTAATAATAAGCGATGTCGTCCATGACAAAGTAATGGGTGTCAACGAAAAGCCTGTTATTCATGGATCGGGTGAATTCCAGGCCAATAATAGATTGTCGACATGATTTTAGAAAATTCGTGTGCTAATACACAACGAATGTGCAAAAAATCACGAATTTAAGTTTTTGAGCTTAGAAATGCAATAATAAGCGACGTTGGCCATTATAAAGTAATGGGTGTCGATCACCAGCCTGTTAATGCTGGACTAGGAGAATTTCAGGCTAATTAGAGACAATCGATAGGATTATAGAAAATATGTGTGCTAATACCCACCTAATGTGCTAATAATCACGAATTTGAGTTTCTTGGTTTAGAAATGTAATAATAAGCAACGTCAGTCATGACGAAGTAATGGGTGTCGACCACAATCCTGTTTTACATGGATCGGGTAAATTTTAGGACAATTAGATACAATTGACAGGATTCTAGAAAATCCAGGTGCATATACGCACCAATAGCGCAAAAAATCACCAATTTGAGATGATGGGCTTAGAAATGTAATAATAAGCGACGTCCTCCCTGACGAAGTAATGGGTGTTAATCACAAGATTGTTATTAATGGACCGGGTGAATTTCAGGATAATTAGAGACAGTCGATAGGATTCTAGAAAATCCATGTGCTTAATATCCACCGAAAGTGCAAAAAATCACGAATTTGTGTTTTTAGGCTTTGAAAAGCAATAATAAGCGATGTCGGCCATGACAAAGTAATAGGTGTCCACCACAAGCCTGTTATTCATGGATCGGGTGAATCTCATGACAATTAGAGATTGTCGACATGATTCTAGAAAATTCGTGTGCTAATATCCATCGAAAGTGCAAAAAATCACGAATTTGAGTTTTTGGGCTTAAAAATGCAACAATAAGCGACGTCGGCCATGAAGATGTAATGGGTGTCGATTACCCCCCTGATGTGGATCGGGTAAATTTTAGGCCAATAAGAGATTGTAGACAGGATTCTAGAAAATTCGTGTGCTAATACCCACCGAAAGTGCAAAAAATCACGAATTTGAGTTTTTGAGCTTAGAAATGCAATAATAAGCGACGTCGGCCATGACGAAGTAATGGGTGTCGATCACTAGCCTGTTTATGCTGGACCAGGAGAATTTCAGGCTAATTAGAGACAATCGATAGGATTATAGAAAATATGTGTGCTAATACCCACCTAATGTGCTAATAAACACGAATTTGAGTTTCTTGGTTTAGAAATGTGATAATAAGCTACGTCAGCCATGACGAAGTAATGGGTGTCGATCACAAGCCTATTTTACATGGATCGGGTAAATTTTAGGACAATTAGAGACAATCGACAGGATTCTTGAAAATCCATGTGCAAATACGCACCAAAAGCGCAAAAAATCACGAATTTGAGATTCTAGGCTTTGAAATACAATAATAAGTGACGTCGGTCATGGCGAAATAATGGGTGTCGATCAAAAGCCTGTTTTTCATGGATCGGGTGAATTTCAGTCCAGCCAGAGACAGTCGGCAGGATTCTAGAAAATCCGTGTGCTAATATCCATCGAAGGTGCAAAAAATCACGAATTTGTGTTTTTGGGCTTAGAAAAGCAATAATAAGCGATGTCGGCCATGACAAAGTAATGGGTGTCGACCACAAGCCTGTTATTCATGGATCGGGTGAATTTCAGGCCAATCAGAGATTGTTGACATGATCCTAGAAAATTCGTGTGCTAATACCCAACAAAAGTACAAAAAATCATGAATTTGTGTTTTTGAGCTTAGAAATGCAATAATAAGCGACGTCGGCCATTACTAAGTAATGGGTGTCGATCACCAGCCTGTTTATGCTGGACTAGGAGAATTTCAGGCTAATTAGAGACAATCGATAGGATTATAGAAAATATGTGTGCTAATACCCACCTAATGTGCTAATAATCACGAATTTGAGTTTCTTGGTTTAGAAATGTAATAATAAGCAACGTCAGTCATGACGAAGTAATGGGTGTCGACCACAATCCTGTTTTACATGGATCGGGTAAATTTTAGGACAATTAGATACAATTGAGGGGATTCTAGAAAATCCATGTGCAAATACGCACCAAAAGCGCAAAAAATCACGAATTTGAGATTCTGGGCTTAAAAATGCAATAATAAGCGACGTCGGCCCTCACGAAGTAATGGGTGTCGATCACAAGCCTGTTTTTCATGGACCGGGTGAATTTCAGGACTATTAGAGACAGTATACAGGATTCTAGAAATTACATGTGCTTAATACCCACCGAAAGTGCAAAAAATCATGAATTTGTGTTTTTGAGCTTATAAAAGCAATAATAAGCGATGTCGGCCATGACAAAGTAATGGGTGTCGACCACAAGCATGTTATTCATGGATCGGGTGAATATCAGGCCAATCAGAGATTGTCGACAGGATTCTAGACAATTTGTGTGCTAATACCCAACGAAAGTGCAAAAAATCACGAATTTGAGTTTTTGGGCTTAGAATTGCAATAATAAGCGACGTCGGCCATTACTAAGTAATGGGTGTCGATCACCAGCCTGTTTATCCTAGACTAGGAGAATTTCAGGCTAATAAGAGACAATCGATAGGATTATAGAAAATATGTGTGCTAATACCCACCTAATGTGCTAATAATCACGAATTTGAGTTTCTTGGTTTAGAAATGTAATAATAAGCTACGTCAGCCATGACGAAGTAATGGGTGTCGATCACTAGCCAAATTTACATGGATCGGGTAAATTTTAGGACAATTAGATACAATTGAGGGGATTCTAGAAAATCCATGTGCAAATACGCACCAAAAGCGCAAAAAATCACGAATTTGAGATTCTGGGCTTAAAAATGCAATAATAAGCGACGTCGGCCTTGACGAAGTAATGGGTGGCGGTCACAAGCCTGATTTTCAAGGACCGGGAGAATTTCAGCATAATTAGAGACAGTCGACATGATTCTAGAAAATTCGTGTGCTAATACTCTCCGAAAGTGCGAAAAATCACGAATTTGTGTTTTTAGGCTTTGAAAAGCAATAATAAGGGACGTCGGTCATGGCGAAATAATGGGTGTCAATCAAAAGCCTGTTTTTCATGGATCGGGTGAATTTTAGGCCAATAATAGATTGTCGACATCATTTTAGAAAATTCGTGTGCTAATACCCAACGAAAGTGCAAAAAATCACGAATTTGAGTTTTTGGGCTTAGAAATGCAACAATAAGCGACGTCGGCCATGAAGATGTAATGGGTGTCGATAACCCACCTGTTTGTGGATCGGGTAAATTTCAGGCCAATCAGAGATTGTCGACATGAAACTAGAAAATTTGTGTGCTAATACCCACCGAAAGTGCAAAAAATCAGGAATTTGAGATTTTGAGCTTAGAAATGCAATAATAAGCGACGTCGGCCATGACGAAGTTATGGGTGTCGATCACCAGCCTGTTTATGCTGGACTAGGAGAATTTCAGGCTAATTAGAGACAATAGATAGGATTATAGAAAATATGTGTGCTAATACCCACCTAATGTGCTAATAATCACGAATTTGAGTTTCTTGGTTTAGAAATGTAATAATAAGTAACGTCAGCCATGACGAAGTAATGGGTGTCGATCACAAGCCTGTTTTACATGGATCGGGTAAATTTTAGGACAATTAGAGACAATCGACAGGATTCTTGAAAATCCATGTGGAAATACGCACCAAAAGCGCAAAAAATCACGAATTTGAGATTCTGCGCTTAGAAATACAATAATAAGTGACGTCCGTCATGGCGAAATAATGGGTGTCGATCAAAAGCTTGTTTTTCATGGATCGGGTGAATTTCAGTCCAGCCAGAGACAGTCGGCAGGATTCTAGAAAATACGTGTGCTAATATCCATCGAAGGTGCAAAACATAACGAATTTGAGTTTTTGGGCTCAGAAAAGCAATAATAAGCGATGTCGGCCATGACAAAGTAATGGGTGTCGACCACAAGCATGTTATTCATGGATCGGGTGAATTTCAGGCCAATCAGAGATTGTTGACATGATCCTAGAAAATTCGTGTGCTAATACCGAACAAAAGTGAAAAAAATCATGAATTTGTGTTTTTGAGCTTAGAAATGCAATAATAAGCGACGTCGGCCATTACTAAGTAATGGGTGTCGATCACCAGCCTGTTTATGCTGGACTAGGAGAATTTCAGGCTAATTAGAGACAATCGATAGGATTATAGAAAATATGTGTGCTAATACCCACCTAATGTGCTAATAATCACGAATTTGAGTTTCTTGGTTTAGAAATGTAATAATAAGCAACGTCAGTCATGACGAAGTAATGGGTGTCGACCACAATCCTGTTTTACATGGATCGGGTAAATTTTAGGACAATTAGATACAATTGAGGGGATTCTAGAAAATCCATGTGCAAATACGCACCAAAAGCGCAAAAAATCACGAATTTGAGATTCTGGGCTTAAAAATGCAATAATAAGCGACGTCCGCCCTGACGAAGTAATGGGTGTCGATCACAAGCTTGTTATTAATGGACCGGGTGAATTTTAGGATAATTAGAGACAGTCGACAGGATTCTAGAAAATCCATGTGCTTAATACCCACCGAAAGTGCAAAAAATCACGAATTTGAGATTTTGGGCTTAAAAATGCAATAATAAGCGATGTCGGACATGATAAAGTAATGGGTGTCGACTACAAGCCTGGTATTCATGGATCGGGTGAATTTCAGGCCAATCAGAGATTGTCGACAGGATTCTAGACAATTCGTGTGCTAATACCCAACGAAAGTGCAAAAATTCACAAATTTGAGTTTTTGGGCTTAGAAATACAACAATAAGCGATGTCGGCCATGAAGATGTAATGGGTGTCGATAACCTGCCTGTTTGTGGATCGGGTGAATTTCAGGCCAATAAGAGATTGTTGACATGATCCTAGAAAATTCGTGTGCTAATACCCAACAAAAGTACAAAAAATCATGAATTTGTGTTTTTGAGCTTAGAAATGCAATAATAAGTTACGTCGGCCATGACGAAGTAATGGGTGTCGATCACTAGCCTGTTTATGCTGGACCAGGAGAATTTCAGGCTAATTAGAGACAATCGATAGGATTATAGAAAATATGTGTGCTAATACCCACCTAATGTGCTAATAATCACGAATTTGAGTTTCTTGGTTTAGAAATGTAATAATAAGTAACGTCAGCCATGACGAAGTAATGGGTGTCGATCACAAGCTTGTTTTACATGGCTCGGGTAAATTTTAGGACAATTAGAGACAATCGACAGGATTCTTGAAAATCCATGTGGAAATACGCACCAAAAGCGCAAAAAATCACGAATTTGAGATTCTGGGCTTAGAAATACAATAATAAGTGACGTCCTTCATGGAGAAATAATGGGTGTGGATCAAAAGCCTGTTTTTCATGGATCGGGTGAATTTCAGTCCAGCCAGAGACAGTCGGCAGGATTCTAGAAAATCCGTGTGCTAATATCCATCGAAGGTGCAAAAAATCACGAATTTGTGTTTTTGGGCTTAGAAAAGCAATAATAAGCGATGTCGGCCATGAATCTTTAACTTTGTGTTTGTATTTCTTATATTTGTTGTACCATTCCTCATTATTGTGTGTTTTTAATTTGGTATTTTCTGTTTCTAATTTACATAATTTTCGTTCTTGTTTATCTAATTTTAGATTTAAATACTCGTTGGTTGTTTTCTCTACGTCTTTTAAGTACATGTTTTCACTTTTTGAATTATTGTCTGGTGTGGTTTTTTCTTTTCTTTTCTTTTCATTGGTTCATACTTGTATCGTTCTCTTTCCAGTATATTTTTTTCATGGTTTCTTAAAAACGTAAGTACACTAGGTTCTTGATTTTCCATTTAAAATTTTCTTTTCTTACTCAATATTGCTAGGCTATCTAATATTTTTTCTACTTTCTTTGGCAGTCTTGGTTTTATTTTACTAATATCTACCATTATTGGTTCTTTACTCCTTCTCCAAGCATCTATTGGTTCTTTACTCCTTCTCCAAGCATCTATTGGTACTATTTCTGGTTGTTGATTTGTAGTGCTAATTATAGTGTTTTCTTTTCTCGTACTAGGTTCATCTTCTTCTACTTGTTTACCTTTACATTTTTCTTCTACTAATATGTTTAGTTTTTCCAATATTATTTTAAATGTTGGTATCTCAGATATGTTCCATAATTTTGTTAATTCTTCTCTTATTATTTCTTGCATTTTTGTTTGGTTTTCTTTTAGTTCATCCATTAATACTAATGTATTCTTCATTTGTTCTTTTACTACTATTTCTTCCCATAATGCACTAATTTTTTCGTTAGAGCTCGTCAGGATTATTAATTCTTTTTCTCCATTCGTCTCCCATATCTATCCATATTTTATCAAACTTTTCACATTGTTGTTCTAACTTTCTTATCTTTTCTTCCAGCTTTATTTCTTTTACCTTATATTTTAAGTATTTGAGCTGTGAGAATATTTCTTCCGAAAATTCTTCTTATTGATTTTAATTTCTGTTTTTTCTCTATTATTTCTTTCTGTATGTTCATACTTTATTCACGAATCTTGTTTTTCCTTGGTCATTTATTTCAATTCCATTATTATTTATCTTATAATTTATCATGGTTAAAAAGTCACTTCCTAGAAGTAGTTCATTAAAACTATCATATTCTATTACTCCTATATTTATCTTATACTCTAAATCTTGGATTTTGAATTTTAAATTAATACTTTTGGTAATTATTATTTCTCTTTCATGTTCAGGATAATTATAAGTTTGTGGGTCTATTAAATCACAATCATTTTCATCAATTTTACTTATAGGTATAAAACTTTTTATAGCTCCGGTATTTACTTCAACTATACAGTCTGTTGCTATCATCCCTTTAAATATTATTACTTTAATTTTTAATCTATTTGTGTTTATATTTATTAAGTCTAATATTCTAGGTTGTATAGCACTAGTTTGTCGTGACATTGTTGGTTCTCTCGTAATACTTAATCTAGATCCTTCTATTTTTGGTATTAGTCTTTTGGATGGTGTAAGAGTTCTTGTATTAAAATCCATATATATTTCTTCTGGTATAGTTATTTTGGAATTTTCTTTATGTTCTATCTGTTCTAATATTTCTTGGTACATCCTTGGTACTAATATATTCATTTCATGTTGTTTCTTTACATGGTGGTTTCCGGTTAGGGCATATATCATTTTTATTTCAATACTTATGACTTTACTTCTTGGTGGCATTGTTATTCCATCCAATTTGTAATATAGTGTCAAGGCTAGGTCTTTGTGTTCATCTTTTAATAATATACTAAAGTCTGATTGTACCGTAAATTTTAATTTCTGATATATTAAATTTTCTTTTACTACTGATATTAAAGCATCTTGTAGATTTCCTAACATTCTATCATCTAATATGTATATTTGTATAGGTGTATCTATGTTTTTCTGAAAGTATGCTTTTATAGTAAATTTCACTCCTCCAAAGTATATGTTCTTATATTTTTTAGCTTCCCTAGTAGATAGTTTTGATAACTCTCTTTTTATTACTTCATCTGTTATCAAGTTTATTTTCGTTCTTCCATTTACACTCATTGTATCTATTATATTTTCATGCTTATGTGCTATGTACCTTATTTCTTTATTTCTTTCAAACCATTTTATTTTAAATAATTTCTTTATAGATAATTCCTCTTTTTCATCTTGTGTCTTCTGATATGTTTCAGGCTTAAAACTTAATGTTTGTGTTGATCCTCCTTCATATGTATTCATTTGATAATATGTTTCTTTAGAGTCTTTTGTTATTTCTTTTTCTTTATCCATATTTTAATAAGTTGATGTACTTATACTGTTCTTCTATTATATCATTTAGATCTTTTAATTCATTATCATTTCTGATTATTTCTCTTAATTTATTTTCTAGAAGTTTCATATTTTCTTCTTCCTTCTGTCTTAACTCTTCATCTTTTAATGCTATTTTATTTTTTAATTCTTTAATAGTTTTTTCCTGTTCATATATTTCTTTAGCATTTTCTTGTAATTTTTTATCTTTTTTATTTATTAGATTTGTACTTATTCTACAACTTATTATATGTTGGTTTATATCTCTATTATATGTAAGGGGTTTTTCTGCTATTATTCTAAGTTCTTCTAATTTATTTTGTTGATCTATTAGTCTATTTTCATCCATAGTATTCTATTGTCATTCGTAGTTCTTCTTTTCGAACTGTTATTTCTTGGTTTATTCCGACTAATTCAGTGTTGAGATCTATCAATACTCTGTAGTTTCTTATAACATCGTCTAAATTAGAACTTATTTCTGCTAAGTCATCCTCTTCTTTTGTTTTTTCATAATCTTTCAGTTTCTTTATTGATAATCCTAGTTTCTTTAATTCTACTAAATCACTATAGTATTTTACTAGTGTTTTGGTGTGGTTTCGTCTTTGTAATACCAGGTGTCTTATCTTTTTTAGTATGAGCATCCTTTTATTTAATGCTCTAACTTGGGCAAATTCTTCACGGATTTTCATTGTTTATAACTTATTCCATTTAAAAGCTCTGATACCATTTTCTGGGCGGATCTTTTCATCATCTAACAACCCTGAAGATGGTAGGAATATAGATGACATATTAACATATTCATATGTAGGTTTAACAAATAATAGGCATGTAGTACGGAAGCATGTATTATTAACTCAAAATTCATTTTTAGACAATGTTTATGATGAACAAGAAATAAGAAGAAGAATAAATGATTGAAATCTTGGAATGTATATAGCATTAATGAACTCCACACAAACAGAAAACCTAGAATAAATGTATGACTTGATATCTAAAACATTAATCGGAAAAGTAGCTTATTGGATAGAATCCATAGCATACCAATTAAGAGGAGAAGTATTTAGCCATGCAGGAGATTGGAAATCTATGCTAATAATATTTGATATCATACTAAAAAGAGAATTTTAGGAGAAAATGATTGGTAGCACGAGAAAACGTACTTGCAGAAAGAAAAACTGAGATAATAATGAATCTAAATAACATGAAATGTTGTAAAATTAATAATTTTACCAGAATACGCAATAAGTATTTTCTTTTGTTTTCTCTTTTCTTGACTATTTTTTTCATCTTTTCACCTTTCAAACAACTCCCACATCACCTTTTCTTAACTATCACCCTAAAACTTAGGCTTTTAGCCTATGTTTTCACTTTCAAAGCACTTGATGTCAATCTGCACTCAGATGAATAGTTATTCTCCACTCGGGTGAATAGTTAAATATCCTTTTATTTATTAAAATGTCATGTAAAACTCCTATAAAATGAGAGAAGTTCTTTTTTCTGAGTTCTCTTTCTTGTAAGCTTTTCCTTTCAACTCTTTTCTAGAGAAAAGTGAGAGCTCCAAATAAAATCTCCTTTAGGTTAGATCAAAATACCCCTCATATGATTCAATTCATATGACTCATATATTTCATATCATATGATCCAAAATATCTTAGAAATTCTCAAGGTATATCTCCTTGACAAAATACTTTGTAAGTTTTAATATTTTAAATGACTATGGTTATGGACGGTATTACCTCATAACCTTTTAAATACTTCATGCTTTTAAATCCTTTAAATTCCTGCATTAAATACTTGACCGGTTCTACCGCCTATTTGATTTAAATTCCTGCATATACTTTGATTTATGGTTTCATTAACTGAAACCTTAAATTGTAAGTTAATCTTTATTTGTTTTCTGCATATCTCCTTTATCCATTGATTCTTCAATACCTTATATCTCAATTCCTTCCCGATTTGTTATCCCCTTTAGATCATCGGCCTATATATATATATATATATATATCTGAAAGAGATCGTTAGAGTGATGAATTTGAAGTGGTGGTGGAGTAACGGTCTTCAACTGGTGCTTTCAGAGTGTAGAAAATCAATTGTTATGGTGTAGTTTGTTTAGAGCGATGATAGATGACAGTTGAAAAAAATGAAACTAGCATAATTTCACAAAGTTCAAGCCAAACTCCTAGTAGTTGATTTCATCACAACACCAAATTAGCTAACATAAAATGAGTATCTTCATTGTCACATAGTAACAATAAATTCAATAGCACAACAAAAACAAACATTGTACTTAAAATAACAACAAAATACAATGGAAGCACACAATCCAAACAATCCTAATAAGAGTAGAAATCAAACCCTTAAAAATTAAGCATTTCCGGAAATGTTGTAACATGAAGTAGGAGAAAAGCGAATACTGCTATGCATTGAATGCACATTCTTTCAGAGATTTGAGCACATGTTTGCTAGCCACCTTCTTCGCCATTATTTTGTCTCGTCCCGAGCACGTGCTCTTGTGAACAACACCATCTGCTTCAACCTCAACTGTAATATAAGCCACACCATTCTCACGAGAGACGACGTCCTTCTTCTTTATATAACCTTTCTGGTCACATAGTTCACTTAGCTCTCTTACAGGTTGAAGCTTTAGTGTCTGAGGTGTAATTAGTGGTTCCAGAAGAGGTCGTATGCTCTGAAATGTAGTATCTTTGTTGAAGCCAGAATCAACAAAGATCGCACCAGCAAGGGACTCAATAACATCTCCAAGCACCTATAGCGAACCAACAAGAAAAATGAGTTAAAACCCGTAATCGAAATCAAATTACTATATATGATACTATACTATTAATCCGCACTAATCTTAAGATGGATCTCTTAACAATGGGAAAGAATTACACTTCGATTGTAGAAAGAGCTTCCAAAAACTTATTCTTCTATATCTTAATTTTGGGTTTTTTGAAATGAAGTATTATGTCTAACTTTGACGCAAGTATGCAATACCTTTGGGAAAGTAGTTTCAGCCTCCCATCCGAACGTGGACACAAGAACCAAATTCTCGAAATCCTCAACAGTATCTAATATCTGTCTTTGCAGATCTTGCGAGGCATGAAGAATGTGCTTGTGAAGGCCAGCCTTAACAGCAGATTGAGCATAGCATTCATTGTTTACAGAGGCAGACCTCAAATCAGTAATAAGTCCTGGAGTTAGTCCTGGATATTTGAAATAGAGATGTGCTGTAACAACATAATCTAGCACTGCATCTCCAAGAAATTCCAAGCGCTGCATAGGCAGGTGATCATCAACATTAGAATTAAGAGAGTTAAAAAGCCATAAATACTGGATTTAAAAGAACAAACTATGAATATAGGCGCTTAATATTACATCGATTCAAATGTGAACCTTCAGTATGCAAGGAAGTCTTAGCACACCCCAAAGAAACGACGATGTAGCAAAAAATGTTTCTTTCAGTAAATAACATTTATTTAGGAAAGGCCAAACTAGACTTTCCCAATCTCGACACTGCTTCAACCATTTAAGTATCTTTGTTCATATAGCAATATCAACAACGTATATGTTCACAAGAACTTCCACTTGCACTCATTTCTTTCACAGGTGTCCTAAAAGCCATACAAAAAGATTTCCAACGGAAGACAGAAGTCAACTTTTCTTTTTATGATATTACTCATCCTGAGCTCATACAATAGATTGGTCCAAATGTAAGGATACACATATTGAACTTAGAATAAGATGCAAAGAGAGCGAGACAGGATATATATTATCATATATAAAACCATGAAACTTCCTTGAATGAATAAAACAATGCACTTTATTTCCATGTCACTAGCAGCTATATGAAGAACCATCAAATACTATGCAGCCTTAGGTTTGATGAAATGTTCAAGTTCACAACTTTCCCAATCTATGCAGCAATATCTTTCAGTAATCAAACTGCAAAATATAGATCTAACTATTTAACAACATTAAGATAGATAATATTTTTTTTACGAGAATAACCTGATAGCATCGTGGAATCTCAGATAGCATGTAGGATCCGTGAGTTAGCGCTTCAACAAGCAGAGAAGGATCATTGAACCTGTAATGTAGCATGGATTCCAAGTATCTGACATTGACAATCTTCTCAGCATTCATGGGGAAGTGCCTTGGCATAGGTGTGTCAACAAAATCAACGTCCAGCCCAAGCCATTTCATAAATGATAAAGCCGCTAACTCCCCGCCTGAGCTGAGGTAGGCACCTATTAGTGCCTCAACCACGTCAGCTACTCTCTTACTTTTAATCTTAAGCTTTCCCCTACTATATATTTTCACTGAAGGCATCAGGAATTCTTCGTTGAATTTGTGAACTTGAGAATTATCACCAGGAATGAGCCATGTTTTAAGATCGAATGGTTCATTACGAATAAATCCCTGTAATCAAAAGGTATATATTGAAGGAAAAACCAAAAGAAGAAAAAGGAAAAAGAATTCAAATAGCATTTGCATCCAGCAATATGCAGTTAAACCAATAAAATATAAAGACTCTAGGAACCCAGCAAAATTATCACAACGGAATACCTACCTGTATTTTACGAGCACATCCAAGCTTGCACAGTGCAGCATTAGAAATGATTTTGTTTTTCTTAACGGTGAGAAGACCCTCGTGATGATTTTCGTAAGTCTTGAACAGCTGTATACTGGCAGCATATTTGAGAAAAGAGTCTCCAAGTGTCTCAAGTGATTCCAAATGAAACTTCTCCAAGCATTTCTTTGTTGTCATTGCTTCCAAAACCTAAAATAATAAAACGAGTAAGTTGTGAGAACACTAGCCCACTGATGGAAACTCGATCCCGAGAGTACGTACGAAGCCCACAGCTTAAGAAAGACTCGGATGAGATCATAGCAGGCACATACCATAGCGGTTGGGATAAATATATTTAATGTGCAGTGATCCAAATGCATTCTTTTCAAGTTTGAGGCCATAATCAAGGATTCAATCCGATGCATGATCGAAGGAACATACAAATAGGTATAAATGGTAGACATAGAGACAGGTGACATGATGAGGGAACAAACTTCAGGAGGCAACTCAACAGATGAATCAGTTGAATCTGCAAAGGAGGCCAAAGAGGTCAAACAAAAATGAATAGGTGAGTTTCACTAAGCTGTGAAGCTAAGAGATCATATATAAGCATTAGGGAGAATAACACAAATGGTCCTCCAATTATTGATATATCCTGATTAGGGTCCTTGTGCTATACGGCTTAATATATTTAACCTTCAAGTATTTAAAATGTGTGTTTTTGGTCCCTTTGTCGTAGGAAATATATTATATATGGACTACTTTTAGAAATTTATTACTCTAAAAAATGGAATAACAATTTAATATACTTAACCTTCAAGTATTTAAAATGTGAGTTTTTGGTCCCTTTATCGTAGGAAATATATTATATATGGACTACTTTTAGAAATTTATTACTCTAAAATATGGAATAACAATACAAATGTAACATAAAACATGGGCAATTAAACATTAAATATTCATAAGCAAAGGGATCAAAAGTGCACATTTCAAGTAATTGAAGATCAAATGTGCTTATAATCAGATATCACAAGGACTAAAATTAGAATTTATCAATAACTGAGAGACTAAAAATAGTATTTAACACTAAGCATTATAACAAAAGGAGAACAATTTGATCAAAACCTTTAGCCTTCTGAGTTCTGGATCTCTGAAGGTAATTGTGCACTTTACAAATATGTTTCCCCCTAAGAAGTGGTTCTCCTTCAAAGCATATGTTGATCCCATGCCTGTCAAACGCACCTTACTTAATATTTTGAAACCAAAAGATGATATATGGAAAATCAGTAGGTAATTGTACAAACCGTTTTTTGTAGTATTCTCTGTAGGTAATGGATTCTCCGGTTCTCATATCCAACAATGAGTTGCAATCCAAATTATCCAAAAAACCGGTAATGCAATATATATGGCCATTATGAGGTGTACAGACCAATGAGTTCTCCAACATGCAGCTACATACCACCCCAGTTTTGGTGTTCACACTGCGTTTTTTACCTTGTGTAGAACAGAAATCCATATGCTTCTCTCCAAGAACTTGAGAAGGAAACAGAAAAGAATTCACACATTTCCAATTTATTTCAGGGGTTGAACCCAAAGAAGGGAGCAAAAGATAATCAGAAACTGCAGAACCAATAGGCGATTGAACTGCAGCCAAAGCGTCCGGCAGTTTACTCAGATTGCGGTCAAGAAGAGTTCTGAAGACAGTGACTTGAAACCTCTGACACCGTCGAATCTGGAGAGAGAGATAGATAGACAAAAAGCATCACCAACCAATTTTACACGTGACGAGTAAAGAGATGATAAATGCCATAAAATTATAGTCACCTCTTCAGAAGTAAGCGTAACAACTTTACTATGATATAGTTGAACTTGCAAGCGTCGTCCCCTATCAACGTCTAAGTCAAAAGCCAATATTTCATCATCAAACTTGAGCCTTGTCCTAACAGCAAGTATAATCCCATGAAGCTGGAAATCGTTGTAAGAGTCATGTTGCAACTCAACTAGGTAGCAGTAGTACACTGCTTCTGCTTCTGAATCATTGCCGCAATGACAAACCAATTCTGGTGGAAAGTATTTTGATTCTTCAACAGTATGGATTTGACCTTCTGCACAATATATAGGTTAGAAGTAAAGTACCACAGTCTATGAAAAAAACATTAGATAAAAGCTGTTAAGATACCCAATTCTTTGTTGATGGCTTCTTCCTCCACGATATCAGGAACAAGATTGTCAGTCAAGGCACCCATATGATGAAGTTCTTTACAAGCTTCCAGGCATGCAAGTTGCTTCAATATTTTGCTATTCCCTCGTACACTAATAATTCTTTGCAGTGGACAACTTTTGGGAAGATGTAAGGTGCAGGTTTCTGTTTCCTTATCAATCACACACCTAGGATTGGGTTTAAAGTACCTACAATTGAATTCAATGTCTCTCAGTAATGCAATTATTTTTTTTATAATCGTGGTGTCGGGGCCAGCTTGCGCGCACCAAGACTAATTCCACGGGGTACCTGTTACCTCCCACCAGCAATAGGTACAAGGTAACTCCGTCTATCAAGGCTTAGACAGATGGAAAGAAATTACTTAGTGTTTTTGTCTCCACTACGATTTGAAGCTGAGACCCATGGTCTCATCTAACCACTAAGCCACACCCTTGGGTGCGTCAGTAATGCAATGTTTAACACATGAAATATTCAAAAATACCAGAATCCTTAAAACATAGAAAGAAATATGCAGTACAAACCCATCCGACGGTAGCCTTGAGCAATAGAAATATAACAATGACACGCTAGAACTGAGGGTGACAACTGCTCCCGTGCTTTCAACTTTGTAGCAAGGTTCATCATACAATTCATCATCTAGAGGTGAACATGGAATAGAAGCATGACGTAATGATTCTAGCCGCATTATCTCACCACTAGCCATATAGTTTTGCATGCGAGTGAGGGTTGAAGAATCGCCACTAGGATTTGATCCAAAAATGAGAATAATCAGTCCATAGTTATAATTAAATCTTCCAAATTTTACAATGATGAGCAGAAATAGAATGTTTAAGTAAATAATACACCAAAAACAATAATGACAGAGCTCTCAAAACCATTCATAATATCAATCAGAATGGATGGACAAAATATACCTTTTGATCATAATAAGAAAGTCGGAGTTCTGCATTCGAGCTCGTCCACGAGATTGTATAAAGCTACAAACGGTAGCTGAAGGATCGAACCTAATTACAAGGTTGCAACTTTGAACATCCAAGCCCTCCTCAAGAATAGATGTCGCTACAATAATGTTCACCTGCAGCGTTTTGCATGGATATCAGATTTTAAATCTTCAGAAATTATTTAGAAAGCAAAAAAAAAAAAAATTGACTTACCAGACCCTTGCGAAATTCTTGGACAATTTTATTTTGAGTTTTTCTACTCTGTGACTGCACCACAGAAGCATGTCCTGCTGTGTACTCAGTTTTCCAACCGGTTAGTTCCGGAAGCAACTCATTCAATAGAGTCCGAAGAACAATGGCTGTAATAATTCTCTCAACAAATATGATGCATCTCAAATCCTTCAGGTCCCTATTGGAAAAAAACAGAAGTTTACACGTTACCAACTAAAAAATTGTTGGTCAGTAAATCACTAAATATATAGTCCTATAATTATATTGATGAATCCCAGGGGAAGTTCCAACAAGTATATAAAAGGAATAGTTCATATAATTATTGATGAATCCAAAGCAGGCTCAAAAACAATACAAAGTATAAGCAAGTAATAATTAAAATAAAAACTGAAAAGTTAAACCATAAGCTAAGATACAATGTCGAATGCCAAAAGAAGGTTCAAACTCAAAATTTGGGAGAATAATTTGGATTCAGCGCAAACAATCCAAATTGGGGGAATAAAAAGGGGGAAAGAAAAGAAAAGGCTTCAAAAAATTATGTTCTCACATATATAACTTTTGGGTTAATAAATGAAGGACAATCAATTAAAATAAGTGAAACCAAAGATTCTAGTTTGAACATGAAAATGTGATTAGGTCAAAGTGTTAAGAGAATCTAACCAACCACTCTTTTTTCCATTTATTCTACAAACTTCCAATAGATTGAATTGATATTAAAGCTTTTGACTAAATACTAGATTTAATATTCAACCGCTCTCACCTGTACTCTAGAAGAGACTCTACAAGACAAGTAACTTTGGATGACAAATATCCAACATCCGTATTTGCCTGAATATCACCACCAATTGACCAATGTGACCCTATTTTACAGGGAAGATAGAGTGAGAGAGCAGAAAGAAATTAAAAAACATGTGTACAGCTCAAGGAGAAAAGAAAATGGATGTTGATAACTATGATATACCAGAAGGTAAGCGAGCCGAGAAAACCTTAGATGCACCCAAACTAAAATTTCTAACAATTGTTTGAGCACATACATCTAATTCTCCCCACGAAAAGAATTCATTGTCCGCACAGGACAAAAACTCAGCTGCCTGATTCAAAACAAAGTCATGTTTGGAAAATGATGTTGGAAATTTGCCTTTGGCGGGAGTTGCGACCGACCAACTTTAATGGCTTAAACACTAGTGTTACGTATGTTGGAGAATTCGGTTCTTCACACATGCATGATCTACTAAGTACGTAGATAACCGTAGGGCCAAGAATGGTCAAATTTCATTGAGAAATGAAAGAGATATTGGTCCACGAAGTGAGGTGTTTGAAGCATGAAAAGTGTGGTGTTGTGTTCAATTCTCCCTCATCGGTAGAGGAAGAAAGAATTGTTGTGTATATAAGACTCGAAATTGGTTTGGGGTTTGGGACCCCAAGGGGTATCCCATGTGTTTAAAGGAGGGAGGACCTAGATGTGCTTCGGTTCGAGGAAAGACCACACGCGCGCCGCCGCCCGTCCGGTTCCGGGTTCTCGGGCCACGGGCCACGGGCCTTCTGATATTATCTTTTTGGGCCAGAGAACTTTGCCAGAAGTACAGTTTGGTCCCTGAAGTTTTCAGAAAATCAGAATTTCGACGGTCAAAACAGAAACGCCCAAGCACTCAATTCAGCCATTTATTTTGGTGGCTTTACTACCTCCATAATGGCCATTATTTGGCCAATAATGGCTGTTATGGGGGCAGTTAAACAGCCCTCCCTCACCTATATAAACACCCCCTTACACCATTGTTGAGCACTAACAAACAACAGAAAAATATACTTGCAATATACACGAAAATACACAAGCAAAACAGTTTCTTCCTACACCTTCCAAGCATCATTTCGTTACTCAATATTCTTCACGGTAGCATTTGAGTTTCCTTTGCTCAAGTGTTCCATTGCTGTTTTATCTTGGGAGACAAATTGTCCAGGACGTATAAAGGATACATATGGGGCAATATTGTCTTAAGGACAGAGTGCCACACTCGACTCAGCAAAACCAGTTTCCATTTTTCCGTCTTCAACAAAATTATAATTTCAGTTTTGTAGTTCTATTGTAATTTTCAGATTTCTAGATGAATTATTGGATCTTTGTTTATCCTTTCGAATACTTGTAATAGTTATATACTTTCCGTACTGCTTTATAAAGTACCATAGAGCAAAAATACCCAACAAATGATCAAGGCCAAACCGTTATAATGTTTTTATGCACCACGAAGGAACAAAATTTACCTTGAAAGCCAGCCAAGCACCCATCTCAATCAAACAAAATAAGAAAGCCGAATAAAGTTTTTATAATCTTCTTTTTGCTGATCCAGCACTCAAATAAGACAGATTTGACGTTGAAATTGAATCTTCATGCTACAATGATAAGAAAATTTAAAACGACTAAAATTGAAACAGCAAAAAAGTAAAGTAGAAAGACAAAATCCATTGGCTAAAGAATTGATGTTTACCTTTTCTTTCAACCTTTCCAGGTCCTCAGCTAAACTATGAAATAATTTGCAAGGAATATCCACATGTTGAAATATGTCAGTTTCAACATGTCAGCTTCTTCTTCACATAAGCAATTGCAACTTGATTAGCACTTGCGTTGTCCACAGTAATTGTGAATAGCGTATCAATACCCCAATCCAATAAATATTTCTCTATAATATTTCTAATTCCATCTCCTTTATGATTAGAAATTGGTGTAAAAGCATGTATCTTTTTATGCAACACTCATTCACAATCAATAAAATGCCCAGTTATTACCATGTAGCTACTCATTTGAATTGATGTCCACGTGTTTGTTGTAATACAAATCCTCTACTGGTTTGAGTTCATGATTCTTTTAATCAAAGCCTTCTCAGTCTGATGCAACTGAAGAATATCCCGTGCAATCATTCTTCGTGAAGGAACCTCAAATCTGGGACAACAAACCCTCATATACTCCACAAAGTTCTGACTCTCCACAAATCTAAAAGCTAACTCATCTTTAATAATCAATTTCACAAGTGCGGCTCTACAAGCATCTTTATTAAACCCCACAAATACAATTTTATCATTGTCCTTACCCTTGTCATGAGTTAATACTTTTTTATTCTTATCCTCTTCAAGCTTCGATTTCTTGTACACTTTGCATCTACCCAAGTGGTTCCTTAAATTAGTTGTCCCAACTAACGAGCTATCGCAAGCATAATCTTTTCGGCGAAAATGACATTTGGCTTTCTTTCCTCCAGGTAACTTAGTAAAAAAATTCCAAACTTTTGATCTCAATTTTCCCTCGTCGGTTTGTTTCACCACTTCTGTACCATCGTCCAAATGTCTTCCATTCTACAATATTAGATAGTTCATGAGCATTTTGTCAAATACACAGTGAATAACTGAATACAAAACATCAGACAAATGTTTTGACAAACATGGATCAAATTGAAACAAAGCATGAAACAGATGAGAATAATCAGAAAATTAACATAACACACAACCTAATACACAGTTGAACATGACTTTAACAACATCAGTGAATACAAAACGCCTAATTCATAGCTTCTCCATAATATTTCGATAAACATGGTTCAAACAAAGCATGAAACATATGAGAATAATCAGAAAATTAACATAACACACAGCCTAATACACAGTCGAACATGACTTTAACAACATCAGTGAATACAAAATGCCTAATTCATAGCTTCTCCATAATGTTTCGACAAACATGGTTCAAACATAGCATGAAACAGATGAGAAATCAAAATGAGAGAAAGAAATGAGTAAAAGGATCGAATTACCTTATGTGGTGGCACTGGCAGTAACGTAACGTCGGGTCCTCTGATGAAGCTTCGAGTTCGAGTCTTTGAGAGAAAGAAATCGAAATCGAGCAGAAGAGAAAAGAGAAAAGAGAAAAGAGGCAAAATTGTTGATTCTCTGATGACGCTTAAAGATTTATAGGTTAGGGCTTGAAATCGATTTGATTAACTGTTGAAGCTTGAAGATTTATGGGTTATGGCTTGGAGAGAAATCGAAATCGAGCAGAAGATTTATGGGTTAACTGTTAAATGTTGATTATCTGATAATCGAAATTGACTCGGTTAGAGAAATCGAAATCGAAATCGAGCAGAAGAATAACTGTTGAAGCTTGAAGATTTATGGGTTAACTGTTGAATGTTGATTCTCTGATAATCGAAATCGACTCGAACTCGGTTAGATAAATCAAAATCGAGCAGATGAGATCAGCGGAAGAGAAAAGAGGCAAAACGATTTAGGAATTAGGGTTAACTGGTTAGAGATTTAATTTATATAGGGGTATGGTTAATTACAAGAATAACCCTGGTTTTTCGATTCGGTGTATCAATAAATCACATGAATCGAACCAAATCAATTTAAAAAATTTGCACCGGTTTTTTCTGAAATCGGTTTTATAACCATTTTTTAACCGAACCGAAACAAAACCGAATCGCCGGTTCGGTTCTGTTTTTTCGATTCTCCGGATTTTTTGCCCACCCGTAACAAAAACAAATGGACAAACAACTTTTTATAATACAGACTCAAGGACATCATCCAAAATTAAACTTCCGATAAAAATAATCTTTGCATTACAATTCTTATATTATTAATCTTTGCATTATTACTTTTTGTATTACAACTCCTGTAAATTTGTTTTTAAACCAAATGATTCATTTGTTCCTACTATGTCAAATATAGTAATTCGTAAGTGTACTATCAAAGAATGTAATAGAATTATTGGAATTCATTCACTCTTTCGAGAGGTCGCAAATTGAAGTTTTAAAAATAAAAAATTTCTTGGTTGGGAGCTTAATTTTCACCCTCTTAGTGGGCCTATTAATGTGCATCTAAATTAATCTGACATTGAATAACGAATATTAGAAGAAGTATTACAGGTATAATTAGATGAGCCAAGATAAGTATATTTCGATAAGACGACATCGATGACCAACAAGAGTTGTAGTGGAATGGATAAGATCCTTCACCCTTAATTAGAGATTTCAAGTTTAAACCTTAGGCGTGAAAAAATTCTGTCATTTTCTCTTTAAATGGGCCTTACACGGTGCATATTCAAATTAATATGGGATCTAATATTAATTTCAAATACCAAATGCAACAACAATAACAACAAACTCAATATAATTTTACATGTCAGATTTGAAAAGGGTGGTGGTGAGTACGCAGACCTTACCCTTGTGACAGAGAGGCGATTATTAATATCAGATATCAAATAAAAAACCAAAATGAACATAAGGTGACTTACATGTATCAAATCACTTTTGTTATTAGGGCTAATTACATGGATCAAAAACTAGTTTCATCCCAAGAACAACCTTATAAATTGTCTTTTTCCTCCTGTTTTGTGTATAGTGAATTATTTTTTGGGTAGTTGGGTAGTATATATAGTATAGTTTTTAAGAGAGTTGTTTTGATACATCACTTTTGTTATTAGGGCTAATTCCATGGATAAAAAACTAGTTTCATCCCAATAACAACCTTATAAATTTGTATTTTTCCTCCTGTTTTGGGTATAGTGATTTTTTTTGGATAGTTGGGTAGTATATATAATATAGTTTTTGAGAGAGTTGTTAATTTTTTAATCATATATATCATTCATTTGCTTCATAGGTATTATCTTATTATATTTTGACAAACTATTTTATTTATCACAATAAAGTTTACAATCAAACAATTATTTATTGAATTACTATCTGTTGGTTGCAAAAGTAGTTATTCGACTTTTTTTGGATTATTTTGCTCCTTTAAATGATAAATAATTACAAGGAAATTGTTTTGTTCCATTTCCTAATTAATTAAATGAACATTCACTCATCTTATAAGCTATAATTACTTGTTTAGTGTAATACTTTATGAACTTGCATATCAATCCCTGTGAAACTAAGAAATTGTTCATGTTCTTGGCTTCTTGCTTCCTTAATATTTAGAACTGTTTAAACGGGCTGACCCATGTCATCCAAACACTTGCAGGCTATTAAATTTGACAAACTAGTATGGAACTATGGGTCAGCCTATATTTAAAAGGCTTTTAACATGTTTAATTGCTTGGCCTAAATAATTGCAATTGCTAACCGAATATATAATAAATATACATTAATTATGCAGAATATGTGTCTATTATATGTATATCATACATTAATATATAAAATATACATTTTCTAACTATTATTTTGGTGGGCGGCTGTATAATGTAAATTTGTTATACTCACAAGACCCCGATTACCAGTTTTAAAGATACTTTTCAACTAATCACCAACAAACTTTGTCAAAGCAGCAACTTAGGGAACCGGGGAGGGGTCATTTGCACTTCTATTTTGTGTTGGTCTTTAATTTTTGACCCTCAAAGTAAATAATTTTTTTGAGAGGTATAAGTTTATAATTTTACATCATTCTTATGTCCCACGCCCTTAAAAAACTTATGCCCGCTAGGCATAAGTTCAATTTTTAAGAACAAAAATTAAAGACCATCCATTTGAAAGGAAACCATGCAATTTTTTCAAATGGGGAGTCCCTTAATTTTAGACTAATATTTTTATTTCTCTCAACCACCTAATGCTAATCCTTATCTCTCTACTTTGCCATCTACCGGTCCATTCCCATCTTTAACTTTAGCTGTCGTTATAAGTCGCGGTGTAAAAATGTTTTATTTTCACAAAAGCCACCAATGGTAGGGGGTTTGGCAGAACCTTACCTGTTCATATCAATATAATTATTGTTATATGGAGTGTTGAAATTATACCAAGATTAATAATTTAAAATTTATTAAAATTTTATATTTGATAGTTTATTTAATTCAAGTATAGTTGGGATTTATTTATCAAAGTCATATATGAATAGGTTTTCTAGTCCTAGTCTATGTTGGTTTTCTAGTATTATAAATAGGAGTGTTCAGTTACATATTTTCTTATTTGAGAGGTAGCTTAGAATGTAGTGAGATTCAAGAGTTTTGAGTTATTGAGTAAAACCTCCTACTTCCTCTCTCTAGTTTGATAAAATTCTTCTATATAGCCATTGTTGGATCTTTCAATTGTGCTTATATTATTCCTTCGAGTATTTTTATTTCCTTCAAATTGGTATCAGATCCTGTGTGAGATCCGATCAAAGCGTGTGTGAGATCCGGACAAAGTCTGTTGTGAGATCCAACATATATAAAAGAATATGAATATTTCATATTTACCAAATTATCCCTTTTTTGTGTGTGATGGCAAAAATTATTTTGAGAGTTGGTATCAGAAGATGAAGAATTTTTTTAAAGTTGTTGGACTATGGTCCATCATTGATAAAGGATTCGTGGAAACACCAAAAGACACAATATTGATTGTTGAAGACGTTACACAATTGAAAAAAATTAGACAAGTGGATCATAAGGCATTCTACTGCCTTTATATACAATAAATATTTGTGTAGCTTGTGCACTTATATTGGGCCGGAGGCCATAACTTATTTATTATGTTAAACATGTGATTCTTCAGTCAAGATAAAGAGTACTTACGTTCAGTTTCAATTACAATTTAAGTTTCAGTTTCTATTATTTCATGTGCCTGCTACATACAGTACAATTTAAATGTACTAACGTACCTTTCGCCCGGGGCTGCATCTCGCGATATAGGTAATTATTTACAGTGTTTGCTTAGGCCAGTGTGAGGGAAAAGGGTTTTCAAAATCCTACCCATAACAAGTGCGGTAAGAGACACCAAGGGGTGTGCCACTCATGCATTTATGGGTGCTTTGGGTGTGGCCAGAAGGTGTACTATATGAAGGATTTCCCATCAGCGAAACAGAGTGCTGGAGGTAATGAAGACAAAATGAAGGAAGAGGAGAAGCTGCAGAAAGAGAAAGATAGTGAATTTAGTAAGAGAGCTAAGTCCACAAGTAACTTCAACCATGGGGAATCTCAGGGATGTGGAAATAAGCAATTCTTTATTAATAGGTCATCAGGACCTGCTCTTTCTGCAATTAGTGCACCAATCCCAAGGTACAAGTTTAATCAGAGAAACCGGAATTTTGGAGCAGCAGAGTCACAGTCTCTGGTCAGTATGGGCCACCAAGGTCCTAAACACCCTACGTGCAACAAGTGTGGTAGGAGGCACCTATGAGTGTGTCGTTCGGGCTTGGATGATTGTTTTGGATGCAGTCAACAGGGTCACTATCTAAGGGATTGTCCTTCAACAAGACAGAATACTGGAGGCGGAGGTCAGGACCACTTGTATGCCTTAGCAGGTCATCAGGACATAGAGGCATCCCCAGTTGTCACCCCAGGTATGATGATAATAGCTCTAATGTAAGACCTCACAAGGAAAGATATGATGATTTTAGTGACAACGATCATAAATTGCTTACCATGGTTTTGAACTAAAAGACGCCTAGGGGCAAATTACCTATAATCCTAAAATGTCTAGAGTTTTCGGAAGAAGTATACTTTTTCGTATGACCCATGCATAGGAAAAAAGAGATGGTGTACGACATAAAAATTAGGAGTTGGCGATATTAAATTTTTTAGAATAGTTTTAGTTCGCTTAAGTTTAGTTAGATAAGATCCAGAGAGTACGCCATTAGTAAGTTACTATAAGAAGAAAATTTTACTATGAGATAAAAAGGTATGATAGTTCCCTCTTAGGTTGTGTGATTAAGTTTTTACCCTGGATGTGTATAATCGGATATGACTTTGAAGTGTACAGAAGGTTGTGATTAGGTTAGGTGTCCCAATTTTTCATTTAAGACAAATGAAATTTCCTAAGTGTGATCCATGTCTATAGTTCAAAAAAGATAGTATACAATCGTAGAATAGCGTCGGATGACGAGGGAAGTTAAAAATAACCTTATATTTTCCTTTTAGTTGTTCAAAGCAGAATAAGAGAATATGATGCTAAGAAGTGATGAGTAGAAGAATAGTGAGTAGGTCTTGAGCAGAGATAGACCAAAATTAGAGGTCGTAAGCCAAGTATAGTGGTGTGACATTTTTTCTGATTAAGATTAAATAAAAGCGAATAAAATTGAGCACTAGGATTATAAAGAATGTTTAAGTCCTAAGATTTTGTCTTCACTAGGAAAAGTGAATTGAGGATTTCAGCAGAGCTACTAAAGGTACGATTTGATTCCCTTAGTTAGTTTAAAACCAATGAGTGGGTGGCAGTTTGAATACATGTTAGAAACCAAGGGTTAAGTTAAAATTCAAAGTATAGTGATAAGTGCAAGCAGAAATTAGCTAAGTAGTGAAAGAGCAAACTACAACAGAATAGCCTTTAAGAGTTATCAGAAAGGATTTTTCCTAAGATTAATAGAGTGAGAAAAGTTAAGTCATTAAGGTTTTGTACAACAATTATGAATACATTAGTTCCCCATTCATGTAAGTAACTTTGTTTTCTAGAAAGAAAGATTGATCATAAGTTAGTTTAAAAGACGAGTCTTCAGTAATGTAAAGTACGAAGAATTATAGAAGATAAAGGCAAGATAGCTTGATGTCAACAGAGGAGGAGAATATGTAAGTGTAAGATCTTAACCTTTGGTCTAAAGGAAAGATGTGTAAATCATCAGTAAGTCTAGTGGAACACTTGAAACCCGAAGGGTTAGTAAGAGATATGAGGAACCTCAGTTCAGTTATGATGGCATAATGAGATAGTCTCTGTAAGGAAGATGACTCGCATATAAAAAAACAAAGTAAGTAGAACGATCGTCGATGGACTTGTGCACATATCAGTTATTATCGATTAAGCGATCATAGAAAAGCTACAAGATCATGCCCAGTTATGTGTCAGAAGGGTAGTGTCATTGCGCGAGACTCTAATCTTCAAGGTGCTTGTCAAAGACTTAGCGCGCAACAATACTATGAGTATTTCAAAAATTGTCTCAGAAAGAAATCAAGTATAGGGAGTTTAGCTCATGTTGAGACAAACAAGAGAATCATGGCTAGGGAAGTTCATCATTTAGCAACCTAAGAGTTCAACTATTGGATCCCTAAGATAGTAGGGCTGTTGTACAGAACAGAGTCAAATCCTCCTTAGTAGTTGAGAAAAAAGAGGTAAACGGTTTCATGATCCCTATCAATTGCGGCTAAAAAGAAGGGATTTACATGCATAAACCCATGGCTTTTGAACAAAGGGTGGATAGATTATGGTAGCGGCGCACAAATTCATATATTCTACCTACCCAAGCTCCAAAAAAATGTATCATGATCTTGATAAGAATTATTGGTGAAATGACGTGAAAAAGAATGTAGCAAATTATGTGACTAAGTGCAGAAATTGTCAGAAAGTGAAAGTCGAGCATCATAAACCTAGAGGTGTAGCACAAAATGCATATATTCTTGAGTGGAGATGATGAATATAAACTTTATAATGGGTTTATTTCGCTCATTTAAAAAAAAGGATTTGATTTGGGTGATTGTAGACCGACTTACTAAGTTAGCACACTTTTTGTTAGTAAGGAACAACGACTTAGCAGAAGATTACTACAAGTGTTGTACTCAGAAAATCGCCAGGTTGCGTGGGACTCATGTGTCATCGTTTTAGATCGTGGTGCTCAATTCACAGCAAATTTTTTTGGAAATCCTTTTAGAAGGAATTAGGCACAAGGGTGAACCTTAGTACAACTTCTCATCCTCAGACGGTCAGGCAAAGCGCACCATGCAGACCTTCAAGGATATGTTGAGGGCGTATGTCCTTGATGTTAAAGGTAATTGGGATGATCACTTACCTCTTATAGAATTTTACTATAATAATAGTTATCACTCTAACATCAAGTTGGCACTGTTTGAAGCTTGTACATGTGCAGATGTATATCGCCAATTGGATGGTTTGGACTTGTGGAAACAGAATTGTTCGAACCAGACTTCGTCCATCATTCTATGGAAAAAGTTAAATTTATTCATAAGCGTTTGAAAGAAGGCCTGTCCAGTGGGTCGGGTCGACCCAATCCCGACCCGGTCCATCTCGCTACCCATCCTTCCCCGTCCCGATCCCCCATTAAAAACAATTGTCGGTGTCGGGGTTCAAACTCGAGACGAGGCTTGGGATCGTCCCGCCCGTCCCGATCCCGACCCAACCTGACCCATCCCGACACCGTCCTGCCCCATCCGTCCCGTCCCGTCCCGATCCGCCAGCCCCCTCCCCCTTTGCAAAAATAGCCGTTGCAACATGCAACGGCTATAACAACCATTTTTGGCCCCCACCCCATAAACCCCCTACCCCCTTAATATTTATTTTTAACCCTTAAGTTAGTATATTTACACTTTAACCCTATTTCTCAACTATAAATACCTCATTTTCCTTTTCATTTTTCTCACAAATTTTCCTACCATCTCTCAATTTATCTCTCTACAATTCTACAAATCTTCCTACTATTAAATATTATATCAAAGTTAAAAAATTGGTAGTGAAGTTGGCAACTAGCTTGAGGACCATCCATCGAGCAAAGTTTCAATTTTCAACCTCGATTACATGTCCACGTTACGTCGACGTTTGGTACCTTCGTTCATTCTTTAAATTATTATTGTTACTTTGTTTTAATTATTACACTTAATTTCATTATCTTTAATTATTTATTTGCATAATTAAAATTGAAGGATTAAAAGGTATGTTTAAGGGTAAGGCTTCTTCTAGTAGGGGTAACAAAGGCAGGGGTACTTCTTTCAGTAGTCCTATTCCTAGTCCCGATGATTTCATTGATTTCACTCATATAGATAAAACTGCTTTTTTTAATGATGCACCATTAGATGATGAGGTAGATGAACCAAACTTTAATTTAGATGAACCACTAGATGAAACACCCAGTAGTGCACCTCAACCTCATGCTCAGACTGAGTGTCAGCCTGAAACTGAAACTGGAGTACCTCATATTCCCCCTAGTATGAGTCGAGGCCCCACACAACAAAAATTAAAATCAGTTGTATGGCATTTTTTTGATAGAGACCAAGAGAATCAACTATCTAATGTAAAATTTGTAAAAATGTTTATAAATTTAAAACCGAAAAAGGTCAAGGTGAGACGGGAGATTTATTGAGACATGTACAAGGCGAGCACACAGCTAGGTGGAATGAATACCATGCTAAAAATCGGGTGTGCCAATGCCATCTGAGTCGGGACAGGGTTCTCATAGTGTCCCCAACCTAGTACAGGGTCAAATTAACCCGACGATGGGGGCAAGTTTTTGTCCTAAATATGATAAAAACAAAGATAGGGAAAATATGGCAAAATTAGTTGCGGTGGAGGGTTTGCCCTTTTCATTTCGTTCCTCTCCTGGTTTTATTCATTACATTCGAGAAACATATAATCATGTTTTTAATGGTTTTCCTATATCAACTGTTAGAAGGGATGTTTTAAAATTTGCAAATGAATATAAAAAATATTTACGTTATGCATTGTATCATTTTAATGGCAAAGTGACTATCATTTCTGACATAGGCCGTAGTACTAATTGTAATGATTATTTAATGGTAACATGTCATTGGATAGATCAAAATTGGTCCATGCAAAAATGTATTTTAGCATATAGATATATTGATGATAGGCACACTGGAAGTTTTATTGCACAAAATATTAATGAAATTTGTGATTATTATGGAATAAATGATAAAATTATGATTATTACATTAGATAATGTTCTTCTAATGATTATGCTATACGACTTTTAAAAGTTCGATTAATTCCATGTTTTCCTAATCATTTTCATATAAGATGTGCGTGCCATATTTATAACTTAGTTGTAAAGGATGGCCAAAAACTTTTTGAAAGCATTCTTGAAAAAATACAATTTGCTATAAATTTTATTTTTAAAGGTAATAAAATACAAAGACGCAAAGAATATAAAAAAAATTGTCATGATTGTGGATTACCTTATAGAAAAATTCCAGAAGAAGTTTTGACTGGGTGGAATTCACTGTATGAGCAACTACTTGTTGCTTACGATTATAGACAACCTATAACTTTATTATTTAACGCCCATAATAAAAATCCAAGGGATATGCTTGTGGATAATGATTGGGTATTTTTTTAAGAACTTAATGGATTTCTAGAGAAATGTTTTCAAGCTACTAAAGAATTTTCCTGTATTTATTATCCTACTATTTCAAATATGTTATTTTATATAGCTCTAATATTTTTGTTACTTAATGAATATATGCAAAAACCAACTTATAAGGCATTTATTAAAAAATGTTTAAAAAATACTTTTTTCCTATTCGCACTATTTATATTATTGGTGCAGTATTAAATCCGACTATTAAAGTAGACAGTTGTAAAACACATGTAGAAACGATTTATGATTGTATAGAAGTACTTCCAACAGACCCAACTGAAGAACCAACTCACAAACCAACTAAAGAAGAAGTAACATCTAGCATGCACACTGAATGCAAACAAGTATATATGTATTACCAAAAACAAAGTGCAAATAATCAACCGGCTTATGTACCATCTTCTACTACTTCGCTGCAACCTGATAAAAAATATGTGGTTTCTACTGCTAGTATTCAAGGCCTTAGAAATAAAATGTTTAGTGGTTCAACCTCTTCACAATTTAGCAAATTTGATGTTTATGTTTTGCAGGGTGTTGTACCGTACGAATTAATTGTCAATGATGAAGGGCATGAAGACTTGCTGAAATAATGGAGGCAGAATGAGAATACATTTCCAACACTAGCAAAGATGACCCGAGATGTTTTGAACATTCAAGCATCATCAACCGCGTCTGAAAGCGCTTTTTCAGCTGGAAGATTTAAAATAGGAGAGCACAGACATTCATTGGCGGGAGACGCATTGGAGATTGCAGTTCTTTTCAGAGATTGGATTCGAGTGGAGCGTAGAGGGTGTCGTCAACCTGATATCAACGAAGAAGAAGACAACAACTACAATGAAATCTTGTCCGAGGGAACATGAAGCGACGTTGAACAATTTGACCAACAAATTCCAATTCCAACCGAAGATCCTCAAGACATTGTGAGGAAATTAGAAAAAGTATGGTTAACTATGTAATTTTTTTAATTGAAATTTTACTATGTGATTTATAATTTTTGAACAACACCACAAAGTTGCAATTTCGAAATTATATTACCAAAAAATCATATTTCTATTAAATAGTATAAGAGGCACAAAAACAGCATTGGGATGTTTTTATTACACTATCTTAATCAATTATTGAAGTGTTTATATATATTATTTTTTAAAATTAAGTGGAAAAAAAATAGAAGGTCAAATCCCGACCCGACCCGTCCCCCCAAATCCTGGCCCATCTACTGGCGGGATGTGGGATGGGATGGAACCTCTTTCCGTCCCGCCTATCCCGACCCATCGGAACCCGAGGCCCGACCCTTCTTCTCATCCCGCTTAGTCCCATCGCGCCGGGACTCGCCTCGCCCCGCCCCACCCCGTTGGACAACCCTATTTGAAAGTGGGTAAGAGTTGCCAGAAGTCCTATTCGGATGTACAACATAAAGATTCAGAGCCTCATGTTAATGATTAGGAGTTTCTTAAAAGTTTTCCTATGGAAGGCGTCAAGCGATTTGAGAAGGGAATCTTAGTCTTAGATATAATTAGACCATACAGGAACCTATGAAGGGTTGGTCCAGCGGCATACGAGCTAAAATTACCACTAGAGTTGGTCATTGTACACTCAATGTCATGTTATAACATTCATGTTTCCAGTATTCATTCTCATACTATAACATTAATGTTCCAATACTCAAATATACATGCCAATTTAGCACTCAGATGTTCATGTCAGCTAAGTACTCAGATACTTATGTCAGTCAACACTCAAATATTCGTGCAAGTTCAGTATTCAGTTAGTTCAATATCAAGTCAGTTCAATACCCATTCAGCTTATTCATTTAGTTCAGTACTTATTCAGATTACTCATTCAGTTCAGTATTTATTCATTCACTATTTATTCAGTCTAGTAATTTGTTAAGTTCAGTAAACATTCACTCCATAATTCACGCAACTATATCCTTAAAGCATGCAAGTTCGACCATGAAAACCCAGACCCATCATTCGAGGATGAATGATCCCAAGAAGGAGATAATGTAACACTCCATAAATATGGGTTAGGTGTGAATTTGATAATTGAGTATTAGTGTGACATTTTAATCATTTGAAGTGCTATTGGGATGAGTTTGAGTGGAAATATTTGTTGTGAAATAAAGACGAGTAGTGAGGTACTTGATATTCGACAAAATTGACTAAGTTTACAGTAGGGATACCTTCCAGTTCAGTTTTGTGAAAATCCATTGGGAATTTGAGACAACCTAAAACATGAAAGTTGTAGCCATTTGAAATACATTTTCAACGGTAGGTTGTTCATCCCAAATGAAATTATGTGCAAGGAGTTATAGCCATTTTATTGAGATGTTGTCAGTACCATAAAAAATGTAAAAAGTTTGTCTATGTGTAAAATGGACAAGGGAGCTCGCCCAGTGAAGCCCAGAGCGAGACAACACCTCGCTATAGACCTCGCCCAGTGTGGTGGGACGTCCAAAATTCATTTTTATCAAAAAATTGTCTAAGTATAAAATGGATAGGGGAGCTCGCCCGATGAAGCCCAGAGCGAGACAACACCTGGCTATGGACCTTGCTCAGCAAGACAGGGGTTAAAAAATGCCCATCATTTAAATATAACACTTAGTCCAAAAAATCATTCAACAACTCATCTAACCTCGTTGGAAACCCTCTCAAAAGCGTTTATCTCTCCTCTCAACCTCACATAACAAGGTAAGTTCACTCTTAATAAATTCTTAGTAATTCAAACATTAAATCATGATTAGTAACATGTTTCATCAACCAAAAACATAGGATTAACAACATAATTCTTCACAAGCAATTCAAGCTAGGGTTTAGGACATTCTTTGTCAGAAAACAACATAGTTCATTGGTAGGAGCGATTACAGGTATGTGAGGCTAACTCTCTACGTGTGGGAACATCATTAATCATCCCCACAGCTTAGTCCTCAAGATCACTACGAATTACTTCAGAATTAGAGATTATGCCCTAGTTTATGAAAAGTCTAGAATTTCTATCATTTGAGAATATAACTTTGTAGTTGTTCATAATTATCACTTTGAATATTGTGTACTCATTACATAATCAATATAGACTTGTGTTCGATATCCCATGAGTCTCAGTTATGAAAATTCAGTTTACTATGAACAATTAATGCTTCAAACTTCATAATCAGTTTATGAGTACATGTCTCAGTCTAGTTCTATTCAGTATTTCCAGTATCATGTACTTCAGTATTTCAGTATCATGTATTACAGTATAATTCTCAGTTCCTTATTTTTTATTCCTGAATGTTGAACACCTATATTTGGCCCAAGACCGTTGTTTATGCTTTATGCATCTTTGGGCCTAAGGCCATAGTCATTTATATGTATACTAAGGCCCGAGGCCGTAGCTTGTGCACTTATATTGGGCCGGAGGCCATAACTTATTTATTCTGTTAAACATGTGATTCTTCAGTCAAGATAAATAGTACTTATGTTCAGTTTCAGTTTCAATTACAATTTAAGTTTCAGTTTCTATTATTCCATGTGCCTGTTTATTCTTTCAGTTTCTTTACATACAATACAATTCAAATGTACTAACGTCCCTTTCGCCCGAGGATGCATGTCACGATGCAGGTAATGATTTACAGGTTGACGATTCTGCTTGCTAGGATCCACATAGCAGCTACTTGTTGAGCCCCTCATCTTGATAGGGATGGTTCTACTTCGTCAGATATTTATTCTAATATTTGGAACACGAAATAGATTAAGAAATATTTGAACTATGATTCATACTTAATATTCAGACTTTGAACTATGATTCATACTTAATATTCAGACCTCGTGGCCGGGCTCCAAAAAATATAATTGGGGCGTTATCATTATTTCAGTCTTTTAGTATTTTAGTCAGTGAGGTATGCTGGGGGTTGATACTTCAAAATTAAACCTCTGAAAAGGATGTAAAGCGGTCGTTGACAAATATAGAACCCAACTAAGGTTGGGGTCGAGTCCCACATGGAATACGACGAGAAAAATATAATTTAAATGTAAGCCTCAACAATTACTCTATATTTCAAAGGTGATTGGGAAAATATTATTTGTTTTGATAATGATCTACTAATTACTTCAATAACAAAATAATTGAAATTGGTAATTCAAGTTATGAAAGGACTAGGATTGTGATCCATCTAGGTAAATCAATGCAATTGGGGTTGTGCTTGATTTTAATTAAACACCTGTTATACTAGACTATAGACCAATTAATAGCTTATCACTAGTTTTCCAACCTAGATGATAAATATCATCACTAGGCTTTTCCTACCCATTATTCTTTTCCAAGCAATAAATGGCTATAGTCACTAAATGTTGGCCACCATTGATATCATTACACAATGAAGCATTAATCAAGTATAATAATAGTAAATAACTTAATCAAGCATTTAAGACACCCATTACATTAATATCACCATTGAAGTCCACAACCCTAGATATATGATTAGCTATTCATAGTAATTGAACAAAAAACATTAAATAAATTAAAATTCATTGTCACTCACAAAGTATATGAAAGTTGAATTGAAATTGGAATCAATCTCTCCTCAATAGCTTAAAAGCAATAACTATGGAGTGTTTGAAATATTGGGACAAAATCTGATGATGGAATATCTGACCCAAAACCCTAGGCATCTATATATAATCCCCAAAATTCGTGCACAAAAATTTGACAAAAACACCCCCGCGTCACAATCGGCGAACCGCATATTATGTCGCAGATATGACCTGCGATTTATAGGTCTTGCAAATGCATAGTAGGTTGTGTTGAATCTAAGTCTTCAGTGATATGGTCTGCGATTTGTCTGCGGTTCGCAGACATGACCTGCAGTTTGCAGGTCACATCGCAGACCCTGCTCTTGTCTTGTTCAACTTTTTCGATTCCCTGCAGCAGTTTGCGGTTCTTCTGCGGTCAGCAGGCATGACTTGTGTTTCGCATGTCATGTTTTCTAGCATTTTTGCTCCATTTCACTTGCATTTCATCTCCATACTCCTTGTCCTACAAAATAACACATATACGTAAGGAACGACGTAAAATGTACTCTAAGATAAATAAAATCTTAAGTAAACAACATCAAATATACCGTTATTTCATGATACATCAACACCCCCAAACTTAGACTCTTGATTGTCCTCAAGCAACTAAAATAACACACAATTCTAAGACAGATGTTCAAGAATATCCAAAGGAAGAATGACTACAACAGTGATACATTTAGCTACAGGCATGTACTCAAGACTCTTTCGACCCTCACTCCATATTGGCAAAACATGGTGCACCACTCAACAGACAAATACTAACTCTACAACTTCGAATGGTGATAGAAAGCTATTAGCATGAGAGATATAGCCAAGAGATCCTGGTTCGAGAAGTATTTCTCAACTAAATATTGCAATCCATATGCCCTCATAAAGATCAAGGAAAGTCCCCAAAATACACACATAGGGAACAAAGGACAAAGAAGAAGAGAACACACTCACACTCACGAAGATGTTCCATATGCACACATACAATACCGTAGGCTTTGTCTTCTTGTAATTCTCCACTAATGTAGACACACTTGGTTCGAAATCAACTAGGACTTTTTGGGTTGTAATGTAGGCTTTGGGTTAAGGTAAGGATATGTTTAGAAATAGTGACTAAAGACCTCCATAATCCTTTTCGATTTTTGATTCAACACCTAATCTTCCCATTATTCACAACTGTTTATTCTACCTTCCTTCTTCTCTATTCTTTTTGTTGTTTTCTCTTTAAGATACCCCGGAAGGTTCCAATATTTTCTGGGCGGATCTTTTCATCATCTAACAACCCTGAAGAGGGTAGGAATATAGATGGCATATTAACATATTCATATGTAGGTTTAAAAAATAATAGGCATGTAGTACAGATGCAGGTATTATTAACTCAAAACTCATTTTTTAAATAATAGTCTACAACCTTCTATCAACATTTAACATCATAATTGCAGAGATGTATACTTATCAAGATTATATTTAGAAATACATAGTCTAAAAACATACCTCTTAGCAGAATATTAAGATCACCGGAGATACTCAACCCACCCTGGCTCTGCCTCCCTTTTTTCCTCTCCGGTGACGGGATAAATGGCCTAGGTGCTGGGAGTTGCTCGACAGACTCTTTCTTAAATTTCCTTTTAAGAGATGGTGTTTTGTGGACTAATATGGTTCTTAAATATAAGCTTTCAAAGTATTTATCCTCTAGTATTATGATGTTAATCTTGATATTAGTTATAGACTAGAAGGGTTTTTAGCTAGACATAAGAAAATATTTTAAAGATTGAAGCTGTTGTATTTCAAAAAAGATGATTTCAAATGTTACAATGAGGCTCTTTATATAGATAACCTCGGTTTCCTTTCACTATTGGCATGCTAAAAAAGTAATAAAGTCGATACATTATTGCTACAAAAGTCCTAAAGCAAATAGTGCTTTGTCTTTTGTCCTTTCATGCTTTTCTTAAAGTTGTTTGTCGTTGCTACCATTCTTTTCAATGTTTGTTGGCTTGTCATCTTATGTCTTTGATTCCTTGTGGGTCCGGCGGCTTTTGCTTTCTTCCACAAACATCTTTACATGCGTTTTCTTTGCACCGAGGCATCTTTTGTCTGCCTTCTTTTCACTAAAAGATGATTTTTTTTCTTGTTTGACGATACTCCTATACAATAGGAACGATATCATTTTAATATTTTGATACTCCTATAGAATAGGAATGGTATCTTTTTAGTAGTATGGTAATATATGGGCTTTACTGTAGTTTGGACTACATTGGGCCATATTAATTTGTTACGTTGTGGCTTTCTGTAGTTTAAACTACATTGGGCCATTTCATTAAAAAAGGTTAGGTGATCCTTCTTTTTTCATAGTAACCTGTGTAGTATCCTCCTTTATGCTTATAACAGTCCTTTTCCTTTGGCCTATTAAGAGTTTGTACTGTTCTACTATCTCATTGGAGTGTTTGTGCTCCATCTTAGTGATTCTATCATGCATGTTGGTAAGGTGTGTGGTGTCTTGTGAGAGTACCTCGTTGTTGTGGTATAGTGTGATAATTTCTTCATTTTCTCCTCCTTTTGGAGTTTCCAATAATGCTGGCTTTGCATGCTCTTAACATATCTTCAATTTTTTATTTCAGGGTTGATAGTCCTATGGCTCTTTTGGCACTGAGCCATTCTTGAAACTTTTCTATAGTATATGGTATTTTCATTTTCAGGTCTTTGTCATCTCCGCTTATATTACTATTCCTTTCTGTTTTAAATAGTTGGCATATAATGATAGGTTTTCCCGTTAAGTCTGTCGAGGCGTCGAACAATTGTATGTCGTAGATACCTCTTCCAAATGATTCCATCATTAACCTAGCAGATTCTACTAAAACATTGGGTAATTTAGCAATATTATAAAAAGTTTCATCTACTAGTATTTTATCTATAAATCTGTAAGTAAAGAGTTTAAGAACTATATCAGGGTTTGATTTTTCATTGCATAAAAACCTTGGGTATTTGCTTAATTTTGCACTTCTTAAAATGTGTGGGTTTGATTTATAATCATAAAATTTATTAATTTGCCCGTAAGCTGTAATATACTTAGGTGAGAATTTCAATTTGTCGCACATTGTTAATGCCGTTGAAGACGATGTTGTTATGGGTGATGGTATAGTGGTTGGCATGGCTGCAAGTTTAGATGTGTTGGTTTTTCTGTAGGGGTTTGGGATGATTTCAAGGTTTGTTGGGTTTTGAAGTCTTTAAAGGCTTATGTCAGTTGTTCTAGCAAGTGTGTATTTTCTTCCATTTTGGTTGTAATAACTTTTTGGTTTTGTTTGATGATTCTTGTAACACTGGTAATATATTCTTCGAATTTGTCACTACTGGTTGACATCGTTGTACCTGCTAGGAAAATCAGCTAGAAAATTCTTAGTCACAAATATATTTTTGACAATAAAATCATAACAATAAAAGAATGATTACCACTTTCTTCTTTTGTTTAATTCTGGCAAAGGGTCTATTTTATTTGTAATGAAAGCCCTTACTTGGGTGTTATCTGTTCTAACAACGAATTTTACTGGTAATAGGTGATAATGGAATCTCTTTATTCCAAATTTTACTACTAATAGTTCATTTTCGTTAATATGGTAATTTTTCTCATTAGGCTTCCATGTTCCACCTCCATATCCACAAATTAGTGGTTTTTCTTTATCTATATCCTCTTTATCATATGCTATGAGTACTGCTCCCCATCCTATATCACTGGCATTAGTAAATAGTTCTAGTTGATCCAGTTCTGTTGGTATTCTATGTTTTGGCAAGACTTTCATTTTTTCCTTGATTTTATTTATGGCTTTAGTATGTTCTTCCTTCCATTCAAAAATTATTTTTTCTAGTTAGTTCCTGTAATGGTTTTCTCAAAAGCGGTAAATCATTTATATGGTCTGAGGCATAGTTTACTACTCCTAGAAATTGTTGTACTTCTTTTTTGCTCTCTAATTTGTCTTTAAATTTTTTTATTTTTGTTACAATGTGTTCTTGTAATTGTAATCCTTCATTATCTATTATGTATCCCAAATATTCTATACTATTTCTGAAGATTTCAGATTTCTTTTCAGTTAATAATATTCCATGTTGTTTCACGATTTTTATAAATTCTTCTAGATGTTATATGATTTTCCAAATCATCACTATTTATTAATATGTCGTCAACATATACTATACAATATTCTGTTAATTTTCTGAACACTTGGTCCATTCTTCTTTGAAATATTTGTGGTGCATTTTTTAATCCAAAGGGTAGTACATTCCATTTGTAGTGTCCTTGAGGGGCACTAAATGATGTTAAAGCTTTTGATTCATTTTTTAGTTTTATTTGCCAAAATCCACTTTTATAATCAAATTTACTGAACTATTTTTTATTCCATAATCTATTAATAAGGTTTCTTTTGTATGGTAAAAAATATCCATCAAATACAGTTTTCTTGTTTAGTTCTCTATAGTCAATCACCATTCTAGCCTTTCCTCTTTTTTGTTCACTATATTTTCTAACTAAAAAGGCTGGGCTACTATGTGAGCTTTTACTTTCTTGTATTAATTTTAATTCTAATAACTCTTTTAGTTGGGTTTCAAATTCCTTCTGATCTGTTGGGCTATATCTAATAGGCTTAGATCTAACTATATCGCTAAGATTTATTAGTTTGATTTCAGCATATATTTTTTCTTTTTCCCATAGTTGCATCAGATTTTCTCCAAAATTTATTTTTAGTATATTGAGGTATTTTTCTCTTAATAACTGTAGGTTATTATTTCTATCCGATCTTATGTTACATATTCTTAGTGTATGTATTGGTAATATTCTCTTTAGTATTATCCATTTATTACAAGGTGTTTGTAGGCTGAAAGTATTATTATTTATTACTTGCGTTTTAAAGTAGTCTAGGAAATTGTTTCCTAATAATACTTGTTGTTTCATATCATTTAGTTGGTATATAACTAGTAGTCTAAATATTGTCTTTTCTAATACTATTCTCATGTTTTCTGCTACTATATCTAATTCTTTTGTTTGTTCGTTAAAGCCTGATACTTTTGTTCTGTGTGTTTTAGATCTTTTCCATCTATGTGGTTCTAATACTTCTTTCTTTGCTAGACATAAGTCTGCTCCGCTGTCAATAAAGATCTTTTGTTTTATCATTTTATTAGGTTTGTATTCTATATGAGCTTCTATGTAGATTGCTACCATCTAATTATTATTTTCTAAATTCATTTCTCTTAATCTTTGTTGAAGCTCTTCATCTTGTTCCATTTCTTTTACTTCTTCTAGTAATTTATTCCATCTTATCTTACTTAACCTTTCTCCTATTCTGTTAAGGTTTTTTGTAATCTTATTGTATCTATCACTATAGTATCTATTTCCTATTGCACTAGTAGTTGTAATAAGCTTATTGCGAACATACCTTTCATATTGCATCCAGTAATCTCTTTCTTCTAGTAACTTTCTTTCTTCTTGCGACTTCATTTAGTCAGAACTATTTTCACTTTCCGAGTTTTGATTAACAAAATTAATATTTTCTGATTCACTTTCTTCATCAGTTTGACTGACATAAAAATCTTCATATTCGTACCAATTATTATTTTCTTCTTTTATTTGTTGTAGACTCATTATAAATTGTGTCGTATCTATGTATTTTACACCTTTTTTCTTTAGCTTTGGGCATTTATTAGCATAATGTCCTTTTCATTTTCATTGCAATTCCAACATCTACATTCTTTAAGTTTTTCTTCTTCAATTGGTTTTACATATTTTCTTTTCCTAAATTTTCTCTTATGCTTAAACTTTTTTCTGGTTTCAGGGGTATTTCTATACCTTTTAAATCTCTTTTTCTATAAGGTTTGTAATAAAGTTGTTGGTTTTGTCTACTGTAATTACTATATCTTTTATATCTCTTGTGTTGATGTTTCTTTTTATGGCTTTTCTTATATTTATTTTCTCTTTTATTGTCATCACATCCGAATACTAATCTTCTTTCCGTAAATCCACATACCTCTCTTAATCCTATTTTCTTATCTTTTTTAATCTTTTGTTGCATTCTATATTCTTCACATTTTCGCATTAGATATGCTCTTAGTACTCTTATTCTTTCTCCTAATGTATTTTCTCTTGATTCTAGTTGGGTGTATTCCTTTGATATTTCTGTGTTATAAGGTATAGGTAGGTGGTCATAATAAAGTTGTTGGTCTATTAAATCTTCTTCTGGCAAGAATCTTGCTTCATAAAAGAACTTACTAAAACTTATTGTGTATTCTGGTAATTTATTAATTTTACAACATTTCATGTTAATTAGATTCATTATTATCTCAGTTTTTCTTTCTGCGAGTACATTTTCTCGTGCTACCAATCATTTTTCTCCTAAAAATTCTCTTTTTAGTATGATATCAAATATTATTAGCATAGATTTTCAATCTCCTGCATGGCTAAATACTTCTCCTCTTAATTGGTATGCTATGGATTCTATCCAATAAGCTACTTTTCCGATTAATGTTTTAGATATCAAGTCATACATATATTCTAGGTTTTCTATTTGTGTGGAGTTCATTAATGCTATATACATTCCAAGATTCCAATCATTTATTCTTCTTCCTATTTCTTGTTCATCATAAACATTGTCTAAGTCTAAGAAATATTCATTGTAATTTACGCCTTGTGCCATTGATCCTACAAATTCTTTAAATTTAGCTTGTTGTCTTACTGGTATATGATTTGGTAATCTAGTTTGTCTTCTATTTATTATTTCCAGGTTGGGATCTACTAATTCTTCTTCTGGGTAATCATTCGCATCTTCATTTATTATATCATCAGTTTCTATTTCTGTTTCTATAGGATTATTAAATTCATCCTCTATATCAGTTTCGAGTTCTTCTTCTATAATTGCATTTACACTTTTCATTTTTTATAAGGCTACTATTATCTGGTTATTTTCCTTTACTATCTCTGAGTCTTCTTCCTCTTCTATGAATTCTGCTACTTTTACCTCTTGGTTTACTAAATCAATGTTGTTCTCTTCGTTAGTATCGCTCTCAGTCTTTTCACTAGATGTAGTTTCTTCACTTGTTCTATTATTTCTTACTTTCTTTTTTCCTTTTAACTTTTTTATCTCTTCTCTTAGGATCTTTATTTCATCTTTTAATTCTCCTAATTCTTGTTTTACATCAGTTAATTCTTGTTTCACATCTTTCAATTCCTCTTTTGTTTGTTTTAGTTCTACTTTGGTTTCTTTTAATTCTTTCTTTGTATCTTTAACTTTGTGTTTGTATTTCTTATATTTGTTGTACCATTCCTCATTATTGTGTGTTTTTAATTTGGTATTTTCTGTTTCTAATTCACATAATTTTCGGTCTTGTTTATCTAATTTTAGATTTAAATACTCGTTGGTTGTTTTCTCTACGTCTTTTAAGTACATGTTTTCACTTTTTGAATTATTGTCTGGTGTGGTTTTTTCTTTTCTTTTCTTTTCATTGGTTCATACTTGTATCGTTCTCTTTCCAGTATATTTTTTCCATGGTTTCTTAAAAACGTAAGTACACTAGGTTCTTGATTTTCCATTTAAAATTTTCTTTTCTTACTCAATATTGCTAGGCTATCTAATATTTTTTCTACTTTCTTTGGCAGTCTTGGTTTTATTTTACTAATATCTACCATTATTGGTTCTTTACTCCTTCTCCAAGCATCTATTGGTACTATTTCTGGTTGTTGATTTGTAGTGCTAATTATAGTGTTTTCTTTTCTCGTACTAGGTTCATCTTCTTCTACTTGTTTACCTTTATATTTTTCTTCTACTAATATGTTTAGTTTTTCCAATATTATTTTAAATGTTGGTATCTCAGATATGTTCCATAATTTTGTTAATTCTTCTCTTATTATTTCTTGCATTTTTGTTTGGTTTTCTTTTAGTTCATCCATTAATACTAATGTATTCTTCATTTGTTCTTTTACTACTATTTCTTCCCATAATGCACTAATTTTTTCGTTAGAGCTCGTCAGGATTACTAATTCTTTTTCTCCATCCGTCTCCCATATCTATCCATATTTTATCAAACTTTTCACATTGTTGTTCTAACTTTCTTATCTTTTCTTCCAGCTTTATTTCTTTTGCCTTATATTTTAAGTATTTGAGCTGTGAGAATATTTCTTCCGAAAATTCTTCTTATTGATTTTAATTTCTTATTTCTTTCTGTATGTTCATACTTTATTCACGAATCTTGTTTTTCCTTGGTCATTTATTTCAATTCCATTATTATTTATCTTATAATTTATCATGGTTAAAAAGTCACTTCCTAGAAGTAGTTCATTAAAACTATCATATTCTATTACTCCTATATTTATCTTATACTCTAAATCTTTGATTTTGAATTTTAAATTAATACTTTTGGTAATTATTATTTCTCTTTCATTTTCAGGATAATTATAAGTTTGTGGGTCTATTAAATCACAATCATTTTCATCAATTTTACTTATATGTATAAAACTTTTTATAGCTCCGGTATTTACTTCAACTATACAGTCTGTTGCTATCATCCCTTTAAATATTATTACTTTAATTTTTAATCTATTTGTGTTTATATTTATTAAGTCCAATATTCTAGGTTGTATAGCACTAGTTTGTCGTGACATTGTTGGTTCTCTAGTAATACTTAATCTAGATCCTTTTATTTTTGGTATTAGTCTTTTGGATGGTGTAAGAGTTCTTGTATTAAAATCCATATATATTTCTTCTGGTATAGTTATTTTGGAATTTTCTTTATGTTCTATTTGTTCTAATATTTCTTGGTACATCCTTGGTACTAATATATTCATTTCATGTTGTTTCTTTACATGGTGGTTTCCGGTTAGGGCATATATCATTTTTATTTCAATACTTATGACTTTACTTCTTGGTGGCATTGTTATTCCATCCAATTTGTAATATAGTGTCAAGGCTAGGTCTTTGTGTTCATCTTTTAATAATATACTAAAGTCTGGTTTTACCGTAAATTTTAATTTCTGATATATTAAATTTTCTTTTACTACTGATATTAAAGAATCTTGTAGATTTTCTAATATCCTATCATCTAATATGTATATTTGTATAGGTGTATCTATGTTTTTCTGAAAGTATGCTTTTATAGTAAATTCCACTCCTCCAAAGTATATGTTCTTATACTTTTTAGCTTCCCTAGTAGATAGTTTTGATAACTCTCTTTTTATTACTTCATCTGTTATCAAGTTTATTTTCGTTCTTCCATTTACACTCATTGTATCTATTATATTTTCATGCTTATGTGCTATGTACCTTATTTCTTTATTTCTTTCAAACCATTTTATTTTAAATATTTTCTTTATAGATAATTCCTCTTTTTCATCTTGTGTCTTCTGATATGTTTCAGGCTTAAAGCTTAATGTTTGTGTTGATCCTCCTTCATATGTATTCATTTGATAATATGTTTCTTTAGAGTCTTTTGTTATTTCTTTTTCTTTATCCATATTTTAATAAGTTCATGTACTTATACTGTTCTTCTATTATATCATTTAGATCTTTTAATTCATTATCATTTCTGATTATTTCTCTTAATTTATTTTCTAAAAGTTTCATATTTTCTTCTTCCTTCTATCTTAACTCTTCATCTTTTAATGCTATTTTATTTTTTAATTCTTTAATAGTTTTTTCCTGTTCATATATTTCTTTAGCATTTTCTTGTAATTTTTTATCTTTTTTATTTATTAGCTCTGTACTTATTCTACAACTTATTATATGTTGGTTTATATCTCTATTATATGTAAGGGGTTTTTCTGCTATCATTCTAAGTTCTTCTAATTTATTGTGTTGATCTATTAGTCTATTTTCATCCATAGTGTTCTATTGTCATTCGTAGTTCTTCTTTTCGAACTGTTATTTCTTGGTTTATTCTGACTAATTCAGTGTTGAGATCTATCAATACTCTGTAGTTTCTTATAACATCGTCTAAATTGGAACTTATTTCTGCAAGTCAGCCTCTTCTTTTGTTTTTTCATAATCTTTCAGTTTCTTTATTGATAATCCTAGTTTCTTTAATTCTACTAAATCACTATAGTATTTTACTAGTGTTTTGGTGTGGTTTCGTCTTTGTAATACCAGGTGTCTTATCTATTTTAGTATGAGCATCCTTTTATTTAATGCTCTAACTTGGGCAAATTCTTCACGGATTTTCATTGTTTATAACTTATTCCATTTAAAAGCTCTGATACTATTTTCTGGGCGAATCTTTTCATCATCTAACAACCCTGAAGATGGTAGGAATATAGATGACATATTAACATATTCATATGTAGGTTTAACAAATAATAGACATGTAGTACGGAAGCATGTATTATTAACTCAAAATTTATTTTTAGACAATGTTTATGATGAACAACAAATAAGAAGAAGAATAAATGATTGGAATCTTGGAATGTATATAGCATTAATGAACTCCACACAAATAGAAAACCTAGAATATATGTGTGACTTGATATCTAAAACATTAATCGGAAAAGTAGCTTATTGGATAGAATCCATAGCATACCAATTAAGAGGAGAAGTATTTAGCCATGCAGGAGATTGAAAATCTATGCTAATAATATTTGATATCATACTAAAAAGAGAATTTTTAGGAGAAAAATGATTGGTAGCACGAGAAAACGTACTTGCAGAAAGAAAAACTGAGATAATAATGAATCTAAATAACATGAAATGTTGTAAAATTAATAATTTTACCAGAATACGCAATAAGTATTTTCTTTTGTTTTCTCTTTTCTTGACTATTTTTTTCATCTTTTCACCTTTCAAACAACTCCCACATCACATTTTCTTAACTACCACCCTAAAACTTAGGCTTTTAGCCTATGTTTTCACTTTCAAAGCACTTGATGTCAATCTGCACTCAGATGAATAGTTATTCTCCACTCGAATGAATAGTTAAATATCCTTTTATTTACTAAAATGTCATGTAAAACTCCTATAAAATGAGAGAAGTTCTTTTCTCTGAGTTCTCTTTCTTGTAAGCTTTTCCTTTCAACTCTTTTCTAGAGAAAAGTGAGAGCTCCAAATAAAATCTCCTTTAGGTTAGATCAAAATATCCCTCATATAATTCAATTCATATGACTCATATATTTCATATCATATGATCCAAAATATCTTAGAAATTCTCAAGGTATATCTCCTTGACAAAATACTTTGTAAGTTTTAATATTTTAAATGACTATGATTATGAACGGTATTACCTCATAATCTTTTAAATACTTCATGCTTTTAAATCCTTTAAATTCCTGCATTAAATACTTGACCGGTTCTACCGCCTATTTGATTTAAATTCCTGCAGATACTTTGATTTATTTGTAAGTTAATCTTTATTTGCTTTCTGCATATCTCCTTTATCCATTAATTCTTCAATACCTTATATCTCAATTCCTTCCCTGTTTGTTATCCCCTTTAGATCATCGGCCTATATATATATATATATCTGAAAGAGATCGTTAGAGTGATGAATTTGAAGTGGTGGTGGAGTAACGGTCTTCAACTGGTGCTTTCAGAGTGTAGAAAATCAATTGTTATGGTGTAGTTTGTTTAGAGCGATGATAGATGACAGTTGAAAAAAATAAAACTAGAATAACTTCACAAAGTTCAAGCCAAACTCCTAGTAGTTGATTTCATCACAACACCAAATTAGCTAACATAAAATGAGTATCTTCATTGTCACATAGTAACAATAAATTCAATAGCACAACAAAAACAAACATTGTACTTAAAATAACAACAAAATACAATGGAAGCACACAATCCAAACAATCCTAATAAGAGTAGAAATCAAACCCTTAAAAATTAAGCATTTCCGGAAATGTTGTAACATGAAGTAGGAGAAAAGCGAATACTGCTATGCATTGAATGCACATTCTTTCAGAGATTTGAGCACATGTTTGCTAGCCACCTTCTTCGCCATTATTTTGTCTCGTCCCGAGCACGTGCTCTTGTGAACAACACCATCTGCTTCAACCTCAACTGTAATATAAGCCACACCATTCTCACGAGAGACGACGTCCTTCTTCTTTACATAACCTTTCTGGTCACATAGTTCACTTAGCTCTCTTACAGGTTGAAGCTTTAGTGTCTGAGGTGTAATTAGCGGTTCCAGAAGAGGTCGTATGCTCTGAAATGTAGTATCTTTGTTGAAGCCAGAATCAACAAAGATCGCACCAGCAAGGGACTCAATAACATCTCCAAGCACCTATAGCGAACCAACAAGAAAAATGAGTTAAAACCCGTAATCGAAATCAAATTACTATATATGATACTATACTATTAATCCGCACTAATCTTAAGATGGATCTCTTAACAATAGAAAGAGCTTCCAAAAACTTATTCTTCTATATCTTAATTTTGGGTTTTTTGAAATGAAGTATTATGTCTAACTTTGACGCAAGTATGCAATACCTTTGGGAAAGTAGTTTCAGCCTCCCATCCGAACGTGGACACAAGAACCAAATTCTCGAAATCCTCAACAGTATCTAATATCTGTCTTTGCAGATCTTGCGAGGCATGAAGAATGTGCTTATGAAGGCCAGCCTTAACAGCAGATTGAGCATAGCATTCATTGTTTACAGAGGCAGACCTCAAATCAGTAATAAGTCCTGGAGTTAGTCCTGGATATTTGAAATAGAGATGTGCTGTAACAACATAATCTAGCACTGCATCTCCAAGAAATTCCAAGCGCTGCATAGGCAGGTGATCATCAACATTAGAATTAAGAGAGTTAAAAAGCCATAAATACTGGATTTAAAAGAACAAACTATGAATATAGGCGCTTAATATTACATCGATTCAAATGTGAACCTTCAGTATGCAAGGAAGTCTTAGCACACCCCAAAGAAACGACGATGTAGCAAAAAATGTTTCTTTCAGTATATAACATTTATTTAGGAAAGGCCAAACTAGACCTTCCCAATCTCGACACTGCTTCAACCATTTAAGTATCTTTGTTCATATAGCAATATCAACAACGTATATGTTCACAAGAACTTCCACTTGCACTCATTTCTTTCACAGGTGTCCTAAAAGCCATACAAAAAGATTTCCAACGGAAGACAGAAGTCAACTTTTCTTTTTATGATATTACTCATCCTGAGCTCATACAATAGATTGGTCCAAATGTAAGGATACACATATTGAACTTAGAATAAGATGCAAAGAGAGCGAGACAGGATATATATTATCATATATAAAACCATGAAACTTCCTTGAATGAATAAAACAATGCACTTTATTTCCATGTCACTAGCAGCTATATGAAGAACCATCAAATACTATGCAGCCTTAGGTTTGATGAAATGTTCAAGTTCACAACTTTCCCAATCTATGCAGCAATATCTTTCAGTAATCAAACTGCAAAATATAGATCTAACTATTTAACAACATTAAGATAGATAATATTTTTTTTACGAGAATAACCTGATAGCATCGTGGAATCTCAGATAGCATGTAGGATCCGTGAGTTAGCGCTTCAACAAGCAGAGAAGGATCATTGAACCTGTAATGTAGCATGGATTCCAAGTATCTGACATTGACAATCTTCTCAGCATTCATGGGGAAGTGCCTTGGCATAGGTGTGTCAACAAAATCAACGTCCAGCCCAAGCCATTTCATAAATGATAAAGCCGCTAACTCCCCGCCTGAGCTGAGGTAGGCACCTATTAGTGCCTCAACCACGTCAGCTACTCTCTTACTTTTAATCTTAAGCTTTCCCCTACTATATATTTTCACTGAAGGCATCAGGAATTCTTCGTTGAATTTGTGAACTTGAGAATTATCACCAGGAATGAGCCATGTTTTAAGATCGAATGGTTCATTACGAATAAATCCCTGTAATCAAAAGGTATATATTGAAGGAAAAACCAAAAAGAAGAAAAAGGAAAAAGAATTCAAATAGCATTTGCATCCAGCAATATGCAGTTAAACCAATAAAATATAAAGACTCTAGGAACCCAGCAAAATTATCACAACGGAATACCTACCTGTATTTTACGAGCACATCCAAGCTTGCACAGTGCAGCATTAGAAATGATTTTGTTTTTCTTAACGGTGAGAAGACCCTCGTGATGATTTTCGTAAGTCTTGAACAGCTGTATACTGGCAGCATATTTGAGAAAAGAGTCTCCAAGTGTCTCAAGTGATTCCAAATGAAACTTCTCCAAGCATTTCTTTGTTGTCATTGCTTCCAAAACCTAAAATAATAAAGCGAGTAAGTTGTGAGAACACTAGCCCACTGATGGAAACTTCGATCCCGAGAGTACGCATTTAAGCCCACAGCTTAAGAAAGACTCGGATGAGATCATAGCAGGCACATACCATAGCGGTTGGGATAAATATATTTAATGTGCAGTGATCCAAATGCATTCTTTTCAAGTTTGAGGCCATAATCAAGGATTCAATCCGATGCATGATCGAAGGAACATACAAATAGGTATAAATGGTAGACATAGAGACAGGTGACATGATGAGGGAACAAACTTCAGGAGGCAACTCAACAGATGAATCAGTTGAATCTGCAAAGGAGGCCAAAGAGGTCAAACAAAAATGAATAGGTGAGTTTCACTAAGCTGTGAAGCTAAGAGATCATATATAAGCATTAGGGAGAATAACACAAATGGTCCTCCAATTATTGATATATCCTGATTAGGGTCCTTGTGCTATACGGCTTAATATATTTAACCTTCAGGTATTTAAAATGTGTGTTTTTGGTCCCTTTATCGTAGGAAATATATTATATATGGACTACTTTTAGAAATTTATTACTCTAAAAAATGGAATAACAATTTAATATACTTAACCTTCAAGTATTTAAAATGTGAGTTTTTGGTCCCTTTATCGTAGGAAATATATTATATATGGACTACTTTTAGAAATTTATTACTCTAAAATATGGAATAACAATACAAATGTAACATAAAACATGGGCAATTAAACATTAAATATTCATAAGCAAAGGGATCAAAAGTGCACATTTCAAGTAATTGAAGATCAAATGTGCTTATAATCAGATATCACAAGGACTAAAATTAGAATTTATCAATAACTGAGAGACTAAAAATAGTATTTAACACTAAGCATTATAACAAAAGGAGAACAATTTGATCAAAACCTTTAGCCTTCTGAGTTCTGGATCTCTGAAGGTAATTGTGCACTTTACAAATATGTTTCCCCCTAAGAAGTGGTTCTCCTTCAAAGCATATGTTGATCCCATGCCTGTCAAACGCACCTTACTTAATATTTTGAAACCAAAAGATGATATATGGAAAATCAGTAGGTAATTGTACAAACCGCTTTTTGTAGTATTCTCTGTAGGTAATGGATTCTCCGGTTCTCATATCCAACAATGAGTTGCAATCCAAATTATCCAAAAAACCGGTAATGCAATATATATGGCCATTATGAGGTGTACAGACCAATGAGTTCTCCAACATGCAGCTACATACCACCCCAGTTTTGGTGTTCACACTGCGTTTTTTACCTTGTGTAGAACAGAAATCCATATGCTTCTCTCCAAGAACTTGAGAAGGAAACAGAAAAGAATTCACACATTTCCAATTTATTTCAGGGGTTGAACCCAAAGAAGGGAGCAAAAGATAATCAGAAACTGCAGAACCAATAGGCGATTGAACTGCAGCCAAAGCGTCCGGCAGTTTACTCAGATTGCGGTCAAGAAGAGTTCTGAAGACAGTGACTTGAAACCTCTGACACCGTCGAATCTGGAGAGAGATAGATAGACAAAAAGCATCACCAACCAATTTTACACGTGACGAGTAAAGAGATGATAAATGCCATAAAATTATAGTCACCTCTTCAGAAGTAAGCGTAACAACTTTACTATGATATAGTTGAACTTGCAAGCGTCGTCCCCTATCAACGTCTAAGTCAAAAGCCAATATTTCATCATCAAACTTGAGCCTTGTCCTAACAGCAAGTATAATCCCATGAAGCTGGAAATCGTTGTAAGAGTCATGTTGCAACTCAACTAGGTAGCAGTAGTACACTGCTTCTGCTTCTGAATCATTGCCGCAATGAAAAACCAATTCTGGTGGAAAGTATTTTGATTCTTCAACAGTATGGATTTGACCTTCTGCACAATATATAGGTTAGAAGTAAAGTACCACAGTCTATGAAAAAAACATTAGATAAAAGCTGTTAAGATACCCAATTCTTTGTTGATGGCTTCTTCCTCCACGATATCAGGAACAAGATTGTCAGTCAAGGCACCCATATGATGAAGTTCTTTACAAGCTTCCAGGCATGCAAGTTGCTTCAATATTTTGCTATTCCCTCGTACACTAATAATTCTTTGCAGTGGACAACTTTTGGGAAGATGTAAGGTGCAGGTTTCTGTTTCCTTATCAATCACACACCTAGGATTGGGTTTAAAGTACCTACAATTGAATTCAATGTCTCTCAGTAATGCAATTATTTTTTTTATAATCGTGGTGTCGGGGCCAGCTTGCGCGCACCACGACTAATTCCACGGGGTACCTGTTACCTCCCACCAGCAATAGGTACAAGGTAACTCCGTCTATCAAGGCTTAGACAGATGGAAAGAAATTACTTAGTGTTTTTGTCTCCACTACGATTTGAAGCTGAGACCCATGGTCTCATCTAACCACTAAGCCACACCCTTGGGTGCGTCAGTAATGCAATGTTTAACACATGAAATATTCAAAAATACCAGAATCCTTAAAACATAGAAAGAAATATGCAGTACAAACCCATCCGACGGTAGCCTTGAGCAATAGAAATATAACAATGACACGCTAGAACTGAGGGTGACAACTGCTCCCGTGCTTTCAACTTTGTAGCAAGGTTCATCATACAATTCATCATCTAGAGGTGAACATGGAATAGAAGCATGACGTAATGATTCTAGCCGCATTATCTCACCACTAGCCATATAGTTTTGCATGCAGTGAGGGTTGAAGAATCGCCACTAGGATTTGATCCAAAAATGAGAATAATCAGTCCATAGTTATAATTAAATCTTCCAAATTTTACAATGATGAGCAGAAATAGAATGTTTAAGTAAATAATACACCAAAAACAATAATGACAGAGCTCTCAAAACCATTCATAATATCAATCAGAATGGATGGACAAAATATACCTTTTGATCATAATAAGAAAGTCGGAGTTCTGCATTCGAGCTCGTCCACGAGATTGTATAAAGCTACAAACGGTAGCTGAAGGATCGAACCTAATTACAAGGTTGCAACTTTGAACATCCAAGCCCTCCTCAAGAATAGATGTCGCTACAATAATGTTCACCTGCAGCGTTTTGCATGGATATCAGATTTTAAATCTTCAGAAATTATTTAGAAAGCAAAAAAAAAAAAAATTGACTTACCAGACCCTTGCGAAATTCTTGGACAATTTTATTTTGAGTTTTTCTACTCTGTGACTGCACCACAGAAGCATGTCCTGCTGTGTACTCAGTTTTCCAACCGGTTAGTTCCGGAAGCAACTCATTCAATAGAGTCCGAAGAACAATGGCTGTAATAATTCTCTCAACAAATATGATGCATCTCAAATCCTTCAGGTCCCTATTGGAAAAAAACAGAAGTTTACACGTTACCAACTAAAAAATTGTTGGTCAGTAAATCACTAAATATATAGTCCTATAATTATATTGATGAATCCCAGGGGAAGTTCCAACAAGTATATAAAAGGAATAGTTCATATAATTATTGATGAATCCAAAGCAGGCTCAAAAACAATACAAAGTATAAGCAAGTAATAATTAAAATAAAAACTGAAAAGTTAAACCATAAGCTAAGATACAATGTCGAATGCCAAAAGAAGGTTCAAACTCAAAATTCCGGGAGAATAATTTGGATTCAGCGCAAACAATCCAAATTGGGGGAATAAAAAGGGGGAAAGAAAAGAAAAGGCTTCAAAAAATTATGTTCTCACATATATAACTTTTGGGTTAATAAATGAAGGACAATCAATTAAAATAAGTGAAACCAAAGATTCTAGTTTGAACATGAAAATGTGATTAGGTCAAAGTGTTAAGAGAATCTAACCAACCACTCTTTTTTCCATTTATTCTACAAACTTCCAATAGATTGAATTGATATTAAAGCTTTTGACTAAATACTAGATTTAATATTCAACCGCTCTCACCTGTACTCTAGAAGAGACTCTACAAGACAAGTAACTTTGGATGACAAATATCCAACATCCGTATTTGCCTGAATATCACCACCAATTGACCAATGTGACCCTATGTTTACAGGGAAGATAGAGTGAGAGAGCAGAAAGAAATTAAAAAACATGTGTACAGCTCAGGGAGAAAAGAAAATGGATGTTGATAACGATGATATACCAGAAGGTAAGCGAGCCGAGAAAACCTTAGATGCACCCAAACTGAAATTTCTAACAATTGTTTGAGCACATACATCTAATTCTCCCCAAGAAAAGAATTCATTGTCCGCACAGGACAAAAACTCAGCTGCCTGATTCAAAACAAAGTCATGTTTGGAAAATGATCAAGGCCAAACCATTATAATGTTTTTATGCACCACCAAGGAACAAAATTTACCTTGAAAGCCAGCCAAGCACCCATCTCAATCAAACAAAATAAGAAAGCCGAATAAAGTTTTGATAATCTTCTTTTTGCTGATCCAGCACTCAAATAAGACAGATTTGACGTTGAAATTGAATCTTCATGCTACAATGATAAGAAAATTTAAAACGACTAAAATTGAAACAGCAAAAAAGTAAAGTAGAAAGACAAAATCCATTGGCTAAAGAATTGATGTTTACCTTTTCTTTCAACCTTTCCAGGTCCTCAGCTAAACTATGAAATAATTTGCAAGGAATATCCACATGTTGAAATATCTTCAGCTTCGGATTTGAGAATGGGATATACTCCGCCAGAACAGATTCACTGCCACACGTGTATACCTTCATTTACAAAGGGAGATCACAATTAGAGGAACCGAATATATATATATATATATATAGAGAGAGAGAGAGAGATAAACGTGTGTTTATGCCTTTTTTGCTCATACAAAAGATATGACAACAAGAAAATAAATGCAACTTTCAGCAAGAAACTAATGTCAATCACGCAATGGAAAGTTTAATGCTTGCACAACACAGAAATGAGCTCAAAGTACAGAAAGACACATGCAAAAATCATGTTGATGTCATCACCAAAAAAAATTAAAGAAAGGGAACATGGTTCTCTTCTCTGAAATACGTTTAAGCAGAGTGCGTGACGAAAATAAATAAATGGAGAAGATTAATTGAGAGAACCTTGGAATTCATAAGATTCTCAAGGTCGCGAATCATTTGCCAGTAACTTTCTGCCGTGCTAGAACCTGCATAAGAAGTATAAACATGAGAATCCACACAAAGCCAGCTTCTTAACAGTACGATGTAGAAAAATTCAAAAGATGTCCAAAGCTATAAAATCAAATCCCACCAACCTTTAGACTTAATAGGGGAAGCAGTCATCCCGAATATTCTTGGAAGTTGTGCGCTCTCACGGGTTAACTGTCGATGATAAAATTCCTGAAAGAAAATCAACACATTTCAGCAAACACACTTATTTATGGAACTCCATAATAATATTAATCTGTTCAAACAATTTGCTTCGGATATGCGATAACCAAAGTGGGTCAAGTATTTTGGAATGGAGAGAGTGACATGTATTACATAACAGCATTGTCCAGGCATAAAATATAACCAACAATTAGCACAAACTGTTTTACAGAAAATTCAATCTTAGCACAAACAATGTACCATCATTATGCAGGAATAGGGGTGTCTGCCTCGTGCATTGTGGCATTCATCAAATATTATAACTTTTATCATCTCTATTTTTAGAAAACTATGCCTCAAAGCAGCAAGTAGTATCGCTGGTGTCATAACAAGTACCTGAAAGACAAAAACCCTGCGGTGATTACTTATCCTGCATCCAAGAAATATATATACAGTGCCTAATTTAATTCCGGGCATAAATGCTGAATGTCAGATCTAACATACTCAAAGAGAGCCCTGCCAAATAAAAAAAATCTTAAAGCAAACAACATAATCTTCATTTGCAACTTCCCTTGGAGAGTAGGTATTAGCATATTACTATTCCACAAGATCCCAATTCCAGTCACTAGACTGCATAAAACTCACAAGTTTAACTGCAAATATGAGCAGCTACTCTCTATAGTTTTTACACAACATTCTTTTCCTGAACTAATATGTACAAACTGATTCCCAGGCTCACTGCAATCTTGATCTCTAAGGTGTCGTTTGGTTCGAAGACAAGTTACGTTGGGATTAGTTCTTATAGACTGTTTGGTTTGTTGGATCAAAAATAACATGCATTGCATAATTGCATAATAGTTCTGAATAGGGTGTATAATAAGTATAAGAATAGTACTGGTATTGTTAAAGCTATGGTTTACCATGGTTTTACTATGTATAAGGGTGTATAAGTAATATTGATATTAGCTGTACTAGACCTAAATTTGCAACCAAACATTGTACTAAAACTTTATACCGGCATTATTCTACCTAATACACCCTACCAAGCGACACCTAAAGGTCCGAAGATAGGTTGTGGTGGGTTTAACCTTTCAGCTGTGAGCAACTTTATGAAGTTGCGGCCTTACTTCAGCATAGAAGCATATACTCCATAAACCATTGGTTTGGGCAGGAAAAATACAAAGGATTGATAAACAGTCACTTTCATTTTATTCCCAACAAAGAACTATAATAATCTAGTAACTTTAGGACTGGAATACTTTTGAGAACATTGTAGCCATATTTAATGCCAACTCAAGCAACTGTTAATAATTTATCACTGAAGATAAAATATAGTTCATACACACCTCGTGGTCGTCCACTTGTCGCTGCCATGTAGCAGCATCCCAGTAATCGACACCCATTTCACCCCAATACTTTCCGACTTTTAAGTCGGTATGCATACTGACAGAATCTCCTTGCTAACCAACTCAAAACATTAATATGGAAAAAACAGTTCAAGAGAAACTTACTAGATTATAATTGAGAAGCTAGAAGTACTACCTGAGTCACCAGAACAACAGTCGGGACCAAGAAAACAGCTATGTACGGAGACGGCTTCCGAAGAAGGTAAGCATAGCTTCTAAGAAGCATTATAGCGATAAGTGTCTTTCCAGAACCAGTCTCCAAGTAAACAATGGTATTCTGCTTTAATGCAGTCTCTAGGGCTTCCAACTGATAACTACATTACAAAATCATACATAGAGAACACATCTATTACAAAAGTCCATTTTTATTTTAATTTTCTTTTTTCAATCAATTTGTTTCTAACTCCATTGAAAGAGAAAAATAAATGTAAAAAGCCAACCTTCTTGCAAAAGGTAAAGGGTCAGCTGAGAGCTGTTGGTTTTCAGAGACTGCAACATCCGCTGGCTCCATTGATTGTTATCTACATTAACATCAGACCAAACAAAAATTAAACACATCCAAAAATTAATAAAAATGAAACAAAAAACTCTCCAAGAAAATGACAACCAGGTGATCATACATAAAGCAGTCTATTTATCTACTCACCCTTTTTACCATTTCAAATAAACTCAAAATCCAAGAAAAATATACAAATCAAACCAGGAAAAAAACAAGATTTGTAAGTTAAGAACATATAATAAAAAAAAATAACCCCATCTAAACACCCATTTCAAAAAAATGCATAAAAGAGTAATCTTTATGAAAAAAGAAACATATAAAAAGTCAGCTGGCTCCATTGATTCTTATCCACATTAACATCAGACAATACAAAAATAAAGACACCAACAAAGTAATAAAAATGAAACATAAAACTCTCCAAGAAAATGACAACAAGGTGATCAGACATCACAGCCTATTCATCTACACGCCCTTTTTACCATTTCAAAGAAACACAAAGAAAAAACAAAATCCAAGAGAAGCATAGTAATCAAAACAGAAAAAAAAACTAGATTTTGTAAGTTAAGCATATATAATCAAAGATTTAACCCCCCATGTAATCACCGATTTCAAAAAAATGCATAAAAGAGTAATCTTTATGAAAACACACAGAAAAATGGTCAGGAAAACTCACTGGCTAGAGTTGAATTGCAAAAACTTTGAAGAGAGTGTTTTCAACAGTTTTTGAGTGTTCAGTGAAAAGAAAGAGTGAGAGAAAAAGAGATACAGTGAGACTATATGTAGAGGTTTTTAGATTCTTTGACATATTATGAAAGATTTAACCCCAATGTAAACACCCATTTCAAAAAAATGCATAAAGGAGTAATCTTTATGAAATAAAACACATAAATAGTCAGTTGGCTCCATTGATTGTTATCTACATTAACATCAAACCAAACAAACATAAAGACACCAACAAAGTAACACAAATGAAACTAAAATCTGACAACCAGGTGATCATACATAGAGCAGCGAAAAAAAGATTTTGGAAGTAAAAGCACATATAATCAAAGATTTAACCCCAATGTAAACACCCATTACACAAAAATGCATAAAAGAGCAATCTTTATGAAGAAATAAAAAAACACAAAAAATAGTCAAGACAACTCACTGGCTAGAGTTGAATTGCAAAAACTTTTGAAGTGAGTGTATTCAACAGTTTTTGAGTGTTGAGTGAACAAAAAAGACATACAAATGGGGACTATATATAGACGTTTTTAGTTTATATGACAAGGAAACAAATTTCCCCACTACCCAAAAAGTAACTTCAACACCGCCACACACCCTAGGGAAAAACAAAAGAATTAGTAATTAATATTACAATTAATGATCAAATAAATACACCCAAAATTAATTTATTTTGAATTAAAGAGAAAAAGAGTAATTAAAAGACAGAATCTAATAGGAGAAACACGGACGCAGACACTTCAGAGTGTGCAGTGCACGTGAGCAAGAAATAAAAAATATTAAATGTTTTTTAAAATTCAAATAAAAGTGATTTATTGTAAAAAAAGAATAAAAAAATTAAATTAATTTGAGTGGTTTTTAATTCTTTGCATGAATTACTTTCCTATAAACAATATAATAATATAAGATTGTTTTCCAAAAAATTTATCTCGAAGTAACAAAGTTATTATATTTCTGAAAAAAGGGAGGTATTCTGTTGAAGGCTTCGATATTGTATTACGTATAAGGAATGCTATAAAAAAATATCCAATATTTTAAAATTTTCAAAAATAAAATTGGTTTCTTGTGAAAAACAAAGAAGAAAGAAAGAAAAAGAATAAAAAAATTATATTTATTTGGATAGTTTTAGATCCTTTGCATGAATGACTCCCCATAAAAAATATAATAATACAAGATTGTTTTCCAAATTTTTATCTCACGGTAAGAAATTTATTATATTTTTAATAAAACGGAATGTATTCTGTCTATGGATTTGATATCCTATTACGTACAAGGAATGCTAATTTAAACAATGTCAGTCAAAGAGATCAAATATTATTAACATCGGGCCATTAGATACTTATAGTTCAAATGACAAATGACATTTGTTTACACGTGCTAATATTTTCACGCACTTTGTTTGCACGTGTCAACTTTTTTACACATTTTTGTTTACACGTGCTAATATTTTCACACAACTTTATTTACATGTGCCAATATTTTCACACACTTTTGTTTATACGTGCTAATATTTTACGCTCCTTTGTTTACACGTGTCAAGATTTTCACGCACCTTTATTTACACGTGTCAAAAATTTCACGCACCTTTATTTACACGTGCCAAAATCTTCATGTCTTTGTCATCGAAACATTAATTAGTTACTTTCTAAGAAAATGTAAAATTATAATTTCTTAAAATAAAATTTTAAAAATTGGATTCACGAGTTTGAAACCAAATCATAAAACGTTTTTGATAAAGTTGAAATCAGGATGCATGGAATGTGAAATTCTTTTTTTCCTAGTATAGATAGTGTGACAACTTGATGTTTTTTAACCATTAAAACAAGTGATTTCTTAGTAGGAACAGTGCCGGCCTAAACGTGAAGCAAGTGAAGCAGACGTTTTTGGGCCCCAAATTTGGGTGGGGGTGAGGGGGGAGGGAATTTTCTAACAATAATAGGTTTTCAAAAAATCTTTAGGAAAATGTTGAGAACTTTTTAGTGGAAAGGTAAAACGAAATTCATATAAAAAATGTCAAAAGTACACCCAAATAATCACATTTTCGCTAGTTTCATACCTCAACTTCCCATTGTTCTATTTACCTATCTAACACTATGTTTGGATGGTTGTTACGCATTGTTTCATAATGTATCATATTGTATTGTATAAGGTTGTATTGTACGTATTTTATTATTCTGATAAATATAATATTTGAATAGATTGTATCATTTTTCGTCTTTACATAATGTGACACATCAGCAATTCACATGAAAAGTAGGGTATGGAGTAGAGCTACTATAAAAATATATGATAAATGCTAAAATAAGATTATTACATGTAATAAATAGAGACAAAATGAGAAAAAAAAATAAGATAACGACGGAATAACACCAAATCAGTCGTTACATAAAATGAGACTTTTATCGTTACATAACGATGGATTTAACGATACGATACAATCAAATTTAAGTAACAATCAAAACAAACATTGAACACAACACAATACAATAGGTAACAACCATCCAAACAAGCTGTAAGTTATCGCTAATTTTGTATTAAGTCACACCTGAATTGGCCTTCACACGTTTGTTGTCTATTGGTTTTAACTATTTATCCAACTCAACATCAGGGTGTGTTTTAATAGAAAGGGAGTGATAGTTTAGGTCTGTAAAAGAAATAATGGATAGTTTGTTGGGTATTGATATTGGTGAATAGGAAATGATTGGAAAGAAAAGTGAGAGTTGTCCCACATCGGTAATGAAAAGAAAAGTGGGAGTTCCCTCTTGCTTTATAAAATAAGCATTTGTCCCACATCGGTAGTGGAAAGAAAAGTTCTTCTACTTATAAGTAGAATTACTCCTTCTTGTCAGTAAAAGGGTTGAGGGGGCAAGGACCCCTCGCGCCGTCGTCGTCGCTCGCTCGGCTCGGCTCGGCTCGGCTCAGCTTCGGCTTCGGCTTCGGCTTCGGCTTCGGCTTCGGCTTCGGATTCATGATCTGATTGATTGATTGATAATCTTTTTGGATCAACCATACATGGGAATTGGTTGATCTTCCTCTCAAAATGGATTTTAAAAAGGAAAATGAAAGCTGATGGCACTATTGACAAATATAAGACAAGACTAGCATTATCGCAGTCTCATTATATTGAAAGAGTACTTGACAAGTTTAAGTATTTAAATTTTAATGTTGCAAAGACTCCAATTGATGTAAGTTTTGCACTTCAAAAGAATAAAGGTGAAAGTGACTCACAATTAGACTATGCACGAGTTTTGAGAAGTTTGATGTATATTATGAATTGTACACGATCAGATATAGCATGTGCTATAAGCATCGGCTTCGGATTCGGATTCGGCTTCGGCTTCGGCTTCGGCTTCGGCTTCGGATTCATGATCTGATTGATTGATAATCTTTTTGGATCAACCATACATGGGAATTGGTTGATCTTCCTCTCAAAATGGATTTTAAAAAGGAAAATGAAAGTTGATGGCACTATTGACAAATATAAGACAAGACTAGCATTATCGCAGTCTCATTATATTGAAAGAGTACTTGACAAGTTTAAGTATTTAAATTTTAATGTTGCAAAGACTCCAATTGATGTAAGTTTTGCACTTCAAAAGAATAAAGGTGAAAGTGACTCACAATTAGACTATGCACGAGTTTTGGGAAGTTTGATGTATATTATGAATTGTACACGATCAGATATAGCATGTGCTATAAGCATCGGCTTCGGATTCGGATTCGGATTCCAATTCGGATTCGGATTCGGATTCGGTCAAATGATCTGATTGATTGATAATCTTTTTGGACCAACCATACATGGGAATTGGTTGATCTTCCTCTCAAAATGAATTTTTAAAAGGAAAATGAAAGCTGATGGAACTATTGACAAATATAAGACAAGACTAGCATTATCGCAGTCTCATTATATTGAAAGAGTACTTGACAAGTTTAAGTATTTAAATTTTAATGTTGCAAAGACTCCAATTGATGTAAGTTTTGCACTTCAAAAGAATAAAGGTGAAAGTGACTCACAATTAGACTATGCACGAGTTTTGGGAAGTTTGATGTATATTATGAATTGTACACGATCAGATATAGCATGTGCTATAAGCAAGCTGAGTCGATTCACGAGTAATCCCAATCAAACTCATTGGATGGCAATGAAACGAGTCTTGGGGTATTTAAAACACACCCAAGACTATGCTTTGCATTATAACAAATATCCCGCCGTGATCGAAGGATATAGTGATGCAAATTGGATCACCGGATCATCTGAAGTTAAATCCACGAGTGGTTATATTTTCATAATTGGGGGTGGATCAGTGTTTTGGAAATCATCAAAACAGACATGCATCGCCCGCTCTACAATGGAATCTGAATTTATAGCTTTAGACAAGGTCGGTGAAGAAGCTGAATGTCTCCGAAATTTCTTAGAAGATATTCCATTCTGGCTCAAACCTTTGGCTCCTATATGTATACATTGTGACAGTCAAGCAATAATAGGTAGGGCAGGGAGCGTAATGTACAACGGAAAATCTCGTCATATACGACGAAGACACAATACCGTTAGACAACTCCTCTCTAGTGGCGTTATTACGATTGACTATGTAAAGTCAAGAGATAACGTGGCGGATCCGCTTACAAAAGGCCTATCTAGAGAGGGAGTTAGTAGATCATCAATGGGAATGGGGTTAAGGCCGAGGACAAGTCATCATGGCGGTAACTCTACCTAGCAGACTGGAGATCCCAAGAGCTAGGTTCAAGGAGATCAAACAAAGTTGTGACTGACGGTTCAACGTTGTCAAATAACTCAATCCATTCTCGGATGAAGACAATGTTCAGAAATAAGGATAAAACCTTATGGCTTGTTAATGAGTTAATAAAGCATTAAGGTTCTTTAATGATTATCTAAATCTGGCAGTGTATGATCAGATAATGTGGCTATAGGACCACATGCTTAGAAATCACCTATGTGAGTGTTAAGTGTAAGCCGATTTAAAGGGGAATGACAGTGAAGGTCCATTCTCTACGCACTCATGAAATCAGGATGTGTTCATGGCTGAAACGAACACAACCGTGAGAACCATAAACGGTTGAGGGTTGATTATGTGACTTATGTTGTCTAGGTATACAACAAAGTTCAACGGTTCAAAGATATCAAATCTACCGATTGATCGAGTATATCCGATATAAGTTCACTATGGAAAGTTCAAAGGGAAACCTACTTATCCAGATGCAGTCAATTCTCGCTTGTATATCACATTTGTCCGCGCTTTTATATTATAGTCATTCCCCATTCATGTGGGGGATTGTTGGGTATTGATTTGGTGAATGGGAAATAATTGGAAAGAAAAGTGGGAGTTGTCCCACATCGGTAGTGAAAAGAAAAGTAGGAGTTCCCTCTTGCTTTATAATATAAGCATTTGTTCCACATCGGTAGTGGAAAGAAAAGTTCTTCTACTTATAAGTAGAATTACTCCTTCTTGTCAGTAAAGGGTTGAGGGGGCAAGGACCCCTCGCGCCGTCGTCGTCGCTCGCTCGGCTCGGCTCGGCTTCGGATTCGGATTCGGATTCGGATTCGGATTCGGATTCGGATTCGGATTCGGATTCGGATTCGGATTCGGATTTGGATTTGGATTTGGATTTGGATTTGGTCAAATGATCTGATTGATTGATAATCTTTTTGGACCAAATTTTCTTTAATTTTTAATTATTTAATTAATTATTATTTAATTAAATTAATTAACTTATCCAATCCTACCCGTTAGTGATACGACTACGACTGACCGGATCCGCGTGTCGACGCGACTGTGTTTCTTTTCCATATTTAAATTTCCCACCAGTTTTGGGCTATTCAAAAGGTTGCAAACCTTCGTAAACAAGATACTTCCATGGCTATAAATTCGTTTGATTCCTCAGAATTTTACTTACGAATTTTCTGAACAATACAAACTTCTTCTTCTTCTGCACAAATAAATTATGTGTGATATACTGCCGTTGAGTGGTTCGCATCTACCTGAATTTGGAGTACTACTATTCTGGTAAGATAATCGTTCTATCCTGGGAGGGGATATTCCATCAACCTCGAGTACTGTGAGGGGAATAATTTCCTTAAGGACACACTTTGAACTAAGTGGGCTCGATTATATTCTGAAAAATTATTCTTATGTTTCAACACTGATTCTATTTATTTTCAGTGTTTATTATTTATTGGTTTTTTGGAATACCGATTAATAACATAGTTGAGGTAGAAACTCGCAAAAAAGAGATAATTTAAGTGTGTTTTTTATTATTAATTTATTATCAATTAAAAATATTACTATTTGAAAAAATAGATTATAGAATAATTATTCATAATTTTGCATCTCAAAAATCTAGTCCATAAAGGGAATTCAAGATTTTTAATTTATAAGTTTTGGATCAGAATTTTATTTCCTTAAATCAAATACAATATCTCTTGTTTATCACTAGTGAAAAAGTGAGTACTATTTTCAGTGATGTGGAGAAACTGTTGAAATCTTTGTCTCCAAGGAATCAATTGTCACTAGTGGAACACTACAATACTTTTCTTTTGATATGGAAAGGGAAGACGGTTGAAAATTTAGTCACCAAGGAAAGCTTCAATATATGGGATAAAAACTAGGGGTGGGCGTATATCGGTTCGGTTTGATTTTGTATCAAAAAAATATGAACCGAATAAAAATCAATTTTTTTAAATAAAAACCGAATCAAACTTTTTTAAAAAAATAAAACAATATATCGATTTATATCGCCGAACATATCGGTTTATATCGCTTTTTTTTCAATTCAAATATAAAGTCCAAATGGTTTATATTTTTTTAAACATCAACAGCAAATGCAACAGCAGATTAGTAGCAACAACAACAACCAATTTTAACAGGAACATACATAGACTAGTTTTTTAAAAAACAACAGCAACATCAAATTCTAGCAGTAGCAACAACAGTTTCAGTAGAAATTTCAGTTGTTTCAGCAGCAGCAACAACAACAGGAATTTCAGTTGTTTCAGCAACATCAACAACAACAGGAATTTCAGCAACAACAACATCAAATTCCAGCAGGAATTTCAGCAGCAGGCAGCAACAACAACAACATCAACAGAAATTTCAGCAGTTTCAGCAGAAATTTCAGCAACAGCAACATCAAATTCCAGCAATAACATAAGAATTTCAGCAGTTTCAGCTGCTCCGGCAACAACAAAAGGAATTTCAGCAGTTTCAACAGAAATTCCAGCAACAACAATAACATCAAATTTCAGCATCAGCAACAACGTTTCTGCAGCCAAAAATAAACATTAATCAACAACCAAAAATAAACTTTCATCTGAAAAAGGGAGGTATTCTGTTGAAGGATTCGATATTGTATTACGTATAAGGAATGCTATAAAAAATATCCAATATTTTAAAATTTTCAAAAATAAAATTGGTTTCTTGTGAAAAACAAAGAAGAAAGAAAGAAAAATAATAAAAATATTATATTTATTTGGATAGTTTTAGATCCTTTGCATGAATGACTCCCCATAAAAAATATAATAATACAAGATTGTTTTCCAAATTTTTATCTCACGGTAAGAAATTTATTATACTTTTAATAAAACGGAATGTATTCTGTCTATGGATTTGATATCCTATTACGTACAAGGAATGCTAATTTAAACAATGTCAGTCAAAGAGATCAAAGATTATTAAAATCGGGCCATTAGATACTTATAATTCAAATGTCAAATGAAATTTGTTTACACGTGTTAATATTTTCACGCACTTTGTTTGCACGTGTCAACTTTTTTACACATTTTTGTTTACACGTGCTAATATTTTCACACAACTTTATTTACATGTGCCAATATTTTCACACTTTTGTTTATACGTGCTAATATTTTACGCTCCTTTGTTTACACGTGTCAAGATTTTCACGCACCTTTATTTACACGTGTCAAAAACTTCACGCACCTTTATTTACACGTGCCAAAATCTTCATGTCTTTGTCATCGAAACATTAATTAGTTACTTTCTAAGAAAATGTAAAATTATAATTTCTTAAAATAAAATTTTAAAAATTGGATTCACGAGTTTGAAACCAAATCATAAAACTTTTTGTTGGAAATTTGTCTTTGGCGGGGAGATGCGTCCACCCATCTTTGATGAATTAAACACTAGTGTTCCGCATGTTGGAGACCTTGTCTCTTCGCACATGCATGATCTACGAAGTGAGTAGATGACCGTAGGGCCAAGAATCGTCAAATTTCATTGAGAAATGAAAGAGATATTGGTCTACGAAGTAAAGTGTTTGAGGCATGGAAATGTGGTGTGGGACAAATCTACCACATCGGTGGGAATAGGAAGAATTGCTCTCTATATAAGTCTCTAATGTGGTAAAGGGTTTGGATCCCCAAGGGGTATCCCATGTGTTTAAAGGAGGGAAGACCTAGATGTGCTTGGGTTCAAGGCTAATCCCACACGCGCGCCGCCGCCCGCCCGTCCCGTCCGGTTCCGGTTCCGGGTTCACGGGTTCACGGGCTGTGGGGCCGTGGGGCTGTGGGGCTGTCTGATATTATCTTTTTGGACCAGAGAACTCTGCCAGATGTACAGTTTGATCCCTGAAGTTTCATATGTACAGTTTGGACCAGAATTCTTTCAATATTTACAGTTTGGTCCCTGAAATTTCAATATTTACAGTTTGGTCCCCAGAGTTTCTGGGAAGTTGACGGAAGGCAGAAAGCCTACCGTTGGGGACTGTTTTTTGAGGTATTAATCAGCCATTACTTGGCTGATTAACTCCTCCATTAACAGCCCATTACTTGGCCATGAACAACCGCCTCCTTGATGGCCATTTACTGCCTTTACTTGGCTATTTTAATGGCCTCCTAATGGCCATTAACAGCCATGTTTTGGGCAGTTGTACAGCCCCTTCTCCTTGCTATATATTGAGCCTTCTTTGGCTCAATTCAGAGGCAGAAAATAGACGAAAATACAGTGAGAAACAGGCAGCAAACAGAGATGAAAAACAGCAAGTAATAGGCCCGAAAAACAGCCACAAAATAGCACAAAACAGTGAGTGATATTCAGCGAAAATCAGTGCAATTTTCGACTGAAAAACAGTGACCAAACCCTCACGTATACACAAGATATACACTACAGAGACACAATATATACACAGAGACAAAAGAGAAGAGTAGAGAGAAACTCTTCCTTCCTATTCCATATCTTCAGCAAGTCCAGTCATATTTGTTTTCTTCGACAGGCTCAACATATTGGCTTTGTAGTATTGAGATTAAAGTGTTGTTTTATCTTGGGAGACTATTGCCCGCTAACGTAAAAGCATATATACGGGGCAATCTTGTCTTAAGGATAGAGGGCTATCCTCGACTCAACACACAACGTTGTAACCATCCAGATTTAGTTATTTCTTGATTTCAGGATATCAACATTCAAGACACAACAAACTTGCGACAGTTCTCAGCATTGGCTTTGCAAGGTGATCAAGATTCAAGACACAACACACATGCGGCAGTTTTGAAGATTGACCATTTATTTATCCTTTCGAACATTTGTAATAGTTATTACTTCCCGTACTGCTCTATAAAGTACCTTAGAAATACCAACAACTTAAGACAAGATCGTATTGTAATACTATTAGTGTTCGAAAGATGTCGGTCAAAAGTTGTGTGACCAAATCTGGATATGGCAATGGTTTTCTGGTAGAAGAGAGTGATGAAGATGAACATGTTCATGGTGTCACCGCTACCAAGACTGGTGGGAACAAGCGCTCTCGAGAGCCTGAGGATGTCAACTGGGACAAGAGGAGAAGACTGAAGATGTACTTCTATCTTGCAGCAGAAGGCCTGTATCTATCCCAAACAAAAGATCCGAATAATGGTAAGAAAGAACTGGACACTCAGTTTGATGAAGTGACTGAAGTGAGCCGGAATCCGAAATTGGGATAAGTAGTTTTTCTTACTTGTCAAGAATAAAGATTAAATGACGTCTGATTAAAAATGGATTAAAGTAAGGAGGAATATGAAAATAATTTATATTCCTTACGCTTTAAAATCAGAAGTTTAATCTTATCTTCTTTCCCGTTTAAAGATTGGATTGTAAACGACTTAAAAAGATCCATTCTTTTAAGTGTAATTGTTAAAGTGTGTAAAGTACGTTCGCACATACGATGGAGAAAGATCCACTAATCGTATAAAATCGTTACCACTTTTAAGCGCCAAGAACTATCTGGGCACACCAATCATAACGGAAGAAGTCTAAAAGTTAAAGACGCGTTGAGCTTTGTCATACTATTTGGCGTAAGATCCTTCATAGGATGATATTGGACACTCGGTCATATAATGCCTCAGAGGATCGGAGTGGGCCAAAATTCCTTTGATATGATGATATTGGACACTCAGTCATATAAAGCCTCCGGCGATCGAGTGGGCCGTAATTCATTTCATAGGAAAAGTAATGGACACCTAGTAAGGTGGGTCGAGTTTCAGTGCGAAATGATTTGAAGGCCTAAAGAAAGGCGAGAAAGAAGTTGGACACTCGCCGCAAAGCAACCGCGGTGGGCAGTATCCAGATCACATATGATCCGGTTACGCCCAACCACGGCAAGAGGTTGTTCATGTGAAGCAACGCCACCTCTAAAGTAGAAGGGGTTGAAGAGGTTGTCCTCAATAGGACTTCAGGGAATGGGATCACTCTAAGCTGAGGTGATACATGTTCCTAACTTGGTTTAAGGGACGCTGTTGGTCAAGCTGGTTTGAGACTAGTCCAACAGGTATGTAATAACTAAGAATGGTACAGTATGTCTGTAGCCAAATGAATGATATATTTGTAATCCGTGCATCTATGCCATCATAGATTAAGACACGTTAAATAGCAAGTCATTCAAAAGCTAACGATGTTGAGATTGTTGCCTTCTGTTGACATAAACCCTCAAAATGAATGTGAGGTAGACGAATAGGCAAAATCACCTTTCCAAATTCCGTCAAAGGGAATAGCGAAAGAAGCACCGCTCCTCTAGAACTTAGTCACACCTACTTGGGTGATTTAAAGTTTATACAAAATAGAGGGGGGGAGAAAAGTACGTTGTGACCTTCATTGATGATGGTACAACGTATGGAATCCTTTGTTTGTTAAAAAGCAAAGATGAAGTTGTTGAAGCGGATAAGCGCTACAAAGCAGAAGTTGAAAATCAACTAAGCCTACGGATTGAGAAATTCGTAGTGATAGAGGGGGAGAAAGTGAAGCATTGTTCATTAAATGACTTTTCATTTCTCACCTCAGTCTAACAGTGTTAGCCAAGCGCAAAGCTCGTACGCCCAAATTATGTGGGGTGGCTTGGTAAAAGTTGGAATACTGAAACAGGTCAAGTTGTACCTAAGACTGTAGATTGCATATCTGTCAGGATCTGCAAATAACAGTAGTGTTGATCGCCTCTTGGCGTCAAAGAATGTTGAATTCTTTGAAGATAGCTTTCCTTGAAAAAGGAAAAAGGAGTAATTGCTCAAGGTTAACAAGAACCCGCGAGGGCCTGACTGTCCGAAACTAGACGTTCCGTATCTACAGGACTCGAAAGTTGCTGGCTATCCGAAACTTAATATTCCAAATCTGCAGAACTCAGGGATTCTAGATGTAGAACCTAGAAGGAGAAAAAAGGGGACAAAGACTTGTTCTATACCTTCTAGCTTGTATGGTTGAGAACGAACCATGGACAATTAACAAAGAATTGTTATCTCCAAAAGCACTACTTTGGAAAGAAGCTAAAGAAAGAAATAGATTCTATCATATAGAACCATACTTGCGTAATGGTTGATCTTCCTCCGGGAAAAGAACCTTTGGGTTGTAAAATGTGCTCCCCTGTGAGTAGCTTCACATCCAGGGCCATTGTAGTCTTACATGGCATGGATGTTGAAACAGCCTTTCCAACCGGAGAGTTGGAAGAAGAGGATCAGAATTGGTTTGCTGAACTGTTGGGCTTCTTCCTGAACTTTCATTTTGGTCCCTGAAATGTTTACATTTTGGTCCTGAAAGTTTCAGATAAAACAGAAATAATGAATCTGACCACAGAAACATTGACTCTGAAATTAGAAAGCCAACAGTTGGAGAATCAACAGTCTGAAAGTAAAAGTCATATTGAAACAAAGTCTCGATATGAAAGATATGGGTATCACAGATGACATCTTAGGAATTGGATTTCTAAGACATCTAACGGACTGGTCGATAGTTGACAGTCTCGTTGAAGCCACCAATGGATATGAATCATAGAACTGATTGGAATCATGGTGCACCCATAGACAAGGAGCGATATGCACAGATCATGTGTAGTTCAATGTATTGTACACACTACAACCGACCTGGTATCGTCCTATTTAACGCATCGGTTGAACTAAGGTTCATCGATAATTTTAATACATGATCGGTAGAAGGCGCAACTGATATGATGATATCCGAGTTAATGCTTATCTACAGATTATAGTATTACGGATGTCCAAATGTTACGGGAGAACACAATGATGCAAACTGGACATCAGATCTGAAGAACACCAAAGCCACAAGTAAATGTGTATGGTGGGTCTTGGAAAATCCTCTAATCAGACTTGCATCGGCCGATTCATGATGGAATCGGAGTTTATCGCTTTATACAAAGCATGAAAGAAGTTGAGTAACTTCACGGCTCCTTAGGGGACGTCCTTTATTGGGAGAAACTCGTGCCTTCAGCAGTTATACACTGTGGCTAGCCGGTCGGCTTCAGGAAGGACACGGATGACGGCGTCTGGACATATCTTTCAGGATCTGTCGGAGACATAAGACCGTATGGCAGTTGATCATCACGGGTGTCACATCCTTGTTTACTAACTAAGGGACTACCTGGAGATCAAGTGTTCTGCCTGTCTAGGGGAATTGGCTTAAAACCCAAACAATACGAACCTTTGCGGTGGAAACCCAACCATACTGATTGGAGATCCCAAGAATTTGGTTCAATGGGAAAACTAAGCGGCAAAAGGCTCAGTTGAGCGCTTCGGTGGAAGCAAGAAGCACTTCGGATGATGATTTCTGTACGGAAACATGAATCCAAAGTTGTTCCCGCGATAGACATTAAAGTGCTACCTGCATGGTGGGTAAAGGTTAAGCTTCCAAACCTTTAAAAGATCCTCAAATGGTTGAGGTTAAGGTTGGGGAAACTTTTAATGATTCCTAACACTTGAGAAGTGGGGTATAGCAGGATACCTTGTAGGAGATCACATATTTAAGTGCGAGGATGGCCGCCTCAAATGAACGCACTTAAGAATCCAAGTGTGTCCATGGCCACAACGGACAGAAACGTAAGAAGGAAAATGAATAAGAAGAGTTATTGTGTTGATATCATTGTCTTGACTTACACTAAACACTGACGGTTCAAGACATCACGTTCACCGCGCAGTAAGTAAGTCCGATGGTTTCAACTAGGGAAGGTTCAAAGCAAAAGCTACCTCTCCTGATGCAATATCTTTTCGCTGAAAGATTGCTGAAATGTAGGCACCTTGTGTGTGCGCCACAATCTCTCTTTCATAGAGGGGATTGTTGGAAATTTGCCTTTGGCGGGGAGATGCGTCCACCCATCTTTGATGAATTAAACACTAGTGTTCCGCATATTGGAGACCTTGTCTCTTCGCACATGCATGATCTACGAAGTGAGTAGATGACCGTAGGGTCAAGAATCATCAAATTTCGTTGAGAAATGAAAGAGATATTGGTCTACGAAGTAAGGTGTTTGAGGCATGGAAATGTGGTGTGGGACAAATCTACCACATCGGTGGGAATAAGAAGAATTGCTCTCTATATAAGTCTCTAATGTGGTAAAGGGTTTGGATCCCCAAGGGGTATCCCATGTGTTTAAAGGAGGGAAGACCTAGATGTGCTTGGGTTCAAGGCTAAGCCCACACGCGCGCCGCCGCCCGCCCGTCCCGTCGGGTTCACGGGTCGTGGGGCTGTGGGGCTGTGGGGCTATCTGATATTATCTTTTTGGACCAGAGAACTCTGCCAGATGTACAGTTTGATCCCTAAAGTTTCATATGTACAGTTTGGACCAGAATTCTTTCAATATTTACAGTTTGGTCCCTGAAGTTTCAATATTTATAGTTTGGTCCCCAGAGTTTCTGGGAAGTTGACGGAAGGCAAAAAGCCTACCGTTGGGACTATTTTTTGAGGTATTAATCAGCCATTACTTGGCTGATTAACTCCTCCATTAACAGCCCATTACTTGGCCATGAACAACCTTAAATCAGCCTCCTTGATGGCCATTTACTGCCTTTACTTGGCTGTTTTAATGGCCTCCTAATGGCCATTAACAGCCATGTTTTGGGCAGTTGTATAACCCCTTCTCCTTGCTATATATTGAGCCTTCTTTGGCTCAATTCAGAGGCAGAAAATAGACGAAAATACAGTGAGAAACATGCAGCAAACAGAGACGAAAAACAACAAGTAATAGGCCCGAAAAACAGCCACAAAATAGCATAAAACAGTGAGTGATATTCAGCGAAAATCAGTGCAATTTTCGACTGAAAAACAGTGACCAAACCCTCACGTATACACAAGATATACACTACAGAGACACACTATATACACAGAGACAAAAGAGAAGAGTAGAGAGAAACTCTTCCTTCCTATTCCATATCTTCAGCAAGTCGAGTCATATTTGTTTTCTTCGACAGGCTCAACCTATTGGCTTTGTAGTGTTGAGATTAAAGTGTTGTTTTATCTTGGGAGACTATTGCCCGCTAACGTAAAAGCATATATACGGGGCAATCTTGTCTTAAGGATAGAGGGCTATCCTCGACTCAACACACAACGTTGTAACCATCCAAATTTAGTTGTTTCTTGATTTCAGGATATCAACATTCAAGACACAACAAACTTGCGGCAGTTCTCAGCATTGGCTTTGCAAGGTGATCAAGATTCAAGACACAACACACATGCGGCAGTTTTGAAGATTGACCATTTATTTATCCTTTCGAACATTTGTAATAGTTATTACTTCCCGTACTGCTCTATAAAGTACCTTAGAAATACCAACACTTTTTTGATAAAGTTGAAATCAGGATGCATGGAATGTGAAATTCTTTTTTTCCTAGTATAGATAGTGTGACAATTTGATATTTTTTAACCACTAAAACAAGTGATTTCTTAGTAGGAACAGTGCCGGCCTAAACGTGAAGCAAGTGAAGCAGACGTTTTTGGGCCCCAAATTTGGGTGGGGGGGGGTGAGGGGGAGGGAATTTTCTAACAATAATAGGTTTTCAAAAAATCTTTAGGAAAATGTTGAGAACTTTTTAGTGGAAAGGTAAAACGAAATTCATATAAAAAATGTCAAAAGTACACCCAAATAATCACATTTTCGCTAGTTTCATACCTCAACTTCCCATGGTTCTATTTACCTATCTAACACTATGTTGGGATGGTTGTTACGCATTGTTTCATAATGTATCATATTGTATTGTATAAGGTTGTATTGTACGTATTTTATTATTCTGATAAATATAATATTTGAATAGATTGTATCATTTTTCGTCTTTACATAATGTGACACATCAGCAATTCACATGAAAAGTAGGATATGGAGTAGAGCTACTATAAAAATATATGATAAATGCTAAAATAAGATTATTACATGTAATAAATAGAGACAAAATGAGAAAAAAAATAAGATAACGACGGAATAACACCAAATCAGTCGTTACATAAAATGAGACTTTTATCGTTACATAACGATGGATTTAACGATACGATACAATCAAATTTAAGTAACAATCAAAACAAACATTGAACACAACACAATACAATAGGTAACAACCATCCAAACAAGCTATAAGTTATCGCTAATTTTGTATTAAGTCACACCTTGATGCTGAATTGGCCTTCACACGTTTGTTGTCTATTGGTTTTAACTATTTATCCAACTCAACATCAGGGTGTGTTTTAATAGAAAGGGAATGATAGTTTAGGTCTGTAAAATAAATAATGGATAGTTGAGGTAGAAACTCGCAAAAAAGAGATAATTTAAATGTGTTTTTTATCATTAAATTATTATCAATTAAAAATATTACTATTTGAAAAAATAGATTATAGAATAATTATTCATAATTTTGCATCTCAAAAATCTAGTCCATAAAGGGAATTCTAGATTTTTAATTTATAAGTTTTGGATCAGAATTTTATTTCCTTAAATCAAATACAATACCTCTTGTTTATCACTAGTGAAAAAGTGAGAACTATTTTCAGTGATGTGGAGAAACTGTTGAAATCTTTGTCTCCAAGGAATTAATTGTCACTAGTGGAACACTACAATACTTTTCTTTTGATATGGAAAGGGAAGACGGTTGAAAATTTAGTCACCAAGGAAAGCTTCAATATATGGGATAAAAACTAGGGGTGGGCGTATATCGGTTCGGTTCGATTTTATATCAAAAAAATATGAATCGAATAAAAATCAATTTTTTAAATAAAAATCAATTTTTTAAATAAAAATCAATTTTTTAAATAAAAATCGAATCAAACTTTTAAAAAAAAAAAATGATATATCGATTTATATCGCCGAACATATCGGTTTATATCGCTTTTTTTTCAATTCAAATATAAAGTCCAAATGGTTTATATTTTTTTAAACATCAACAGCAAATGCAACAGCAGATTAGTAGCAACAACAACAACCAATTTTAACAGGAACATACATAGACTAGTTTTTTAAAAAACAACAGCAACATCAAATTCTAGCAGTAGCAACAACAGTTTCAGGCAGAATTTCAGCAGTTTCAGCTGCTCCAGCAGCAACAACAGGAATTTCAGTTGTTTCAACAGCAGCAACAACAACAGGAATTTCAGCAACAACAACATCAACAGAAATTTCAGCAGTTTCAGCAGAAATTCCAGCAACAACAACATCAAATTCCAGCAACAACACAAGAATTTCAGCAGTTTCAGCTGCTCCGGCAACAACAAAAGGAATTTCAGCAGTTTCAGCAGAAATTTCAGCAACAACAATAACATCAAATTTCAGCATCAGCAACAACGTTTCTGCAGCAAAAAATAAACATTAATCAACAACCAAAAATAAACTTTCATCTGAAAAAAGGGAGGTATTCTGTTGAAGGATTCGATATTGTATTACGTATAAGGAATGCTATAAAAAAATATCCAATATTTTAAAATTTTCAAAAATAAAATTGGTTTCTTGTGAAAAACAAAGAAGAAAGAAAGAAAAAGAATAAAAATATTATATTTATTTGGATAGTTTTAGATCCTTTGCTTGAATGACTCCCCATAAAAAATATAATAATACAAGATTGTTTTCCAAATTTTTATCTCACGGTAAGAAATTTATTATACTTTTAATAAAACGGAATGTATTCTGTCTATGGATTTGATTTCCTATTATGTACTAGGAATGCTAATTTAAACAATGTCAGTCAAAGAGATCAAAGATTATTAACATCGGGCCATTAGATACTTATAGTTCAAATCACAAATGACATTTGTTTACACGTGCTAATATTTTCACGCACTTTGTTTGCACGTGTCAACTTTTTTACACATTTTTGTTTACACGTGCAAATATTTTCAAACCACATTATTTATGTGCCAATATTTTCACACACTTTTATTTATACGTGCTAATATTTTACACAACTTTGTTTACGCGTGTCAAGATTTTCACGCACCTTTATTTACACGTGTCAAAAATTTCACGCACCTTTATTTACACGTGCCAAAATCTTCATGTCTTTGTCATCGAGACATTAATTAGTTACTTTCTAACAAAATGTAAAATTATAATTTCTTAAAATAAAATTTTAAAATTGGATTCATGAGTTTGCAACCGAATCATAAAACTTTTTTGATAAAGTTGAAATCAGGATGCATGGAATGTGAAATTCTTTTTTTTCATAGTATAGATAGTGTGACAATTTGATGTTTTTAACCACTAAAACAAGTGATTTCTTAGTCAAATACCGTGAGTCCAAGCCTTATAATGCTAAACTTCCTAGTAGGAACAGTGCCGGCCTAAAAGTGAAGCAAGTGAAGCAGAAGTTTTTGGGCCCCAAATTTGGGTGGGCGGGGATTTTTTAACAATAATAGGTTTTCAAAAAATCTTTAGGAAAATGTTGAGAACTTTTTAGTGGAAAGGTAAAATGAAATTCATATAAAAAATGTCAAAAGTACACCCAAATAATCACATTTTCGCTAGTTTCATACATCAACTTTCCATTGTTCTATTTACCTAGCTAACACTATGTTTGGATGGTTGTTACGTATTGTTTCATAATGTATCGTATTGTATTGTATAAGGTTATATTGTATGTATTTTATTATTCTGATAAATATAGTATTTGAGTAGATTGTATCATTTTTCGTCGTTACATAATGTCACACATCAGCAATTCATATGAAAAGTAGGGTATGGAGTAGAGCTACTATAAAAATATATGATAAATGCTAAAATAAGATTATTACATGTAATAAATGTAAGAAATATAGGGTAAGTAGAATATTTTCCTCACTCTATTCATCTTTCAAAGGTTCAATATATACCCAATATACATCAATTAGGAAGAGTCAATCATGCCTAATCTTCCTAATCAATTCCTAATAATCTTCTACCTAATTTACATAATATTCCTAATTAACATTTTACTACCTACCATATATAATATGATACTACATTAATACAAAATCATAATATTATTAACATAATATTCTAACACTCCTCATGATCGATTTGGAGGGCGGTGAATGCTGAGACTGTCCCTAAAATCTTCAAATAATATCAGCGGAAGTCCTTTTGTAAAGATATTTGCGATTTGATGTCGCGTTGGGACATGCAGCACCCGAACTTGTCCGCGAGCCACCTTCTCACGTACAAAGTGAATATCTAACTCAATATGTTTAGTGCGTTGATGGTGGATGGGATTCCCTGAGAGGTAGATTGCACTAATATTATCACAGTATACTATTGTTGCAATCGGAATAAGGCAATGAAGTTCAAGTAACAGGTTCCGAATCCAACATGAGTCAGATACAACATTGGCCACAACACGATATTCTGCTTCAGCACTTGAGCGCGATACCATGGCCTGCCTTTTTTAGGACCATGAGATTAGATTGTCACCAAGGAAGACACAATACCCGGAGGTGGATCGCCTTGTATCCTGACAGCCTGCCCAATCTGCATCAGTGTAAGTAACAAGTTTGGAAATAGAGGACGGGTATAGATGTAATCCAAACTCCAGAGTGCCCTGAATATATCACACAATGTGTTTCAAAGCATGCATATGTTCTTCCATTGGATTATGTATGAATAGACACACTTGTTGCACTGCATAGGTAATATCTAGTCTGGTGAATGTGAAATACTGTAAAGCACCTGCTAGGCTGTGGTATAACGTTGGATCAAAAAAAGGTTTGCTAGAGATGGCACTCAATTTTGACTTTGTGTCGACCGGAGTCGCCGAAGGTTTGCAGAAAGACATCCCAGCTCGTTCCATATTTTCTGATGCATACTTCTTCTGGGAGAGGAATAATCCACCTGTATGTCGGGTCACAGCAATCCCTAGAAAATAGTGGAGTGGGCCAAGATCTTTCATATCAAATTCAGAACTAAGTTGTGACATGATATTCTTGCGAAGAGAGTCTGAAGATGATGTTAGAATAATATCATCCACATATAGAAGAAGATAAGCAGTATGATTACCCTGACGATAGATAAATATGGAATTATCTGAATGGCTGTGTGAGAAACCCATGCGTGACACAAAATCTGCAAATCGTGTATACCAAGCTCTGGGGCCTGTTTGAGGCCATATAATGATTTATTGAGCAAACACGCATGGTTGGGATATTTAGGATCCCTGTATCCCAATGGTTGGTGCATGTAAACAGTCTCATTAAGGTGTCCATGAAGGAAGGAATTTTTGACATCCAATTGATGAAGTGACCATCCTTTTGAGAGAGACATGCTGAGAACTGTTCTGATAGTTACAGGTTTGACCACTGGACAGAATGTTTCTCCGCAATTTACACCAACCTGGTGTGTCTTCCCATCACCTACAAGACGGGCTTTATGCCGCTCAAAAGTTCCATTAGATTTTTCTTTATGGCTGAAAATCCACATAGATCGAATTATATTAGCATTAGATGGACGAGGTACCAAATCTCATGTCCTATTTGTAATTAGAGCATGATATTCATCATCCATGACCATTTTCCAATTCGGGTCTTTTAGAACAGATACTGGATTACGAGGCAAGGGTGATTTCGAGACCTGGGTGTGAAAGCTATATTTTGCATTGGGTTTGACAATCCCATATTGACTACGGGTGATCGGACGGTTTGTTGGGCTAGTGGACTGGACGCCACTGACCGAGGAGTGAGAAACCAAGGGTCCAGTGAGCTGCACTGATGGAGCTGGAATTGGGCACGTTGGGGCTGCCTGGCCCAATGGACCTGAATTATGGTGTTCAACACTAGTAATAGGTACCGGGCTGTGAAAAAAATGTGTTAGATACGAAAGCTTATCATTATCCAAAAAATCATAGTTAGGGGTCCTGGTGGCATGTAACTTAGCAAAAGAAAATATTGTTTCATCAAAGATTACATGACGACTTATAAGGATTCTTTTGGAAGAAATGTCGTAACATTGGTAACCGTGATGATGAGTAGGGTATCCTAAGAACACACATGGAGTAGACCGGGCTTGGAGTTTTGTGATTATGGTGGATGGAAAGAGCGGGTAGCAAAGACAACCAAACACTCGTAAGTGATGATATGTGGGCTCTCGTATGTAAAGCATTTTTAGGGGAGCTTGGTATGATAGATTTTTCTGAGGAAGGACATTCAACAGATAAGTTGCCATTTGGAGTGCATGATGCCAAAATATAGGGGGAAGTGAAGCATGAGAAAGAGATGTTCTAACAATATTGTTAATGGTTCTAATTTTACGTTCCGCCTTCCCATTTTGCGATGAAGTATGAGGACAAGACAAACGAAACTGAAGACCATTTGTTTTGAAAAAATCCCAAAACTGTTTATTATCAAACTCTCCCCCATTGTCACATTGTATATTTTTGATATCACGTTCAAATTGAGTTCGGATGAATGCTCTAAAAGAGAAAAATGGAAAACACTTGTGATTTTTTTGATAAAGGGAATGTCCACAAATAATTAGAGTAGTCATCAAGTATAAGCAAATAATATCTATGACCAGAAGAACTCAAAATAGGAGATGTCCAAATATCACAATGTAAAATATCAAATGGCAAAAGAGTGCATGAAGTAGAGGAAATAAAAGGCAACTTAACATGTTTACCAAGTATGCAAGAATGCCACTTATTTAGAGTCTGTGTCTGGGTACAAGAAATAAAATTATTTTGTTTAAGAGAAGCCAAAACAGCCTCTCCCGAATGTCCCAAATGTTGGTGCCATAAAGATGGTGCCAAGGCAGCAAAAACAGAAGGAAACTTGGATTGTTGGGTTGACGGATTTATTGGATAGATCTCCCCCTTTCTATCACATCTCATGAGAAGCTTCCCCGTCTGAAAATCATGCACGAAAAAACCAAAGGGGTTAAACCGGACGGATACCCAATTATCAGTTGTAAACTTTCTAACAAAAACCAAGTTTTTGATTAATTTGGGAGCATGAAGATCATTCTTTAAAATTAGGGGTGGGTTTGGCGGTAACAATTTGCTAGAACCATAACCTTTTATTTGAATTGAATGGCCATTTCCGATAATTATTCCATTATCATTGCTCAAATTAAAATAAGATGAGAGATTACCTTGGGAGGACGTCATATATGACGTCGCTCCGGAGTCCATATACTAATTTGGATCCGGTGGATTAAGTCCAAGAGTGTGCATGACGGACTCAATTTCCGTGGGGTGACCCCCTGTTGAATGGGCCTCATGCCACTGGGTCGGCTGAGGCCCACTGCTACTGCCTGTGGCAACAAACCCAGCGAAATGAGCCTGCTGGTCCTGTTGCTGATGCTGCTGCCACTGCTGCCATGGAACTGGAAATGGGCCACTGCTTTGTTGAGGCTGGACAGTGGGCCTTGGGGGCTGCCTGGCCCAATTTCTCTGGGCTAGTGGGTGGTACTGACCAAGCCATCGCTTGCCGGTCCGCTTGCTACATTTGTCCGCCGCCGCCGTCGGATCGCTTCCATCGATCGCCGCCTGCCACGGATCGCTACCATCGCCCACCACCATAGTTGGTGTTGCCACCATTACCGCTGCCACCGGAATTTCGTTGGCCTCCACCTTTGTTATTTCCGCGATTTCCACCCTTATTTTTATTGTTATGACGTCCTTTTTGTCCCTTATTTTGTTGAGAAGGTTCAAAAAAATTACCATCATGTGAAGGCGTGGCAAGCATGGCAAAATTTGAAGTAGTTGAGGCCTTTTTCACCAAGCCCGACTCTTCAAGTACAAGCATGGACCTTGCTTTATAAAATTGTGGTAGAGGATTACTTTGGCGAATTAGAGTTCCCACGCCGCTATACGCGTCGGTGAGACCGGCGACCAATTGCAAGACTAACCGGTTATTAGTAACCGGTGAACCAACGTTTCGTAATTGATCGGCCAACACTTTGAGGCGTTGACAATATGTAGAAACATTAGGAAAATCCGCCATGTCAATGGTTGAGAACTCCGGTTCCAATGAAATAGCGCGAGAGTTTTGATTATCTTGAAAAATATCTCGCAAACGTTCCCACGCCGCCATGGCTATGGAATCCGGTTCCATTATCGTATGCAACAAGTCTGTAGAGATTGTTGCATAAATCAAATCAAGAACTGTGGCATCAAGTGTATCCCACAATTCCTTGTCTGCATCGTTCATTATGTCTTTCCCTTTACCGTCTTTTGGAGGAATTATATGATGAAGAACTTTGTGAGCACGACAACATATTTTGAATAATTCCGCCCAAGTCGCATAATGAACGGTTTCCATTTCTAGTTTGATGGAAACATGTGTTTTAATGTTTGAAACAACAAGGGCAGTGTGAAAAGATGATTTGGATTCAGACATAACTGGTTGTGATGAAGGATAATCAATAATGGAGTGAAAAAAATGAAATTTTCGGCCACTAGGGTTTTCTAGGGAGGAAGATGACCAAAAATTTGGAAGAAATTAAACTTATTTTGGATCTTTCCTTAAGCTCTTGATACCATGTAAGAATTCTAGGGTAAGTAGAATATTTTCCTCACTCTATTCATCTTTCAAAGGTTCAATATATACACAATATACATCAATTAGGAAGAGTCAATCATGCCTAATCTTCCTAATCAATTCCTAATAATCTTCTACATAATTTACATAATATTCCTAATTAACATTTTACTATCTACCATATATAATATGATACTACATTAATACAAAATCATAATATTATTAACATAATATTCTAACAATAAATAGAGACAAAATGAGAAAAAAAAGAAAGATAACGACGGGATAACACCAAATCAGTCGTTACATAAAATGAGACTTTTATCGTTACATAACGATGGATTTAACGATACGATACAATCAGATTTAAGTAGCAATCAAAACAAACATTGAACACAACACAATACAATAGGTAACAACCATCCAAACAAGCTGTAAGTTATCGCTAATTTTGTAATAAGTCACACCTTGATGCTGAATTGGCCTTCACACGTTTGTTGTCTATTGGTTTTAAATATTTATCCAACTCAACATCGGGGTGTGTTTTAATAGAAAGGGAGTGATAGTTTAGGTCTGTAAAAGAAATAATGGATAGTTGAGGTAGAAACTCGCAAAAAAGAGATAATTTAAATGTGTTTTTTATCATTAATTTATTATCAATTAAAAATATTACTATATGAAAAAAATAGATTATAGAATAATTATTCATAATTTTGCATCTCAAAAATCTAGTCCATAAAGGGAATTCTAGATTTTTAATTTATAAGTTTTGGATCAGAATTTTATTTCCTTAAATCAAATACAATACCTCTTGTTTATCACTAGTGAAAAAGTGAGTACTATTTTCAGTGATGTGGAGAAACGGTTGAAATCTTTGTCTCCAAGGAATCAATTGTCACTAGTGGAATACTACAATACTTTTCTTTTGTTGTGGAAAGGGAAGACGGTTGAAAACTTAGTCACTAAGGAAAGCTTCAATATATGGGACAAAAATTAGGGGTGAGCGTCTATCGGTTCGGTTCGGGTTTGTATAAAAAAAGTATGAACCGAATAAAAATCGATTTTTTAAAATAAAAACCGAATCAAACTTTTTTTTTAAAATCAATAAATCGGTTTATATCGTTTTTTAATCAATTCAAATATAAAGTCCAAATGGTTTATGTTTTTTTAAACATCAACATCAAATGCAGCAACAGATTAGTAGCAACAACAACAACCAATTTTAACAGGAACATATATAGACTGTTTTTTTAAACAACAGAAGCAACATCAAATTCTAGCAGCAGCAACAACAGTTTCAGCATGAATTTCAGCTGTTTCAGCAGCATCAACAACAACATGAATTTCAGCAAATTCTAGCAGGAATTTCAACAGTTTCAGCAGCAGAATTTCAGCAGTTTCAGCTGCTCCAGCAACAACAAAAGGAATTTCAGCAGTTTCAACAGAAATTTCAGTAACAACAATAACATCAAATTTCAGCATCAACAACAACAACAATGTTTCTGCAGCCAAAAATAAACTTTCATCAGCAGCGAAAAATAAACTAAGACTGCTTATGAGTCAAATATAGATAGATACTAACAACAAAAACTAATTTAAAGGAATGTAGATTTGAGAACTTTACCATTATGACGCCAATATCAATCTATTGTCAAGTCCTCAACTGCTTGTGTTTGTCCTCAACTTTACCATCGCCTTAGTACTCCAATTTGTTAGTTTCTTCTTCACATAAGCAATTGCAACTTGATTAACACTTGCGTTGTCCACAGTAATTGTGAATAGCGTATCAATACACCAATCCAATAAACATTTCTCTATAATATTTCTAATTCCATCTCCTTTATGATTAGAAATTGGTGTAAAAGCATGTATCTTTCTATGCAACACCCATTCACAATCAATAAAATGCCCAGTTATTACCATGTAGCTACTCATTTGAATTGATGTCCACGTGTTTGTTGTAATACAAATCCTCTACTGGTTTGAGTTCATGATTCTTTTAATCAAAGTCTTCTCAGTCTGATGCAACTGAAGAATATCCCGTGCAATCATTCTTCGTGAAGGCACCTCAAATCTGGGACAACAAACCCTCATATACTCCACAAAGTTCTGACTCTCCACAAATCTAAAAGCTAACTCATCTTTAATAATCAATTTCACAAGTGCGTCTCTACAAGCATCTTTATTAAACCCCACAAATACAACTTTATCATTGTCCTTACCCTTGTCATAAGTTAATACTTTTTTATTCTTATCCTCTTCAAGCTTCGATTTCTTGTACACTTTGCATCTACCCAAGTGGTTCCTTAAATTAGTTGTCCCAACTAACGAGCTATCGCAAGCATAATCTTTTCGGCAAAAATGACATTTGGCTTTCTTTCCTCCAGGTAACTTAGTAAAAAAATTCCAAACTTTTGATCTCAATTTTCCCTCGTCGGTTTGTTTCACCACTTCTGTACCATCATCCAAATGTCTTTCATTCTACAATATTAGATAGTTCATGAGCATTTTGTCAAATACACAGTGAATAACTGAATACAAAACATCAGACAAATGTTTTGACAAACATGGATCAAACTGAAACAAAGCATGAAACAGATGAGAATAATCAGAAAATTAACATAACACACAACCTAATACACAATCGAACATGACTTTAACAACATCAGTGAATAAAAAACGCCTAATTCATAGCTTCTCTATAATGTTTCGAAAAACATGGTTCAAACAAAGCATGAAACAGATGAGAATAATCAGAAAATTAACATAACACACAGCCTAATACACAGTCGAACATGACTTTAACAACATCAGTGAATACAAAATGCCTAATTCATAACTTCTCCATAATGTTTCGACAAACATGGTTCAAACATAGCATGAAATAGATGAGAAATTAAAACAAGAGAAAGAAATGAGTAAAGGGATCGAATTACCTTATGTGGTGGCACTGGCAGTAACGGAACGTCGGGTCCTCTGATGAAGCTTCGAGTCTTCGAGAAAAAGAAATCGAAATCGAGCAGAAGAGAAAAGAGGCAAAATTGTTGATTCTCTGATGACACTTAAAGATTTATAGGTTAGGGCTTGAAATCAATTTGATTAACTGTTGAAGCTTGAAGATTTATGGGTTATGGCTTGAAGAGAAATCGAAATCGAGCCGAAGATTTATGGGTTAACTGTTGAATGTTGATTATCTGATAATCGAAATCGACTCGGTTAGAGAAATCAAAATCGAAATCGAAATCGAGCAGAAGAATAACTGTTGAAGCTTGAAGATTTATGGGTTAACTGTTGAATGTTGATTCTCTGATAATCGAAATCGACTCGAACTCGGTTAGATAAATCAAAATCGAGCAGATGAGATCAGCGGAAGAGAAAAGAGGCAAAACGATTTAGGAATTAGGGTTAACTGGTTAGGGATTTAATTTATATAGGGGAATGGTTAATTACAAGAATAGCCCTGGTTTTCCGATTCGGTGTATCAATAAATCACATGAACCGAACCAAATCAATTTAAAAAATTTGCACCGATTTTTTCTGAAATCGGTTTTATAACCATTTTTTAACCGAACCGAAACAAAACCGAATCGCCGGTTCGGTTCGGTTTTTTCGGTTCTCCGGATTTTTTGCCCACCCGTAACAAAAACAAATGGACAAACAACTTTTTATATTACAGACTCAAGGACATCATCCAAAATTAAACTTCCTATAAAAATAATCTCTGCATTACGATTCTTATATTATTAATCTTTGCATTATTACTTTTTGTATTACAACTCCTGTAAATTTGTTTTAAAACCAAATGATTCATTTGTTCCTACTATGTCAAATATAGTAATTCGTAAGTGTACTATCAAAGAATGTAATAGAATTATTGGAATTCATTCACTCTTTCGAGAGGTCTCGAATTGAAGTTTTAAAAATAAAAAATTTCTTGGTTGGGAGCTTAATTTTCACCCTCTTAGTGGGCCTATTAATGTGCATCTAAATTAATCTGACATTGAATAACGAATATTAGAAGAAGTATTACAGGTATAATTAGATGAGCCAAGATAAGTATATTTCGATAAGACGACATCGATGACCAATAGTGGAATGGATAAGATCCTTCACCCTTAATTAGAGATTTCAAGTTTAAATCTTAGGCGTGAAAAAATTCTGCCATTTTCTCTTTAAATGGGCCTTACACGGTGCATATTCAAATTAATATGGGATCTAATATTCATTTCAAATACCAAATGCAACAACAATAACAACAAACTCAATATAATTTTACATATCAGATTTGAAAAGGGTGGTGGTGAGTACGCAGATCTTACCCTTGTGACAGAGAGGCGATTATTAATATCAGATATCAAATAAAAAACCAAAACGAAGATAAGGTGACTTACATGTATCAAATCACTTTTGTTATTAGGGCTAATTACATGGATCAAAAACTAGTTTCATCCCAAGAACAACCTTATAAATTTGTCTTTTTCCTCCTGTTTTGTGTATAGTGAATTATTTTTTGGGTAGTTGGGTAGTATATATAGTATAGTTTTTAAGAGAGTTGTTTTGATACATCACTTTTGTTATTAGGGCTAATTCCATGGATAAAAAACTAGTTTCATCCCAATAACAACCTTATAAATTTGTATTTTTCCTCCTGTTTTGGGTATAGTGATTTTTTTTGGATAGTTGGGTAGTATATATAATATAGTTTTTGAGAGAGTTGTTAATTTTTTAATCATATATATCATTCATTTGCTTCATAGGTATTATCTGATTATATTTTGACAAACTATTTTATTTATCACAACAAAGTTTACAATCAAACAATTATTTATTGAATTACTATCTGTTGGTTGCAAAAGTAGTTATTCGACTTTTTTGGATTATTTTGCTCCTTTAAATGATAAATATTTACAAGGAAATTGTTTTGTTCCATTTCCTAATTAATTAAATGAACATTCACTCATCTTATAAGCTATAATTACTTGTTTAGTGTAATACTTTATGAACTTGCATATCAATCCCTGTGAAACTAAGAAATTGTTCATGTTCTTGGCTTCTTGCTTCCTTAATATTTAGAACTGTTTAAACGGGCTGACCCATGTCATCCAAACACTTGCAGGCTATTAAATTTGACAAACTAGTATGGGACTATGGGTCAGCCTATATTTAAAAGGCTTTTAACATGTTTAATTGCTTGGCCTAAATAATTGCAATTGCTAACCGAATATATAATAAATATACATTAATTATGCAGAATATGTGTCTATTATATGTATATCATACATTAATATATAAAATATACATTTTCTAACTATTATTTTGGTGGGCGGCTGTATAATGTAAATTTTTTATACTCACAAGACCCCGATTACCAGTTTTAAAGATACTTTCAACTAATCACCAACAAACTTTGTCAAAGCAGCAACTTAGGGAACCGGGGAGGGGTCATTTGCACTTCTATTTTGTGTTGGTCTTTAATTTTTGACCCTCAAAGTAAATAATTTTTTTTGCGAGGTATAAGTTTATAATTTTACATCATAATATTTTAAAAGTTATGTCCCACGCTCTTAAGAAACTTATGCCCGCTAGGCATAAGTTCAATTTTTAAGAACAAAAATTAAAGACCATCCATTTGAAAGGAAACCATGCAATTTTTTCAAATGGGGAGTCCCTTAATTTTAGACTAATATTTTTATTTCTCTCAACCACCTAATGCTAATCCTTATCTCTCTACGTTGCCATCTACCGGTCCATTCCCATCTTTAACTTTAGCTGTCGTTATAAGTCGCGGTGTAAAAATGTTTTATTTTCACAAAAGCCACCAATGGTAGGGGGTTTGGCAGAACCTTACCTGTTCATATCAATATAATTATTGTTATATGGAGTGTTGAAATTATACCAAGATTAATAATTTAAAATTTATTAAAATTTTATATTTGATAGTTTATTTAATTCAAGTATAGTTGGGATTTATTTATCAAAGTCATAGGTTTTCTAGTATTATAAATAGGAGTGTTCAGTTACATATTTTCTTATTTGAGAGGTAGATTAGATTGTAGTGAGATTCAAGAGTTTTGAGTTATTGAGTAAAGTCTCCTACCTCCTCTCTCTAGTTTGATAAATTTCTTCTATATAGCCATTGTTGGATCTTTCAATTGTGCTTATATTATTCCTTTGAATATTTTTATTTCCTTCAAATTGGTATCAGATCCTGTGTGAGATCCGATCAAAGCGTGTGTGAGATCCAGACAAAGTATGTTGTGAGATCCAACATATATAAAAGAATATGGATATTTCATATTTACCAAACTATCCCTTTTTTGTGTTTGACGGCAAAAATTATTTTGAGAGTTGGTATTAGCAGATGAAGAATTTTTTCAAAGTTGTGGGACTATGGTCCATCATTGATACAGGATTCGTGGAAACCCAGAAGACACAATATTGACTATTGAAGCCGTTACACAATTGGAAAAAATAGACAATTGGATCATAAGGCATTCTACTGCCTTAAAAAATAGACAATTGGATCATAAGGCATTCTACGTCATAAGACGTCGGCCATGAAGAACTAATGGATGTCGATCACAAGCCTATTTTTCACGGATCGGGTGAATTTCATGCCAATTAGAGACAGATCATAGAATTCCAGAAAATCTGTGCGTTAATAGCCACCGAAAGTGAAAAAAAATCATGAATTTGTATTTCTGGGATTAAAATGCAATAATAAGCCCATGACGAAGTAATGGGAGTCGGTCACTAGCCTATTTGTTATGCACTAGGTGTATTTCAGTCCAATTAGAGATAATCGATAGGATTTAGAAAATTTGTGTGCTAATACCCACCGAAAGTGCAAAAAATCGGAAATTGGAGTTTCTGGGCTTAGAAATACAATAATAAGTGACGTCGGCCATAAGGAAGTAATGGGTGTCTATCACAATCCTATTTTTCATGGACCGGGTGAATTTCATGCCAATTGGAGACAATTTACAGGATTCTAGAAAATCCGTGTGCTAATACCCACCGAAAGTGCAAAAAATCACGTATTTGAGTTTTGGGTTTAGAAATGCAATACTGAGCGACGTCGGCCATGAAGAAGTAATGGATGTCGATCACAAGCCTATTTTTCACGGATCGGGTGAATTTCAGGCCAATTAGAGACATATGATAGAATTTTAGAAAATCTGTGCGCTAATAAAAAAATCATGAATTTGTGTTTCTGGGCTTAAAATGCAATAATAAGCGACGTCGGCGATGACGAAGTCATGGGAGTCGATTACTAGCCTATTTGTGATGCACTAGGTACATTTCAGGACAAATAGAGACAATCGGTAGGATTTAGAAAATATGTGTGCTAATACCCGCCGAAAGTGCAAAAAATCACAAATTGGAGTTTCTGGCTTAGAAATGCAATAATAAGTAACGTCGGCCATGAGGAAGTAATGGGTGTCTGTCACAAGCCAATTTTTCATGGATCGGGTGAATTTCATGCCAATTAGAGACAGTTGACAGGATTCTAGAAAATCTGTGTGCTAATAATATGCACCGAAAGTGTAAAATATCACGAATTTGAGTTTTGGGTTTAGAAATACAATACTAAGTGACGTTGGCCATGAATAAATAATGGATGTCGATCACAAGCCTATTTTTCACGGATTGGGTGAATTTAAGGCCAATTAGAGACAAATGATAGAATTCTATAAAATCTGTGCGCTAATAGCCACATAAAGTGAAAAAAAATCATGAATTTGTGTTTCTGGGATTAAAATGCAATAATAAGCCCATGAAGAAGTAATGGGAGTCGGTTACTAGCCTATTTGTTATGCACTAGGTATATTTCAGTCCAATTAGAGACAATCGATAGGATTTAGAAAATTTGTGTGCTAATACCCACCTAAAGTGCAAAAAATCAGAAATTGGAGTTTCTGGGCTTAGAAATACAATAATAAGTGACGTCGGCCATGAGGAAGTAATGGGTGTCTATCACAAGCCTATTTTTCATGGACCGGGTGAATTTCATGCCAATTGGAGACAGTTTACAGGATTCTAGAAAATCCGTGTGCTAATACCCACCGAAAGTGCAAAAAATCACGTATTTGAGTTTTGGGTTTAGAAATGCAATACTGAGCGACGTCGGCCATGAAGAAGTAATGGATGTCGATCACAAGCCTATTTTTCACGGATCGGGTGAATTTCAGGCCAATTAGAGACAGATGAGAGAATTCTAGAAAATCTGCGCGCTAATATCCACCGAAAGTGAAAAAAAATCATGAATTTGAGTTTCTGGTTTTAAAATGCAATAATAAGTGACGTCGGCCATGAGGAAGTAATGGTAGTCGATTACTAGCCTATTTGTGATGCACTAGGTATATTTCAGGCCAATTAGAGACAGTCTATAGGATTTAGAAAATTTGTGTGCTAATACCCACCGAAAGTGCAAAAAATCAGAAATTGGAGTTTCTGGGCTTAGAAATACAATAATAAGTGAAGTCGGCCATGAGGAAGTAATGGGTGTCTATCACAAGCCTATTTTTCCTGGACCGGGTGAATTTCATGCCAATTAGAGACAATCTACAGTATTCTAGAAAATCCGTGTGCTAATACCCACCGAAAGCTCAAAAAATCACGAATTTGAGTTTCTGGGTTTAGAAATGCATTACTAAGCGAGGTCGGCCATGAAGAAGTAATGGATGTCGATCACAAGCCTATTTTTCACAGATTGGGTGAATTTCATGCCAATTAGAGACAGATGATAGAATTCTATAAAATCTGTGCGCTTATAGCCACCGAAAGTGAAAGAAAATCATGAATTTGTGTTTCTGGGATTAAAATGCAATAATAAGCCCATGAAGAAGTAATGGTAGTCGATTACTAGCCTATTTGTGATGCACTAGGTATATTTCAGGCCAATTAGAGACAGTCTATAAGATTTAGAAAATTTGTGTGCTAATACCCACCGAAAGTGCAAAAAATCAGAAATTGGAGTTTCTGGGCTTAGAAATACAATAATAAGTGACGTCGGCCATGAGGAAGTAATGGGTGTCTGTCACAAGCCTATTTTTCATGGACCGGGTGAATTTCATGCCAATTAGAGACAATCGACAGTATTCTAGAAAATCTGTATGCTAATACCCACCGAAAGTGCAAAAAATCACGAATTTGAGTTTTGGGTTTAGAAATGCAATACTAAGCGACGTCGGCCATGAAGAAGTAATGTATGTTGGTCACAAGCCTACTTTTCACAACTCTGGTGAATTTTAGGCCAATTAGAGACATATGATAGAATTTTAGAAAATTTGTGCGTTAATAGCCACCGAAAGTGAAAAAAAATCATGAATTTGTATTTCTGGGATTAAAATGGAATAATAATCCCATGACGAAGTAATGGGAGTCGATTACTAGCCTAATTGTGATGCACTAGGTACATTTCAGGACAAATAGAGACAATCGATAGGATTTAGAAAATTTGTGTGCTAATACCCACCTAACGTGCAAAAAATCAGAAATTGGAGTTTCTGTGCTTAGAAATGCAATAATAAGTGACGTTGGCCATGAGGAAGTAATGGATGTCATTCATAAGCCTATTTTCCATGGATCGGGTGAATTTCATGCCAATTAGAGACAGTTGGCAGGATTATGTGTGCTAATACCCACCGAAAGTGCAAAAAATCACGTATTTGAGTTTTGGGTTTAGAAATGCAATACTGAGCGACGTCGGCCATGAAGAAGTAATGGATGTCGATCACAAGCCTATTTTTCACGGATCGGGTGAATTTCAGGCCAATTAGAGATAGATGAGAGAATTCTAGAAAATATGTGCGCTAATAGCCACCGAAAGTGAAAAAAAATCACGAATTTGTGTTTCTGGGATTAAAATGCAATAATAAGCCCATGACGAAGTAATGGGAGTCGGTCACTAGCCTATTTGTTATGCACTAGGTGTATTTCAGTCCAATTAGAGATAATCGATAGGATTTAGAAAATTTGTGTGCTAATACCCACCGAAAGTGCAAAAAATCGGAAATTGGAGTTTCTGGGCTTAGAAATACAATAATAAGTGACGTCGGCCATGAGGAAGTAATGGGTGTCTATCACAATCCTATTTTTCATGGACCGGGTGAATTTCATGCCAATTGGAGACAGTTTACAGGATTCTAGAAAATCCGTGTGCTAATACCCACCGAAAGTGCAAAAAATCACGTATTTGAGTTTTGGGTTTAGAAATGCAATACTGAGCGACGTCGGCCATGAAGAAGTAATGGATGTCGATCACAAGCCTATTTTTCACGGATCGGGTGAATTTCAGGCCAATTAGAGACAGATGAGAGAATTCTAGAAAATCTGTGCGCTAATATCCACCGAAAGTGAAAAAAAATCAAGAATTTGTGTTTCTAGGATTAAAATGCAATAATAAGCCCATGACGAAGTAATGGGAGTCGATTACTAGCCTATTTGTTATGCACTAGGTATATTTCAGTCCAATTAGAGACAATCGATAGGATTTAGAAAATTTGTGTGCTAATACCCACCTAACGTGCAAAAAATCAGAAATTGGAGTTTCTGTGCTTAGAAATGCAATAATAAGTGACGTTGGCCATGAGGAAGTAATGGGTGTCTGTCACAAGCCTATTTTTCATAGATCGGGTGAATTTCATGCCAATTAGAGACAATCTATGATTCTAGAAAATCTGTGTGCTAATAATATGCACCGAAAGTGCAAAAAATCACGAATTTGAGTTTTGGGTTTAGAAATGCAATACTAAGCGACGTTGGCCATGAATAAGTAATGGATGTCGATCACAACCCTATTTTTCACGGATTGGGTGAATTTCATGCCAATTAGAGACAGACGATAGAATTCTATAAAATCTGTGCGCTAATAGCCACCGAAAGTGAAAGAAAATCATGAATATGTATTTCTGGGATTAAAATGCAATAATAAGTGACGTCGGCCATGACGAAGTAATGGTAGTCGATTACTAGCCTATTTGTGATGCACTAGGTATATTTCAGGCCAATTAGAGACAGTCTATAGGATTTAGAAAATTTGTGTGCTAATACCCACCGAAAGTGCAAAAAATCAGAAATTGGAGTTTCTGGGCTTAGAAATACAATAATAAGTGACGTCGGACATGAGGAAGTAATGGGTGTCTATCACAAGCCTATTTTTCATGGACCGGGTGAATTTCATTCCAATTAGAGACAATCGACAGTATTCTAGAAAATCCGAGTGCTAATACCCACCGAAACTGCAAAAAATCACGAATTTGAGTTTCTGGGTTTAGAAATGCAATACTAAGCGACGTCGGCCATGAAGAAGTAATGGATGTCGATCACAAGCCTACTTTTCACGGCTCTGGTGAATTTTAGGCCAATTAGAGACATATGATAGAATTTTAGAAAATTTGTGCGCCAATACCTACTGAAGGTGCAAAAAATCATAAATTTGTGTTTCTGGGCTTAAAATGCAATAATAAGCGACGTCGGCGATGACGAAGTCATGGGAGTCGATTACTAGCCTATTTGTGATGAACTAGGTACATTTCAGGACAAATAGAGACAATCGGTAGGATTTAGAAAATATGTGTGCTAATACCCGCCGAAAGTGCAAAAAATCACAAATTGGAGTTTCTGGCTTAGAAATGCAATAATAAGTAACGTCGGCCATGAGGAAGTACTGGGTGTCTGTCACAAGCCAATTTTTCATGGATCGGGTGAATTTCATGCCAATTAGAGACAGTTGACAGGATTCTAGAAAATCTGTGTGCTAATAATATGCACCGAAACTGCAAAAAATCACGAATTTGAGTTTTGGGTTTAGAAATGCAATACTAAGCGACGTTGGCCATGAATAAGTAATGGATGTCGATCACAAGCCTATTTTTCACGGATAGGGTGAATTTCATTCCAATTAGAGACAGATGATAGAATTCTGTAAAATCTGTGCGCTAATATCCACCGAAAGTGAAAAAAATCATGAATTTGTGTTTCTGGGATTAAAATGCAATAATAAGCCCATGAAGAAGTAATGGGAGTCGGTTACTAGCCTATTTTTATGCACTAGGTATATTTCCGTCCAATTAGAGACAATCGATAGGATTTATAAAATTTGTGTGCTAATACCCACCTAAAGTGCAAAAAATCAGAAATTGGAGTTTCTGGGCTTAGAAATACAATAATAAGTGAAGTCGGCCATGAGGAAGTAATGGGTGTCTATCACAAGCCTATTTTTCCTGGACCGGGTGAATTTCATGCCAATTAGAGACAATCTACAGTATTCTAGAAAATCCGTGTGCTAATACCCACCGAAAGCTCAAAAAATCACGAATTTGAGTTTCTGGGTTTAGAAATGCATTACTGAGCGACGTCGGCCATGAAGAAGTAATGGATGTCGATCACAAGCCTATTTTTCACGGATCGGGTGAATTTCAGGCCAATTAGAGACAGATGAGAGAATTCTAGAAAATCTGCGCGCTAATATCCACCGAAAGTGAAAAAAAATCATGAATTTGTGTTTCTGGGATTAAAATGCAATAATAAGCCCATGACGAAGTAATGGGAGTCGATTACTAGCCTATTTGTTATGCACTAGGTATATTTCAGTCCAATTAGAGATAATCGATAGGATTTAGAAAATTTGTGTGCTAATCCCACCGAAAGTGCAAAATATCGGAAATTGGAGTTTCTGGGCTTAGAAATACAATAATAATTGAAGTCGGCCATGAGGAAGTAATGGGTGTCTATCACAAGCCTATTTTTCATGTACCGGGTGAATTTCATGCCAATTGGAGACAGTTGACAAGATTTTAGAAAATCCGTGTGCTAATACCCACCGAAAGTGCAAAAAATCACGTATTTGAGTTTTGGGTTTAGAAATGCAATACTGAGCGACGTCGGCCATGAAGAAGTAATGGATGTCGATCACAAGCCTATTTTTCACGGATCGGGTGAATTTCAGGCCAATTAGAGATAGATGAGAGAATTCTAGAAAATATGTGCGCTAATAGCCACCGAAAGTGAAAAAAATCATGAATTTGTGTTTTTGGGATTAAAATGCAATAATAAGCCCATGACGAAGTAATGGGAGTAGGTCACTAGCCTATTTGTTATGCACTACGTATATTTCAGTCCAATTAGAGATAATCGATAGGATTTAGAAAATTTGTGTGCTAATACCCACCGAAAGTGCAAAAAATCAGAAATTGGAGTTTCTGGGCTTAGAAATACAATAATAAGTGACGTCGGACATGAGGAAGTAATGGGTGTCTATCACAAGCCTATTTTTCATGGACCGGGTGAATTTCATTCCAATTAGAGACAATCGACAGTATTCTAGAAAATCCGAGTGCTAATACCCACCGAAACTGCAAAAAATCACGAATTTGAGTTTCTGGGTTTAGAAATGCAATACTAAGCGACGTCGGCCATGAAGAAGTAATGGATGTCGATCACAAGCCTACTTTTCACGGCTCTGGTGAATTTTAGGCCAATTAGAGACATATGATAGAATTTTAGAAAATTTGTGCGCCAATACCTACTGAAGGTGCAAAAAATCATAAATTTGTGTTTCTGGGCTTAAAATGCAATAATAAGCGACGTCGGCGATGACGAAGTCATGGGTGTCGATTACTAGCCTATTTGTGATGCACTAGGTACATTTTAGGACAAATAGAGACAATCGGTAGGATTTAGAAAATATGTGTGCTAATACCCGCCGAAAGTGCAAAAAATCACAAATTGGAGTTTCTGCCTTAGAAATGCAATAATAAGTAACGTCGGCCATGAGGAAGTAATGGGTGTCTGTCACAAGCCTATTTTTCATGGATCGGGTGAATTTCATGCAAATTAGAGACAGTTGACAGGATTCTAGAAAATCTGTGTGCTAATAATATGCACCGAAAGTGCAAAAAATCCCGAATTTGAGTTTTGGGTTTAGAAATGCAATACTAAGCGACGTTGGCCATGAATAAGTAATGGATGTCGATCACAAGCCTATTTTTCACGGATCGGGTGAATTTCAAGCCAATTAGAGACAGATGATAGAATTCTAGAAAATCTGTGCGCTAATAGCCACCGAAAGTGAAACAAATCATGATTTTGTGTTTCTGGGATTAAAATGCAATAATAAGCCCATGACGAAGTAATGGGAGTCGGTTACTAGTCTATTTGTTATGCACTAGGTATATTTCCGTCCAATTAGAGACAATCGCTAGGATTTATAAAATTTGTGTGCTTATACCCACCTAAAGTGCAAAAAATCAGAAATTGGAGTTTCTGGGATTAGAAATTCAATAATAAGTGAAGTCGGCCATGAGGAAGTAATGGGTGTCTATCACAAGCCTATTTTTCATGGACCGGGTGAATTTCATGCCAATTAGAGACAATCTACAGTATTCTAGAAAATCCGTGTGCTAATACCCACCGAAAGCTAAAAAAATCACGAATTTGAGTTTCTTGTTTAGAAATGCATTACTAAGCGAGGTCGGTCGTGAAGAAGTAATGGATGTCGATCACAAGCCTATTTTTCACGGATCGGGTGAATTTCAGGCCAATTAGAGACAGATGAGAGAATTCTAGAAAATATGTGCGCTAATATCCACCGAAAGTGAAAAAAAATCAAGAATTTGTGTTTCTAGGATTAAAATGCAATAATAAGCCCATGACGAAGTAATGGGAGTCGATTACTAGCCTATTTGTTATGCACTAGGTATATTTCAGTCCAATTAGAGACAATCGATAGGATTTAGAAAATTTGTGTGCTAATACCCACCTAACGTGCAAAAAATCAGAAATTGGAGTTTCTGTGCTTAGAAATGCAATAATAAGTGACGTTGGCCATGAGGAAGTAATGGATGTCATTCATAAGCCTATTTTCCATGGATCGGGTGAATTTCATGCCAATTAGAGACAGTTGGCAGGATTATGTGTGCTAATACCCACCGAAAGTGCAAAAAATCACGTATTTGAGTTTTGGGTTTAGAAATGCAATACTGAGCGACGTCGGCCATGAAGAAGTAATGGATGTCGATCACAAGCCTATTTTTCACGGATCGGGTGAATTTCAGGCCAATTAGAGACAGATGAGAGAATTCTAGAAAATCTGTGCGCTAATAGCCACCGAAAGTGAAGAAAAATCATGAATTTGTGTTTCTGGGATTAAAATACAATAATAAGCCCATGACGAAGTAATGGGAGTTGATTACTAGCCTATTTGTTATGCACTAGGTATATTTCAGTCCAATTAGAGAGAATCGATAGGATTTAGAAAATTTGTGTGCTAATACCCACCGAAAGTGCAAAAAATCAGAAATTGGAGTTTCTGGGCTTAGAAATACAATAATAAGTGACGTCGGCCATGAGGAAGTAATGGGTGTCTATCACAAGCCTATTTTTCATGTACCGGGTGAATTTCATGCAAATTAGAGACAATCTACAGTATTCTAGAAAATTCGAGTGCTAATACCCACCGAAACTGCAAAAAATCACGAATTTGAGTTTCTGGGTTTAGAAATGCAATACTAAGGGACGTCGGCCATGAAGAAGTAATGGAAGTCGATCACAAGCCTACTTTTCACGGATAGGGTGAATTTCAGGACAATTAGAGACAGATGATAGAATTCTAGAAAATCTGTGTGCTAATAGCCACCGAAAGTGAAAAAAATCATGAATTTGTGTTTCTGGGATTAAAATGCAATAATAAGCCCATGACGAAGTAATGGGAGTCGATTACTAGCCTATTTGTTATGCACTAGGTATATTTCAGTCCAATTAGAGACAATCGATAGGATTTAGAAAATTTGTGTGCTAATACCCACCTAAAGTGCAAAAAATCAGAAATTGGAGTTTCTGGCTTAGAAATGCAATAATAAGTGACGTCGGCCATGAGGAAGTAATGGGTGTCTGTCACAAGCCTATTTTTCATGGATCGGGTGAATTTCATGCCAATTAGAGACAGTTGACAGGATTATGTGTGCTAATACCCACCGAAAGTGCAAAAAATCACGAATTTGAGTTTTGGGTTTAGAAATGAAATACTAAGCGACGTCGGCCATGAAGAAGTAATGGATGTCGATCACAAGCCTATTTTTCACGGATCGGGTGAATTTCAGGACAATTAGAGACAGATGATAGAATTCTAGAAAATCTGTGCGCTAATAACCACCGAAAGTGAAAAAAAATCATGAATTTGTGTTTCTGGGATTAAAATGCAATAATAAGCCCATGACGAAGTAATGGGAGTTGATTACTAGCCTATTTGCTATGAACTAGGTATATTTCAGTCCAATTAGAGATAATCGATAGGATTTAGAAAATTTGTGTGCTAATACCCACCGAAAGTGCAAAAAATCGGAAATTGAAGTTTCTGGGCTTAGAAATACAATAATAAGTGAAGTCGTCCAAGAGGAAGTAATGGGTGTCTATCACAAGCCTATTTTTCATGGACCGGGTGAATTTCATGCCAATTAGAGACAATCTACAGTATTCTAGAAAATCTGTGTGCTAATATCCACCGAAGTGCAAAAAATCACGAATTTGAGTTTCTGGGTTTAGAAATGCATTACTAAGCGAGGTCGGCCATGAAGAAGTAATGGGTGTCGATCACAAGCCTATTTTGCATGGACCAGGTGAATTTTTGGCCAATTAGAGACAATTGACAAAATTCTAGAAAATATCGCTAATATCCACCGAAAGTGAAAAAAATCATGAATTTGTGTTTCTGGGATTAAAATGCAATAATAAGCCCATGAAGAAGTAATGGGAGTCGGTTACTAGCCTATTTGTTATGCACTAGGTATATTTCAGTCCAATTAGAGACAACCGATAGGATTTAGAAAATTTGTGTGCTAATACCCACCTAACGTGCAAAAAAATCAGAAATTGGAGTTTCTGTGCTTAGAAATGCAATAATAAGTGACGTCGGCCATGAGGAAGTAATGGATGTCATTCATAAGCCTATTTTCCATGGATCGGGTGAATTTCATGCCAATTAGAGACAATCTAGATTCTAGAAATGTGTGCTATTACCCACCGAAAGTGCAAAAAATCACGTATTTGAGTTTTGGGTTTAGAAATGCAATACTGAGCGACGTCGGCCATGAAGAAGTAATGGATGTCGATCACAAGCCTATTTTTCACGGATCGGGTGAATTTCAGGCCAATTAGAGATAGATGAGAGAATTCTAGAAAATATGTGCGCTAATAGCCACCGAAAGTGAAAAAAAATCACGAATTTGTGTTTCTGGGATTAAAATGCAATAATAAGCCCATGACGAAGTAATGGGAGTCGGTCACTAGCCTATTTGTTATGCACTAGGTGTATTTCAGTCCAATTAGAGATAATCGATAGGATTTAGAAAATTTGTGTGCTAATACCCACCGAAAGTGCAAAAAATCGGAAATTGGAGTTTCTGGGCTTAGAAATACAATAATAAGTGACGTCGGCCATAAGGAAGTAATGGGTGTCTATCACAATCCTATTTTTCATGGACCGGGTGAATTTCATGCCAATTGGAGACAGTTTACAGGCCCACCGAAAGTGCAAAAAATCACGTATTTGAGTTTTGGGTTTAGAAATGCAATACTGAGCGACGTCGGCCATGAAGAAGTAATGGATGTCGATCACAAGCCTATTTTTCACGGATCGGGTGAATTTCAGGCCAATTAGAGACAGATGAGAGAATTCTAGAAAATCTGCGCGCTAATATCCACCGAAAGTGAAAAAAAATCATGAATTTGTGTTTCTAGGATTAAAATGCAATAATAAGCCCATGACGAAGTAATGGGAGTCGATTACTAGCCTATTTGTTATGCACTAGGTATATTTTTGTCCAATTAGGGACAACCGATAGGATTTAGAAAATTTGTGTGAACGTGCAAAAAATCAGAAATTGGAGTTTCTGTGCTTAGAAATGCAATAATAAGTGACGTCGGCCATGAGGAAGTAATGGATGTCATTCATAAGCCTATTTTCCATGGATCGGGTGAATTTCATGCCAATTAGAGACAGTTGGCAGGATTATGTGTGCTAATACCCACCGAAAGTGCAAAAAATCACGTATTTGAGTTTTGGGTTTAGAAATGCAATACTGAGCGACGTCGGCCATGAAGAAGTAATGGATGTCGATCACAAACCTATTTTTCATGGATCTGGTGAATTTCAGGCCAATTAGATACAAATGATAGAATTTTAGAAAATATATGCGCTAATAACCACTGAAAGTGCAAAAAATTACGAATTTGTGTTTCTGGGCTTAAAATGCAATAATAAGCGACGTCGGCCATGATGAATTAATGGGAGTCGATTACTAGCCTATTTGTGATGCACTAGGTATATTTCAGGCCAATTAGAGACAGTCTATAGGATTTAGAAAATTTGTGTGCTAATACCCACCGAAAGTGCAAAAAATCAGAAATTGGAGTTTCTGGGCTTAGAAATACAATAATAAGTGACGTCGGCCATGAGGAAGTAATGGGTGTCTATCACAAGCCTATTTTTCATGGACCGGGTGAATTTCATGCCAATTAGAGACAATCTACAGTATTCTAGAAAATCCGTGTGCTAATACCCACCGAAAGCTCAAAAAATCACGAATTTGAGTTTCTGGGTTTAGAAATGCATTACTAAGCGAGGTCGGCCATGAAGAAGTAACGGATGTCGATCACAAGCCTATTTTTCATGGACCAGGTGAATTTTTGGCCAATTAGAGACAATTGACAAAATTCTAGAAAATATGTTCGCTAATACCCACCGAAAGTGCAAAATATCATGAATTTGAGTTTCTGGGTTTAAAATGCAATAATAAGTGACGTCGGCCATGACGAAGTAATGGTAGTCGATTACTAGCCTATTTGTGATGCACTAGGTATATTTCAGGCCAATTAGAGACAGTCTATAGGATTTAGAAAATTTGTGTGCTAATACCCACCGAAAGTGCAAAAAATCAGAAATTGGAGTTTCTGGGCTTAGAAATACAATAATAAGTGACGTCGGCCATGAGGAAGTAATGGGTGTCTATCACAAGCCTATTTTTCATGGACCGGGTGAATTTCATGCCAATTAGAGACAGTTTATAGGATTCTAGAAAATCCGTGTGCTAATACCCACCGAAAGTGCAAAATATCACGAATTTGAGTTTTGGGTTTAGAAATGAAATACTAAGCGACGTCGGCCATGAAGAAGTAATGGATGTCGATCACAAGCCTATTTTTCACGGATCGGGTGAATTTTTGGCCAATTAGAGACAGATGATAGAATTCTAGAAAATATCGCTAATACCCACCGAAAGTGAAAAATATCATGAATTTGAGTTTCTGGGTTTAAAATGCAATAATAAGTGACGTCGGCCATGACGAAGTAATGGTAGTCGATTACTAGCCTATTTGTGATGCACTAGGTATATTTCCGTCCAATTAGAGACAATCGATAGGATTTATAAAATTTGTGTGCTAATACCCACCGAAAGTGCAAAAAATCAGAAATTGGAGTTTCTGGGCTTAGAAATTCAATAATAAGTGACGTCGGCCATGAGGAAGTAATGGGTGTCTATCACAAGCCTATTTTTCATGTACCGGGTGAATTTCATGCAAATTAGAGACAATCTACAGTATTCTAGAAAATCCGAGTGCTAATACCCACCGAAACTGCAAAAAATCACGAATTTGAGTTTCTGGGTTTAGAAATGCAATACTAAGCGACGTCGGCCATGAAGAAGTAATGGATGTCGATCACAAGCCTACTTTTCACGGCTCTGGTGAATTTTAGGCCAATTAGAGACATATGATAGAATTTTAGAAAATTTGTGCGCCAATACCTATTGAAGGTGCAAAAAATCATAAATTTGTGTTTCTGGGCTTAAAATGCAATAATAAGCGACGTCGGCGGTGACGAAGTCATGGGAGTCGATTACTAGCCTATTTGTGATGCACTAGGTACATTTTAGGACAAATAGAGACAATCGGTAGGATTTAGAAAATATGTGTGCTAATATTCGCCGAAAGTGCAAAAAATCACAAATTGGAGTTTCTGCCTTAGAAATGCAATAATAAGTGACGTCGGCCATGAGGAAGTAATGGGTGTCTGTCACAAGCCTATTTTTCATGGATCGGGTGAATTTCATGCCAATTAGAGACATTTGACAGGATTCTAGAAAATCCGTGTGCTAATACCCACCGAAAGTGCAAAAAATCACGAATTTGAGTTTTGGGTTTAGAAATACAATACTAAGCGACGTTGGCCATGAATAAGTAATGGATGTCGATCACAAGCCTATTTTTCACGGATTGGGTGAATTTCATGCCAATTAGAGACAGATGATAGAATTCTATAAAATCTGTGCGCTAATAGCCACCGAAAGTGAAAAAAAATCATGAATTTGTGTTTCTGGGATTAAAATGCAATAATAAGCCCATGAAGAAGTAATGGGAGTCGGTTACTAGCCTATTTTTTATGCACTAGGTATATTTCCGTCCAATTAGAGACAATCGCTAGGATGTATAAAATTTGTGTGCTTTATACCCACCTAAAGTGCAAAAAATCAGAAATTGGAGTTTCTGGGCTTAGAAATTCAATAATAAGTGACGTCGGCCATGAGGAAGTAATGGGTGTCTATCACAAGCCTATTTTTCATGGACCGGGTGAATTTCATGCCAATTAGAGACAATCTACAGTATTGTAGAAAATCCGTGTGCTACTACCCACCGAAAGCTCAAAAAATCACGAATTTGAGTTTCTGGTTTAGAAATGCATTACTAAGCGAGGTCGGCCATGAATAAGTAATGGATGTCGTTCACAAGCCTATTTTTCATGGACCAGGTGAATTTTCGGCCAATTAGAGACAATTGAAAAAATTCTAGAAAATATGTTCGCTAATACCCACCGAAATTGCAAAATATCATGAATTTGAGTTTCTGGGATTAAAATGCAATAATAAGCCCATGAAGAAGTAATGGGAGTCGGTTAATAGCCTATTTGTTATGCACTAGGTATATTTCCGTCCAATTAGAGAAAATCGATAGGATTTAGAAAATTTGTGTGCTAATACCCACCGAAAGTGCAAAAAATCAGAAATTGGAGTTTATGGGCTTAGAAATACAATAATAAGTGACGTCGGCCATGAGGAAGTAATGGGTGTCTATCACAAGCCTATTTTTCATGGACCGGGTGAATTTCATGCCAATTAGAGACAGTTGACTGGATTCTGTGTGCTAATACCCACCGAAAGTGCAAAAAATCACGAATTTGAGTTTCTTGGTTTAGAAATGCATTACTAAGCGAGGTCGGCCATGAAGAAGTAATGGATGTCGATCACAAGCCTACTTTTCAACGCTCTGGTGAATTTTAGGCCAATTAGAGACATATGATAGAATTTTAGAAAATTTGTGCGCCAATAGCTACTGTAGGTGCAAAAAATCATAAATTTGTGTTTCTGCGCTTAAAATGCAATAATAAGCCCATGAAGAAGTAATGGGAGTCGGTTACTAGCCTATTTGTGATGCACTAGGTATATTTCAGGCCAATTAGAGACAGTCTATATGATTTAGAAAATTTGTGTGCTAATACCCGCCGAAAGTGCAAAAAATCACAAATTGGAGTTTCTGGCTTAGAAATGCAATAATAAGTAACGTCGGCCATGAGGAAGTACTGGGTGTCTGTCACAAGCCAATTTTTCATGGATCGGGTGAATTTCATGCCAATTAGAGACAGTTGACAGGATTCTAGAAAATCTGTGTGCTAATAATATGCACCGAAACTGCAAAAAATCACGAATTTGAGTTTTGGGTTTAGAAATGCAATACTAAGCGACGTTGGCCATGAATAAGTAATGGATGTCGATCACAAGCCTATTTTTCACGGATCGGGTGAATTTCAGGACAGTTAGAGACAGATGATAGAATTCTAGAAAATCTGTGCGCTAATAGCCACCGAAAGTGAAAACAAATCATGAATTTGTGTTTCTGGGATTAAAATGCAATAATAAGCCCATGACGAAGTAATGGGAGTTGATTACTAGCCTATTTTTTATGCACTAGTTATATTTCAGTCCAATTAGAGACAATCGATAGGATTTAGAAAATTTGTGTGCTAATACCCACCTAAAGTGCAAAAAATCGGAAATTGGAGTTTCTGTGCTTAGAAATTCAATAATAAGTGACGTCGGCCATGAGGAAGTAATGGGTGTCTGTCACAAGCCTATTTTCCATGGATCGGGTGAATTTCATGCCAATTAGAGACAGTTGACAGGATTCTAGAAAATCCGTGTGCTAATACCACCGAAAGTGCAAAAAATCACGAACTTGAGTTTCTGGGTTTAGAAATGCAATACTAAGCGACGTGGGCCATGAAGAAGTAATTGATGTCGATCACAAACCTATTTTTCATGGATCTGGTGAATTTCAGGCCAATTAGAGACAAATGATAGAATTCTATAAAATCTGTGCGCTAATAGCCACATAAAGTGAAAAAAAATCATGAATTTGTGTTTCTGCGATTAAAATGCAATAATAAGCCCATGAAGAAGTAATGGGAGTCGGTTACTAGTCTATTTGTTATGCACTAGGTATATTTTCATCCAATTAGAGATAATCGATAGGATTTAGAAAATTTGTGCGCTAATATCCACCTAAAGTGCAAAAAATCAGAAATTGGAGTTTTTGGGCTTAGAAATTCAATAATAAGTGACGTCGGCCATGAGGAAGTAATGGGTGTCTATCACAAGCCTATTTTTCATGGACCGGGTGAATTTCATGCCAATTAGAGACAATCTACAGTATTCTATAAAATCCGTGTGCTAATACCCACCGAAAGTGCAAAAAATCACGTATTTGAGTTTTGGGTTTAGAAATGCAATACTGAGCGACGTCGGCCATGAAGAAGTAATGGATGTCGATCACAAGCCTATTTTTCACGGATCGGGTGAATTTCAGGCCAATTAGAGACAGATGAGAGAATTCTAGAAAATCTGTGCGCTAATACCCACCGAAAGTGAAAAAAAATCATGAATTTGTGTTTCTGGGATTAAAATGCAATAATAAGCCCATGAAGAAGTAATGGGAGTCGGTTACTAGCCTATTTGTGATGCACTAGGTATATTTCAGGCCAATTAGAGACAGTCTATATGATTTAGAAAATTTGTGTGCTAATACCCACCGAAAGTGCAAAAAATCAGAAATTGGAGTTTCTGGCTTAGAAATACAATAATAAGTGACGTCGGACATGAGGAAGTAATGGGTGTCTATCACAAGCCTATTTTTCATGGACCGGGTGAATTTCATTCCAATTAGAGACAATCGACAGTATTCTAGAAAATCCGAGTGCTAATACCCACCGAAAGTGCAAAAAATCACGAATTTGAGTTTTGGGTTTAGAAATGAAATACTAAGCGACGTCGGCCATGAAGAAGTAATGGATGTCGATCACAAGCCTATTTTTCACGGATCGGGTGAATTTCAGGACAATTAGAGACAGATGATAGAATTCTAGAAAATCTGTGCGCTAATAACCACCGAAAGTGAAAAAAAATCATGAATTTGTGTTTCTAGGATTAAAATGCAATAATAAGCCCATGACGAAGTAATGGAAGTTGATTACTAGCCTATTTGTTATGCACTAGGTATATTTCAGTCCAATTAGAGAGAATCGATAGGATTTAGAAAATATGTTTGCTAATACCCGACGAAAGTGCAAAAAATCACAAATTGGAGTTTCTGGGCTTAGAAATACAATAATAAGTGACGTCGGCCATGAGGAAGTAATGGGTGTCTATCACAAGCCTATTTTTCATGGACCGGGTGAATTTCATGCCAATTAGAGACAATCTACAGTATTCTAGAAAATCCGTGTGCTAATACCCACCGAAAGCTCAAAAAATCACGAATTTGAGTTTCTGGGTTTAGAAATGCATTACTAAGCGAGGTCGGCCATGAAGAAGTAATGGATGTCGATCACAAGCCTATTTTTCATGGACCAGGTGAATTTCCGGCCAATTAGAGACAATTGATAAAATTCTAGAAAATATGTTCGCTAATACCCACCGAAAGTGCAAAATATCATGAATTTGAGTTTCTGGGTTTAAAATGCAATAATAAGTGACGTCGGCCATGACGAAGTAATGGTAGTCGATTACTAGCCTATTTGTGATGCACTAGGTATATTTCAGGCCAATTAGAGACAGTCTATAGGATTTAGAAAATTTGTGTGCTAATACCCACCGAAAGTGCAAAAAATCAGAAATTGGAGTTTCTGGGCTTAGAAATACAATAATAAGTGACGTCGGCCATGAGGAAGTAATGGGTGTCTATCACAAGCCTATTTTTCATGGACCGGGTGAATTTCATGCCAATTAGAGACAATCTACAGTATTCTAGAAAATCCGAGTGCTAATACCCACCGAAACTGCAAAAAATCACGAATTTGAGTTTCTGGGTTTAGAAATGCAATACTAAGCGACGTCGGCCATGAAGAAGTAATGGATGTCGATCACAAGCCTACTTTTCACGGCTCTGGTGAATTTTAGGCCAATTAGATACAAATGATAGAATTTTAGAAAATATAGGCGCTAATAACCACTTAAAGTGCAAAAAATTACGAATTTGTGTTTCTGGGTTTAAAATACAATAATAAGCGACGTCGGCCATGACGAAGTAATGGGAGTTGATTAATAGACTATTTGTGATGCACTAGGTATATTTCAGGCCAATTAGAGACAGTCTATAGGATTTAGAAAATTTGTGTGCTAATACCCACCGAAAGTGCAAAAAATCAGAAATTGGAGTTTCTGGGCTTAGAAATACAATAATAAGTGAAGTCGGCCATGAGGAATTAATGGGTGTCTATCACAAGCCTATTTTTCATGGACCGGGTGAATTTCATGCCAATTAGAGACAATCTACAGTATTCTAGAATATATGTGTGCTAATACCCACCGAAAGTGCAAAAAATCACGAATTTGAGTTTCTGGGTTTAGAAATGCATTACTAAGCGAGGTCGGCCATGAAGAAGTAATGGATGTCGATCACAAGCCTACTTTTCACGGCTCTGGTGAATTTTAGGCCAATTAGAGACATATGATAGAATTTTAGAAAATTTGTGCGCTTATAGCCACCGAAAGTGAAAAAAAATCATGAATTTGTGTTTCTGGGATTAAAATGCAATAATAAGCCCATGAAGAAGTAATGGTAGTCGATTACTAGCCTATTTGTGATGCACTAGGTATATTTCAGGCCAATTAGAGACAGTCTATAAGATTTAGAAAATATGTGTGCTAATACCCGCCGAAAGTGCAAAAAATCACAAATTGGAGTTTCTGCCTTAGAAATGCAATAATAAGTAACGTCGGCCATGAGGAAGTAATGGGTGTCTGTCACAAGCCTATTTTTCATGGATCGGGTGAATTTCATGCAAATTAGAGACAGTTGACAGGATTCTAGAAAATCTGTGTGCTAATAATATGCACCGAAAGTGCAAAAAATCACGAATTTGAGTTTTGGGTTTAGAAATGCAATACTAAGCGACGTTGGCCATGAATAAGTAATGGATGTCGATCACAAGCCTATTTTTCACGGATTGGGTGAATTTCATGCCAATTAGAGACAGATGATAGAATTCTGTAAAATCTGTGCGCTAATATCCACCGAAAGTGAAAAAAATCATGAATTTGTGTTTCTGGGATTAAAATGCAATAATAAGCCCATGATGAAGTAATGGGAGTCGGTCACTAGCCTATTTGTTATGCACTAGGTGTATTTCAGTCCAATTAGAGATAATCGATAGGATTTAGAAAATTTGTGTGCTAATACCCACCGAAAGTGCAAAAAATCAGAAATTGGAGTTTCTGTGCTTAGAAATGCAATAATAAGTGACGTCGGCCATGAGGAAGTAATGGGTGTCTATCACAAGCCTATTTTTCATGTACCGGGTGAATTTCATGCCAATTGGAGACAGTTGACAAGATTTTAGAAAATCCGTGTGCTAATACCCACCGAAAGTGCAAAAAATCACGTATTTGAGTTTTGGGTTTAGAAATGCAATACTGAGCGACGTCGGCCATGAAGAAGTAATGGATGTCGATCACAAGCCTATTTTTCACGGATCGGGTGAATTTCAGGCCAATTAGAGATAGATGAGAGAATTCTAGAAAATATGTGCGCTAATAGCCACCGAAAGTGAAAAAAAATCACGAATTTGTGTTTCTGGGATTAAAATGCAATAATAAGCCCATGACGAAGTAATGGGAGTCGGTCACTAGCCTATTTGTTATGCACTAGGTGTATTTCAGTCCAATTAGAGATAATCGATAGGATTTAGAAAATTTGTGTGCTAATCCCACCGAAAGTGCAAAATATCGGAAATTGGAGTTTCTGGGCTTAGAAATACAATAATAATTGAAGTCGGCCATGAGGAAGTAATGGATGTCATTCATAAGCCTATTTTCCATGGATCGGGTGAATTTCATGCCAATTAGAGACAGTTGGCAGGATTATGTGTGCTAATACCCACCGAAAGTGCAAAAAATCACGTATTTGAGTTTTGGGTTTAGAAATGCAATACTGAGCGACGTCGGCCATGAAGAAGTAATGGATGTCGATCACAAGCCTATTTTTCACGGATCGGGTGAATTTCAGGCCAATTAGAGATAGATGAGAGAATTCTAGAAAATTTGTGCGCTAATAGCCACCGAAAGTGAAAAAAAATCATGAATTTGTGTTTTTGGGATTAAAATGCAATAATAAGCCCATGACGAAGTAATGGGAGTAGGTCACTAGCCTATTTGTTATGCACTACGTATATTTCAGTCCAATTAGAGATAATCGATAGGATTTAGAAAATTTGTGTGCTAATCCCACCGAAAGTGCAAAATATCGGAAATTGGAGTTTCTGGGCTTAGAAATACAATAATAATTGAAGTCGGCCATGAGGAAGTAATGGGTGTCTATCACAAGCCTATTTTTCATGGACCGGGTGAATTTCATGCCAATTAGAGACAATCTACAGTATTCTAGAAAATCCGAGTGCTAATACCCACCGAAACTGCAAAAAATCACGAATTTGAGTTTCTGGGTTTAGAAATGCAATACTAAGCGACGTCGGCCATGAAGAAGTAATGGATGTCGATCACAAGCCTATTTTTCACGGATAGGGTGAATTTCAGGACAATTAGAGACAGATGATAGAATTCTAGAAAATCTGTGCGCTAATATCCACCGAAAGTGAAAAAAAATCATGAATTTGTGTTTCTAGGATTAAAATGCAATAATAAGCCCATGACGAAGTAATGGGAGTCGATTACTAGCCTATTTGTTATGCACTAGGTATATTTCAGTCCAATTAGAGACAATCGATAGGATTTAGAAAATTTGTGTGCTAATACCCACCTAACGTGCAAAAAATCAGAAATTGGAGTTTCTGTGCTTAGAAATGCAATAATAAGTGACGTTGGCCATGAGGAAGTAATGGATGTCATTCATAAGCCTATTTTCCATGGATCGGGTGAATTTCATGCCAATTAGAGACAGTTTACAGGATTCTAGAAAATCCGTGTGCTAATACCCACCGAAAGTGCAAAAAATCACGTATTTGAGTTTTGGGTTTAGAAATGCAATACTAAGCGACGTCGGCCATGAAGAAGTAATGGATGTCGATCACAAGCCTATTTTTCACGGATCGGGTGAATTTCAGGCCAATTAGAGACATATGATAGAATTTTAGAAAATCTGTGCGCTAATAAAAAAATCATGCATTTGAGTTTCTGGGTTTAAAATACAATAATAAGCGACGTCGGCCATGACGAAGTAATGGGAGTTGATTAATAGACTATTTGTGATGCACTAGGTATATTTCAGGCCAATTAGAGACAGTCTATAGGATTTAGAAAATTTGTGTGCTAATACCCACCGAAAGTGCAAAAAATCAGAAATTGGAGTTTCTGGGCTTAGAAATACAATAATAAGTGAAGTCGGCCATGAGGAAGTAATGGGTGTCTATCACAAGCCTATTTTTCATGTACCGGGTGAATTTCATGCCAATTGGAGACAATCTGATTTTAGAAAATCTGTGTGCTAATACCCCCCGAATTGCAAAAAATCACGTATTTGAGTTTTGGGTTTAGAAATGCATTACTGAGCGACGTCGGCCATGAAGAAGTAATGGATGTCGATCACAAGCCTATTTTTCACGGATCGGGTGAATTTCAGGCCAATTAGAGACAGATGAGAGAATTCTAGAAAATCTGTGCGCTAATAGCCACCGAAAGTGAAGAAAAATCATGAATTTGTGTTTCTGGGATTAAAATACAATAATAAGCCCATGACGAAGTAATGGGAGTTGATTACTAGCCTATTTGTTATGCACTAGGTATATTTCAGTCCAATTAGAGAGAATCGATAGGATTTAGAAAATTTGTGTGCTAATACCCACCGAAAGTGCAAAAAATCAGAAATTGGAGTTTCTGGGCTTAGAAATACAATAATAAGTGACGTCGGCCATGAGGAATAATGGGTGTCTATCACAAGCCCATTTTTCATGGACCGTGTGAATTTCGTGCCAATTGGACACAGTTGACAGGATTTTAGAAAATCTGTGTGCTAATACCCCCCGAATTGCAAAAAATCACGTATTTGAGTTTTGGGTTTAGAAATGCAATACTGAGCGACGTCGGCCATGAAGAAGTAATGGATGTCGATCACAAGCCTATTTTTCACGGATCGGGTGAATTTCAGGCCAATTAGAGATAGATGAGAGAATTCTAGAAAATTTGTGCGCTAATAGCCACCGAAAGTGAAAAAAATCATGAATTTGTGTTTTTGGGATTAAAATGCAATAATAAGCCCATGACGAAGTCATGGGAGTCGATTACTAGCCTGTTTGTGACGCACTAGGTACATTTCAGGACAATTAGAGACAGACTATATGATTTAGAAAATCTATGTACTAATATCCACCGAAAGTGGAAGAAATCACAAATTGGAGTTTATAGGCTTAGAAATGAAATAATAAGTGACGTCGGCCATGAGGAAGTAATGGGTGTCCGTCACAAGCCAATTTTTCATGGACCGGGTGAATTTCATGCCAATTAGAGACAGTCGACAGGATTCGGTGTGCTAATACCACCGAAAGTGCAAAAAATCACGAACTTGAGTTTCTGGGTTTAGAAATGCAATACTAAGTGACGTGGGCCATGAAGAAGTAATTAATGTTGATCAAAAACCTATTTTTCATGGCTCTGGTGAATTTCAGGCCAATTAGATACAAATGATAGAATTTTAGAAAATATATGCGCTAATAACCACTTAAAGTGCAAAAAATTACGAATTTGTGTTTCTGGGCTTAAAATGCAATGATAAGCCCATGACGAAGTAATGGGAGTTGATTACTAGCCTATTTGTTATGCACTAGGTATATTTCAGTCCAATTAGAGAGAATCGATAGGATTTAGAAAATTTGTGTGCTAATACCCACCGAAAGTGCAAAAAATCAGAAATTGGAGTTTCTGGGCTTAGAAATACAATAATAAGTGACGTCGGCCATGAGGAAGTAATGGGTGTCTATCACAAGCCTATTTTTCATGGACCGGGTGAATTTCATGCCAATTAGAGACAGTTGACAGGATTCTAGAAAATCTGTGTGCTAATACCCACCGAAAGTGCAAAAAATCACGTATTTGAGTTTTGGGTTTAGAAATGCAATACTGAGCGACGTCGGCCATGAAGAAGTAATGGATGTCGATCACAAGCCTATTTTTCACGGATCGGGTGAATTTCAGGCCAATTAGAGACAGATGAGAGAATTCTAGAAAATCTGTGCGCTAATAACCACCGAAAGTGAAAAAAAATCACGAATTTGTGTTTCTGGGATTAAAATGCAATAATAAGCCCATGACGAAGTAATGGGAGTCGGTCACTAGCCTATTTGTTATGCACTAGGTGTATTTCAGTCCAATTAGAGATAATCGATAGGATTTAGAAAATTTGTGTGCTAATACCCACCGAAAGTGCAAAAAATCGGAAATTGGAGTTTCTGGGCTTAGAAATACAATAATAAGTGACGTCGGCCATGAGGAAGTAATGGGTGTCTATCACAAGCCTATTTTTCATGGACCGGGTGAATTTCATGCCAATTAGAGACAATCTACAGTATTCTATAAAATCCGTGTGCTAATACCCACCGAAAGTGCAAAAAATCACGTATTTGAGTTTTGGGTTTAGAAATGCAATACTGAGCGACGTCGGCCATGAAGAAGTAATGGATGTCGATCAAAATCCCATTTTTCACGGATCGGGTGAATTTCAGGCCAATTACAGACATATGAGAGAATTCTAGAAAATCTGTGCGCTAATAGCCACCGAAAGTGAAAAAAAATCATGAATTTGTGTTTCTGGGATTAGAATGCAATAATAAGCCCATGAAGAAGTAATGGGAGTTGATTACTAGCCTATTTGTTATGCACTAGGTATATTTCAGTCCAATTAGAGAGAATCGGTAGGATTTAGAAAATATGTTTGCTAATACCCGACGAAAGTGCAAAAAATCACAAATTGGAGTCTCTGGATTAGAAATGCAATAATAAGTGACGTCGGCCATGAGGAAGTAATGGGTGTCTGTCACAAGCCTATTTTTCATGGATCGGGTGAATTTCATGCCAATTAGAGACAGTTGACAGGATTCTAGAAAATCTGTGTGCTAATAACCACCGAAAGTGCAAAAAATCACGAATTTGAGTTTTGGGTTTAGAAATGAAATACTAAGCGACGTCGGCCATGAAGAAGTAATGGATGTCGATCACAAGCCTATTTTTCACGGATCGGGTGAATTTCAGGACAATTAGAGACAGATGATAGAATTCTAGAAAATCTGTGCGCTAATAGCCACCGAAAGTAAAAAAAAATCATGAATTTGTGTTTCTGGGATTAAAATGCAATAATAAGCCCATGAAGAAGTAATGGGAGTCGGTTAATAGCCTATTTGTTATGCACTAGGTATATTTCCGTCCAATTAGAGAAAATCGATAGGATTTAGAAAATTTGTGTGCTAATACCCACCGAAAGTGCAAAAAATCAGAAATTGGAGTTTATGGGCTTAGAAATTCAATAATAAGTGACGTCGGCCATGAGGAAGTAATGGGTGTCTATCACAAGCCTATTTTTCATGGACCGGGTGAATTTCATGCCAATTAGAGACAATCTACAGTATTGTAGAAAATCCGTGTGCTACTACCCACCGAAAGCTCAAAAAATCACGAATTTGAGTTTCTGGTTTAGAAATGCATTACTAAGCGAGGTCGGCCATGAAGAAGTAATGGATGTCGATCACAAGCCTATTTTTCACGGATCGGGTGAATTTCAGGCCAATTAGAGACAGATGAGAGAATTCTAGAAAATCTGTGCGCTAATATCCACCGAAAGTGAAAAAAAATCATGAATTTGTGTTTCTAGGATTAAAATGCAATAATAAGCCCATGACGAAGTAATGGGAGTCGATTACTAGCCTATTTGTTATGCACTAGGTATATTTCAGTCCAATTAGAGACAATCAAAAGGATTTAGAAAATTTGTGTGTTAATACCCACGAAAGTGCAAAAAAATCAGAAATTGGAGTTTCTGTGCTTAGAAATGCAATAATAAGTGACGTTGGCCATGAGGAAGTAATGGATGTCATTCATAAGCCTATTTTCCATGGATCGGGTGAATTTCATGCCAATTAGAGACAGTTGGCAGGATTATGTGTGCTAATACCCACCGAAAGTGCAAAAAATCACGTATTTGAGTTTTGGGTTTAGAAATGCAATACTGAGCGACGTCGGCCATGAAGAAGTAATGGATGTCGATCACAAGCCTATTTTTCACGGATCGGGTGAATTTCAGGCCAATTAGAGACAGATGAGAGAATTCTAGAAAATCTGCGCGCTAATATCCACCGAAAGTGAAAAAAAATCATGAATTTGTGTTTCTAGGATTAAAATGCAATAATAAGCCCATGACGAAGTAATGGGAGTCGATTACTAGCCTATTTGTTATGCACTAGGTATATTTCAGTCCAATTAGAGACAACCGATAGGATTTAGAAAATTTGTGTGCTAATACCCACCTAACGTGCAAAAAAATCAGAAATTGGAGTTTCTGTGCTTAGAAATGCAATAATAAGTGACGTCGGCCATGAGGAAGTAATGGGTGTCTATCACAAGCCTATTTTTCATGTACCGGGTGAATTTCATGCCTATTGGAGACAGTTACGATTCTAGAAAATCCGTGTGCTAATACCCACCGAAAGCTAAAAAAATCACGAATTTGAGTTTCTGGGTTTAGAAATGCATTACTAAGCGAGGTCGGCCATGAAGAAGTAATGGATGTCGATCACAAGCCTACTTGTGATGCACTAGGTACATTTCAGGACAAATAGAGACAATCGGTAGGATTTAGAAAATATGTGTGCTAATATTCGCCGAAAGTGCAAAAAATCACAAATTGGAGTTTCTGCCTTAGAAATGCAATATTAATTTCGCCGGCCATGAGGAAGTAATGGTAGTCGATTACTAGCCTATTTGTGATGCACTAGGTATATTTCAGGCCAATTAGAGACAGTCTATAGGATTTAGAAAATTTGTGTGCTAATACCCACCGAAAGTGCAAAAAATCAGAAATTGGAGTTTCTGGGCTTAGAAATACAATAATAAGTGACGTCGGCCATGAGGAAGTAATGGGTGTCTATCACAAGCCTATTTTTCATGGACCGGGTGAATTTCATGCCAATTAGAGACAATCTACAGTATTCTAGAAAATCGATGTGCTAATACCCATCGAAATTGTAAAAAATCACAAAATTGAGTTTCTGGGTTTAGAAATGCAATACTAAGCGACGTCGGCCATGAAGAAGTAATGGATGTCGATCACAAGCCTATTTTTCACGGATCGGGTGAATTTCAGGCCAATTAGATACATATGATAGAATTTTAGAAAATATGTGCGCTAATATCCACCGAAAGTGCAAAAAATCACGAATTTGTGTTTCTGGGATTAAAATGCAATAATAAGCCCATGACGAAGTAATGGGAGTCGGTCACTAGCCTATTTGTTATGCACTAGGTGTATTTCAGTCCAATTAGAGATAATCGATAGGATTTAGAAAATTTGTGTGCTAATACCCACCGAAAGTGCAAAAAATCGGAAATTGGAGTTTCTGGGCTTAGAAATGCAATAATAAGTGACGTCGGCCATGAGGAAGTAATGGATGTCATTCATAAGCCTATTTTCCATGGATCGGGCGAATTTCATGCCAATTAGAGACAGTTGGCAGGATTATGTGTGCTAATACTCACCGAAAGTGTAAAAAATCACAAAATTGAGTTTCTGGGTTTAGAAATGCAATACTAAGCGACGTCGGCCATGAAGAAGTAATGGATGTCGATCACAAGCCTATTTTTCACGGATCGGGTGAATTTCAGGCCAATTAGAGACATATGATAGAATTTTAGAAAATCGAATGCTAATATCCACCAAAAGTGCAAAAATCAAATTTGACTTTCTTGGCTTAGAAAATCACGAATTTGTGTTTCTGGGATTAAAATGCAATAATAAGCCCATGACGAAGTAATGGGAGTCGGTCACTAGCCTATTTGTTATGCACTAGGTATATTTCAGTCCAATTAGAGACAATCGATAGGATTTAGAAAATTTGTGTGCTAATACCCACCGAAAGTGCAAAAAAATCAGAAATTGGAGTTTCTGGATTTAGAAATACAATAATAAGTGACGTCGGCCATGAGGAAGTAATGGGTGTCTATCACAAGCCTATTTTTCATGGACCGGGTGAATTTCATGCCAATTAGAGACAGTTGGCAGGATTATGTGTGCTAATACCCACCGAAAGTGCAAAAAATCACGTATTTGAGTTTTGGGTTTAGAAATGCAATACTGAGCGACGTCGGCCATGAAGAAGTAATGGATGTCGATCACAAGCCTATTTTTCACGGATCGGGTGAATTTCAGGCCAATTAGAGACAGATGAGAGAATTCTAGAAAATCTGTGCGCTAATAACCACCGAAAGTGAAGAAAAATCATGAATTTGTGTTTCTGGGATTAAAATGCAATAATAAGCCCATGACGAAGTAATGGGAGTCGGTCACTAGCCTATTTGTTATGCACTAGGTGTATTTCAGTCCAATTAGAGATAATCGATAGGATTTAGAAAATTTGTGTGCTAATACCCACCGAAAGTGCAAAAAATCGGAAATTGGAGTTTCTGGGCTTAGAAATACAATAATAAGTGACGTCGGCCATAAGGAAGTAATGGGTGTCTATCACAATCCTATTTTTCATGGACCGGGTGAATTTCATGCCAATTGGAGACAGTTTACAGGATTCTAGAAAATCCGTGTGCTAATACCCACCGAAAGTGCAAAAAATCACGTATTTGAGTTTTGGGTTTAGAAATGCAATACTGAGCGACGTCGGCCATGAAGAAGTAATGGATGTCGATCACAAGCCTATTTTTCACGGATCGGGTGAATTTCAGGCCAATTAGAGACAGATGAGAGAATTCTAGAAAATCTGTGCGCTAATATCCACCGAAAGTGAAAAAAAATCAAGAATTTGTGTTTCTAGGATTAAAATGCAATAATAAGCCCATGACGAAGTAATGGGAGTAGGTCACTAGCCTATTTGTTATGCACTAGGTATATTTCAGTCCAATTAGAGATAATCGATAGGATTTAGAAAATTTGTGTGCTAATACCCACCGAAAGTGCAAAAAATCAGAAATTGGAGTTTCTGGGCTTAGAAATACAATAATAAGTGACGTCGGCCATGAGGAATAATGGGTGTCTATCACAAGCCCATTTTTCATGGACCGTGTGAATTTCAGGTCAATCAGAGGCAATCATCAGGATTCTAGAAAATGTGTGTGCATTAATCCACTGAAAGTGCAAAAAATCACGAATTTTAGTTTTTGGGCTTAAAATGTAATAGTAAGCGACGTTGGCCATGACGAAGTAATGAGTGTCGATAACCAGCCTATTTGTGATGGACTGGGTGAATTTCACTCCAACCAGAGACAGTCGACATTGTGATAGAAAATCTGAATGCTAATATCCACCAAAAGTGCAAAAAATCACGAATTTGACTTTCTTGGCTTAGAAAATCACGAATTTGACTTTCTTGGCTTAGAAATGCAATAATAAGCGACATTAGCCACGAAGAAGTAATGGGAGTCAATCTATACCCTATTTTTGATGCACTAGGTATATTTCAGTCCAATTAGAGACAATTGACAAAATTCTAGAAAATATGTTCGCTAATACCCACCGAAAGTGCAAAATATCATGAATTTGAGTTTCTGGGTTTAAAATGCAATAATAAGTAACGTCGGCCATGAGGAAGTAATGGGTGTCTGTCACAAGCCTATTTTTCATGGATCGGGTGAATTTCATGCCAATTAGAGACAGTTGACAGGATTCTAGAAAATCTGTGTGCTAATACCCACCGAAAGTGCAAAAAATCACGTATTTGAGTTTTGGGTTTAGAAATGCAATACTGAGCGACGTCGGCCATGAAGAAGTAATGGATGTCGATCACAAGCCTATTTTTCACGGATCGGGTGAATTTCAGGCCAATTAGAGATAGATGAGAGAATTCTATAAAATATGTTTGCTAATAGCCACCGAAAGTGAAAAAAAATCACGAATTTGTGTTTCTGGGATTAAAATGCAATAATAAGCCCATGATGAAGTAATGGGAGTCGGTCACTAGCCTATTTGTTATGCACTAGGTACATTTTAGGACAAATAGAGACAATCAGTAGGATTTAGAAAATATGTGTGCTAATACCGGCCGAAAGTGCAAAAAATCAGAAATTGGAGTTTCTGGGCTTAGAAATACAATAATAAGTGACGTCGGCCATGAGGAAGTAATGGGTGTCTATCACAAGCCTATTTTTCATGGACCGGGTGAATTTCATGCCAATTAGAGACAATCTACAGTATTCTATAAAATCCGTGTGCTAATACCCACCGAAAGTGCAAAAAATCACGTATTTGAGTTTTGGGTTTAGAAATGCAATACTGAGCGACGTCGGCCATGAAGAAGTAATGGATGTCGATCACAAGCCTATTTTTCACGGATCGGGTGAATTTCAGGCCAATTAGAGACAGATGAGAGAATTCTAGAAAATATGTTCGCTAATACCCACCGAAAGTGCAAAATATCATGAATTTGAGTTTCTGGGTTTAAAATGCAATAATAAGCGACGTAGGCCATGACGAAATAATGGGAGTTGATTACAAGACTATTTGTTATGCACTAGGTATATTTAAGTCCAATTAGAGAAAATCGATAGGATTTAGAAAATTTGTGTGCTAATACCCACCGAAAGTGCAAAAAATCAGAAATTGGAGTTTCTGTGCTTAGAAATGCAATAATAAGTGACGTTGGCCATGAGGAAGTAATGGATGTCATTCATAAGCCTATTTTCCATGGATCGGGTGAATTTCATGCCAATTAGAGACAGTTGGCAGGATTATGTGTGCTAATACCCACCGAAAGTGAAAAAAATCACGGTTTTGAGTTTTGGGTTTAGAAATGCAATACTAAGTGACGTCGGCCATGAAGAAGTAATGGATGTCGATCACAAGCCTATTTTTCACGGATTGGGTGAATTTCAGGCCAATTATAGGCAGATGATAGAATTCTAGAAAATCTGTGCGCTAATAGCCACCGAAAGTAAAAAAAAATCATGAATTTGTGTTTTTGGGATTAATATGCAATAATAATCCCATGAAGAAGTAATGGGAGTCGGTTATTAGCCTATTTGTTATGCACTAGGTATATTTAAGTCCAATTAGAGACAATCGATAGGATTTAGAAAATTTGTGTGCTAATACCCACCGAAAGTGCAAAAAATCAGAAATTGGAGTTTATGTGCTTAGAAATACAATAATAAGTGACGTCGGCCATGAGGAAGTAATGGGTGTCTATCACAAGCCTATTTTTCATGGACCGGGTGAATTTCATGCCAATTAGAGACAATCTACATTGTGATAGAAAATCAATGCTAATATCCACCAAAAGTGCAAAAATCACGAATTTGACTTTCTTGGCTTAGAAAATCACGAATTTGACTTTCTTGGCTTAGAAATGCAATAATAAGCGACATTAGCCACGAAGAAGTAATGGATGTCGATCACAAGCCTATTTTTTCATGGACCAGGTGAATTTCCAGCCAATTAGAGACATATGATAGAATTTTAGAAAATATGTTAGCTAATAACCACTGAAAGTGCAAAAAATTACGAATTTGTGTTTCTGGGCTTAAAATGCAATAATAAGCGACGTCGGCCATGACGAATTAATGGGAGTCGATTACTAGCCTATTTGTGATGCACTAGGTACCTTTAAGGCCAATTAGAGACAGTCTATAGGATTTAGAAAATTCGTGTGCTAGTACCCACCGAAAGTGCAAAAATCGAATTGGAGTTTACGGCTTAGAAATGCAATAATAAGTGACGTCGGCCATGAGGAAGTAATGGGTGTCATTCACAAGCCTATTTTCCATGGATCGGGTGAATTTCATGCCAATTAGAGACAGTTGGCTGGATTATGTGTGCTAATACCCATCGAAAGTGCAAAAAATCACGAATTTGAGTTTTTGGGTTTAGAAATGCAATACTAAGTGATGTCGGCCGTGAAGAAGTAATGGATGTCGATCAAAAACCAAATTTTCATGGACCGGGTGAATTTCAGGCCAATTAGAGACAGTTGATAAAATTCTAGAAAATTCGTTGGTTAACACCCACCGAAAGTGCAAAAAATCATGAATTTGAGTTTCTGGGCTTAAAATGCAATAATAAGCCCATGACAAAGTAATGAGTGTCGATAAATAGCCTATTTGTGATGGACTGGGTGAATTTCACTCCAACCAGAGACAGTCGACATAGTGATAGAAAATCTGAATGCTAATACCCACCAAAAGTGCAAAAAATTACGAATTTGACTTTCTTGGCTTAGAAATGCAATAATAAGCGACGACAGCCATGAAGAAGTAACGTGAGTCAATCTATACCCTATTTGTGATGGACGGGGTTAATTTCAGGACAATCAGAGACAATCGTTTGGATTCTAGAAAATTCGTGTGCTAACCCACTGAAAATGCAAAAAATCACACATTGGAGTTTCTGGCTTAGAAATACAATAATAAGTGACGTCGGCCATGAGGAAGTAATGGGTGTCTGTCACAAACCTATTTTTCATGGATCGGATGAATTTCATGCCAATTTGAAACAGTTGACAGGATTCTAGAAAATCTGTGTGCTAATACCCACCGAAAGTGCAAAAAATCACGTATTTGAGTTTTGGGTTTAGAAATGCAATACTGAGCGACGTCGGCCATGAAGAAGTAATGGATGTCGATCACAAGCCTATTTTTCACGGATCGGGTGAATTTCAGGCCAATTAGAGACAGATGAGAGAATTCTAGAAAATCTGTGCGCTAATATCCACCGAAAGTGAAAAAAAATCATGAATTTGTGTTTCTAGGATTAAAATGCAATAATAAGCCCATGACGAAGTAATGGGAGTCGATTACTAGCCTATTTGTTATGCACTAGGTATATTTCAGTCCAATTAGAGACAATCGATAGGATTTAGAAAATTTGTGTGCTAATACCCACCGAAAGTGCAAAAAATCAGAAATTGGAGTTTCTGGGCTTAGAAATACAATAATAAGTGACGTCGGCCATGAGGAAGTAATGGGTGTCTATCACAAGCCTATTTTTCATGGACCGGGTGAATTTCATGCCAATTAGAGACAATCTACAGTATTCTAGAAAATCTGTGTGCTAATACCCACCGAATTGCAAAAAATCACGTATTTGAGTTTTGGGTTTAGAAATGCAATACTGAGCGACGTCGGCCATGAAGAAGTAATGGATGTCGATCACAAGCCTATTTTTCACGGATCGGGTGAATTTCACTCCAACCAGAGACAATCGACATTGTGATAGAAAATCCGAATGCTAATATCCACCAAAAGTGCAAAAATCACGAATTTGACTTTCTTGGCTTAGAAAATCATGAATTTGTGTTTCTGGGATTAAAATGCAATAATAAGCCCATGACGAAGTAATGGGAGTCGATTACTAGCCTATTTGTTATGCACTAGGTGTATTTCAGTCCAATTAGAGACAATCGATAGGATTTAGAAGATATTTGTGCTAATACCCACCGAAAGTGCAAAAAATCATAAATTAGAGTTTCTGGGCTTAGAAATACAATAATAAGTGACGTCGGCCATGAGGAAGTAATGGGTGTCTATCACAAGCCTATTTTTCATGGACCGGGTGAATTTCAGGCCAATTAGAGACAATCGACAGTATTCTATAAAATCAGTTTGCTAATACCCATCGAAAGTGCAAAAAATCACGAATTTGAGTTTCTGGGTTTAGAAATGCATTACTAAGCGAGGTCGGCCATGAATAAGTAATGGATGTCGATCACAAGCCTATTTTTCATAGACCAAGTGAATTTCCGGCCAATTAGAGACATTGATAAAATTCTAGAAAATATGTTCGCTAATACCCACCGAAAGTGAAAAAAAATCATGAATTTGTGTTTTTGGGATTAAAATGCAATAATAAGCCCATGACGAAGTAATGGGAGTAGGTCACTAGCCTATTTGTTATGCACTACGTATATTTCAGTCCAATTAGAGATAATCGATAGGATTTAGAAAATTTGTGTGCTAATCCCACCGAAAGTGCAAAATATCGGAAATTGGAGTTTCTGGGCTTAGAAATACAATAATAATTGAAGTCGGCCATGAGGAAGTAATGGGTGTCTATCACAAGCCTATTTTTCATGTACCGGGTGAATTTCATGCCAATTGGAGACAGTTGACAAGATTTTAGAAAATCCGTGTGCTAATACCCACCGAAAGTGCAAAAAATCACGTATTTGAGTTTTGGGTTTAGAAATGCAATACTGAGCGACGTCGGCCATGAAGAAGTAATGGATGTCGATCACAAGCCTATTTTTCACGGATCGGGTGAATTTCAGGCCAATTAGAGACAGATGAGAGAATTCTAGAAAATCTGTGCGCTAATATCCACCGAAAGTGAAAAAAAATCATGAATTTGTGTTTCTAGGATTAAAATGCAATAATAAGCCCATGACGAAGTAATGGGAGTCGATTACTAGCCTATTTGTTATGCACTAGGTATATTTCAGTCCAATTAGAGACAATCGATAGGATTTAGAAAATTTGTGTGCTAATACCCACCTAACGTGCAAAAAATCAGAAATTGGAGTTTCTGTGCTTAGAAATGCAATAATAAGTGACGTTGGCCATGAGGAAGTAATGGATGTCATTCATAAGCCTATTTTCCATGGATCGGGTGAATTTCATGCCAATTAGAGACAGTTGACAAGATTTTAGAAAATCCGTGTGCTAATACCCACCGAAAGTGCAAAAAATCACGTATTTGAGTTTTGGGTTTAGAAATGCAATACTGAGCGACGTCGGCCATGAAGAAGTAATGGATGTCGATCACAAGCCTATTTTTCACGGATCGGGTGAATTTCAGGCCAATTAGAGACAGATGAGAGAATTCTAGAAAATCTGCGCGCTAATATCCACCGAAAGTGAAAAAAAATCATGAATTTGTGTTTCTAGGATTAAAATGCAATAATAAGCCCATGACGAAGTAATGGGAGTCGATTACTAGCCTATTTGTTATGCACTAGGTATATTTCAGTCCAATTAGAGACAACCGATAGGATTTAGAAAATTTGTGTGCTAATACCCACCTAACGTGCAAAAAAATCAGAAATTGGAGTTTCTGTGCTTAGAAATGCAATAATAAGTGACGTCGGCCATGAGGAAGTAATGGATGTCATTCATAAGCCTATTTTCCATGGATCGGGTGAATTTCATGCCAATTAGAGACAATGACATTGTGATAGAAAATCCGAATGCTAATATCCACCAAAAGTGCAAAAATCACGAATTTGACTTTTGGGTTTAGAAATGCAATACTAAGCGGCGTCGGCCATGAAGAAGTAATGGATGTCGATCACAAGCCTATTTTTCACGGATCGGGTGAATTTCAGGCCAATTAGAGACATAGATGAGAGAATTCTAGAAAATATGTAGCTAATAGCCACCGAAAGTGAAAAAATCATGAATTTGTGTTTACGGGATTAAAATGCAATAATAAGCCCATGGCGAAGTAATGGGAGGCGATTACTAGCCTATTTGTTATGCACTAGGTGTATTTCAGTCCAATTAGAGACAATCGATAGGATTTAGAAAATTTGTGTGCTAATACCACTAAAGTGGAAGAAATAACAAATTGGAGTTTATAGGCTTAGAAATGAAATAATAAGTGACGTCGGCCATGAGGAAGTAATGGGTGTCCGTCACAAGCCAATTTTTCATGGACCGGGTGAATTTCATGCCAATTAGAGACAGTCGACAGGATTCTAGAAAAGTCGTGTGCTAATACCACCGAAAGTGCAAAAAATCACGAACTTGAGTTTCTGGGTTTAGAAATGCAATACTAAGTGACGTGGGCCATGAAGAAGTAATTAATGTTGATCAAAAACCTATTTTTCATGGACCAGGTGAATTTTCGGCCAATTAGAAACAATTGAAAAAATTCTAGAAAATATGTTCGCTAATACCCACCGAAATTGCAAAATATCATGAATTTGAGTTTCTGGGATTAAAATGCAATAATAAGCCCATGAAGAAGTAATGGGAGTCGGTTAATAGCCTATTTGTTATGCACTAGGTATATTTCCGTCCAATTAGAGAAAATCGATAGGATTTAGAAAATTTGTGTGCTAATACCCACCGAAAGTGCAAAAATTCAGAAATTGGAGTTTATCGGCTTAGAAATTCAATAATAAGTGACGTCGGCCATGAGGAAGTAATGGGTGTCTATCACAAGCCTATTTTTCATGGACCGGGTGAATTTCATGCCAATTAGAGACAGTTGACAGGATTCTAGAAAATCCGTGTGCTAATACCCACCGAAAGTGCAAAAAATCACGTATTTGAGTTTTGGGTTTAGAAATGCAATACTGAGCGACGTCGGCCATGAAGAAGTAATGGATGTCGATCACAAGCCTATTTTTCACGGATCGGGTGAATTTCAGGCCAATTAGAGACAGATGATAGAATTCTAGAAAATCTGTGCGCTAATAGCCACCGAAAGTGAAAAAATCATGAATTTGTGTTTCTGGGATTAAAATGCAATAATAAGCCCATGACGAAGTAATGGGAGTCGATTACTAGCCTATTTGTTATGCACTAGGTATATTTCAGTCCAATTAGAGACAATCGATAGGATTTAGAAAATTGGAGTTTCTGTGCTTAGAAATGCAATAATAAGTGACGTTGGCCATGAGGAAGTAATGGATGTCATTCATAAGCCTATTTTCCATGGATCGGGTGAATTTCATGCCAATTAGAGACAGTTGACAGGATTCTAGAAAATCTGTGTGCTAATAATATCCACCGAAAGTGCAAAAAATCACGAATTTGAGTTTTGGGTTTAGAAATGCAATACTAAGCGACGTCGGCCATGAAGAAGTAATGGATGTAGATCACAAGCCTATTTTTCATGGATCGGGTGAATTTCAGGCCAATTAGAGACATATGATAGAATTCTAGAAAATCTGTGCGCTAATAATGGCCACCGAAAGTGAAAAAAAATCATGAATTTGTGTTTCTGGGATTAAAATGCAATAATAAGCCCATGACGAAGTAATGGGAGTCGATTACTAGCCTATTTGTTATGCACTAGGTGTATTTCAGTCCAATTAGAGACAATCGATAGGATTTAGAAGATATTTGTGCTAATACCCACCTAACGTGCAAAAAATCAGAAATTGGAGTTTCGGGCTTAGAAATGCAATAATAAGTGACGTCGGCCATGAGGAAGTAATGGGTGTCTATCACAAGCCTATTTTTCATGGATCGGGTGAATTTCACTCCAACCAGAGACAATCGACATTGTGATAGAAAATCCGAATGCTAATATCCACCAAAAGTGCAAAAATCACGAATTTGACTTTCTTGGCTTAGAAAATCACTTAATTTGACTTTCTTGGCTTAGAAATGCAATAATAAGCTTACATTAGCCATGAAGAAGTAATGGGAGTCAATCTATACCCTATTTTTGATGGACGGGGGCTAATTTCAGTGTCAATCGAGGCGGTTGTCGGATTCTAGAAAATATGTGTGGTAATAATATGCACCGAAAGTGCAAAAATTCACAAATTTGAGTTTTGGGTTTAGAAATGCAATACTAAGCGACGTTGGCCATGAATAAGTAATGGATGTCGATCACAACCCTATTTTTCACGGATTGGGTGAATTTCATGCCAATTAGAGACAGACGATAGAATTCTATAAAATCTGTGCGCTAATAGCCACCGAAAGTGAAAGAAAATCATGAATTTGTATTTCTGGGATTAAAATGCAATAATAAGCCCATGAAGAAGTAATGGTAGTCGATTACTAGCCTATTTGTGATGCACTAGGTATATTTCAGGCCAATTAGAGTCTATAAGATTTAGAAAATTTGTGTGTTAATACCCACCGAAATTGCAAAAAAATCAGAAATTGGAGTTTCTGGGCTTAGAAATTCAATAATAAGTGACGTCGGCCATGAGGAAGTAATGGGTGTCTATCACAAGCCTATTTTTCATGGACCGGGTGAATTTCATGCCAATTAGAGACAATCTACAGTATTCTAGAAAATCCGTGTGCTAATACCCACCGAAAGTGCAAAAAATCACAATTATGAGTTTCTGAGTTTAGAAATACAATACTAAGTGACGTCGGCCACAAATAAGTAATGGATGTCGATCACAAGCCTATTTTTCATGTACCAGGTTAATTTCTGGCCAATTAGAGACAATTGATAAAATTCTAGAAAATTCGTTCGCTAACACCCACCGAAAGTGCAAAAAATCATGAATTTGAGTTTCTGGGCTTAAAATGCAATAATAAGCGAGCGACCATGAAGAAGTAACGTGAGTCAATCTATACCCTATTTGTGATGCACTAGGTATATTTCAGGACAATTAGAGACAGTCTATAGGATTTAGAAAATTTGTGTGCTAATCCCCACGAAAGTGCAAAAATCAAGAATTGGAGTTTCGGGCTTAGAAATGCAATAATAAGTGACGTCGGCCATGAGGAAGTAATGGGTGTCTATCACAAGCCTATTTTTCATGGATCGGGTGAATTTCACGCCCACCAATGACGATGACATGGTTAAAGAAAATCCGTGTGCTAATACCCACCGAAAGTGCAAAAAATCACGTATTTGAGTTTTGGGTTTAGAAATGCAATACTGAGCGACGTCGGCCATGAAGAAGTAATGGATGTCGATCACAAGCCTATTTTTCACGGATCGGGTGAATTTCAGGCCAATTAGAGACAGATGAGAGAATTCTAGAAAATCTGTGCGCTAATATCCACCAAAAGTGAAAAAAAATCAAGAATTTGTGTTTCTAGGATTAAAATGCAATAATAAGCCCATGACGAAGTAATGGGAGTCGATTACTAGCCTATTTGTTATGCACTAGGTATATTTCAGTCCAATTAGAGAGAATCGGTAGGATTTAGAAAATTTGTGTGCTAATACCCACCGAAAGTGCAATAATAAGTGACGTCGGCCATGAGGAATAATGGGTGTCTATCACAAGCCCATTTTTCATGGACCGTGTGAATTTCGTGCCAATTGGAGACAGTGGTATTCTAAAAAATTCATGTGCTAATACCCAACGAAAGTACAAAAAATCACGAATTTGAGTTTCTGGGTTTGGAAATGCAATACTTAGCGAGGTCGCCAATGAAGAAGTAATGGATGTCGATCACAAGCCAATTTTTTCATGGACCAGGTGAATTTCACTCCAACCAGAGACAATGACATTGTGATAGAAAATCAATGCTAATATCCACCAAAAGTGCAAAAATCACTTAATTTGACTTTCTTGGCTTAGAAAATCACGAATTTGACTTTCTTGGCTTAGAAATGCAATAATAAGCGACATTAGCCACGAAGAAGTAATGGGAGTCAATCTATACCCTATTTTTGATGGACGGGCTAATTTCGTGTCAATCGAGGCGCTTGTCGATTTAGAAAATATGTGTGCTAATACCCGCCGAAAGTGCAAAAAATCACAAATTGGAGTTTCTGGCTTAGAAATGCAATAATAAGTAACGTCGGCCATGAGGAAGTACTGGGTGTCTGTCACAAGCCAATTTTTCATGGATCGGGTGAATTTCATGCCAATTAGAGACAGTTGACAGGATTCTAGAAAATCTGTGTGCTAATACCCACCGAAAGTGCAAAAAATTAGAAATTGGAGTTTCTGGGCTTAGAAATACAATAATAAGTGACGTCGGCCATGAGGAAGTAATGGGTGTCTATCACAAGCCTATTTTTCATGGACCGGGTGAATTTCCGGCCAATTAGAGACATTGATAAAATTCTAGAAAATATGTTCGCTAATACCCACCGAAAGTGAAAAAAAATCATGAATTTGTGTTTCTGGGATTAAAATGCAATAATAAGCCCATGAAGAAGTAATGGTAGTCGATTACTAGCCTATTTGTGATGCACTAGGTATATTTCAGGCCAATTAGAGTCTATAAGATTTAGAAAATTTGTGTGTTAATACCCACCGAAATTGCAAAAAAATCAGAAATTGGAGTTTCTGGGCTTAGAAATTCAATAATAAGTGACGTCGGCCATGAGGAAGTAATGGGTGTCTATCACAAGCCTATTTTTCATGGACCGGGTGAATTTCATGCCAATTAGAGACAATCTACATAGTGATAGAAAATGTGTGCTAATACCCACCAAAAGTGCAAAAATCACGAATTTGAGCTTCTGGGTTTAGAAATGCATTAATAAGCGAGGTCGGCCATGAAGAAGTAATGGATGTCCATCACAAGCCTATTTTTCATGGATCGGGTGAATTTCAGGCCAATTAGAGACAGTCTATAGGATTTAGAAAATTTGTGTGCTAATACCCCCCGAAAGTGCAAAAAATCAGAAATTGGAGTTTCTGGGCTTAGAAATACAATAATAAGTGACGTCGGCCATGAAGAAGTAATGGGAGTCGGTCACTAGCCTATATGTTATGCACTAGGTATATTTCATGCAAATTAGAGACAATCTACAGTATTCTAGAAAATCCGAGTGCTAATACCCACCGAAACTGCAAAAAATCACGAATTTGATTTTCTGGGTTTAGAAATGCAATACTAAGCGACGTCGGCTATGAAGTAGTAGTGGATGTCGATCACAAGCCTACTTTTCATGTACCGGGTGAATTTCATGCAAATTAGAGACAATCGGCATGGTTAGAGAAAATATGTGTGCTAATACCCACCAAAAGTGCAAAAATCACGAATTTGAGTTTTGGGTTTAGAAATGCAATAATAAGTGACGTTGGCCATGAATAAGTAATGGATGTCGATCACAAGCCTATTTTTCATAGACCAAGTGAATTTCAGGCCAATTAGAGACAGTCTATAGGATTTAGAAAATTTGTGTGCTAATACCCCCCGAAAGTGCAAAAAATCAGAAATTGGAGTTTCTGGGCTTAGAAATACAATAATAAGTGACGTCGGCCATGAAGAAGTAATGGGAGTCGGTCACTAGCCTATATGTTATGCACTAGGTATATTTCATGCAAATTAGAGACAATCGTCAGGATTCTAGAAAATTTGTGTGCTAATATCCACTGAAAGTGCAAAAAATCACTAATTTTTGTTTTTGTGCTTAGAAATGCAATAATAAGAGACGTCGGCCATGACGAAGTAATGAGTGTCGATAACCCGCCTATTTGTGATGGACTGGGTGAATTTCACTCCAACCAGAGACAGTCGACATTGTGAAAGAAAATATGTATGCTAATACCCACCAAAAGTGCAAAAAATCACGAATTTGACTTTCTTGGCTTAGAAAATCAGAAATTGGAGTTTCTGGGCTTAGAAATACAATAATAAGTGACGTCGGCCATGACAAAGTAATGGTAGTCAATTACTAGCCTATTTGTGATGCACTAGGTATATTTCAGGCCAATTAGAGACAGTCTATAGGATTTAGAAAATTTGTGTGCTAATACCGACCGAAACTGCAAAAAATCACGAATTGGAGTTTCTGGGCTTAGAAATACAATAATAAGTGACGTCGGCCATGAGGAAGTAATGAGTGTCTATCACAAGCCTATTTTTCATGGACCAGGTGAATTTCATGCCAATTAGAGACAATCTACAGTATTCTAGAAAATCCGTGTGCTAATACGCACCGAAAGCTAAAAAAATCACGAATTTGAGTTTCTGGGTTTAGAAATGCATTACTAAGCGAGGTCGGCCATGAAGAAGTAATGGATGTCAATATATACCCTATTTGTGATGGATGTGTTAATTTAATGTCGATCGAGACAATGACAGATTCTAGAAAATATATGCGCTAATAACCACTTAAAGTGCAAAAAATTACGAATTTGTGTTTCTGGGCTTAAAATGCAATGATAAGCGACGTCGACCATGATGAATTAATGGGAGTCAATTACTAGCCTATTTGTGATGCACTAGGTACCTTTAAGGCCAATTAGAGACAGTCTATAGGATTTAGAAAATTTGTGTGCTAGTATCCACCGAAAGTGCAAAAAATCACAATTATGAGTTTCTGAGTTTAGAAATAAAATACTAAGTGATGTCGGCCACAAATAAGTAATGGATGTCGATCATAACCCTATTTTTCATGGACTGGGTGAATTTCATGCCAATTAGAGACAATCGACATAGTGATAGAAAATCAATGCTAATACCCACCGAAAATGCAGAAACTCACGAATTTGAGTTTACTGGCTTAGAAATGCAATAATAAGCGACGTATCATGACGAAGTAAAGGGAGTCCATCACTAGGCTATTTGTGATGGATCGGGTGAATTTCAGGCCAATTAGAGACAATCGAGAGAATTCTAGAAAATATGTGTGCTAATACCCACCCAAAGTACAAAAATCATGAATTTGTGTTTCGGGATTATAAATGCAATAATAAGCGGCGTCGGCCATGACAAAGTAATGGGTATCAATCACAAGCCATTTTGTGATGCACTAGGTATATTTCACGCCAATTAGATACAGTCTATAGGATTTAGAAAATCCGTGTGCTAATCCATACCAAAAGTGCAAAAATTACGAATTTGAGTTTCTGGGCTTAGAAAAGCAATAATAAGAGATGTCAGCCATGATAAAGTAGTGGGTATCAATCACAGGCCTGTTTGTGATGTTACGCTGAATTTCACGCCAAGGTGACGATCGGCATGGTTATAGAAAATTTGTGTGCTAATACTCCCCGAAAGTGCAAAAAATCAGAATTTGAATTTCTGGGTTTAGAAATGCAATACTAAGCGACGTCGGCCATGAAGAAGTAATGGATGTCGATCTATAGCCTATTTTTGACGGACGGGGTGAATTTCAGCCAATTAGAGACAGATGAGAGAATTCTAGAAAATATGTGTGCTAATACCCACCGAAATTGCAAAATATCATGAATTTGAGTTTCTAGGATTAAAATGCAATAATAAGCCCATGAAGAAGGAATGGGAGTCAATCTATACCCTATTTGTGATGCACTAGTTATATTTCAGTCAATTAGAGGCAATCGATAGGATTTAGAAAATTTGTGTGCATTAATCCACGAAAGTGCAAAAATCACGAATTTGAGTTTTTGGGCTTAGAAATGCAATAATAAGTGACGTTGGCCATGAGGAAGTAATGAGTGTCGATAACAAGCCTATTTGTGATGGACTGGGTGAATTTCACTCCAACCAGAGACAGTCGACATTGTGATAGAAAATCCGAATGCTAATATCCACCAAAAGTGCAAAAAATCACGAATTTGACTTTCTTGGCTTAGAAAATCACGAATTTGACTTTCTTGGCTTAGAAATGCAATAATAAGCGACATTAGCCACGAAGAAGTAATGGGAGTCAATCTATACCCTATTTTTGATGGATCGGGGCTAATTTCAGTCAATTAGAGACAATTGATCGAGATTCTAGAAAATTTGTGTGGTAATATCCACTGAAAGTGCAAAAAATCACGAATTTGAGTTTTTGGGCTTAGAAATGCAATAGTAAGCGACGTCGGCCATGACGAAGTAATGAGTGTCGATAACCAGCCTATTTGTGATGGACTGGGTGTATTTCACTCCAACCAGAGACAATCGACATGGTTATAGAAAATTTGTATGCTAATATCCACTGAAAGTGCAAAAAATCACGAATTTGAGTTTCTTGGCTTAGAAATGCAATAATAAGCGACGCCAGCCGTGAAGAAGTAATGGAAGTCAATCTATACCCTATTTGTGATGGACGGGGTTAATTTCAGGTCAATTAGAGGCAATCGACAGGATTCTAGAAAATTTGTGTGCTAATACCCACCAAAAGTGCAAAAAATCACGAATTTGACTTTCTTGGCTTAGAAATGCAATAATAAGCGACGACAGCCATGAAGAAGTAATGCGGGTCAATCTATACCCTATTTGTGATGGACGGGGTTAATTTTAGGCCAATCAGAGGCAATCGACAGGATTCTAGAAAATTTGTGTGCTAATATCCACTAAAAGTTCAAAAATTCACGAATTTGAGTTTTGGGGCTTAGAAATGCAATAGTAAGCGACGTCGGCCATGACAAAGTAATGAGTGTCGATAAATAGCCTATTTGTGATGGACTGGGTGAATTTCACTCCAACCAGAGACAGTCGACATAGTGATAGAAAATCTGAATGCTAATACCCACCAAAAGTGCAAAAAATTACGAATTTGACTTTCTTGGCTTAGAAATGCAATAATAAGCGACGACAGCCATGAAGAAGTAACGTGAGTCAATCTATACCCTATTTGTGATGGACGGGGTTAATTTCAGGACAATCAGAGACAATCGTTTGGATTCTAGAAAATTCGTGTGCTAACCCACTGAAAATGCAAAAAATCAAGAATTTGAGGTTCTGGTATTATAAATGCAATAATAAGCGACGTCGGCCATGACAAAGTAATGGGTATCAATCACAAGCCATTTTGTGATGTACTAGCTGAATTTCACGCCAATTAGAGACAATCGGCATGGTTAAAGAAAATTTGTGTGCTAATCCATACCAAAAGTGCAAAAACACGAATTTGAGTTTAGGGCTAAAAATGCAATAATAAGAAATGTCGGCCATGATAAAGTAATGGGTATCAATCACAAGCCTATTTGTGATGTTCGGTGAATTTCACGCCAATTAGACAGTTGGCATGGTTAGAGAAAATATGTGTGCTAATACCGACCAAAAGTACAAAAAATCACGAATTTGAGTTTCTTGGATTAGAAATGCAATAATAAGCGACGTCAGCCATGAAAAAGTAATTGGAGTCAATCTATACCCTATTTGTGACGGACGGGGTTAATTTCAGGCCAATCAGAGGAAGTCGACAGGATTCTAGAAAATTCGTGTGCCAATACCCACCGAACCTGCAAAAAATCACGAATTTGAGTTTCTAGGTTAGAAATGCAATAATAAGCGACGTCGGCCATGAAGAAGTAATTGGGGTCAATCTATACCCTATTTGTGATGGATGGAGTTAATTTCAGGTCAATCAGAGGCAATCGTCAGGATTCTAGAAAATTTGTGTGCATTAATCCACTGAAAGTGCAAAAAATCACGAATTTGAGTTTTTGGGCTTAAAAATGCAATAGTAAGCGACGTTGGCCATGACGAAGTAATGAGTGTCGATAACCAGCCTATTTGTGATGGACTGGGTGAATTTCACTCCAACCAGAGACAGTCGACATTGTGATAGAAAATCCGAATGCTAATATCCACCAAAAGTGCAAAAAATCACGAATTTGACTTTCTTGGCTTAGAAAATCACGAATTTGACTTTCTTGGCTTAGAAATGCAATAATAAGCGACATTAGCCACGAAGAAGTAATGGGAGTCAATCTATACCCTATTTTTGATGGACGGGGCTAATTTCAGGTCAATCAGAGGCAGTTGTCAGGATTCTAGAAAATTTGTGTGGTAATATCCACTGAAAGTGCAAAAAATCACGAATTTGAGTTTTTGGGCTTAGAAATGCAATAGTAAGCGACGTCGGCCATGACGAAGTAATGAGTGTCGATAACCAGCCTATTTGTGATGGACTGGGTGTATTTCACTCCAACCAGAGACAATCGACATGGTTATAGAAAATTTGTATGCTAATATCCACTGAAAGTGCAAAAAATCACGAATTTGAGTTTCTTGGCTTAGAAATGCAATTATAAGCGACGCCTGCCATGAAGAAGTAATGGAAGTCAATATATACCCTATTTGTGATGGATGCTGTTAATTTAATGTCAGTCAGAGACAGTCGACAGGATTCTAGAAAATTCATGTGCTAATACCCAACGAATATGCAAAAAATCACGAATTTGAGTTTCTTGGCTTAGAAATGCAATAATAAGCGACGTCAGCCATGAAGAAGTAATGGGAATCAATCTATACCCTATTTGTGATGGACGGGGTTAATTTCAGGTCAATTAGAGGCAATCGTCTGGATTCTAGAAAATTTGTGTGCTAATATCCACTGAAAGTGCAAAAAATCACGAATTTGAGTTTTTCGGCTTAGAAATGCAATAGTAAGCGACGTCGGCCATGACAAAGTAATGAGTGTCGATAAATAGCCTATTTGTGATGGACTGGGTGAATTTCACTCCAACAAGAGACAGTCGACATAGTGATAGAAAATCTGAATGCTAATACCCACCAAAAGTGCAAAAAATTACGAATTTGACTTTCTTGGCTTAGAAATGCAATAATAAGCGACGACAGCCATGAAGAAGTAACGTGAGTCAATCTATACCCTATTTGTGATGGACGGGGTTAATTTCAGGACAATCAGAGACAATCGTTTGGATTCTAGAAAATTCGTGTGCTAACCCACTGAAAATGCAAAAAATCAAGAATTTGAGGTTCTGGTATTATAAATGCAATAATAAGCGACGTCGGCCATGACAAAGTAATGGGTATCAATCACAAGCCATTTTGTGATGTACCGGCTGAATTTCACGCCCACCAGCGACAGTCGGCATGGTTAAAGAAAATCCGTGTGCTAATCCATACCAAAAGTGCAAAAAACACGAATTTGAGTTTCTGCGCTTTGAAATGCAATAATAAGAAATGTCGGCCATGATAAAGTAGTGGGTATCAATCACAGGCCTGTTTGTGATGTTCTGGCTGAATTTCACGCCAACCAGTGACAGTCGGCATGGTTAGAGAAAATATGTGTGCTAATACCGACCAAAAGTGCAAAAAATCACGAATTTGAGTTTCTTGGATTAGAAATGCAATAATAAGCGACGTCAGCCATGAAAAAGTAATTGGAGTCAACCTATACCCTATTTGTGACGGACGGGGTTAATTTCAGGCCAATCAGAGGCAGTCGACAGGATTCTAAAAAATTCATGTGCTAATACCAACCGAAAGTACAAAATATCACGAATTTGAGTTTCTAGGTTAGAAATGCAATAATAAGCGACGTCGGCCATGAAGAAGTAATTGGGGTCAATCTATACCCTATTTGTGATGGATGGAGTTAATTTCAGGTCAATCAGAGGCAATCATCAGGATTCTAGAAAATGTGTGTGCATTAATCCACTGAAAGTGCAAAAAATCACGAATTTTAGTTTTTGGGCTTAAAAATGTAATAGTAAGCGACGTTGGCCATGACGAAGTAATGAGTGTCGATAACCAGCCTATTTGTGATGGACTGGGTGAATTTCACTCCAACCAGAGACAGTCGACATTGTGATAGAAAATCTGAATGCTAATATCCACCAAAAGTGCAAAAAATCACGAATTTGACTTTCTTGGCTTAGAAAATCACGAATTTGACTTTCTTGGCTTAGAAATGCAATAATAAGCGACATTAGCCACGAAGAAGTAATGGGAGTCAATCTATACCCTATTTTTGATGGACGGGGCTAATTTCAGGTCAATCAGAGGCAGTTGTCAGGATTCTAGAAAATTTGTGTGGTAATATCCACTGAAAGTGCAAAAAATCACGAATTTGAGTTTTTGGGCTTAGAAATGCAATAGTAAGCGACGTCGGCCATGACGAAGTAATGAGTGTCGATAACCAGCCTATTTGTGATGGACTGGGTGTATTTCACTCCAACCAGAGACAATCGACATGGTTATAGAAAATTTGTATGCTAATATCCACTGAAAGTGCAAAAAATCACGAATTTGAGTTTCTTGGCTTAGAAATGCAATTATAAGCGGCGCTTGACCATGAAGAAGTAATGGAAGTCAATATATACCCTATTTGTGATGGATGCTGTTAATTTAATGTCAGTCAGAGACAGTCGACAGGATTCTAGAAAATTCATGTGCTAATACCCAACGAATATGCAAAAAATCACGAATTTGAGTTTCTTGGCTTAGAAATGCAATAATAAGCGACGTCAGCCATGAAGAAGTAATGGGAATTAATCTATACCCTATTTGTGATGGACGGGGTTAATTTCAGGTCAATTAGAGGCAATCGTCTGGATTCTAGAAAATTTGTGTGCTAATATCCACTGAAAGTGCAAAAAATCACGAATTTGAGTTTTTGGGCTTAGAAATGCAATAGTAAGCGACGTCGGCCATGACAAAGTAATGAGTGTCGATAAATAGCCTATTTGTGATGGACTGGGTGAATTTCACTCCAACCAGAGACAGTCGACATAGTGATAGAAAATCTGAATGCTAATACCCACCAAAAGTGCAAAAAATTACGAATTTGACTTTCTTGGCTTAGAAATGCAATAATAAGCGATGACAGCCATGAAGAAGTAATGTGAGTCAATCTATACCCTATTTGTGATGGACGGGGTTAATTTCAGGCCAATCAGAGACAATCGATTGGATTCTAGAAAATTCGTGTGCTAACCCACTGAAAGTGCAAAAAATCAAGAATTTGAGGTTCCGGTATTATAAATGCAATAATAAGCGACGTCGGCCATGACAAAGTAATGGGTATCAATCACAAGCCATTTTGTGATGTACCGGCTGAATTTCACGCCCACCAGCGACAGTCGGCATGGTTAAAGAAAATCCGTGTGCTAATCCATACCAAAAGTGCAAAAAACACGAATTTGAGTTTCTGCGCTTTGAAATGCAATAATAAGAAATGTCGGCCATGATAAAGTAGTGGGTATCAATCACAGGCCTGTTTGTGATGTTCTGGCTGCATTTCACGCCAACCAGTGACAGTCGGCATGGTTAGAGAAAATATGTGTGCTAATACCGACCAAAAGTACAAAAAATCACGAATTTGAGTTTCTTGGATTAGAAATGCAATAATAAGCGACGTCAGCCATGAAAAAGTAATTGGAGTCAATCTATACCCTATTTGTGACGGACGGGGTTAATTTCAGGCCAATCAGAGGAAGTCGACAGGATTCTAGAAAATTCGTGTGCCAATACCCACCGAACCTGCAAAAAATCACGAATTTGAGTTTCTAGGTTAGAAATGCAATAATAAGCGACGTCGGCCATGAAGAAGTAATTGGGGTCAATCTATACCCTATTTGTGATGGATGGAGTTAATTTCAGGTCAATCAGAGGCAATCATCAGGATTCTAGAAAATGTGTGTGCATTAATCCACTGAAAGTGCAAAAAATCACGAATTTTAGTTTTTGGGCTTAAAATGTAATAGTAAGCGACGTTGGCCATGACGAAGTAATGAGTGTCGATAACCAGCCTATTTGTGATGGACTGGGTGAATTTCACTCCAACCAGAGACAGTCGACATTGTGATAGAAAATCTGAATGCTAATATCCACCAAAAGTGCAAAAAATCACGAATTTGACTTTCTTGGCTTAGAAAATCACGAATTTGACTTTCTTGGCTTAGAAATGCAATAATAAGCGACATTAGCCACGAAGAAGTAATGGGAGTCAATCTATACCCTATTTTTGATGGACGGGGCTAATTTCAGTCAATCGAGGCGGTTGTCGAGGATTCTAGAAAATTTGTGTAGTAATATCCACCGAAAGTGCAAAAATCACGAATTTGAGTTTTGGGCTTAGAAATGCAATAGTAAGCGGCGTCGGCCTTGACGAAGTAATGAGTGTCGATAACCAGCCTATTTGTGATGGGTGGGTTAATTTCACTCCAACCAGAGACAATCGACATGGTTATAGAAAATTTGTATGCTAATATCCTTGAAAGTGCAAAAATCACGAATTTGAGTTTCTTGGCTTAGAAATGCAATTATAAGCGGCGCTTGACCATGAAGAAGTAATGGAAGTCAATATATACCCTATTTGTGATGGATGCTGTTAATTTAATGTCAGTCAGAGACAGTCGACAGGATTCTAGAAAATTCATGTGCTAATACCCAACGAATATGCAAAAAATCACGAATTTGAGTTTCTTGGCTTAGAAATGCAATAATAAGCGACGTCAGCCATGAAGAAGTAATGGGAATCAATCTATACCCTATTTGTGATGGACGGGGTTAATTTCAGGTCAATTAGAGGCAATCGTCTGGATTCTAGAAAATTTGTGTGCTAATATCCACTGAAAGTGCAAAAAATCACGAATTTGAGTTTTTCGGCTTAGAAATGCAATAGTAAGCGACGTCGGCCATGACAAAGTAATGAGTGTCGATAAATAGCCTATTTGTGATGGACTGGGTGAATTTCACTCCAACAAGAGACAGTCGACATAGTGATAGAAAATCTGAATGCTAATACCCACCAAAAGTGCAAAAAATTACGAATTTGACTTTCTTGGCTTAGAAATGCAATAATAAGCGATGACAGCCATGAAGAAGTAATGTGAGTCAATCTATACCCTATTTGTGATGGACGGGGTTAATTTCAGGCCAATCAGAAACAATCGATTGGAATCTAGAAAATTCGTGTGCTAACCCACTGAATGTGCAAAAAATCAAGAATTTGAGGTTCCGGTATTATAAATGCAATAATAAGCGACGTCGGCCATGACAAAGTAATGGGTATCAATCACAAGCCAGTTTGTGATGTACCGGCTGAATTTCACGCCCACCAGCGACAGTCGGCATGGTTAAAGAAAATCTGTGTGCTAATCCATACCAAAAGTGCAAAAAACACGAATTTGAGTTTCTGCGCTAAAAAATGCAATAATAAGAAATGTCGGCCATGATAAAGTAGTGGGTATCAATCACAAGCCTGTTTGTGATGTTCTGCTGAATTTCACGCCAACCAGTGACAGTCGGCATGGTTAGAGAAAATATGTGTGCTAATACCGACCAAAAGTGCAAAAAATCACGAATTTGAGTTTCTTGGATTAGAAATGCAATAATAAGCGACGTCAGCCATGAAAAAGTAATTGGAGTCAACCTATACCCTATTTGTGACGGACGGGGTTAATTTCAGGCCAATCAGAGGCAGTCGACAGGATTCTAGAAAATTCGTGTGCTAATACCCACCGAACCTGCAAAATATCACGAATTTGAGTTTCTAGGTAAGAAATGCAATAATAAGCGACGTCGGCCATGAAAAAGTAATTGGAGTCAATCTATACCCTATTTGTGATGGACGGAGTTAATTTCAGGTCAATCAGAGGCAATCGTCAGGATTCTAGAAAATTTGTGTGCATTAATCCACTGAAAGTGCAAAAAATCACGAATTTGAGTTTTTGGGCTTAAAAATGCAATAGTAAGCGACGTTGGCCATGACGAAGTAATGAGTGTCGATAACCAGCCTATTTGTGATGGACTGGGTGAATTTCACTCCAACCAGAGACAGTCGACATTGTGATAGAAAATCCGAATGCTAATATCCACCAAAAGTGCAAAAAATCACGAATTTGACTTTCTTGGCTTAGAAAATCACGAATTTGACTTTCTTGGCTTAGAAATGCAATAATAAGCGACATTAGCCATGAAGAAGTAATGGGAGTCAATCTATACCCTATTTTTGATGGACGGGGCTAATTTCAGGTCAATCAGAGGCAGTTGTCAGGATTCTAGAAAATTTGTGTAGTAATATCCACTGAAAGTGCAAAAAATCACGAATTTGAGTTTTTGGGCTTAGAAATGCAATAGTAAGCGACGTCGGCCTTGACGAAGTAATGAGTGTCGATAACCAGCCTATTTGTGATGGACTGGGTTAATTTCACTCCAACCAGAGACAATCGACATGGTTATAGAAAATTTGTATGCTAATATCCACTGAAAGTGCAAAAAATCACGAATTTGAGTTTCTTGGCTTAGAAATGCAATTATAAGCGACGCCAGCCATGAAGAAGTAATGGAAGTCAATATATACCCTATTTGTGATGGATGCTGTTAATTTAATGTCAGTCAGAGACAGTCGACAGGATTCTAGAAAATTCATGTGCTAATACCCAACGAATATGCAAAAAATCACGAATTTGAGTTTCTTGGCTTAGAAATGCAATAATAAGCGACGTCAGCCACGAAGAAGTAATGGGAATCAATCTATACCCTATTTGTGATGGACGGGGTTAATTTCAGGTCAATTAGAGGCAATCGTCTGGATTCTAGAAAATTTGTGTGCTAATATCCACTGAAAGTGCAAAAAATCACGAATTTGAGTTTTTCGGCTTAGAAATGCAATAGTAAGCGACGTCGGCCATGACAAAGTAATGAGTGTCGATAAATAGCCTATTTGTGATGGACTGGGTGAATTTCACTCCAACAAGAGACAGTCGACATAGTGATAGAAAATCTGAATGCTAATACCCACCAAAAGTGCAAAAAATTACGAATTTGACTTTCTTGGCTTAGAAATGCAATAATAAGCGATGACAGCCATGAAGAAGTAATGTGAGTCAATCTATACCCTATTTGTGATGGACGGGGTTAATTTCAGGCCAATCAGAAACAATCGATTGGAATCTAGAAAATTCGTGTGCTAACCCACTGAATGTGCAAAAAATCAAGAATTTGAGGTTCCGGTATTATAAATGCAATAATAAGCGACGTCGGCCATGACAAAGTAATGGGTATCAATCACAAGCCAGTTTGTGATGTACCGGCTGAATTTCACGCCCACCAGCGACAGTCGGCATGGTTAAAGAAAATCTGTGTGCTAATCCATACCAAAAGTGCAAAAAACACGAATTTGAGTTTCTGCGCTAAAAAATGCAATAATAAGAAATGTCGGCCATGATAAAGTAGTGGGTATCAATCACAATCCTGTTTGTGATGTTCTGGCTGAATTTCATGCCAACCAGTGACAGTCGGCATGGTTAGAGAAAATATGTGTGCTAATACCGACCAAAAGTGCAAAAAATCACGAATTTGAGTTTCTTGGATTAGAAATGCAATAATAAGCGACATCAGCCATGAAAAAGTAATTGGAGTCAACCTATACCCTATTTGTGACGGACGGGGTTAATTTCAGGCCAATCAGAGGCAGTCGACAGGATTCTAGAAAATTCGTGTGCTAATACCCACCGAACCTGCAAAATATCACGAATTTGAGTTTCTAGGTAAGAAATGCAATAATAAGCGACGTCGGCCATGAAAAAGTAATTGGAGTCAATCTATACCCTATTTGTGATGGACGGAGTTAATTTCAGGTCAATCAGAGGCAATCGTCAGGATTCTAGAAAATTTGTGTGCATTAATCCACTGAAAGTGCAAAAAATCACGAATTTGAGTTTTTGGGCTTAAAAATGCAATAGTAAGCGACGTTGGCCATGACGAAGTAATGAGTGTCGATAACCAGCCTATTTGTGATGGACTGGGTGAATTTCACTCCAACCAGAGACAGTCGACATTGTGATAGAAAATCCGAATGCTAATACCCACCAAAAGTGCAAAAAATCACGAATTTGACTTTCTTGGCTTAGAAATGCAATAATAAGCGACGTCTGCCATGAAAAAGTTATTGGAGGCAATCTATACCCTATTTGTGATGGACGGAGTTAATTTCAGGTCAATCAGAGGCAATCGTCAGGATTCTAGAAAATTTGTGTGCATTAATCCACTGAAAGTGTAAAAAATCACGAATTTGAGTTTTTGGGCTTAAAAATGCAATAGTAAGCGACGTTGGCCATGACGAAGTAATGAGTGTCGATAACCATCCTATTTGTGATGGACTGGGTGAATTTCACTCCAACCAGAGACAGTCGACATTGTGATAGAAAATCCGAATGCTAATATCCACCAAAAGTGCAAAAAATCACGAATTTAACTTTCTTGGCTTAGAAATGCAATAATAAGCGACGTCTGCCATGAAAAAGTAATTGGAGTCAATCTATATCCTATTTGTGATGGACGGGGTTAATTTCAGGCCAATCAGAGGCAGTCGACAGGATTCTATAAAATTCGTGTGCTAATACCCACCGAACCTGCAAAAAATCACAAATTTCAGTTTCTAGGTTAGAAATGCAATAATAAGTAACGTCGCCATGAAGAAGTAACTGGAGTCAATCTATACCCTATTTGTTATGGACAGAGTTAATTTCAGGTCAATCAGAGGCAATCGTCAGGATTCTAGAAAATTTGTGTGCTAATATCCACTGAAAGTGCAAAAAATCACGAATTTTAGTTTTTGGGCTTAGAAATGAAATAGTAAGCGACGTCGTCCATGACAAAGTAATGAGTGTCGATAACCAGCCTATTTGTGATGGTCTGGGTGAATTTCACTTCAACCAGAGACAGTCGACATGGTTATAGAAAATTTGTATGCTAATACCCAACAAAAGTGCAAAAAATCACGAATTTGAGTTTCTGGGCTTAGAAATGCAATAATACACGACATCAGACATGAAGAAGTAATTGGAGTCAATCTATACATTATTTGTGATGGATGGGGTCATATTCAGGCAAATCTGCGACAGTCGATATGATTCTAGAAAATTCGTGTGCTAATATCCACTGAAAGTGCAAAAAATCACGAATTTGAGTTTCTGGTATTATAAATGCAATTATAAGTGACGCCAGAGCTGGGTTAGTGACCTTGTCTGGAATGAAAGGATTTTTTAGCCTTTCTTCAGGCCTTAACTGGAACGGTGGCCTCATTGGGCGGGAGCCTGGTAGGCTGGGCCTCATTGTTACCCTGCAAAAATTCTCTAGTTAGAAAGTCAGGTAAAGAATTTTCTTCACCTTTGATGAACTCGATTTGAAAATCGAAGCTGGATAAAAGTGCTTGCCATCTGGCAAAGATCTGTTTTGAAATGAGGTTTTTAACGTCTTTTTGCAAGACATCTTTGGCTGCTTTGCAGTTGACTCTTAAAAGAAATTATTTGTTTACTAAGTCATCCTGGAATTTAGTAATGCAAAGTACTATGGATAAAATTTCTTTTTTCACTGTACTGTAATTCTTTTGGGCAGAGTTCCAGACTCCGGAAGTAAACCTTACTAATTGTTCTGTGGTTTGGGGGGCGATTCTTTGTTTAAGGATACCACCATAACCAATGTCCGATGCGTCTGTTTCGATGATCATAAAAGCTTCGGGGTTGGGTATTCCTAAGCAAGGAAGCTTCTGGACGATTTCTTTGATATGTAGAACTTCTTTGGTCTGGTCTTCAGACCAGGGAACTGGGACTTTTTTAAGCCTTTTGTAAAGAGGCTCACAGATTTGTCTAACTTTGGGGATAAAATCCGCGACATAATTGAGACTTCCTAGGAATCTCTGTAACTGAGTCTTGTCAGTTATTTCGTCTGGCAATTTAGCCGAGAACTCAATGGCTCTACAGATAGGTTTATACGTTCCTAGGTAAAGGTCATGACCTAGAAACCTGATGGAGGTCTGGAAAATCTTAATCTTTTTAGTGCTTACGGCTAAACCGTTAATCTTGGCAATGCGAACAAAAGCCTTAAGGTGTTTGAAATGCTGATCAATGGTTTCTGAGAATATGAGGACATCGTCTATATAGACAATTAAAAACATACTCAGGCTGTTAAAAATGTTGTTCATAATATTCTGAAATTCGGACGGAGCGTTCTTAAGCCCGAAGGGTATGACATTCCATTCGAACTGTCCGAAGGGGACGTTAAAGGTTGTTTTGTACTTATCCTTTTCGTCTATCTGGATCTGCCAGAAGCCTGATTTCATATCAAACTTACTATAGATCCTCGCTTTGAACGTTCTTTTCAAGAGGTCTTTTTTGTTGGGAATAGGGTACCAAATCCATTTGAGAACTTGGTTGATAGGCTTGTAGTTGATTACTAGCCTGGGAGCTCCTCTTTCTTGCTCGGAGCTTTTGTTTACATAAAATGAAGAGCAACTCCACTGGGATTTTGATGCCCTGATGATCTTCTTCTGGAGTAAATCATCGATTTCCTTTTTGCAATATTCCATGAGCTCATGGCTCATTTGAATGGGTCTGGCTCTAGTAGGAATGGCTTCTTCGTTGAAGTTGTCGACATATGGTAGGTTGACCATGTGTCTTTTCATTTCCCAAAAGGCATTGGGTAAATCTGAGCAGATTTCCCTTTTGATTTATTCGAGCATGCTCTCTACTCTTTTAGCAAGGTCAGGAGTTTGTAAAGCCGACTCAATTTTCTTGACTTGAATATCATCCTTCAGAAAGTCAATCTGATTAGAAAGCATTCTGATCTTGAAAGTAGAAGAATCTTTAACAAACTTACTCTCTCGTTTGGAGATGGGATTGAGATAAGGAAAGATAATTTCCTTACCCAAGGATACTGTGTAAATACCGTCAAGGTTGGCTGTGTAAGGCTTGATTTGTGTTGCAAAGGGGGTACCTAAGATGATTTCTTCTGTGATATCTCTGGTAATGACGAAGTCGTTAATGTAACAGACGCCATTGTTGCAAATGTGGGCTTTGGAGAGCTTATAGTTGATCTTGAGCTTTTCTCCTGTGGCATAGTAAAGTTTTGAAGTACTCTTCTCAAGATACTTGGTAGGGATAAGACCTTCTGCTATACAGTTCTGATCTGCTCCGGTATCAAATAATGCAATCTTATTCAGGATAACACTCTTGTTGATGTAGAGCCTGATAGGGATGTGGTAAGATAGAGGTTTTACCCTAGAGATGACCTTAAGTCCTGAGGCTTCTAGACTCATGGTATCTTCATTGTCACTCTTCTTCTGACTCTTCAGCTACTCCTTTGGAGGTTGAGGGTCCATAGATTAATTCATTGGCGTCTCTGACCACCTTACTGGCAAAGGATTCTAGTTCTAGAGAACTAAGTCTGTCTTTGATGTCTTTGATTTCTATTTTGAGACTTGCCACCTCAGTTTGTAAATCTGTGACAGTGGTTTGGGACTCTTTGGTCTTACCTGATTTGAACTTACCTAGGGCAAGCTTCATGTTGAATGGTTCCACCGTAGTCTTACTGTCCTTGTGGTGGATGATGAGCTTTTTGAGCTCAGCTAGGTATTGTTTCCTTAATTCTTCGTCATCGATTTTCTCAATCATGTCAAAGAAGAACTCTTGGCTATCTTTAGAGATAACACTGACAGTACCTGATTCACAGGAGCAAAAGGTCCCCGAGCAGATGCATTCACTACTTGAGTTAGAGCTATCCGAGTTATAGTCGAGATCTAGAAGGTCATCATCACTATACTCTTCTGAGGAATCACTGGGAGCTTCTCCGAGGATACTAAAAAGCTTGTCTTTTAGTTCTGGGTTGAGTTCTAAGAGATTTATCTTATCCTTCTTTTTCCCTGGCACTTTGCAGGAGCTGGCTAGGTGACCTGCCTTGCCGCAATTCCAACATTTGGAAACTTCTTTCGAGGCTGAGGCTTCCTTATGTCTAGGAGTTCTCTTAGACTTGTAAGGTTTCTTAGAAGGGTTTCTAAAGTTTCTTTTAGTAGCGGTACTGGATTTCTTTGTCGCTTTGTGCTTCTTGGCTGTGGCTCTAGAAGGGGCGGTTACTTTGGTATAACCGAAGTCTTGGCAGAAACTTCCAAGTTTTGTAGTACCTAACCTACCTTCTTTCTTCAGCTGATGCCTAAGTTTCAGGTCTGTGCAGAGCTCAAGACCTGTGAGGTTTTTGAGGCTGACAATGTCTCCATAGGTTAGGTTACCGTAGGGAATGTCGCCATCGAACTTGTTTCTTATGGTGGTTCTAACCTTTTCCGCAAAGAGGGGGGGCAGGCCACTAATAAACTTTTCTTTCCAATAGTCATGGTTACAGTCTTCTCTGATCATAACTTTGTTCATGAAGATGTCTTTATACCACCTGAAGTCATGGAGTTTAGGACAGGTTAGGTTGCTAAGAATCTCTAGGCTTTTTTCCTGAAAAATCTTAGGTTCTCCTATGAAGTGCTTGGCTATGCTATATATGAGGGTAGCTGTGGCATCCTGTACTATTTTTTCTTCTATGGCGCCGTCTGGCTTAGTCTCATGGTGGTAGGAGTGGGAATTCTGGATATTCTGCCTCTGTTCTTCGGTAAGATAGTTATCCCACCAATTCTTTAGCATACCCGTAAAACCTGCTATTATCATATAGGCAGCTTGCTTATCTTCCGTCTTCCTAATTTTAAGAGCGGTTATGGCTATGCCCATTTCATGGAGCCTATTGTAGATTTGGCCTTCTGCCAGGCCATCTATATTCCACTCAACAATTTCAGATCCCGAGTGAGAGGAATGGGTCATGAAGTGATCTTCCTCAAATTGCATATCAGGGAATGACGCCCTAGGATAGAAATTCTTGACATTTACCTGTCTTGCTATTCTGTTGAGATCAGCTCCTTGTCTGGTAATGGTTTTTACGGCAGACTTGCTACTGGTAGGGTCCTGAAGTCTCGCTTCAATTCTCTCTAGAATACTGTCCTCTTGTTCTGTTGTTTTGGACAGACTGGGGTAGTTTCTAGCCTTGAACTCAGGGGTTCTGAACAACGGGTTAGAGAGCATGCTCGAAGAAATCAAAAGGGAAATCTGCTCAGATTTACCCAATGCCTTTTGGGAAAGGAAAAGACACATGGTCAACCTACCATATGTCGACAACTTCAACGAAGAAGCCATTCCTACTAGAGCCAGACCCATTCAAATGAGCCATGAGCTCATGGAATATTGCAAAAAGGAAATCGATGATTTACTCCAGAAGAAGATCATCAGGCCATCAAAATCCCAGTGGAGTTGCTCTTCATTTTATGTAAACAAAAACTCCGAGCAAGAAAGAGGAGCTCCCAGGCTAGTAATCAACTACAAGCCTCTCAACCAAGTTCTCAAATGGATTAGGTACCCTATTCCCAACAAAAGAGACCACTTGAAAAGAACCTACAAAGCCAGGATCTATAGTAAGTTTGATATGAAATCAGGCTTCTGGCAGATCCAGATAGACGAAAAGGATAAGTTCAAAACAGCCTTTAACGTCCCCTTCGAACAGTTCGAATGGAATGTCATGCCCTTCGGGCTTAAGAACGCTCCGTCCGAATTTCAGAATATTATGAACAACATTTTTAACAGCCTGAGTATGTTTTCAATTGTCTATATAGACGATGTCCTCATATTCTCAGAAACCATTGATCAGCATTTCAAACACCTTAAGGCTTTTGTTCGCATTGCCAAGATTAACGGTTTAGCCGTAAGCACTAAAAAGATTAAGATTTTCCAGACCTCCATCAGGTTTCTAGGTCATGACCTTTACCTAGGAATGTATAAACCTATCTGTAGAGCCATTGAGTTCTCGGCTAAATTCCCAGATGAAATAACTGACAAGACTCAGTTACAGAGATTCCTAGGAAGTCTCAATTATGTCGCGGATTTTATCCCCAAAGTTAGACAAATTTGTGAGCCTCTTTACAAAAGGCTTAAAAAAGTCCCAGTTCCCTGGTCTGAAGACCAGACCAAAGCAGTTCTACATATCAAAGAAATCGTCCAGAAGCTTCCTTGCTTAGGAATACCCAACCCCGAAGCTTTTATGATCGTCGAAACAGACGCATCGGACATTGGTTATGGTGGTATCCTTAAACAAAGAATCGCCCCCCAAACCACGGAACAATTAGTAAGGTTTACTTCCGGAGTATGGAACTCTGCCCAAAAGAATTACAGTACAGTGAAAAAAGAATTTTATCCATAGTACTTTGCATTACTAAATTCCAAGATGACTTAGTAAACAAAGAATTTCTTTTAAGAGTCGACTGCAAAGCAGCCAAAGATGTCTTGCAAAAAGACGTTAAAAACCTCGTTTCAAAACAGATCTTTGCCAGATGGCAAGCACTTTTATCCAACTTCGATTTTCAAATCGAGTTCATCAAAGGTGAAGAAAATTCTTTACCTGACTTTCTAACTAGAGAATTTTTGCAGGGTAACAATGAGGCCCAGCCTACCAGACTCCCGCCCAATGAGGCCACCGTTCTAGTTAAGGCCTGAAGAAAGGCTAGAAAATCCTTTCATTCCAGACAAGGTCACTAACCCAGCTCTGGCGTACTTTATGAAAATAGGTACACGCTTTTGGGAGTACTCCTAAAGCACAGGCGAGAAAAAGCCTCTGATCGCACCACCCTTCAAGGCGTCTACATCAAAGGTCCAGACCAGGAAAGCTATGAGATGAAGCCACCAGACTCATACTCACAAGCAGTAAAACCAAGTACTCCTATAAAAAGGAGGCGATCCAGGCGACTAACGATTGCCCAACCTCCGAAGTGGGATTTCATAATACACCAAGCATTACCAATAATGGCCTTGGACAAACAGTATGAAAATTTTAAAGTGCAGGACCTCCTAAAGCCCTGCTTCACAAATTACCAGTATGTGGATTCTCAGGATCCTCTCAAAACCAGGCGTTTTTTACGAATTCATCCTAGTCGACACAGACTCGATAGAGGTGGAACATAGAAACTATAAAAATAATCCAGAGAACATTGAATTTTCAAAATTCACAGTAAAAAAGATTTTGAGTCCTTTCGGATGGTATGCAGATCATCTGCACACTCTAATTCCATTTTCAAAAGCTTTTAAGCCAGCGACCTATAATTGGTACGATTATAAGGATGCATGGTTTAATTTTTTATATGTCTGACCAAACACCCATACATGGTTCATCAAGTATGCGGAAAGTTTAAAAGAAAAAACCATTCCCCGCTGGTTCTATGACTGGTGGAATATTTTTGGAGGAACGCTAGAAATAGTACCTCCCAGTTTTGCACAAAGTTATCCCAGTTTCCTGGAAGAGCGACAAATCAAAGACTCTTCCAACCCATATTAAAGATTGCAAATTTTTTATTAACAAGCGAGTCTCTTATATTATTAGCTGGTCCTTTGACATCCATGAGATGAACAGGATTAAATATCTCAGTCGATTAATCCGAATTAAAGGATGGAGTCCCAAAGCAAGAGTAGAGGCTAAAAAGAAAAGTCCTACCACCTCAGGATCCACCTCCGCTTCAAAAGCAGAAACCAGAAGAAGGCTCTTAGAAGCCTTGTCCAAATTAGAAGATGATGAAGAAGCCTTAGAGCTCTTAGACACTGCTTCCAGTTCTGGTGAACCATATAATGGAGATATGCTTGTTCCCAGAGGAATAGCACAATCTTATTATCTGGAAAAACCATAAAAGAAAAATAAACGACAAAAGTCGTAAACATGTGGCACAAAAGCCAAAAGAAACTATTGACAAAGTCAAAGAAAGCAGGCGGCACAAAAGTCGCAAAGCAAAAGCAGAAAAAGCAAAAGCAAGGTATCTCAAACAGTAGATGACCCTTCGCAAAAGTAACAGATGGATGGCCTTTCAGAAAAGCAAGAGTCATTCAATTATAGCTATTTCTGACATATCAGAGATTGTCAATCGTATTCTAGAAAATATGTTTGCTTATACCCACCGTAAGTGCAAAAAATCACGAATTTGAGTTTCTGAGCTTAGAAATGCAATAATAAGCTACATCGGCCTTAACGAATTAATGAGTGTCAATGACTAACCTATTTGTGATGGACCTAGTGAATTTCACGCCAACCAGAGACAGTCGACATGGTTATAGATAATCAGTGAGGTAATACCCACCAAAAGTGCAAAAAATCACGAACTTGAGTTTCTTGGCTTAGAAATGCAATAATAAGTGACATCGGCCATGAAAAAGTAATGGGTGTCGATCACCAGCCTATTTGTGATGGACGGGGTTAATTTGAGGCCAATCAGAGATAGTCGACAGGATTCTAGAAAATTCGTATGTTAATATCCACCGAAACTCCAAAAAATCACGAATTTGAGTTTCTGGGCTTAGAAATGCAATAATAAGAAATATCAGGCATGAAGAAGTAATGGGTATCGATTACCAGCCTGTATGTGGTGGAGCGGGTGAATTTTCAACCAATCAGAGACCGTCAATCGTATTCTAGAAAATATGTGTGCTTATACACACCGAAAGTGCAAAAAATCACGAATTTGAGTTTCTAGGCTGAGAATGCAATAATAAGCTACGTCGGCCTTAACGAAGTAATGGGAGTTGATCACAAGCCTGTTTGTGATGGACAGGGTGAATTTTAGGATAATCAGAGACAGTCGACACGAATCTAGAAAATTCGCGTGCTAATACCCACCGAAAATGCAAAAAATCACAAATTTGTGTTTCTGAGATTAGAAATGCACTAATAAGCGACGTCGGCCATGACGAAGTAATGGGTGTCAATAACCAGCCTGTTTGTGATGGATTGTGTAAATTTCAGGCCAGTTAGAGATAGTCGACATAATTATAGAAAATTTGTGTGCTAATACCCACCGAAAGTGCAAAAAATCACGAATTTGAGTTTCTTGACTTAGAAATGCAATAATAAGCGACGTCGGCCATGAAGAAGTAATGGGTATCGATCACCAGCCTATTTGTGATGGACGGGGTTAATTTCTGGTTAATCAGAGACAGTCGACATGGTTATAGAAAATCAGTGTGCTAATACCCACCAAAAGTGCAAAAAATCACGAATTTTAGTTTCTTGGCTTAGAAATGCAATAATAAGCGACGTCGGCCATGAAGAAGTAACGGGTGTCAATCACCAGCCTATTTGTGATAGACGGGGTTAATTTCAAGCCAATTATAGACAGTCGACAGGATTCTAGAAAATTCATATGTATTAATATCCACCGAAAGTGTAAAAAATTACGAATTTGAGTTTCTGGGCTTAGAAATGCAATAATAAGCGATGTCAGCCATGACAAATTGATGGGTGTCGATCACCAGCCTGTATGTTATGGACCGGGTGAATTTCAAGCCAATCACAGACAGTCAACCAGATTCTAGAAAATATGTGTGCTGATACACACCGAAACTGAAAAAAATCACGAATTTGAGTTTCTTGGCTTAGAAATGCAATAATAAGCGATGTCAGCCATGACGAAGTTATGGGTGTCGATAACCAGCCTGTATGTGATGGACCGGGTGAATTTCAAGCCAATCAAAGACCATCAACCGGATTCTAGAAAATATGTGTGCTGATACCCACCGAAAGTGCAAAAAATCATGAATTTGAGTTTCTGGGGTTAGAAATGCAATAATAAGCGACGTCAGTCATGACGAAGTAATGGGTGTCGATCACAAGCCTATTTTTATAGATCAAGTCAATTTCAGGCCACTCACAGAAAATCAAAAAGATTCTAGAAAAACTTTGCTAATACCCACTGAAATTGCGAAAATTCACGAATTTGAGTTTCTGGGATTAGAAATGCAATAATACGCGACCTTGGCCATCACAAAGTAATGGGTGTCGATCACCACCATGTTTGTGATGAACCAGAAGAATTTCAGGACAATATGAGACAGTCAACCGGATTCTAGAAAATTTGTGTGCTAATACGCACTAAAAGTGCAAAAAATCACGTGTTAGAGTTTCTTGGCTTAGAAATGCAATAGTAAGCGACATCGGCCATAACGAAGTAATGAGTGTGGATCACCGCCCTATTTTTGATGGATCGGGTGAATTTCAGGCCAACCAGACACAGTTACATGGTTATAGAAAATCAGTGTTCTAATACCCACCAAAAGTGCAAAAAATCACGAATTTGAGTTTCTTGGCTTAGAAATGCAATAATAAGCGACGTTGGCCATGAAGAAGTAATGGGTGTCGATCACCAACCTATTTGTGATGGACGGGGTTAATTTCAGGCCAATCGGAGACAGTCTACAGGATTCTGGAAAATTTGTATGTTAATATTCACCGAAAGTGCAAAAAATCACGAATTTGAGTTTCTAGGCTTAGAAATACAATAATAAGCAATGTCAGTCATGTCGCAGTAATGAGTATCGATCACCAACCTGTATGTGATGGAGCGGGTGAATTTCTGACCAATCAAAGACCGTCAATCGTATTCTAGAAAATATGTGTGCTTATACACACCGAAAGTGCGAAAAAATACGAAATTGAGTTTCTGGGCTTAGAAATGCAATAATAAGCTACGTCAGCCTTCACGAAGTAATGGGAGTTGATCACAAGCCTGTTTGGGATGGACAGGGTGAATTTCAGGATAATCAGAGACAATCGACACGATTCTACAAAATTCGCGTGCTAATACCTATCGAAAATGCAAAAAATCACGAATTTGTGTTTCTGGGATTAGAAATGCACTAATAAGCGATGTCGGCCATGATGAAGTAATGCGTGTCAATAACCAGCCTGTTTGTGATGGATTGGGTAAATTTCAGGCCAGTTAGAGATAGTAGACATAATTATAGAAAATTTGTGTGCTAATACCCACTAAAAGTGCAAAAAATCACGAATTTGAGTTTCTTGGCTTAGAAATGCAATAGTAAGCGACGTCGACCATAACGAAGTAATGAGTGTCGATCACCACCCAATTTTTGATGGACCGGGTCAATTTTAGGCCAACCAGATACAGTCGACATGGTATAGAAAATCAGTGGGCTAATACCCACCAAAAGTGCAAAAACTCGCGAATTTGAGTTTCTTGGCTTAGAAATGCAATAATAAGCGACGTCGGCCATGAAGAGGTAACGGGTGTCGATCACCAGCCTATTTGTGATGGACGAGTTAATTTCAAGCCAATTAGAGACAGTCGACATGATTCTAGAAAATTTGTATGTATTAATATCCACCGAAAGTGCAAAAAATCACGAATTTGAGTTATTGGGCTTAGAAATGCAATAATAAGCGATGTCAGACATGATGAAGTAATGGGTATCGATCACCAGCATGAATGTGATGGAGCGGGTGAATTTCTGACCAATCAGAGACCGTCAATCGTATTCTAGAAAATTCGCGTGCTAATACCCACCGAAAATGCAAAAAATCATGAATTTGTGTTTCTGGGCTTAGAAATGCACTAATAAGCGATGTCGAACATGATGAAGTAATGGGTGTCAATAACCAGCCTGTTTGTGATGGATTGGGTGAATTTCAGGTCAGTTAGAGACAATCGACATAATTATAGAAAATTTGGGTGCTAATACCCACCGAAAGTGCAAAAAATCACAAACTTGAGTTTCTCGGCTTAGGAATGCAATAATAAATGACGTCGGCAATTACAAAGTAATGTGTGTCGATAACCAGTCTATTTGTGATGGATTGGGTGAATTTTAGGCCAATTATAGACAATCGACATTATTCTAGAAAATATGTGTGCTAATCCCCACATAAAGAGCAAAAAATCACGAATTTGAGTTTCTAGGCTTAGAAATGCAATAATAAGTGACGCCGGCTGTGGAGAAGTAATAGGTGTCAATCACTAGGATGTTTGTGATGGACGGGGTGAATTTCAGGCCAAATAGAGATTGTCCCACCGAAAGTGCAACAAATCACGAATTTGAGTTTCTTGGCTTAGAAATGCAATAATAAGTGACGTCGGCCTTGACGAAGTAATGAGAGTCGATAACTAAAGCACAACCAAGCAAGAAACTAGAGGCAAATAACACTAATATGACAAGAATGCTAGAACTAAAGGCATGAATCTAATGGCAAGAACAAATATGAAGCAACTATAGTAAGGAAACCCCCATAAACCAAGCTAATTAAGAATTGCAAAATGAGATAAGTAACATCTAAAAATCCCAACAAATCAAATGCAACTAAGACATTAAAGATATGGAGCACCCAAATATATGTTGGCAAACCTATTTTACAATAAAGGAACAAAAATTGGCAGTAAAGAAAGGGAAAAGAGAAAGAAAATCAGCAAGGTAGCTGAAAGAGAATAATTTCTTAATTATTTTCATTAATGTCCAAGGTTTATATACATGATATACAATATTTAATAATGGAAATTAAATATATCTTTTCCTAATATAAGATTACTACATTTTCCTAATACAAGACTACTACCATAATTACATATGTACAAGAATTCTAATAATATGGTAAGAGAATATATGTGTATATGGTACCAATATACATGGCACATATATACATATATTCTATCACACGTCCGCTATGTCCATGATGAAGTAATGAATGTCGATTACCAGCCTGTATGTGATGGACTGGGTGAATTTCAGGCCAATTGAAGACTGTCAACTGGATTCTAGAAAATATGTGTCCTTATACCCACCGAAAGTGCAAAAAATCACGAATTTGAGTTTCTGGGCTTAGAAATGCAATAATAAGCGACGTCATTCATGACGAAGTAATGGGTGTCGATCACCAGCCTGTTTGTGGTGGACCGGGTAACAGAGACAGTCGACGGAATTCTAGAAAATCTGTGTGCTAATACCCATCGAAAGTGCAAAAAATCACAAATTTGAGTTTCTGGGCTTAGAAATGCACTAATAAGCGACGTATGCCATGACGAAGTAATGGGTGTCGATAACCAGCCTGTTTGTGCTGGATCGGGTGAATTTTAGGCCAATTAGAGACAATTGACATGATTAAGCGATTTGGGCTAGAAACGAAACTCTAATTTCCAGCTATGGGTTCCCGAACTACTCCAGAAAAAGTTAGGACGGTGGTATGAGTAAACTAAGAGGTAAGAAACATGAATGCAGATGAGTACAGTAAAGTAAAGGATAAATATAGATAAAAATTGAGTTGTTTGATTGATTAGTTGTGTTCGTATATACAAAGAATTATCCTCTTTATAGTACAAAAAAGGAAAAAAATTGTACAACGTGACCCCCCCCCCCGCTATGTCAGCCATCAAGTAACCCACTAAGTTCAATGGCCGACTATGGGGGAGGTAGTGCCGATTTTCTCGCCCTCTACTCCTCTTGCTTGGATAATGGCCCTTTATTTTAGCTGTTGTTGGCCGTTACCGCTTCTAGGGGTCCGAAAACCCTTTTGACTTGGTCGTTGAGGCGTCTGCATCTGAGTGGGTCCCAGTCGTACCTCTAACTAACAACTCGGCTAAGATGCCTTAGTAGCCGATGAAGTTCTTGTAGTCGAGGGCTAGGAGTAAATTCGGCTCTGGAACAGTTCGGCTGTCACTGAATTCGGCTAAACACTTAAATTACTTTTGAGTGTTAACTCAATGTAAATAAAAAATTAAGAATTAGAATAAATTATACTTGTGTAATTTTCTCAAAGTAGTAACTTTTTTACATAACTTTCTAAATCTTGTGTGTAATTTACTCTTCTTGTAAATCGCCCTACTTTTCTTAGTGAGTTCCGGTTAACAAAGGGCCAAGTTTTGTATAGCAGACCCAAAATGTTGTAGTCCATTTTCCATATTACTTACACACTTGTAGCCAGTATTTCATTTGTATTCTATCCATTCTTGCAATTTGTATCCCACGTATATAAGGGATCAGACGGATCCGGAACACGGTAGATTCATTTCCTTATCTGATGAAATAACAAATATCCTCTCTCTTCTCTATATCTCTCTTTAATTAGGGGTTTTCTCTTCCAGTTTTGCTTCCGCAATTACTTTATTTCCCATTTCTTTAATATATATCCATTCTAGATTCCTATAAGTATGATATACATTATATATTTCAGTCTAGTATGGTATGCTCATCATGTTCCAGCAACAGCCACTGCAGGCTTTTTGTGGCAAAGTTTGAGTAGATATAAAATTAGAAAGAAAATAATTTTTTTGAAACTTAAGATCATAAAACATACCACAATACTTGTGTGTCAATAAGACTTTGGACACTTTGTCATAAACATTTTATAATATTTGTGTGGCTATAAAAATTCTTGAATTACGCTATGGTCTTGAACTCTCGATATATCATATGTAATGAAGGATCGAGGTTGTCTTTTTGGAAGAGGTGGGTGGGGCTAGGAAAGTTCCGGAGATTCTATGGGAAATTGAAAACGTCGAAGTAAGCTATGACTTATTGAAAGAAATAATCCCCTTGATTATTTTCATTAATTGAAAGACTATATATACAAGTTACATATTTGCATAATAGGAGAATCCTATTCCTATTCTATTTCTAAATCCTTAATCTACCATAATTCTAACTATACAATTATGGTAAGTGTATAACACTAATTAAGGTAACTTTTACACTACAATATACTACAAATATATATAGCATATATACAAGATTGTATTATCATCAATCTGTCCGAGACTGTGCTGGATTGGCCATTGTCGAGGCCCACTGCTGCCACTGCCGAGAGCCCACTGCTGCCACTGCCGAGAGCCCACTGCTGCCAGTCCATTGTATTCCTGTGATATACACTTTTGTATATTCAGTGTATATCACAGGAATATTTCCTTGTTTAACACTTATAAATAGGAAGATCAGGAGATGAGGATAAAATAAAAAGTTCAAGTTAAATTAGTTTTTAATTTAGAAAGTTATAATTCTTTTCGGAATGACTAAAGAAGAAATGTTGTAACGTAAATTGGAATAGAAAAAGTACTTCTCTGGGACATAAAACTCTTTGATTCTTACGACTAGTAATTTCGGGAAAGCTCTTTATGTTTGCTCCACTTGGTCTCCTAAAACTCTTATATAGCTAGCCTAGAGTGTTAATAACAAGATTTTCCCACATGTTATGGATGAAAATATACTCTTAATTTATATAAATAAGATGTGAATCTAATTGGACAACTAATAATGATCAGCTAGCAATGCAATTCAAATTTTATTTCTTTTATGATCCAATTATTTCAAATTGTGACATATATACACAAACACTGACACACAGGCAAGGTGAAGGTCAGAAAGTCCTGTGACATTCAAATTTGATTTGTGAAATTAAAGATTGAACAATTACCGAAGATAGAACTGGCAATATGAATAGATTGTTCTTCTATGTAACATGGTAGATAGCAAGACAAGACTACTTACTATCTATATTACAAGAAAATTACCAAACGCAGAAAATTACTAAGACAATTATTTCACCTCTCATTAAACTGTTACATATTGTGTATTCTGGCTTTAGTTATAAAGTTACATAACAAATCATACGACATGGTTTAAATTTCAGCCCATTAAGATATCATTAAGCTGCAGCAACAGTTTCTGCGGGCTTTACTTCAGGCTCAGCTGGTGTTTCTGCAGGCTTTTCTTCAGCAGGCATTGTTTCGGGCTCAGCTGGTGCTGGTGCTGGTGCTGGTGCTGGTGCTGGTGCTGGTGCTGGTGCTGGTGCTGGTGCTGGTGCTGCTTCCCAGAAAGAAGTCTTCTTTCCAGTCTTTGAAACAGTCTGGAAAACAGCTTCTGGTTCCACATTTCCCTTTACTGTCACTTTTTGCTCTTTTATATCGATGTCAAATGATTCAACACCTACAATATATTCGTACAAAACATTCAAATCAATAATGTCTAGCAGTACATCAAACTATTGGTCAAATTATTTGCCCACAAAGAATAACATATTTATATATTTAGAAATAATTTAACTATAAAATTTTCATTTTATCCTTGATGATATGATCTTATAGACGCACAAATAATCATGGCATGTCTTGGCCTACATGCTCCAAAAATCTTCCTATCTTTTAAAATGAAACAGATCAGAGAGTAATAGGGATAAAAAGAAAAAAGAAGAATCTAAGGGGTTTGTTTGGTTGGCAGAATGAGGGATTATAATCCCAGGATAAATTGTGTGGATTATCTTACCCCATGTTTGGTACAATTTTTTATTCTGGGATTAGTAATGTCGGAATTGTTCATACCACAAAATTGTAGTACTATTTTTATACCACATTATATGTGGGATAATAATCGTGGAATTAGTAATCCCAAAATTAAACAACAAAATGACACATTTTCCCTTCTCCGGAGTATTTCTCGCAGAATTGTTTTAAGAAAGACAAGATTAAGATGAAAATAAAAGTTTATCCTGATTTATATATCCCAGTTTAAACAAAGCACATATATTATACCTAGTATATCTATTTCTGGTCCAATAAAATAATATCTACCAATAAAAATGTGTCCACTAATTAATAATCACATCATTATTTAAACTTTGTAATATAATCCCATCATTGTAATCTCGAAATAACTTATGACAAATGACCTAAAGAGATAAGCAATCCACCCCAATAGAGTAATCTCATCACTATAATCCCGGAAAAACTTGTTAACCAAACCAAAGGAGATAAGCAGTCCACCAAGTATAATTCTAACTTAATGCTGCATTTTCTCAGAAGAAAAACGAAGAAAATTTTCGAGAAAAGTAACAACTTTAACTCGTTATAGGGGATTATAACATGGATAAATGTAGCAAATTAAGGATAAATGATAAAAAAAAAAAGTATGTATATATATATAAGCACCTTCCATTTTGCCCAAAACCCTGTTTACAGCTCCAACACAACCTTGGCATGACATGCCAACCTTGAGAACAACGGTCTGTTTATATCATTCAAGAAAAAAAAGGGAGCTAATCAGTTAATTTTGAACAACGGTCTGTTTATACTAATAATGTCATGTCACATAAAAAATGACTATATATATAAATGTTAATGTTGCATTTGGTGTTGTGACAACCAACATATATCTTTGAGTATTGATATGTATATGTAAATATGTTGGGACAAATGATACGCAACATTCAGATTAACATTTTTTAGAACAGTTTTGTCTTACTTCACGTTAAGCAGTAATATTTTATTTTACTAGGTAAAAACGACTTAGGCGTGGTGAATTGGAGCTGTGTAAAACGTGGGAGAAAGAGTCAAAGCTTGGGGAAGAAGTCTATTAAAGAACAAGTCAAAGTTGTTGAGATTTTCACTCTTTAATCATCTACCACAAACTATCCATCTTTTCCTCAACTTCCACAACCGATTGATGAGCCTTTCAAGGAACTCTCTACTATAAATAGAGAGGTCACAACAGTGTATCGATATCCAGAATCAGATTGCAAAAATACCAAGAGATCTCTCGAGATTTCATCTCATAAATCTGGATCACAAGTGTTGCCTAAGTGTGTCGACAACATTCTATCCAACATTACAATTGTTGTATAGATTCTAGATTAGTTTTGTACGGAGCGATTGTAATGGGAGTTTTTCTATGTCTACTTAGTTAGATTTTTCAGGCAGAAGTCATTTGCGACTTCAACTTTTAATTCCTTTCCATTTTATATTGTAAATCTGTAAATAAATGAATTTATATTTTTGTATATAATATATATACAATACATCTGATCATTAACCATCATAAGTTATATATATTATATAACTTATGAAATTTTTAAACCTTTGTGTTCTTTAAATTCTGCTGCATTTACTCTTTAAAGTTTCTGTTTTGCTAAGTGTTGTTACTGGTGTCGGATGACATAATAGCCGACATTCGGAAAAAGAATTGGCATTCGATAAATTTCATTTTGTTTTTACTTTTCGTAAAGTTTGACACACCTTTCAAGTGGTATCAGAGCCGACACTTAACACAATAAGTGTTTGGTCATGTTGTCATAAGCTATGGATTCGGCAAATCCGACTATTGGTAGACTTCCTATTTTAGATGGATCAAATTATGTCTATTGAAAGATTTGCCTACGTTTGCATATCAAATCTATTGATATTCGTGCATGGAGATCTATGATCAATGGGTATGTTGCTCCAATGTTTCCACCGGATGAAGAATGTGACATTATTGCTAAACCTGAATCCGAATGGACTACAGAAGAAACCAATAATGCTAACTTTAACGAAAAGACCTTAAATGCAATTTTTGAATGGGTTGATCTTTACATATTCAAACTCATTCAGAACTACCACACGGCCAAGGACGCATGGGATACTTTACAAATTCATTGTGAATGTAGCTCAGGTGTTCGTCGAACAAAGTTACGCATGATCATGAGTAAATATGAACGTTTAAGGATGAAAAAAGAGGATGATATTAAATCTTATTTTGAAAAGTTGATGGACATCTCAAATGAATGTCAAGTGCTAACCAACACTCAACTTGTTGAAAAGGCTCTTTGTTCTTTTCTTGAAAAGTTCAAGTTAAAGATATATGAGCATACTTAAAACTTATGAGATAAACATTGATAATCAAAATGAATTGTATAAAATCAAGAATGTGGTACTTCAAGTTCAATCCATAGAGAGTCAAATCGAAGAAGAGGATGAGAATCTTGATGAAATTGGTGAAGGTGCAAATGTTTCCTTACTCACTCGAAATACAATTCGATGGTGAGGAAGTTCAACAATGAGAGAAATCAATCTAAATCTAAAGAGAACCAAAACCAAGTCTTCAATCAAAAGCCCACAAGATTCCTTCCAAATGTACAAAAAGAAAATCTACTAAGAAGAACCAACTCAGATCGTACCAAATTTGATCCCGAACAACTTGAGTCTGTGCAATGTCATGCATGCTCAGGTTGGGGTCATTATGCTAAAGAATGTGCAAACACTCTTAGAAAAATTGGTAAGAACCTATGGGTTTCTCTTAGTGATGATGAAGAAGAGGAAGGAGATCATGAAATTGAAACACAAGCAATGCTGGCCACTGTTTTCGAACAATCTCTATCGGATAATGAAGATGTCGTATATAATGGTGTCTCAGATGTCACGACATTTGCTCCAACATCAGCAACAACATCAACATCCTCAGCGACATCTGAAATGTATGAATTCTTTAACTATTCTGATGTTAATTGCTTTAGTGATTCTATTTCTGTTCGTGAGGCTGATTGTATCGACCAAGTTGAATGCAAAGATGATATGATTAATGAATTACAAAGTATTTGTAAATCCTTAATCATAGAATCCAAGCAACTTGACAAAAAGGTAAAATCTTTAACTCATGAGAATTTAGAATTAACAGGCACGATCACCCGACTTGAGGTTGCACTTACCAAAAAGGATATTGAATTTGGTAAGATTCGTGCAAAATTGAATTTAGCCGAAGCAACCTTCCGCAAGCTCAAACAGGGACTTCTAAATTGAATGAGATACTCAACTTTAGTAAACATTCACATACAAGTATTGGGTACGAAAAGTCTCTTAAAACTATATGCTCTAATCTCTTTGATAAAAATGAGAAAATACGCTCTGTAAAAGAAAAATGGATGAATAATATGTTCTCATATATGTCAAAGAATATGAAGTTTGTATGTCATCACTGTAATTCCCCTGGATACTTAAAACCATACTGTTTCAAACTTCAAAATTCTGTGAGCAAAATGTTGCCTAAATTGTTGTCCAACACTCCGGATAAACATCGAAGCAACATTTCTAAGTCAAAAGGTAAAAAATATTTTAAGAGAGTTTGGGTTCCTAAAAATGATGTAACTTGTAATGTTGTCATAATTGCATTAAGAACTAACATTTCAGGTTCTTAGTACTTTGATAGTGGATGTTCTTGCCACATGACAGGTACAAAAGGTTTTCTAAAGAACTATGAGTCATTCAATGGAGGAAGCGTGACTTATGAAAGTGGCAGTAAAAGCAAAATAATTGGAAAAGGGATCTTGGATGTTCCTGGATTTCCAGCCTTAAGAAATGTCTTACACATTGAGGGCTTAATGGCTAATTTGATTAGTATTAGTCAACTGTGTGATGACGATCTTGAAAGTTTAATAAGAATGTCTGTAAAGTTACGAATGAAGCAAATATATGTGTCATGACAGGTACAAGAACAGGTAACATTTGCTATCTTGTTGTAAGACAAGAAACATGCAATAATGCGAAGATCGATGATACAACACTATGACATCAAAAATTGGGGCATGTTAACTACCGCAATTTAGAAAATTGATCTCATATGAAGCGGTTAGAGGCATATACAAACTTAGCCATAAAGGTAAAACTATATGTAAAGATAGTTTGAAAGGTAAGCAAACACGTGTCTCTCATAATGTTGTTTAACATGACGGACAACATTCAGGTACGTCTCACTGTTTTCAATTGCTACATATTGATTTAATGGGTCCAATTGAAGTAGACAGTCTAGGAGGCATGAGGTATTCATTTGTGATAGTAGATGATTTTTCTATATATTCTTGGATATATTTTTTGAAAGAGAAATCACAAATGTTTGACATGTTTAAAATCTTGCACTCTAGAATTAGAAATTTATTCTATTCTCCTATTTTTCGGATTAGATCCGACCATGGAAAAGAATTTAAAAATAGTTAATTCACAATTTTTTTGTGAGAAAAAGGGAATTTTTCATGAGTTTTCTGCCCGCAAAACTCCTCAGCAAAATGGGGTTGCAGAACGGAAAAATATGACATTGCAAGAAATAGCTAGAGTTATGTTTAGTTCTAAACACGTGTCAAAACGTTTATGGGCAGAAGCCTTGAATACTGCTAATCTCATCGCTAACAGAGTCTATTTAAGGTCAGGAACAAAGATGACACCTTATGAAGATCATAAATGGAAAGAAACCATTTTGCGCTACTTTCATATTTTTGGGTGTATTTGTTATATTTTAAATGACAGGGATCATTTGGCAAAATTTGACTCTAAAAGTGATAAAGGAATTTTGTTGGTTATTCACAAAATAGTCATGCTTATCGAGTATACAATTTGAGATCCAGAACTATACAAGAGTCTGTAAATGTTATCTTTGATGATTTTTCTGATGATTCAGGAAAAACTATTGAAAATAACATTGAAGATACAGTGGAAAGTCCACAGATTGTAGAAGAATCATATGTTGCCACAAATGTTGCCACACCTGGAGCAACATCCGAAACATAAATAGAGACCATAAAGGCCACAAATGAGGAATCGAGTGCTGAATTGTTAGACCAAGTTCGTAGGGACCCTTCATCAAGGATTATGAAGAATCATCCAACATGCATTAGAACAAGAGGCAAAGAACCACTCAACTATAGAGAAATGGTAAGGTATGTGTGTATGTCAACCATATACCAAAAGGTTAGTCTTTCTTGTTTTATATCTACATTAGAACCAAAGAATGTTGTAGAAGCACTTAAAGATAATTTATGGATACAAGCAATGCAAGAAGAACTTGAACAATTTTCTCGAAATGAAGTCTGGGACTCAGTTCCACGTCCAGATAATACAAATGTAATTGGAACTAAGTGGATTTTTTAAAATAAATCAGACAAATCAGGAACAGTTGTTAGAAACAAAGTATGTCTAGTTGCACAAGGTTATACTCAGGTTGAAGGAATTGATTTTGATGAAACCTTCGCACCTATAGCTAGAATCGAATCAATTAGACTTTTACTTGCTATTGCTTGTTATCTGAAAATTATTTTACACCAAATGGATTAAAAAGGTATCTTCTTAAATTGTTATTTAGACAAGGAGGTATATGTTGAACAACCAAAAGGATTTTAAGATCCTTACCATCCACACTATGTGTACAAGCTCAAAAAGGCTTTGTATGGGTTGAAACAAGCCCCACGTGCATGGTATGATCGTTTAACTAACTTTCTTCTTGAATTTAGTTTTAACCGTGGCAAAGCTGATCGTACCTTGTTTATTAAACGACATGGTGTAGATATTGTTATTGCTCAAATCTATGTGGATGACATAGTCTTTGGATCGACTTCTCAGTCGTATCTAAATTCATTTGTTGAAGTTATGTCATTGACATTTGAAATAAGCATGATTGGGGAATTAACTTTTTTCTTAGGCTTGCAGATAAAGCAAAGTGAAGATGGAATTTTCATCTCACAGAGTAAATATGCCAAGAATCTAGTTAAAAGATTTGGTTTGAAAAACGCTAAACAGATGAAAATGCCAATGGGTTCATCGCAGAAGGTATGTAAGGATAATGTTGGTGAAAATGTCAACCCAACATTATATCAATCTATGATAGGTAGCCTTCTTTATCTTACTGCTAGTCGCCCAGATATTATGTTTAGTGTTTGTGTTTGTGCACGTTTTCAAGACTGTCCTAAAATGTCCCACTTAAATGTCGTGAAATGTATTATTAGATATGTTGTTGGCACATGTGAGTTGAGAATTCGGTATTCCAAAGACACTAGTCCTAACTTAATAGGATTTAGTGACTCGGATTGGGCTGGAGATGTGGATAGAAAAAGTACAAGTGGAGGATGTTTTTATCTTGTCAATAACCTTGTTTCATGGTATAGTCGTAAACAAAATCGTGTCTCACCTTCAACTGTTGAATTTGAATATGTAGCAACTGGAAGTTGCTCTCAATTAATGTCTAAGACACATGTTAGATGACTATGGATTTACTAGCAACATTTTTATTTTGTACTGTAATAAGTGCAATAAATATTTCCAAAAATTTAGTTCAGCACTTACGTACAAAACATATTGATACTAGACATCACCTTTTAAGAGATTTAGTTGAAAAACAGCTAGTTAAAATTGAACATGTTAACACTCTTCATCAACTAGCTGATATTTTACAAAAGTTTTGGATCATGAGAGATTTTCTAATTTGAAGAAATTTCTTGGTCTTTGTAATCTCTAAAAAGGCATTGTTGGTGAATGTCGGCTGAAATGTTGTCTAACATTTCGGGTGACATTTACCTATGAAATATTACTGACAGGTTATTGTTGATGTATGGTGCATAACGTTTGGTCACACAAGCATGATCCTTCAATAAGAATGTAATTCCAACGTGATATCGTTCTCTAAGATGATATATAAATACATGTATATCATAAAAAGAGAATATCAAAATAAGACAACACCCTTACAAATATTTGGCAATTGTGAAAAATGGGCAAAGCCCTTGAAAATATATTGTTCCTATTCTATACGAGTATCGAGTGATTCAAAAGAATTCTGAGAATACTAAATAAGCATTCTTATCTTTGACACGAAAAAACTCTTTTGTATGTGTTTTGTTATTAGATCAAGGACACGATGAAAAAATATTACATTGGTCCAGTGGTCAAACTCATAAAATATATATAAAATGTGTCTTGATTTGTTGCAAAAAGAAAAGTTTTTGTGCGATCAAAATACTTGTGTCGTCCAAAATGTTGCCAACATTGTTGTTGACATTTTCAGAATGAGATATGTGTTGGGATGGTGTTCTTATATGATTTTTGAAATATCAGATCTTACTCCCTATTATATGCCGTGTTTACAGGAATTTCAAAAGTTAAAGTGATAAGATTAATTTTTATTCCTAGCGTGATGTTTATTTGTTTTATCCAAATTTTTTAGGTGTAAGTTATTTTATAAAATTGAAACACCTAAAACTAAGAGATTTTTGTTGCTAAGAAAGGTTTGACATGTATATAAATATTCCTCTCATTTGCTATTATTCTATCATTTCCAATTTTCCCATAAAAATAAAAATAAAAAAAGGGAAATCACATCGGGTGCCTACCTAACCGATGGAATCACCAAATCAAACTCCAATCTCAATCAAAAACCCTAACTTCTCAAAACCCTCTCCAAAATTCTCACCAATGGATACCTCTCCAATGTCAACACCAATGTCAGTCAACACTCCGACCAACACCCCATGAGTACAAGCCCTCCTATGAACATTGAATTGTCTGAGCAGAATGAACTGCAACAACCATGCCGGTTATCTTCTTCCCCATCCACAGAGGACTTGTCCAAAGATATAGTATTTAAAGGTTTACACGAACCTTTAGACATTAGCTACCCAAGTGATGACAACAATCTAATAGATGTTGATGAAACATCTGATATTTCAGCATTAGGTAAAAGACCAAGATCCTCCACATTTCCTACTCGTCGATCGAGTAGAATGTTTGAAAGAACAGTTCGTGAAGAGCCGAGCACCAAAAGGTCCAGATTTGATACATCTATACTTGCTTGCTCGAATAGTGATGCTAACGACACATACTTTGTGCTCTAAACTGAAGAGAGTGAAGAAGAAACAACTACTTCTGTACTACAAAATGTGTCTCAAGAAAATGAGGAAGTTCCTGATGAAAGTCCACTGAAGCAATTATTTTCAAAGGGAATTCCTAGATATGCCAAATCGAGTGCTGCTCTGAATGTTGCCACTGATTCCACAACATTTCAGGCATCATTTCAGCCAACATTAGAAGAGACACAAACAATAAACTGAAGAGAGTGAAGAAGAAACAACTACTTCTGTACTACAAAATGTGTCTCAAGAAAATGAGGAAGTTCCTGATGAAAGTCCACTGAAGCAATTCTTTCCAAAGGGAATTCCTAGATATGCCAAATCGAGTGCTGCTTCGAATGTTGCCACTGATTCCACAACATCTCAGGCATCATTTCAGCCAACATTAGAAGAGACACAAACACCAACATCCTCCAGCAAAACCAAATCTGATTCAGATGAGGTATCTATCTATTCAGACAAATTCTATTCTAAAACTAATTATGATAATTGGGACTAGTACAAGAATAGAGTTATTATGTCTGAAAAAGTATTAGACATCGTCTCTTGTTCAGAATATGATTTGGTAGAGTTCTTAAAAGAAAGACAGCTCCTAGGATCTGTTACTGAGAAAGGATCGCATATTGATAAAATAGTCAGGTTGTTTTATGCTAATTTGAGTTATGCTATAGAGGATAACTCCTCGAAGAAATTTAGGAAGGTATATCTCTATAACAGAGTATATTTCTTCACACCTGCTGTTATAAACCAATATATGAGATTAAATGCTGAGGAGAATGTTAGAGAAGCAGACCCTGTAGTGGACCATAAAGATGAAGTAATTGAGTACCTCACATAAGGTATAATGCATAAGTAGATCTCTAGATGTCTAGCCTTTAAATTAACAGCCATGTTTTCCACCCTTCATAAAATTGCTATACACAATTGACTTCCTTCAATGAATGAGTCAATTGTAACTACAGAACAAGCCACCATGCTGTATAAAATTGGGAAAGGTTTGAGAGTTGATCTGGGCAAAAATGATCTTCCACCAAGTTGCCAACTTGGCACAAAAAGAATCAACCTCAATCCTCCATTATCCCTCTCTGATATACAAAGTTTTAACTACCCAAGGTCTTAAGACTAAGAGAGAGGACACATTAGGGAAGGCTCCTGAACTGTACACAGTAAACAAAGCAGTTTTGAAGAGTAGAGACAGAGTCATCGATCTACCCTATAAAATGGAAGGAAATAGTGTAGATGTTGACAGGAATGTCACCAACATTCTTGACAACACTGGTCCAAGACAGTCTCCACTGTCTACTAAATGGTTTGTGAATCAAATTGCAAAGATCAACCAACAAATCTCTGAGGTTGATACTGTGAGGAATGCTCTGATTCAAGCCAGAGATCATTTCATGTTGTTGCTTTCTTCACAAAAGGGGAAGAAAATGATGTTGTTGAAGCCGAGGGAAGCAGAGGAAGTGCTGATACATAGGGAGTTGAGGAAGAAGGCTAGAGGTTGTTGTTCCATGCAGAGAAGCAATTATGCAGGAGTAGAAAGTTGTTGTTGTTGTATGATGAGTTAGGAAGAGCTGTTGCTACTGGTTGATATTGTATGAGGGTCGTGAATGTTGCTCAATCTGAGCATTTAACTATTCGACATGATGGATATTGATTTATGTGGACAATGAAATATTTCTTTTTATGGTCTGTATATAAATCTATATAAGTGGATGACATATATATATATATATATATATATATATATATATGTGTGTGTGTGTGTGTGTGTGTGTGTGTGTGTGTGTGTGCGCGCTAAAATTTTTCTTCTTTTCTAATCCTATGAATTGGTACACGCATGATTACTTGAAAGTCATCACAGGTTAAGGGGGAGCATAGCATTGATATTATTGATCACAAATGTCGGACAACATTTGTCTCAATATCCTAAGTCAGTTTAGGTTTGTAATGAGTTTTGCGAAGAAAGACAAAAAGGAGGAGATTGTTAATGTTGCATTTGATGTTATGAAATTTGTAACATATATGTTTGAGTATTGATATGTATATGTAAATATGTTGGGACAAATGTTACGCAACATTCGGACCAACATTTTTTAGAACAGTTTTGTCTTACTTCACGTTAAGAAGTAATATTTTATTTTACTGTGAAGTAAAAATGACTTAGGCATGGTGAATTAGAGTTGTGTAAAATGCGGGAGAAAGAGTCAAATCTTGTGGAAGAAGTCGAGTAAGGAACAAGTCAAAGTTGTTGAGATTTTCACTCCTTAATCATCTACCACAAGTTGTCCATCTTTTCCTCAACTTCCACAACCGGTCGATGAGTCTTTCAAGGGAACTCTCTGCTATAAATAGAGAGGCCACAATAGTATATCGATATCCAGAATCAAATTGAAAAAATACCAAGAGAACTCTCGGGATTTCATTTCATAAATCTGGATCACAAGTGTTGCCTGAGTGTGTCGACAACATTCTGTCCAACATTACAATTGCTGTTTAGATTCTAGATTAGTTTTGTATGGAGCGATTGTAATGAGAGCTTGTCTATGTCTACTTAGTTAGATTTTTCAGGCTGAAGTCATATGGGACTTCAACTTTTAATTCATTTCCGTTTTATATTGTAAATCTGTAAAGAAAGGAATTTGTATTTTTGTATATAATATATATACAATACATCTGGTCATTGACCATCATAAGTTATATAATATATATAACTTATGAAAATTTTAAACATTTGTGTTCTTTAAATTCCGCTGCATTTACTCTTTAAAGTTTCTATTTTGCTAAGTGTTGTTACGGGTGTCGGACGACATAATAGCCGACATTCGGAAACAAAATTGACATTCGATAAATTTCATTTTGTTTTTATTTTCTGTAGCGTTTGACACCTCTTTCAATAACTATTCATATATAATAAGTGGAATCGATAACTTGAAAATTATGACTAGTTGCTTCTTACAGCATATTAAAATACACTAAAAGTATAATTAAACAATTGTCTTTGTACACGAGTAATGAAAACCCTTAATCAATTAGGTGAATATGACAACGTAAGGGTGAGCTTTCAAGGAATTTTATCAATTTAATACTACAAGACCCACGAGAGTCAACGCCTCAATTAATCAACAAATTCATTAATTCCTTTCAACAAATTCACTAATTTAGTGTAAAACAAGATCACCTTTCCCTATAATGACTGATAATTGATTAGTGTCTAACAATGTTCTTCAGACAGAACAATTAGTAATCCCTCTGTATCAAATTAGTTGTCATGTTTTGCTTCTCAGAAATTAAACTATATAAACTTTAATCAACATTTTATAATGTAATTTTTCATCAAATTTAACATGAGAAAAGTTGCAACTTGTAGTATTTTTTGTATAATTTTTAAATATTTAAGTTTTAATTATAAAATATTGAGTTGACATAATTCAGTTTAGTTTGAAAGATTAGTCAAATTAACTTTCGAGAAGCAAAACATGAAAAACAAAATTGGTACGGAAGGAGTAATTAACAAGAAAAATATTCACAAAAATCCAGAATTGGATTTTAAGCTTAAAAGAAGGAAGATTTTCTTTGTATTTAGATGATTAACTATAAACTAACCATCTTAAATTTATTAATTGAAATCAAGAACCAGAAATTTTCAGTTCAAGTGAGAAAACTCAATTCCGAATTTGGACCATACAACCAAAACACATCAACCCCTTCAGAGAATCCCGAGATTATTACAATTATTAGGCAAACAGATAGAGGAAAACAACAGTATGAATGGAATACTATCAATATGATCTAGAAAGAATAATGAAGGGGGTATAGAAATAAGTACCTGAGACATTATTATGAAATTTACGAATGAGAAAAAAGAAACTGATCAGAGAGCTTTTGCTTTCTTGAGAAGAAACAATCTTCTATTTGGCCTTTGAGGTTATGGGAGAGTTAGAGTCCAACTCGCTATTTATAGAACCAGAAAAAATGACAAAAGAATATAACAAATTAGCTTTCTCCGCACCAATACTAATTTTTATTTGCTTAAAAATAATGCTTTTTTTTGTTATATACTTCTAAGTCTCTAATCCTAACATTTTCATTTTTCCGTAGTGATCCTCTATAAGTAATAATACGATATGACATGTGTTTAACATCATAAAATTCAAAGCCAATTTAGGCATGTCATACACATCTTATCACAAGATTTAATTTATTTTCGTAAATTTTATATTTTAGTCAAATTAAAATATATACAATGAAACGAAATGAGTATATATTTTAAAAATCTTTTTTTTATCCAAATATGTCTTCAAAATCTACTTCTTTACAATTATGGGGATGATCAGACCATGGGCATGTAAACCGGTCCCGATCGTGAGCTTTAGGGGGTTTAAGGTTTGGAATTTAGAGGCCTGCGCTTAGGAGAATTTTAGGAGAGACCGAACCGGCCCGCTGTCATTCCTATTTCCTAGTGTGCCGGTTCTTATGGGGTCGTTAGGAGATTTTTTTTTAAATTTTTCTTAAAGTTTATATTAAATGTATTTAATTTTTTGGATATTAAAATAATACTTTCATCTGTCTCAAAAAGATTATTCTAGTTTGATTTGACATGTAGTTTAAAAAGACTTTTGAAATTTGTAGTCAAAAACAAACTTTAGATATTTATGTGGTTGTAAATCATCTCGTAAAGTTAAATTATTTCTAAATATAAAAATGTGTCAAATTGAGATAAATTAATAAGAAAAATAGGACAATCTTTTTGGGACAGAGGGACTAGATGATATAATTTAGAGAATTTAAAAAGAAACTTCAATAAAGCTTTAATTTTAGAATTTTGACTTTATATTTTCTAATATAATTTGTAATATGCAGTAAGAGTCTTCCTGCTGCTTATCGATTGAATAATGTTAATTGATTGATATGTTTAGCAGAGATATAAATGATATTTTAGATAGACATAATTATTCTATTAAAGTTTATTTTTTGGTAAGTAAACTCTTATTCTTAAAGTTATTAAATGTATTTCTTAATGATTGTATAAAAGCATTTAAAAACGCATAATAATAATAATAATAATAATAATATAAGTAAGAAAGAATATAGTCCATATTTCAAGAATCTATAGAGTAATAATAGTTGTTGAGAATGTGTAGATGGGACTGGCACAGTGGCACTAAATGAGTAGTAGCTAGTGGTTAGCTAGTTGGGTTGACCAAACTTTTATACCAAAGATTATTTTCTTACGTAACGTAAACGCATGCCTAGACTCGTCCTTTTTCTTTTTCAGTTGCTTTTGATTTTGAACATAATTCTCTCATTTATTGGGACTAATTTTTGTGAAGCTCTTTATTTACTCGCCTTTTTGTTATGAAAATGCTCTTTACATAATTAATAAGGGAAGAGGTGAATTCAATTGATCTATGATCACCTGGCGTAGCCAGAATTTAAATGTTTATGATTCAAAATTTTAGTTCTTTTAAATTATTATACTCAACCTATATTTTTAAGATAAATATATAATTTGTATTGAAACTATTGCTTTCGGTCAAATTCGTAAACAAAATTCTAGATCCGATAATGATACATAAATCTTTTAATAGTTTCAAATCTTAATAATGTGATTTAGATTTTTAGTCTCTTAATGATCGAACTATACTAAGGACATATGTCAACCATAAGAAATATAGGACGCTGAAGGATTTGTTCAATAGTAAGAAAATTATTATTAATGTTGTAGACTGAAATGGACTTGATAAATAAAATATTTTCTATTGCATTAAATTGTAAGTTTTTGTTGTGGGTACGCGTTATAATCAAGTTTTTGTTTAACCATCAAATGATATATGTTCATAACTTACCAACTTGACTAATTTGGATCTACAATGAGACTCATCAATATGATTTGAATTCTAGATTTTTAAATAAGAATGGAAAACTCTCATTCATGAATGAATCTATAGTATTAGGTATGGAGTTCACGTAAAACCCAATAACACTTATTCATATTTTGTATTAGTACTAAAAATTCACTAAATGTACAAAAATATTTATCTCGGAATCCAATCTAATGATCTGATATATTCTCTTATATTTTAATTTGAAATCCTTATAAAATATATAAATTTTAAATTTTAAATTTTAAATTTAGAAGTCGCTTCTGATTAGTCTCATTAGTGCCACCATATCCTTTGGCAATATTATAAGGTCATATTAGTCCAAAGGTTTTTGCTTTTCATTTTAGAGTTTTAGGGGGTCACCAACTGTTAAAAGATTCCGTTGGACGGCGTATTGGGTATTATTGGTTGGACCAAACTTCCATTATCGATTGAGTACAAGTTTCATCCACTTTTGTTCGTCTGGTAGTACACATATATACTTTGTGTTGCAGTACCATATCTAGCATGCAGTACAAGGCCATTAACACGTACAATGTGGTTGGTTAGTCCCGAGAAAGATAATTAGAAAAATAGATACTAATAAAAAATAGAAAGATGATTGTTGGACAGAAATCTTGGGGAAGAATGAGAAGAACGAGGACATTTAAGTCATTTCATACGGGCTGTAACTTTTTTGTCCCAGTTATGCCCTCACACTGAAGTTGGGTGTTAATGAAGAGGGTTATAACGACGTCTTAACACTGTCTTCTCTCTCCGTCTTCTCTTTCCTTCTAATAATTAACTCCTGATCAATATTTTGAAAAAACTAAAATCCCCTTTCTCCAATGGTGTATTATATACGCCTCTCCTTTCTCCAAAAATACACCTATGTATTTCCTTCTTTCTCCAAAAATACACCTCTGTATTTTCCCTACCGTATATAGTAGAATAAAACCCTACTATATTATTACACCCTGTTTTATTTGGATCTCATTTTTCGTCATCTTCTTCTTCTTCTGTACCTTCTATTATTTTCTGAAAAAATGGCTAACAAGTTTTATGTTGTATTTCGTGGTAGGGTACCCGGTATATACACGACATGGCGCTAGTGTGAATCAATGGTTAAAGGGTTTAGTCAAAACCATTACAAGTCGTACAGAACGTATGAGGAAGACCTTGAAGCTTACAACGATTACTATGGATCTAATAGAAGTCAAGAGAAGGTTGATGTTGTTGAAGAGCAAGCTTCCAAAGTTGATGTTGTTGAAAATGTTGAAGCTGACTCAATCTATATTTTACAGGCTTTTATAGCTGGAATAGTTGTTGGGGCTGCTTGTATGAAGATAAATGAATGAAGGGTCAACTTCGCTTTTTTGTTTATTTAGTTTAAGATTATCTTGATGTTCATTATTAAGATCTAATTTGTGGAAAACTCTTGTCCAGTTTGTGTTATTTTGACTTACTAACAAAATCATGAATAGTTTGTCCCTCTATTTTTTTTTGTGATTTTCATGATTAAGAACTAATTTATGGAAATCTCTTGTCCCTCTAATTAAATGGTTGAGGCTTCAAGTAGTATAATATGATCGATCAACTAAGTGAATATCTTGAACGATTGCCTAATATGACTTTTAATTGAACCATCAGATGAATGCATTCGACTGGTCAACTAAGTGAATAGCATGAACGGGGGCCTAATATAACATCTAGTTGAACCATTAGATGAATGCATTCGACGGGTTAATCAAGTTAGATATATGGTTAGCATTGAAAAATTATCGAATTTTACTATGTTATGCTATAATTCTACCAAAATATTATCTCCTAAGGAATAACCACAATTGCTTGCGAGAATAATTTCCCTCGAATTACATGTTCATGTGCTTGTTGTTTAAATCACAAAATGAAGCCATTATAAAAAAAACATTAGCAATGTCAATACAGCCGGCAATCTTAAGCACCAAGTACAAGAACTACACACATTGCTCATCATATGATGGGTGGTTCAATACGCTCGTGAAAATTTTTGATGACAAATTTCTCTCTGAAAGCATGTATCTTGTTTGTGCGCAAACCCTCCATGTTTTGGCCAACCAAGATGAATTCAATGAACTTCAACGAGTAGATACCACATGTTTCACCTATTTTGTCATGTGGACACCCTCAACAACATGCTTAACCTTCCATGGTTCAGTAAGTTTGTCTATGGACAAAAGGTTGAACTTGTCGGAGTCTTTGAGCAACTTTGAAAACAACATCTAAATGAGTTTTATTAGACCGTCAACCTTTTCAATTGAGTTTACTCTCCTATTGCAGTCGTAAACCACAATTGTGGCATCATTAATGATGGAAATAAGGGTGCAGTAGTATTGGTTTTCAACATTCCATACATAAAACACTCTCTCAGCACCTACCCAAGATATACCAAATGGTTGCAGATGATTACTTGTCACATAATTCAGGATCTGATAATTGAGTTCATGCTCAACGGATAAACAAATCATTGAATTGATGGCGCGACGAAACAAGAAACTACGGGATGTAACATTCTTCTTCCCTTAGGAACATTCGTCCGCGAATGTTAGAGATATTCTTGAATTCTGAGGGTTCTAAAAATTTTGGCAGAGTTTTCTTTGTAAATATGACTATCCAAAACTTGGTAAACAACCCAAACAAATACCCAACGCCACACATGCAAACATAATCACAAAATAAGGTTAACTTGGACTCGCACAACCATCTGTATATATCAAAATCAGGAAGGTTATCCATAACTCACCTCAACCATCCTCTATCGTACTCTGAGCTGCACCTGCCATATGTACCTCGACATTAACACATGAGGACTGAAATAAGTAAGGGTATCTGGATCGCATATCTTCTTCGGCCTCCCAAGTCATCTCTTCTTTATTATTATTTCTCTATAGCACTTTAACAAAGGCAATTTCTTTGGTTCTCAGCTTTCGAACTTGGTGGTTTAGAATAGCTACTGGAGTTTCTTCATAGGTTAAATTCTCGATAATCTATAAATCCTCTACGCGAGTAATACTGGAGGGATCTTCTACGCGCTTGCGCAATATCCACACATAGAATACCGAGTGAACTTCTTCTAATTCTAAGGGTCATTCAAGATCATTAGCCACTCGGCATATCACGCGGATGATCTTGTATGGTCCGAAGTATCTGGGGCTAAGTTTTCGTTTATTGCTAAACCTCATAACTCATTTCATATGAGAAACCTTTAAAAATACCCAATCGCCAACTGCAAACTCTAAGTCATCGCGCCTAACATCTGAATACAATTTCTGCCGACTCTGGGCAGTCAGTAAGCGCTCCTGAATCAACTTTACCTTCTCTACTGTGTGTCGGACTAAATCGAGGCCTAGTAACTCGGCTTCGCCCATTTTAAACCAGCCAACTGGGGATCTACATTTATGCCCATATAATGCCTTATATGGGGCCATCTTGATGTTGGAATAATAGTTATTATTGTAAGAAAACTCAATTAGGGGCAAATGATCATCCCAACTACCTTTGAAATCCAATACACAATCTCGTAGCATGTCCTCGAGTGTTTGAATTGTGCGCACGGCTTGACCATCAGTCTATAGATGAAAAGTTGTACTAAGGTTCACTTGGGTGCCTAGACCTTTCTGAAACAACTTCCAAAAGTGAGCCGTAAATTGAGCACTTCTGTCTGATATGATAGAGACCAAAACATCATGTAACTGAACTATTTCCTTGATATATAGATTGGTGTAATCCTCTGTCGAGAAAGTAGTACGAAAATGTAGTAAATGAGCTGATTTTGTAAGCCTGTCGATGATAACCCAAATGGAATCAAACTTCTGATAAGAATGGGATAAACCGGTAATGAAATCCATATTAATCATTTTCTATTTCCAAGTAGGGATTTCTATATGTTGTAGTAAACCTTCAGGCTTCTGATGATTGACCTTCACTTGCTGACAATTTTGGCATTGAGCCACAAATATTGTGATGTCTTTCTTTATATCATTCCACCAATAAACTTGCCGAAGGTCATGATACATCTTCGTCGATCCAGGATGAATGAAATATCTGGATTGGTGAATTTTAGCCATAATTTGCTCTCGGAGCCCTCCTACATTTGGTACGCATAATCGACCTTGATATCTAAGGACTTTGTCTCCCGTAAGCTCCATTATTGACTTCTTCTGTAGGGGAATTCCTTATTTCATTCGGACCAGCTCGGGGTCCTCAAACTGTCTTAGACTCAAAACCAGGTAACTCAGCTCTATAGCACGATCTAGGAAGTGAATGAACATCAACCATCCATAAATATGTAGTAGCCTCCTGCTTATAAGTGTGGTGCACAACACACCTATAAATAAGACTCTACTAGACACTGCTCACAGACTCCCTAGGACTGACCTGCTCTGATACCAAGTTTTTCACACCCTAAATTAAGGGGTGTGGCCGACACCCGGTGCCCTGCTGGCCTGAGCGTACCACTCTGATGACCAATCTTCTATATGAATGGAACTTTCGGTCGACAAAATCATACTGGAATATATCACAATAATAATACTGGATAAGAGGGATTTACCCAACATATATATACACAACAAGACCGACAAGGTCACAACATGGTTTAACAAAAGTAACTTAGCCGACAAGGCTACATATCAACACAATACATACCAAAACAAGTTTGTAAGCCTCTACGAGTAACTAAACTGACATATGGTCTGGAAAGGTCCCCGACCTACCCATATTGTAACTCCACAAACATACTCACTAGCTGACCAGGAAGCTCCGGAAAAGACGAAGTTTACTTACTGACAACTGAACTTAATCTCTCCTATAGTGGTGGTCTAGTTGAGTCCCTCTCAGAGCCTGCGGCATGAACACACAGCGCCCTCGGCAAATGGGTGTCAGTACAAAATAATGCACCAAGTATGTAAAGCATGAATAGCAATATGAATCTGTAAGTTGTAAAGAAAGGCATATTAGCAATGTAATGCGATTAGCTATAAAGGAAAGTGTAAGCAAGATGGAGGCCACATGGGGTGAATAATGAAAATCTGAAACTTAATACAACTTGTTTTGATAGACCTTTATTGTATAAACTACTCTCGTCTCATAGCGCGAGGTATATGAATACGTCATTACTCTTAGGTGAATGTATGGATAGGCAATGCAATATGCACAATAATTTATGTATGTGTTGCGGAATGTGCAACTCAATCCATTATATGTATATGTTGTGGAACGTGCAACCCGGTTCAATATATGCATTTGTTGCGGAACGTACAACCCGATCCAATATATGTATATATTGCGAAACGTGCAACCCAATCCAATATATGAATGATCATTATTGTATATATGATGTTAAATGCTAATGAACAATATACCAATACCAATAGAAATCAGAGGTGTGGACAATAGACTGTGATAACTGTCGCGCCCTATTTTGACCTGCTCGGGTCAAAGCGGAGCACAGACGTATGGGGGTGATTCCTGGGTAAAAGGGTTGAGGAGTCGCCACCTAATTATTTTTTACGGTGAATTAGGACACCTAAATATTTAAACTAAGTGCTGCTATGTAAACTCCAATTTTAAGGTCTGCAAAACTAGCGAGATTCTAGGTAAGGGTTCTTTATTATCCTAAAGGGAAGGGGTTAGGCATCCTTTAAGATCCGCTAACTTGCGGTTATCCGGTCAAACTCAGGTTAATTATTGCTAGAAAAATACATGTTTTACAAGTATAATAAATAAAAAGATGTTTGCAAATATGATGCATTTTATACAAGTAAATATGATGCATTTTATACAAGTACGTATTCGGATGACATAAAAAGAAAGATACATGTAAAGTTTTTTTAGAAAACATGCATTTGTGACAATAAATTCTTTATAATGCCAAAGAAGCGAATATTTCGAAAATCAACAAGTTGCAAAAAATAATAATAAAAGATAAGCTTATTTGTACAATTAATTGAAGCAAATAAAGATGACAAGAGTTGTTTTAAAAATCTTGAATAAGCGTGACGAGCCTAAAATAAATAAACTAGCGAAGGATTTCTAAGTTTGCGAGCCTACAAATAAATAAGCTAGCGACGGGTTTCAAATCTTTAACTAACCTATGAATAAATCCTAAGTTTGCCTATTCTAAGCATTTTAATAATTACATAAGTGCGATAAATAATATTACAATACAAAGCGAGATAAAAGCTGAATTTAAAGAAAGAAATAAAATAAATAAACTCCGAGGAATAATTGCCTTTATTTACTTTAGTCCCTGCAAGCTGTCAAGAACAAACGGTTAGAAACAATTAAATACAAATAACTTCATATCCGTATTCAAAACAGTGAATGTTTTGATCACGGAGGGCTCAGACTTAAATTTTGAAAAGAACATTCCAATCACGTCGTGGCTGCAAACATATGACTAATGTGGTTTATTTTTTGATTGCCTCGCCTACTAAACGTGTTGGTCTCTCGGGTGAAATAGAAAAGATCACTATAATCACGTCGTGGCTGCGAATATATATAACTTGTTGGTTATTTTAGTCACCTCGCCTACTAAACATGTTGATCTCGGATAAAAGGTTTAAGTCTTCATCCTTGCCCGAAGTTATATTTAAAGTCTTACATTTGTGTAGGCCTCAAAATCGACGAATATTTTTCATCGGCCAGTGTAGTATCGTGTTCAAATCAGCAAAATTAAATCGGAACAGAAACAGCAGCAGTAGCAGTAGCAGTAGCAGAAAAAACAGAGGCAGAAAAACAGTTTCCAAAAATGACGCGGTGTCTAGTTTAAACAAGAAAGCGATGAGAACGGTAATTTTAATCTTTGAAACGATGGGTGAATCGAAAGCAATATTTGAAAGGTGCGGTGTTTATTTTAAAACAGTAAAACGTAAAGCGATAAAAAAACAAAAATCTGAATCAGCGATGGCGAAGCAAAGCGAGCGCGAACAGACGCGGTATTTGTTCAAAACAGTAAAATAATGATATCCGTCGCAAGAAATCTAAAACAGTGAACTTAATAAAACAATAATATATCCGTTGCACAGATATCTAAAACAGTTATACTAAAAAACAGAGAAGCGAAACGAAAGAAAAGCGCGGCCTCAGATTCAATTTCGGCACTTTAATGCGATATTAATAAAGCGATAAAGCGATTGCCAAAGAAGCGAGCGTGAGCGGTTTAAAATATCCGACCGAGTTACGAAGTGCGGAAATATTCAAATCGGGTCGCTCAGGCGGTCGATGACGGCAGATCGATGATCTGACCGGATCGGTGATCCGAACTTCGAATCGATTAAGACCAAATTCGGATAAATAATAACAAAATACGGAATGCAAGAGTGCGGAAATATCAAATCGGGTGACGGGCCGGATCGATGACTGACCGGATCGGTGATCTGACCGGATCGGTGATCTGACCGGATCGATGACCTGACCGGATCGATGTTTCAAACCGGATCGATTTCAACACCCAATTCGGATAACCAATAACAAGAATATGAAATGCAAAAATTACGAAAATGTTACCCAATCGGTTGACCAGCCGGTCGGTGACCGACCGGATCAGCGTTTCAACCAGGAATCAAATAAATTCATCAATTTCAGATAACCAATAATAATAATAAAGAATAATGCAAGAAATTTGGAAATTCAAATTGAGGCGATCGGGCGGTCGGTGACGACCAGAATTGGAGTTTCAACCAGGAATCAAATAATTTCATCAATTTGGATAACCAATGATAAGAATATGTAATGCAAGAATTACGAAAATATTACCCGAATCGGTCGAGAACCGGTCGGTGACCGACCGAATCTGTGATCCAAACCCGAATCAAATTTTAACACCAAATTGAGATAACCAATAACAAGAATATGTAATGCAAGAATGAAAAATATTACCCAAGATCGGTCGACCGAATCGGGTCGATGACCGAAGAATCTGTGATCCAAAACCGAATCAAATTTTAACACCAAATTCAGATAACCAATAACAAGAATATGTAATGCAAGAATTACGAAAAATATTACGAGCAAGATTCGACCGAATCGAATTGATGACCGACCGAATCGTGATCCAAAACCGAATCAAATTTTAACACCAAATTCAGATAACCAATAACAAGAATATGTAATGCAAGAATTCTAAAAATGTTACCCGAACCGGGTCGACCCGACCAGTCGATGTTGACCAAACCGAATCGAAAAAACTAAAAATCAGAGAATCAAAGGGAAGAACAAACCTTTTAGGACTTGATTCTTGGATAACAAGGAAGGCAAATGCTTGAAATCAAGAACACAACAAAGATATATATATTGAATCGTTTTCCCAAAATCCTCCAAAAATCCCCTCAAAATGAAGAACAACATGGGGTATTTATAGGTACTCAAACCCAACGTCCCAACCCTCATACCCCCTTAAACGAATTCAAATTTCAAAATAAAGGGGAACAAAAATCTGATTTTGGGGCGTGTTCTTGGGGCAAGCGTTGGCGGTGTCGAGTAGGGTGGTGGCGGTGGTGAAGTAGCGGGGGTAGGGGTGCGGCGACGTGGGGTAGGGGCATAGGGTGCGGCCAGGTTCAGGGTAGGGTTTTAGGTTTTCTGATTTTGGGTTTTGATTTTCGGTTTTTGGGATTTGGGGGAGTTAAAAGGGGTAAGGGGGTGGGCCGGTTTAGGGGTTTTCGGGTGGGCTTGGGTTTTTAATTTGGGGTTGGGCTTGTGGGTGTGGGTTGGGCTGTTTTTGTTTTGGGTTTGGGGTGTTGGGCCAATAAGAGAGTTGGGCTTCGATTTTGGTTGAGTTAAAATGAGAGAAGGGGTTTTGGGAGTTGGGCCGAATGGGTTAGTGAGTATTGGGCTGGTGGGAATTTAATTGGGTTAGGAAATTGGGTTGGGCTTGGACGAAAAATGGGTTTTAGTTTGGGTTGGGTAGGGATTGTTTTGGTTTAGAAAAATAAAAAAATGTTATGGATTTAAAAAAATATAAAAGAAGGGGTTTAATATTAAAATATATTATATATATATATATATATATATATATATATATTGTTGTAAAAGATGTGAATTATTTAAAATAACATAACGACGTGATAATAATAAAATATAATATTTGCGAAATGCTTAATGCTTAATAAAAGGGAAATGCAATGCAATTTTGCGAGAATAAAATAATATAGAATTTTGGATAACTTATGATTATTATAAAATATGCAAATGATATAATAAAAAATGCAAATAATAATAATAATGAGATATATACACACACACACATATATATATATATATATATATACGCATGTATGTATATAGATTAAAATTGTTTTGAGGTGCTAAAAATAATTAAAACTGCAAAATAAATCGGAAAAGACAGGACAAAATTGGGTGTCAACAGATGCCCCTCTTTGGATGGAGACGATGAAAGAGTTTTCGGCCAAAGAAAGTTGACTGAGTAGCCAATTTTGTCCTGATCAACGGGACTTGAAGGAAGATCATGGGTAGAAATAAGATTCCAGGGGGAGAGAAATTATGGAAAAGTTGGTGTAGATTCAAGAAATGTTGCCCCAGTGTCGAGTTATGATGACACTGGTCGCAGATATAACAAAACTATTGGGAAAGAGCGGATCGAAGTTCGAAGTAGGTTGTTAGACCAAATTGCCTTGGTTCGCCGTGAGATATAGTTCCACGTTATCTTTGAAAGCTCCCGCCGATTCAATTCCTGTGGACGAGCTAAGATAAAAGTTAGTGTATATGATTGCATAAGATATGTATGTGAGAATATGACTTTGTAAGTTGAAATGATGTCGTTGCTTAATGTTGTGCAGATGATGGCGTTGGCGGGCGCTGTTTACACTTTAAAATAAAGTACCGCATTAGAAGGTGGGCGCTGTTTTAAAATAAAATACCCGCATTAGGAGGTGGGCGCTGGTTTAAAATAAAATACCCGCATTATGAGGTGGGCGCTGTTGAAATTTAAATACCCGACATTAGGAGGTGGGCGCTGTTGAAATTTAAATACCCAGATTAGGAGGTGGGCGCTGATCAAATTTAAATACCCGCATTAGAAGGTGGGCGTGATTTAAAACATACCCAGATTAGAAGGTGGGCGCTGATTTAAAACATACCCGCATTAGAAGGTGGGCGCTGTTGAAATTTAAATACCAGCGTTAGAAGGTGGGCGCTGATTTAAAACATACCCGATTAGAAGGTGGGCGCTTGATTTAAAACATACCAAGATTAGAAGGTGGGCGCTGATTTAAAACATACCGCGATTAGAAGGTGGGCGCTGATTTAAAACATACCCGCGTTAGAAGGTGGGCGCTGATTTAAAACATACCGCGTTAGAAGGTGGGCGCTGATTTAAAATATACCGCGATTAGAAGGTGGGCGCTGATTTAAAACATACCCGCGTTAGAAGGTGGGCGCTGATTTAAAACATACCAAGATTAGAAGGTGGGCGCTGATTTAAACATACCGCGTTAGAAGGTGGGCGCTGATTTAAAACATACGCGATTAGAAGGTGGGCGCTGATTTAAACATACCGCGATTAGAAGGTGGGCGCTGATTTAAAACATACCGCGATTAGAAGGTGGGCGCTGATTTAAAACATACCCAGATTAGAAGGTGGGCGCTGATTTAAAACATACCGCGATTAGGAGGTGGGCGCTGATTTAAAACATACCGCGATTAGGAGGTGGGCGCTGATTTAAAACATACCAGATTAGGAGGTGGGCGCTGATTTAAAACATACCAAGATTAGGAGGTGTCTTTGATTTAAAACATACCCAGATTAGGAGGTGGGCGCCTGATTTAAAACTTACCTGCATTAGAAGGTGGGCGCCTGATTTAAAACATACCCGCATTAGAAGGTGGGCGCCTGATTTAAAACATACCCGCATTAGAAGGTGGACGCCTGATTTAAAACATACCGCGTTAGAAGGTGGGCGCTGATTTAAAACATACCGCGATTAGAAGGTGGGCGCTGATTTAAAACATACCGCGATTAGAAGGTGGGCTGATTTAAAACATACCGCATTAGAAGGTGGGCGCTGATTTAAAACATACCCGCGATTAGAAGGTGGGCGCTGATTTAAAACATACCCGCATTAGAAGATGGGCGCTGATTTAAAACATACCCGCGTTAGAAGGTGGGCGCTGATTTAAAACATACCCGCATTAGAAGGTGGGCGCCTGATTTGTGTCGTCGTGTTGACGTAAGGTAAAGTGGGGCCCTATTGCCATGCCATGATAGTTAATGTGTGGTCATAAGCGATGCAAAAGTTGAGTAGATGAGAATGCGACCCTGTAAGTCGAAATACCGTTCTTTCCGTGGACACAACACGGTTGGGAACATGTAGTTTAGCATGACGTCTTTGTACAATCTCCAAACAGGAAAGTGATTCTTGGAGTGAGTTGCGATCACGGAGGCCTCTGCGAATCTGCTCATAAATGTTGCAGCTTCCCTGCTGTTTTCGACCTGAAGAACCTGTACTCAAATAAATTTATGAGTTTTGGGAGGGGGGAGTTGATTCGCGTTGATTTTGCAGCTTCGGTCTTGGTATTTGCATGTCCTGCTAACTCGGACCCGTAGCCCCTCTCTGCTTCCCAGTCTTGGCCAGCCGTTAATGAAAACATTCGAAAATAATTTGTAGAAATGTATCTTAAAAAATAGAAACATAAAAATTATATCGAATTTTGATGAAAATGTTTGTTGAAAATAATTTGCTTATAAAAATTACTGCACATATATATATATATCTGTCGAGCAGTGACATGCGGTGAAACAAAACAAACGTCTTATCCAAAATTCTTCTGGCTGAAGACTTAGTTTGCCGATGGTTTTCCATGTTTATCGGCGTCCTCTGGCAGTGATCCCTTAAAAATGCCCCAGTTGTAACCGATATATGAGAATGACGATCCTTTGAACGGACAATCGAGTCTTGTGTAGATTTCTTGCCTGCCCTCTCAGGGTGATCAGATGGGTGCATTTTGTCTTTTGTGAGATAAAGGAGAAAATATTTCCTAATGGTGGGACCGAAGCCGATTTAGGCCGCCACGTATCCCCATGAGGGAATCAGTCGTGACGTAGTTCATTACAAGCAAAAGGGGATTGTAAGGATTTTCTAAAATGGGACCGGCCGATGTGGCCGCTCGTATCCCGCCGAGGGAATCAGGTCATAACGTAGTTCATGTTACAAAGAAATGTGTTTACGGGAAATTTGCAATCTAGGAAACGGAACCCGACATGGGTTCTTGGCGTATCCCGCCAGGGAGCGCAACTTTTACAACATAAGAAATGCATTACATAGAAAAATCCTAAATGTAGTATCTTTTCACTGCATCCGCGTTGATAGCTTTTGGCCATACTTCACCGTCCATTTCAGCTAAAATTAATGCTCCCCAGTCAACACCGGTGAACCATATAAGGCCTTTGCCAGTTAGGTGCGAATTTTCCTTTAGCTTCATTTTGGTGCGGGAATATTCGTTTGAGCACCAATTGCCCCGGTTCGAAAGTCCTTGGTTTTACTTTCCTGTTGAAAGCTTTGGCCATTCTGTTTTGATAAAGTTGTCCGTGGCAGAGACTGCGTCAAATCGCTTTTCATCAATCAGCATCAATTGTTCGTACCGATTCGTATCCATTTCGCCTGCTCATTTCGACTTCTTGGATAATTCTCAAAGATGGTATTTCCACTTCGCTGGTAACACGCCTTCTGTTCCATAGACCAATAGATACGGCGCGTTGCCCGGTAGAAGTCCTGGCGTAGTGCGATATCCCAAAAGTGCAAAAGGCGGATGCTCATGCGGTGCTTGTAATTATCAATCATCTTCGTAGTATTCTTTTGATGTTTTTGTTGGTCGCTTCGACCGCTCCGTTCATCCGAGGTCGATGACGAGTGGAATTGCGGTGAGTGATCTTAAACTTCTCGCATATCTCATTCATCGACATCTTGTTGAGATTAGCCCCATTGTGTTATAATCGACTCAGGGATTCCAAATCGACAAATGATGTTATTGCGGACAAAATCAACTACCACTTTCTTTATTCTTGACTTGTGGGACGATGCTTCTACCCACTTTGTGAAATAGTCAATTGCCACTAGAATAAATCTGTGTCCATTTGATGCGGCCAGTTCAATAGGGCCAATGACATCCATGCCCCAAGCTGCGAATGGCCAAGGAGAGCTCGTCACATTGAGTTCGTTAGGGGGTACCTTGATTAGATCGCCATGAATCTGACATCGATGGCATCTTTGCACGAAGTGGATGCAATCTGTTTCCATGGTCATCCAAAAGTATCCTGCTCTTAGAATCTTCTTTGCCAAAGTGAAGCCATTCATGTGAGGCCCGCACGTGCCTCCGTGTATCTCTTCAACTAAACTGTTTGCCTCTCGAGCATCAACACATCTTAACAAACCGAGATCTGGAGTCCTCCGATAAAGGATTTCTCCGTTTAGGAAGAAATGGTTTGCTAACCTCCTAAGTGTCCTCTTTTGTATACTGGTTATGCCTTCTGGATATTCACCTATCTTGAGATATCTCTTAATGTCGTGGTACCAAGGCTTTCCATCCAACTCTCCATCTATATTGAAACAATATGCCGGCTGATCCGATAAGCTTACCTTGATGGGATCAATGTAGTTCTTATCCGGATGTTGAATCATGGAGGACAGTGTTGCCAGAGCGTCAGCGAACTCGTTTTGAGTTCGTGGGATATGCTTGAATTCTACCCTGCTGAATTTTTTGCATAATTCTTTCACGCAATGCAGGTAAGGAAGTATCTTCCCGTTCTTGGTCGCCCATTCGCCTTGTACCTGATGAATCAATAAGTCCGAATCACCTATAACCAGCAGTTCTTGAATGTTCATATCAACGGACATTCTAAGTCCGAGTACACAAGCTTCATATTCCGCCATATTGTTGGTGCATGAAAATCGGAGTTTTGCCGAAATTGGGTAGTGTTGACCTGATTCTGAAATCAAAACTGCTCCAATACCAACCCCTTTGAAGTTTGCAGCTCCATCGAAGAACATTCTCCAACCCGGGTACTCTTCTGAGATGTCTTCTCCAACAAACAGTACCTCCTCGTCCGGAAAATAAGTCCGGAGAGGCATGTATTCTTCATCCACAGGGTTTTCAGCAAGATGGTCGGCTAGTGCTTGTCCTTTGATAGCCTTTTGGGTGACATATATGATATCGAACTCACTTAGCAAGATTTGCCACTTTGCTAGCTTTCCAGTGGGCATGTGCTTCTGAAAGATGTATTTGAGCGGGTCCATCCTTGAGATGAGATAAGTGGTATATGCAGACAGATAATGTCTAAACTTTTGTGCAATCCACGTTAAGGCACAACAAGTGCGTTCCAGCAAAGTATACCGAGCTTCATACGGTGTGAACTTCTTGCTTAAGTAGTATATGGCCTGCTCTTTCTTTCCTGTTTCGTCATGTTGTCCCAAAGACGCACCCAAATGCATTTTCTAACACGCAGATATAACAAAGAACGGCCTTCCGGGTTACGGGGGCACCAAAGCAGTGGAGTTAGACAAGTATTCTTTGATTCTATCGAAAGCTTGGGCAATCCGATGTCCACTTGGTAGCAGCGTCTTTCTTCGCAGAGCTTGAATATTGGCTCACATATCACCGCTGATTGTGCTATGAACTCTTTGATGTAGTTGAGGCGACCAAGGAAACTCATTACGCCCTTTCGACTCTTTGGAGGAGGCAAGTCTTGAATAGCTTTTACCTTCGAGGGGTCCAATTCAATACCCTTCTACTTACAATGAAACCTAACGACTTCCCAAAGAGGATACCAAATGCGCACTTTGCGGGATTTAACTCAGGTTATACCGCCTCGCCGGTCAAAAAACTTCTCTAAATCACAAGTGATCTCAAGTCCTTCGCGACTTGATAATAACGTCATCTACGTAGACCTCTATTTCTTTGTGGATCATATCATGAAAAATGGTAGTCATGGCCCTCATGTAGGTGGCACTGCATTCTTGAGTCCGAACGGCATTACTCGATAACAAAGATACCCCCAAGGTGTAGTGAATCTTGTCTTCTCTGCATCTTCCTCATCCATCAAGATTTGGTGGTAACCAAAGAAAGCAATCAACAAATGATTGTAATTCATGTTTTGCACAGTTGTCAATGAGTATGTGAATATTTGGAAGAGGGAAGTCATCCTTCGGGCTGGCCTTGTTGAGATCCCGATAATCCACGCACACTCGTATCTTTCCATCTTTCTTTGGCACAGGTACAATGTTGGCCAACCAGGTCGGGTATCTTGTGACTCGAATGACCTTTGCATCGAATTGCTTGGACACCTCTTCCTTGACCCTTAAGCTCAAATCAGGCTTGATTTTTCTTGGCTTTTGTTTCACCGGAGGGTAGGATGGATCGATAGGCAATCTATGCGAAACAATATCTGTGCTCAACCCTGGCATCTCGTCATAAGACCAAGCAAATACGTCGATATATTATCTCAAAAGATCCGTCAGTTCTTTCCTTTGTGGGGCGTTCAGATGGACGCTGATTCTTGTTTCTCTCACATTTTCTGCATCCCCCAAATTTATTGCCTCAGTTTCTTCTAAATTTGGCTTTGGTTTGTTCTCAAAATGTTCCAATTCCTCTGTCAATTCTTACAGTTGCGAGTCTTCCTCATACTCTTCAAGTCCTGTTCATTGTTTGGATTTTGTTTGTTTGTTTCATTACATGTCACATTCACATTATCGATGATTTATTAGTTTGCATCTTTGAAAGAGAAAAGAAAATTAGTAAACAAAACAAATTTTTAAATAGCAAAAGAAATGTGGATTTGTTATTTAAGCTTTCAAAAGATGGAGGCAAAACACATTAATGCATAGATGCGATTCAAGCCTCAATTAGAATCGCATTGTTTCAAAAAGTACTAAGGTAATTTCTACCAAGCTTCCTGAGAAACAGGTAGGGCACAGTCCAATTTTTCAAAATATCTCCATGTTCTGCATCCCAAATAGTTGGACCTTCATCAAAATCATCCGTAATTACATGGCATTCCATTTCTTCTTCTGCAATAAAAAAGGCTTTGAGTCCCTTCGCGAGGGTCGTCTGCATCATCTTCATTCGACTCCTGAGCGGCATATGCTTTGACGAATGACTGATTCAAGGGTGGAACAGGCTTTGGCAAGGGAGTGTCCCTTTTCTTTCGGAGGTTGACTGATAAGACTTCTTTAGAAGTGGGTTTGTATCCGAGACCGAAAGTATCCTTCTTACTGAGCAAGTGAACAGGCTCCACCATACCTTCTAAATTCAATCCGAGGCCTCGACCGGGCTTAAAGCCATTCTTCAACATTTCCTGGGCCACCATTGTGAGAACCCGGGGTAACTTCAATATTTCGGCTTTGGAGGCACATGTAATTTCTCTGACATGGAAGACAGACCCATCCAGTGTATCTACGCTTTCAACAGCAGGGATCTGTCCTTCGGGACATATTGAATTGCTCCCTTCTCCGTGTACCACGACCTCGTGATGATCCCAAACAAACTTCAAACTCTGATGTAGGGTAGAAGGAAGCGCACTGACCACATGGATCCAAGGTCTTCCCATTAGTAGGTTATAGCTGGTAGATATGTCTAACACTTGGAATTCCACGACGAACTCCACGGGCCCCACTTGTAATGTCAAATCCATTTCTCCCATAACGCTCCTTTGGGCTCCATCAAAACCTTTAACTCTCAGATGACTTTCGCGAATCTTTCCAATGCTAATTCCCAAGGCTCGGAGAGTCGCCAAGGACAAATATTGACTACCGAGCCTCCATCAATCAATACCTTAGAAATGAACTTGTTCATGCACTTTCTTGTTATGTTCAAAGCTTTGTTGTGGCACAAACCCTCAGGTGGCAATTCTTTGTCATGAAAAAGAGACTTTATGGGCCTCTAAAATCTGTCCGACCAAGGCCGAGAGTTTCTCGCTTTGTGGTCTCTCTCGATACATAAGCTTCTTTGAGTACTTCCAATAAAGCGCGTCCATGGTCCGGAGAATTCATCAACAATGATAGCAAAGAAACTGCAGTCGGTGTTTTCTTCAATTGCTCTACAACGGAATACTCCTTGGTTGGCATCTTCCTCCGTAACTCTTCTACTTGATCTCTGTTACAACCTTTTTGGATTGTCTGCAGGGCATAACATCATCCGGATCTTGTCATACCAGCGACGACAACTTCTACAATTTGTTTCTCCTTTCCCTGCTCCTTTCCCCAATCGAATAGCTCCAAGGGCGCTTTGGTATCAACAGACGGCGTCACCATCCGCGATTTCAGAGGAAGTACTTCCACTTCAAACGGTGCCCTCACTTGAAGCTGTAATTATAGGGGTGATCAAAGCCGATGATTCAACCCTTTCTTCTGCTCGGACCGCACAATGGTCCCTTCCAAACTGCTTTTCTTCACCAACGGTAATCATGTTTATATTGGCATTGTCATGATTTGGCGAGAGGGTTATTATTTACATTAGGGAAGGTCCTTTCAGTTGGATAATTCCCTCTTTGATCAAAACCTCGATCTTGTCTTTGAGGGCAAAGCAAACTCCAGTGTCATGTCAGGTGATCCCGAGTGGTACGCACAATGCTTAGTTTCATCATACGATCCGGGAATAGGATTGGGGATATGCCTGGGATGGGTTGGAGTATTCTGCGGTCCTCAATCTTTCGTATAGTTGGGCTAGAGGTTCGGCTAAAGGTGTATATGTCTTGACCGCCTTCTTTCGTAATTTGCCCTGGTCCGGGAGTATTTGGTGGATGGTTTTGGTTGAGGCGGATGTGTGGGTTGATACTGTGGGGAATTTCTATAGGTAGGTGCTCGTGGTGGGCTATATATTGGTTGGGTATGGTAGGCAGGGGAGGGAGTAGGCGAGTGTGGATAATAAGGCTGAGGGCTTTGTGTGCTTTGGCTATAGTAGGAGGGCTGATGATTTTGGGTGTTTTGATTATAGTAGGGAGGCTGGGATGACGGGCTTTGGTAGGTTGGCATTTGGTTGGACCCATGTTCCTGGACTGCCATGACAGGGGACGCTCCATCCCTCCTCTTCTTAATTGCTCCCCCGAATGAGTCTGACTGAATGGCCTTACTTGTCGCCTGCAATGCTGCTAAGTTCGTGATTCTCCCTGTTTTGATACCTTCTTCTATGAAATCTCCTATCCTAACCACTTCAGAGAAATTCCGTCCAATGACGCTTATCATTTTTTCGTAATAAGTTGCATCCTTCATAGATTGCACAAAGAGCGTGGTCATCTCACTTTCCGCCATTGAGGGCTGAACTTTTGCTGCTTCCGCCCTCCATCTCATGGCATATTCTCTGAAAGTCTCTGTAGATTTTTTCTCCAATTTCATTAAATAAAATCTATCCAAGGCGTATCGGTGTTAAACCCGAACACATCCACAAAATCCTGCCATTGTGCCCCGGTTATGCCATTTTCGCGGGTCCTGGCTTGTGTACCGGTCGAGCGCTTCCCTGTCAAACTTCTTATGAACAACTTCATTATTATGGCCTGGTCCTTACCCACTCCAACCAGACTTGTCACAATACGATCTCAAATGAGCGAGGATTTCCCTTTCCATCGAATAAGTCAAATTTTGGCACCTTATACCCGATAAGCAATCAACGTCGGGATGCATGCAGAGATCTTCATACTCGAGTCCTTCATGCCCCTTGCTGGTCCGAATGTTTTTAAATGCTTCTTTTAGGCTATGAATTTCCCTTGCCATACTTTCATCATTTCTAATCCTTGCTTGCCTTTCCATCTCTTCATATTGGTCTATCTCACGATGATGTATGTTTGGTATGGTAGAAGTGGAAGGTTGGGCTTCATTGCATATACCGGTGGCACATATAACGCTTGTTAGTGATGTGTGCCATTGGTATTTGTTGGGTTGCTGGTAATTTAGTGTGGGAGGGATATTTTGGACAAGTGGGGTAGTTTGGGTAAGTGGAGTGGATGTATATATGGAGTATGAAGGATCTTGGGTCATTTTGTAGCGGGCTTTGTTGTGGGCTGGCTGCGGGTTGATAGGATCAGATTGGTACGTTGTGGGGTGGCGAGTTGAGGATTGGTTACGCTTGGTAAGGGATTTCGGGAAGGTTATGGGGAATGATGGTTCGTGAGATGGAAAGGTGTGTGGAGCGATTGCGCTCGTCTCTTGTTCACGGTGGAGTGTTGATCTTTGATGGAAAGATTGGTAAGATTCCTGAGCCGTTCGATCTCGGTTTGCATAGTTGCCATTTGTCGCGATAGTTGGGCGAGGTATTCATCCGGACGGAAGTATTTCTCCTTTCCGATGTCTCTGGTTCACCTCCGGAAGAAGCGACAAGTCCCAAACCGGTTTGTTAATTTGCCCTGAATCAGTCATTTTGTCGGATGATTGTGCCTTGGATCTCGTGAAGTAATGGTGTTCCGCCGATTTCAATCAACGCGAATCAACTTTTGGAAAATAAAGCGAGCAAAATAAACCTTCTCTAAAAAATGAAACAAACCAAGTTAGTATGAGACGAATAATTATTGCTTTGAATAACATGTATAGAGTGGAAAAGCGATAAACAAGTAGCGCATGATTAAATGGAAATTAAATGGCGTCCTAATGTGCATGGGGCCTCCTTTATGCCGGAGGTGGGCTTAAACGCATAAAAATATGCCGACATCGATAAATTGATCCAAGCCAAAGATTGTGATGCCTTTTGTCGGAAATAAAGGTTGACTTTCTTGAAATAATAATGCATAATAATAAAGCCGATAACATAAGATATTTATGCTCAGGTTCTAAATCTTGCTTTCGATCACCGAGATGAAGATGGGACCCTAACATTGCTGGGTCTGACTCCTGCGTCCTCTAGATATTGCACTATATTTTGCATTTGCTGCCACATCTTGGGGGTAACGACTGTGTCTCTGAGCCGGAAATTCCTTATCCAAATTGTCGTGCCGATATCTTCAAAACCTTGCTCGCCATCAGGACTATGGTGCGTTTCATCGCAATCCTCTCGTAGCCACGCTTGATATTCGGGGGTACCTCCTGCCTGCCTACCTCCAATGTCTATTGTGTCAATATCGTTCCATTCATCGAAGACTTGCCTAGCTCTGGGGACGATGAAATTCGGCCCAAACGGAATTTCAGAAATCCTCATATTTGCCCGGAGGGGGATTATCTGCTCTTGTCCCAATTGTCGGAGTACGCGGAGTGGAGCGTAAGGTTGGAGGCCTTTTAACCCGATAAGCTCAATATAATAAAGCCTTTTGCATCTTATGTAGGCTTTTTTGGCATTCGGGAGCAGAGGGTATTTCCATTGGATCTGTTCACGCAGTGCGGGGCGTAAAAACCCATACCAATCATTCATGCGAAGCGAGCGTCTGAGCTTGGATTACGTCATAAGGCGCGATTTTGTTCGACTCATTGAAGCATATGTCGACCATATTCGGCTGATAGAAGTGTTCCATTGCCCACATCCGCAAAATAAGGTTGCAGCCTTGAAGAAACCTGTTTCACCTCTTTTACATTTCCTAAAGCCCAAACATTTCTCGCTAAGATCATAGGGCCAAAGTGAGTTGTGCTCCGTTTGCTCTTCGAAAAGTGCCCGTGCTACGGAACATATGCAGTCTTGATCTTTCCATACTCAAGCGGGAATATCGAGAGACCCTAGAAAGGCGACAGTGAATGCAATGGGTCGTTTGGTCCGCCAATGATCGGGGTGCAAGAAAATTCATTTTTGAATGTCTTGTAACCGTCTCGACAACCGTATTCTCTCATAAAGATAATCCATTGAGACCAGCTTGTTTTCAAAGCATAGGAGTTTCTTAGTGTTCTTTAGCCCTAAGTAGCGGAGAAATTTCTTCCGGATTGATGATGCGGGATAATTTGTCCTCTACCCTGGTAGATCAAATTGGTGAAATAGTTGATTTCTTCCAAAGTAGGAGTCATCTCAAAATCTCCGAATCTGAAGACAACCCGATCCGGATCCCAAAAATGGATCAGTGCTCTGACCAAATGTTGATCGGGGAAGATGTCGAACAACGAAACGAGGCAACCTAATCTTCTCCTAATTGCCATTTGGCTGCCAAGGTCAAAGTTTGTCCACCATATATTCAGTTTGCTCGGAATCCCACTCACCATCCTGACTTGCGGCACAGACTCCATCTATAAAAAATAAAATAAAATAATAAAAAAAATGAATATACATTTTCCGATTTTGGCATACTGTTTAGGCTTGGATCCGTCCATCAATATCCTGCTACACATAATATGCTGATTGGTCGTTGGGTTGTGAGACCCGTCGACAATTTGGTGGTTTTCTTATTTGTGAAGTTGATGCCAAGGATCAACCCACCTAAGATGTATGCATGCATGACTTAAAATAAAGGGTGGTATAGCTCTATCTTAATTTTTCTAAGATTTGGCTGACTAGACACAAGGTTCCCGAGCGGACTACTCGAGTGAGAAGGCTACGCGGCCACCGGATGGTCCGGTCACTCCGCGCATACGCCAACTCTCCTAAAATTTGGTAGATTGAAAGAAATTTGCGGGTGCGCGAAACACACCTCGCGTGTAGTGTGTGATAGTGTCAATTTTCCAGAGTGGAAGAAATATGAGCGGAATGCCAATTTAAGGAAAGCAGTAAGGCAATATAGCAATTAAAGCAGTTTATGTAAAAGTCCCATAAATGAAACACATCAAAGCACTAAATCAGATAAAAACAAAAGTAAAGCAATAATTAATCCGAACTTGCTATGGTTTAAGAACCTGATGTTCCCCAGTGGAGTCGCCATGCTGTCGCGCCCTATTTTGACCTGCTCGGGTCAAAGCGGAGCACAGACGTATGGGGGTGATTCCTGGGTAAAAGGGTTGAGGAGTCGCCACCTAATTATTTTTTACGGTGAATTAGGACACCTAAATATTTAAACTAAGTGCTGCTATGTAAACTCCAATTTTAAGGTCTGCAAAACTAGCGAGATTCTAGGTAAGGGTTCTTTATTATCCTAAAGGGAAGGGGTTAGGCATCCTTTAAGATCCGCTAACTTGCGGTTATCCGGTCAAACTCAGGTTAATTATTGCTAGAAAAATACATGTTTTACAAGTATAATAAATAAAAAGATGTTTGCAAATATGATGCATTTTATACAAGTAAATATGATGCATTTTATACAAGTACGTATTCGGATGACATAAAAAGAAAGATACATGTAAAGTTTTTTTAGAAAACATGCATTTGTGACAATAAATTCTTTATAATGCCAAAGAAGCGAATATTTCGAAAATCAACAAGTTGCAAAAAATAATAATAAAAGATAAACTTATTTGTACAATTAATTGAAGCAAATAAAGATGACAAGAGTTGTTTTAAAAATCTTGAATAAGCGTGACGAGCCTAAAATAAATAAACTAGCGAAGGATTTCTAAGTTTGCGAGCCTACAAATAAATAAGCTAGCGACGGGTTTCAAATCTTTAACTAACCTATGAATAAATCCTAAGTTTGCCTATTCTAAGCATTTTAATAATTACATAAGTGCGATAAATAATATTACAATACAAAGCGAGATAAAAGCTGAATTTAAAGAAAGAAATAAAATAAATAAACTCCGAGGAATAATTGCCTTTATTTACTTTAGTCCCTGCAAGCTGTCAAGAACAAACGGTTAGAAACAATTAAATACAAATAACTTCATATCCGTATTCAAAACAGTGAATGTTTTGATCACGGAGGGCTCAGACTTAAATTTTGAAAAGAACATTCCAATCACGTCGTGGCTGCAAACATATGACTAATGTGGTTTATTTTTTGATTGCCTCGCCTACTAAACGTGTTGGTCTCTCGGGTGAAATAGAAAAGATCACTATAATCACGTCGTGGCTGCGAATATATATAACTTGTTGGTTATTTTAGTCACCTCGCCTACTAAACATGTTGATCTCGGATAAAAGGTTTAAGTCTTCATCCTTGCCCAGAAGTTATATTTCCGTCTTTGCAACTGTGTAGGCCTCAAAATCGACGGATATTTTTCATCGGCCAGTGTAGTATCGTGTTCAAATCAGCAAAATTAAATCGGAACAGAAACAGCAGCAGCAGCAGTAGCAGTAGCAGAAAAAACAGAGGCAGAAAAACAGTTTCCGAAAATGACGCGGTGTCTAGTTTAAACAGTAAAACAGTAGAACGGTAATTTTAATGCTGAAACAGTGGACTGAATCAGGAAAGCAATATCTGAAAGGTGCGGTGTTTATTTTAAAACAGTAAAAACGTAAAAAACAGTAAAAACAATAATCTGAATCCGAGCAGTAAACTGAAACAGAAAACAGCGCCCGAACAGACGCGGTATTTGTTCAAAACAGTAAAACAATGATATCCGTCGCAAGAAATCTAAAACAGTAAACTTAATAAAACAATAATATATCCGTTGCACAGATATCTAAAACAGTTATACTAAAAAACAGAGAAGCGAAACGAAAGAAAAGCGCGGCCTCGGATTCAATTTCGTCGGCCTTAATGCGATATTAATAAAACAGTAAAAGCGATTGCCAAAGAAACGAGCGTGAGCGGTTTAAAATATCCGACTGAAGTTACGAAATTGCGGAAATATTCAATCGGGTCGCTCGACCGGTCGATGATCTGACCGGATCGATGATCCGAACTCGAATCGATTTGACGCAAATTCGGATAAATAATAACAAAAATACGGAATGCAAGAATGCGGAAATATCCAAATCGGGTCGACAGGCCGGATCGATGTTTCAAGCGGATCGATTTCAACACCCAATTCGGATAACCAATAACAAGAATATGAAATGCAAAAATTACGAAAATGTTACCCAATCGTCGACCGACCGGTCGATGTTCCGACCGGATCGGCGTTTCAACCCTAATCAAATAAATTCATCAATTTCAGATAACCAATAATAATAACAAAGAACAATGCAAGAAATTTGGAAATTCAAATTGAGGCGACCGACCGGTCGGTGACCGACCGAATTGGAGTTTCAACCGGAATCAAATAATTTCATCAATTTGGATAACCAATGATAAGAATATGTAATGCAAGAATTACGAAAATATTACGAACCGGATCGACCGACAAGATTGATGACCGACCGAATCTGTGATCCAAACCGAATCAAATTTTAACACCAAATTCAGATAACCAATAACAAGAATATGTAATGCAAGAATTACGAAAAATATTACGGCAAGATTCGACCGAATCGAATTCGGTGACGACCGAATCTGTGATCCAAAACCGAATCAAATTTTAACACCAAATTCAGATAACCAATAACAAGAATATGTAATGCAAGAATTACGAAAAATATTACAGCAAAGTCGACCGAATCGGGTCGATGACCGACGAATCTGTGATCCAAAACCCGAATCAAATTTTAACACCAAATTCAGATAACCAATAACAAGAATATGTAATGCAAGAATTACGAAAAATGTTACCCGAATCGAATTCGACGGAGCAGGTCGATGACAAACCGAATCGAAAAAACTAAAAAAAATCAGAGAATCAAAGGGAAGAACAAACCTTTTCGGACTTGATTCTTGGATAACAAGGAAGGCAAATGCTTGAAATCAAGAACACAACAAAGATATATATATTGAATCGTTTTTCCCAAAAAATCCTCCAAAAAATCCCCCTCAAAATGAAGAACAACATGGGGTATTTATAGGTACTCAAACCCAACGTCCCAACCCCTCATACCCCCCCTTAAACGAATTCAAATTTCAAAATAAAGGGGGAACAAAAAATCTGATTTTGGGGCGTGTTCGGCGGTGTCAGGGTAGGGTGGTGGCAGTGGTGAAGTGACGGGGTAGGGGTGCGGCGACGTGGGGTAGGGGCATAGGGTGCGGCGCCGGTTCAGGGGGGGTAGGGTTTTAGGTTTTCTGATTTTTGGGTTTTGATTTTCGGTTTTTGGGATTTGGGGGAATTAAAAGGGGAAGGGTTGGGCGGTTTAGGGGTTTTCAGTGCGCTTGGGTTTTTAATTTGGGGGTTGGGCTTGTGGGTGTGGGTTGGGCTGTTTTTGTTTTGGGTTTGGGGTGTTGGGCCAATAAGAGAGTTGGGCTTGATTTTGGTTGAGTTAAAATGAGAGAAGGGGTTTTGGGAGTTGGGCGAATGGGTTAGTGAGTATTGAAATTTGGTGGGAATTTAATTGGGTTAGGAAATTGGGTTGGGCTTGGACGAAAAATGGGTTTTAGTTTGGGTTGGGTAGGGATTGTTTTGATTTAGAAAAATAAAAAAATGTTATGGATTTAAAAAAATATAAAAGAAGGGGTTTAATATTAAAATATATTATATATATATATATATATTGTTGTAAAAGATGTGAATTATTTAAAATAACATAACGACGTGATAATAATAAAATATAATATTTGCGAAATGCTTAATGCTTAATAAAAGGGAAATGCAATGCAATTTTGCGAGAATAAAATAATATAGAATTTTGGATAACTTATGATTATTATAAAATATGCAAATGATATAATAAAAAATGCGAATAATAATAATAATGAGATATATACACACACACATATATATATATATATACGCATGTATGTATATAGATTAAAATTGTTTTGAGGTGCTAAAAATAATTAAAACTGCAAAATAAATCGGAAAAAACGGGACAAAATTGGGTGTCAACAATAACAATGGCTCTTTGGCCTATTTTGAAACTTGCATATTCTTTAACTCTACTTTTGAAACGACTTTTAGTCGACTTTGAAAATTAACTCTGTGTAATGCTTATTTTCGAAGACTTATGATAAGATAAACCAGTAACCAACAACAAGGATCACGAGAGTAAGAATAATCAATAATACTTCTCGACAAGGAATTTCAAGGTACAATAGGACAATTTTATGCATTTATTTTCGAAAATGATAACTCTTTGGATTTCATGCTTTGAAAGAAATGGATAGCCTTACATACCTTATATACGAAGCTATATAAGCCCTCGTACTCTTTACAAATGATTATCTATAACAAAAAAAGGGTCGATATTATAATCGAATCCATATCCAAATAAGGAACTTCATTTAGGCACTTCATTGATAACCTTAAACACAAAGGTTTCTTAGACTTGATAACAAAGGATACCTATGTAATTTGATCTCACAATTCTCCGAAACATACTTTCTTAGTTTTACATTATGGACAATCAATATGTTAACCAATATCAACTCACAATTCCAACAAAACAGCCCACAACTCATCATATCATAACTTCATAGGTTTATTGATTTCGACTACGAGATCCGTTTAGCTTCTAAACACTCCAGAATTTGCATAAATAAGTTATAAACCTTTATTATCCTTTTGTAGGGTCGTATCCCTTTCCAGGATATAGGTATCAATCGACGACGAGACGGAATGCAAAACTACGGGGTCTAATAGACAACATCATCCTTTACATGTTAAGTAAACAGAAAACTTAATTGTATTGCTAATTCAATTATGTTCTTTACAGAGTGAAGATATATAGAAATCCACAAACCCCATTTTTAACCAATAAAGATAGAATACTTATTGACCATTTCAGTTGTAAATTTCCATATAAGCAATTCATACAACAAAGACATATGATAGGATAACCAGCAAAGTAATCAAGACTCATAAAATCCTGGGGAAAAAAATATTTACGGATAACCAAACATACCTCAATGGTAGTTCCTTGCTCCTTTTCACCCTCATTTTGTAACTGGTGCCTTCATCCGATCCCTTTACTTTGTTCTTACCATCAGCATTTTCCTCTTCAACTGCAACCACTCAATCTTCACCCCTTTCACTATCAGCCTTGTCATCTTCAACTAAATCCACTTCATCTCCATCTTTCCCATCATTAGCATTGTCCTCTTCAACTACATCTACTTCATCTCCATTCTTTTCACCATCAACCTTGTCATCTTCAACTAAATCTACTTCATCTCCATCTTTCCCACCATCATCATTGTCCTCTTCAACTGCATCCACTTCATCTCCATCCCTTTCACCCTCGGCCTTGTCATAATCATTCACATCCACTTCATTTCCATCTTTCTCACCATCAGCCTTGTCCTCTTCACCTACATTCAATTCATCTCCATCATTTTCACCTAAATCCGCTTCATTTCCTTCCTTTGCATCATCATATTTATGATCAGTGCCTCCATCATATTCATCTCTTTAGTTGTCACTCTCATCCATGTCATCAGATTTTTCATCTTGCTGTTCAATCTCATCCTCGTCATCAGCAACTACATTCTCTACACTTTCAATAATGTTAACAAAAGGTATAACTTTGACATTTTTTCTAGATCTGGTTCTTGGACGATTTTCCACCATTGGATGTTCCTTAATTTTCCTCTTCTTTTTCCCCTTTGCATCATCATTATTGCCACTTTTACTCAATTTTTGTCCAATATCGGGATTTTCCGACTCTTGATTGATTTTTAAAGTTTTCTAAAGAGTTACCGGCGGTATTCATGTCCCCCTTTTCTATTGTAGATCTCGTTTTGCGGCGTTTTACTGGTGGTTGTGGAGGGTTTTCTACTGGTGTTGGTTCTGCGCTGCGGCAACACTGTTTTATTTTTCTCCTCATCACTTGTCCTGTTACGATGTTTTTTACCTTTTGTCTCACCATAGTAGATTACTTTGGTGTTTTAGCGGCTAGAGAAACCAGAGAAGGAAGAGAGAACGTCGGGTTCGAAATTGGGAGGGGAGTATGAATGGATTTGAAATCAAACAATTTAGTATTTTAATGCAGTAGTCGGTATAAACGTTTTTCAATTTCTCACTTATTTTTGTTTTATTATTATTCATAACTTGGTTGATCCATCAAGTTGATTCCTTTGATGGTCAGCTAATTGAATCATAGGAAAAGAAAGAAAATAGAGGATTTAGACAATAATCATCATTTTTTGTGTGTTAAAGACACATAACAAGATATTATATGTGATACCATGTACAATCACACTGTTTTGATTGAGTTTTAACAACAAATTCACTACTCAAACACATTTTCTCATTTACTTAACTAACTCCTACGTTGGACGAACTAGTTGTGGTGTAGTAGCTTGTGCTTTGCGGGATATTGTCATTTACCAAGTCACAAATCTTTTCACATACAATTGTATAAAAGCATCTAAGGTCCTTTAATGGTATGTATTAAGAGTTGATTTGAGCCATTTATTTATTTAAATAAAAATTTATTTATTTGGTCTGTCCCTACAACAGGTACTGGACAAATACATTAGGACTAATACGATTTAACATATATGGCTATTCCAGCTGGGTAGTGGCAAGTCATCTATGCGACCACATGTTCTCGTGTTAGAATTCTGCGTGTCTCACTTATTTTTATTTTATTATTATTCACAACTTAGTTGATCCGTCAAGTTGATTCATCTAATGGTCAGCTAATTGAACCATAGGGAAATGAAGGAAATAGATGATTTATACAATAATAATCATTTTTTGTGTGTTAAAGCCACATAACAAGATATTATATGTGATAACATGTACAACCACACTGTTTTGGTTGAGTTTTAACAACAAATTCACTACTCAAACACATTTACTTAACTAACTCCTACGTTGGATGAACTAGTTGTAATGTAGTAGCTTGTGCATTGCGGGATAGTGCCATTTACCAAGTCACAAATCTTTTCACATACAATTGTATAAAAGCATGTAAAGTCCTTTAGTGATGTGTATTATGAATTGATTTGAGTCATTTATTTATTTGGTTTACTTCCCACAACCGATACTGAACAAATACATTTGGACTAACACCGCTGAATAGATGTGGTTATTCCAGCGGGTGGTGACGAGTCATCTATGCGATCACCTGTTTTCGTGTTTGAATCCTGCTAGTCTTAGTTATTTGTATATTTATTATTATTCACAACTTGGTTGATCCATCAAGTTAATTTATCTGATGGTCAGCTATGTGAACCATAGAAAAAAGAAGTAAATAGAGGATTTAGACAATAATAATCACTTTTTGTGTGTTAAAACCATATAACAAGATATTATATGTGATAACATATACAATCACGATGTTTTAGTTGAGTTTTAATAACAAATTCACTACTAAAATACATTTCCTCATTTACTTAACTAACTCCTACGTTGGACGAACTAATTGTGGTGTAGTAGCTTGTGCTTTGCAGGATAGTGTCATTTATCAAGTCACAAATCTTTCCACACACAGTTGTATAAAATCATCTAAGGTCCTTTAGTGGTGTGTATTATAAGTTGATTTGAGCAATTTATTTATTTAAATAATAATTTATTTATTTGGTCTGCCCCTACAACAGGTACTGGACAAATACATTTGGACTAATACGATTTAACAAATGTGGCTATCCAGCTGGGTGGTGACAAGTCATCTATGCGACCACATGTTTTCGTGTTCGAATTCTGCGAGTCTCACTTACTTTTGTTTTATTATTATTCACAACTTAGTTGATCCGTCAAGTTGATTCATCTGATGGTCAGCTAATTGAACCATAGGAAAATGAAGGAAATAAAGATTTTATACAATAATAATCATTTTTTGTGTGTTAAAGCCACATAACAAGATATTATATGTGATAACATGTACAACCACGCTGTTTTGGTTGAGTTTTAACAACAAATTCACTATTCAAACACATTTCCTCATTTACTTAACTAACTCCTACGTTGGATGAACTAGTTGTAATGTAGTAGCTTGTGCTTTGCGGGATAGTGACATTTACCAAGTCACAAATCCTTTCACATAAAATTGTATAAAGCATATAAGGTCCTTTAATGGTGTGTATTATGAGTTGATTTGAGCCATTTATTTATTTAAATAATAATTTATTTATTTGGTCTGCCCCCACAACAGGTAGTGGACAAATACATTTGGACTAACACGACTGAACAGATGTGGTTATTCCAGCCGGGTGGTGACGAGTCATCTATGCGAACACCTGTTCTCGTGTTCGAATCCTGCAAGTCTCACTTAATTTTATTTTATTACTATTCACAACTTGGTTGATCCGTCAAGTTGATTCATCTGATGGCCAACTAATTGAACCATAGGAAAAGGAAGAAAATAGAGAATTTAGACAATAATAATCACTTTTTGGGTGAGTTTTAACAACAAATTCACTATTTTTCTAATAATTATTCAAACTTCATTCATTTTTAAAAAACACAGTTGATTTTATAACATAACTTTTAAAGTAAAATTAAATTCAAATGGGGTAAATTATTCTAATCCTTTTTTTGTTAGTATATATATTTTTAATATTTATTCCTTTTTGTTGAATACTATTCAAAAATAACTTAGGTTGTGTAAAGATCCCACTACATTACTTCAAACTTCATTCACTTCAATAATGTACAAACCTTAGAATATTGTAGAATGAACAAGTCCTTTAATTGAAAAATTTTACATTCAAACTTTACGCTAAATTAGTGTCGTGAGATTCATAGCTGGTTACATGCCAAGAAAGTCATAGTTGTTAACCATTACAACTCGAACGACACCAATTTAGCAGAAGGTTTGGATGTATAATTAAAGATAAAACCAGAGTAAAGTAAAGATGAGACTGTGTTACATTAAGTGATGATGACTATGGAAACAAAAATGTCACACGCAGGTTAACTATATATCTTGCCCGGATTTATTAGCCTTATCCAGCGAACAAGGCCTATTGGAGTATTCTCATTCTTCATAATACAACAAAAACTCCAAATAAAGACATACTTATTCATTGGTAAAGCAAACAAACTCGGGCAAGATATTTAGGTAACAACCAATGTCATTTTCACAATTTATGAATTAATGTAAAATTACAGAGAAGAGAAGAGGAATGCAAATGAAAATGATGAAGAGTGAGGGTAAATATAGAGTTGCAACCTAGTGTGAACATAATATTGGGCGGGTTTGAAAATACTAAAAGTTTTTCGAATGCAGATGAAAATGATGAAGAGTGAGGGTAAATATAGAGTTGCAACCTAGTGTGAACATAATATTGTGCGGGTTTGAAAATACTAAAAGTTTTTCGAAAAACTAAAAGGTCTTTGAAATTTTGAATTTTCATTTTCCCTCCACTAAATTCCTATTTATTTTTCTGTATACATCAGTTTCGAAATTACAAAAAGTTTTTCGAGAAAGTAAAAGGTTGTTTCTGAAAATTTTCTATTCATTTTCCCTCCACTAATAATGTGCAAGTCTTTCATAATTAACTTGGTTGATCCGTCGAATGAAATTATTTGATGGTCAATTAAGTAAACCTTAGGAATTACATAGATTTTTTTGAGAAAATTTAGACAAAAAATGAGTGATGGAGACTTTTTTAACCCATGACAATAACCTAACATTTCCAAATACAATTGAAATTTCACAAAATAGTTTAAAATTAGCAATATCAATACAAAACTCATAAATACTACTCAAGCTCAATTGGATAATGAGATATTCATTCTTGGTTCACTTTGATATCGAAGACAACAACATCTGATGTTACTTCAAGCAACTCAAATTTAAGGACACACCCTCTTTTGATACTATTGTCTACAACAAAAAATTTCCAGTCATTTTTGTGTCACAACCCAAATCATAGATCGTGCGGGCACCTACCCTATTCCAACCTGGTAGGCGAACTCGTTGCTTAAAGACTCATCAAACAACATAGATGATAAATAAGAACAACGGAAATCTAAATCATAAATAATTATTTATGCGGATTACAACAACTACCAAGGAATCTGATCTGAATAGTACAAGAGCTTCTAAGTATACAACTTGAATAACAATTACAACCACAACATGAATACAACTTCTGTTTAGAAGAAGAATTAAACAGAAAGTCTAGATGAACTCCACGAGTTCCTTGAAGGCTAATCGAACCTCGCTCATGTACGTGGAACATCTCTACAGCCCAAAAAGGGTGTAGCCAGAGTAGTATCAGTACAAACACTATGTACTGGTAGGTATCATATACCAACAATAGTTAGCTAACATATATAAAGTAAGAGACTGACGAATAAACATGCTCGTGATCAAGTACAACACAACACAGTCCAATAATAACCACTCAAGTACAGAAAAATCAATAACCGAATCATAACCTATGGTGAAGCACCTAAACCCAAGTCTGCCAAGTTTCCCACGATTCCTCAGAATAATCCCAAACACAAGTACAATCAACAAATTTGATCCATAGAAGTAAAATGAGATGATGAGAAAGAATGCATATGCAATGCAATGCATTGGCCAAATGTAATCTTTGTACACACATGCTCCTAGAGGAATATCTCTACATCCCGGCAGTCATGACCTATGGGTGACCCACGAAGTCCATGTACCACTCTAACGATCCCGACAAAGATCTCAGACATCGGACACTCTCACGATCCCGGCAAAGACCTCGAACATCGGACACTCATCTCTCTTTTACGCTCTCCGGCAAAGACCTCGAAGGCTACACTCTCTCACTTATCATCATTTCTAATCATAATTTATAATAAATCATCACATGAAAAAAGAATGTATGCAGTGCATGATATCAATTACATTTGTCATAAAGTAGACTTCACAATTTCAAGCCATTTTCCTTATCCTTCCATTTTCGATGATAAGTGAGATATAAAGAGAGAGATGAATGCAAATACAAATAACAATATCAAGTGAATAATATCAATTCCAGTCGTGCCACACATGGACACATATCACAATGTCAATATCAAATCCAGTCCTTTCCTCTATCCATAACAATATCAAGATAAGTGAGAAACAACTATATCACAATCACGATATGGCACTAAGTGCAAATCTAATATCAAACACTAGGCAACAAGCCAATAATCACAAAGAGGCAACAAGCCCACAAATCAATAAGCAATACCAAACTTAGGTAATCCATCCCAACTTCATACTCGAAGGCGTACATATTTTCTCTGACAGTAACTAACTATATATACGCTTGGCTAACCGAAGTCTAACCAGAAGGTAAGCTATAACCTACCTCGAAGCCGAGCGGGAGCCACGAACAATCAAACTTGACCTTTTCCCTTTCGGAACGCCTCCGAACGAACAAAGTCCATCAAATATATAATCTACGTTAAAATACGAATCCACGGACACCCATATTGCTATACTTTAAACGGAAACCAAAAATACAACCCAAAAAGTGACCCCGGGCCCACAAGAGCAAAATTGGAATTTTTTTGAAAAATCATTTTACCCATAATCTAATGATCCTATATTATTAGTTAATTCCATCCACAAATACACTCTCAAATCATAAATTCTCATTTCTTAAGACTAAGGGCTCTAACCTTCCATTACTCCAAAATCTTGACTTGAGATTAAAATATCACTTTTCATAACTCATACCATAAATTTGAAGGTCTTCATAAAATCCATTACACCTAATATTTCAACTACAAGTACCAGTATGTCAACAATTAAAATTTGCAACTTAATAATCATACACGAAATTTCTAAATCTGAAGCAAATTTTCGATAAACAGTAACTCAACCCACAAGAATACATAGGAGAAAAACACTATTCAATTACTATTACTCAAGGTTACTCATCGTTACTTAATTATTACCCTCAATGAGTACACAATAATTGATTCCTCAATTTAAAGAATCAAAGATGTTATTCTAACCAAATCAATTCAAGAAGCATAGCTATTGAAATTGAGCACTGTACCGATTATAGTACTTAATCCCAACAATTTATCACCTTTTGCTCACTCCCTACCATTGCAAAACCCCACTAAAGACCAATGTAGTCATTTTCTTTTCCTTTCTCGTTTAACACAATGCATCAATAAAGCAATTAGAGGCAGAACATTACCTGGAGTAAATCACGGGTCCTCAATGCCATCCCTTACGCTAAACTTCGGCTCACTTCCTTTCCTTTTAGTTCCTCTCTTTTCTTTTCTTTTTCAGCCAAAAGTAAAATATTTTATTTGGATCCCTAGGCCACTAAAATGTATGGATCATGTGGGTCTAACCCAATAACTATTACAATAATTTTCTTAATTTACTTATTCCCTCAACCACTTTGTCTCCTTTAAAAATTACCCACTCCGCCACACACTTTATTCACCAACTTATATCTTATATATGTGAAAATAACATTCCTATAAATAAACTATTCACACACATTAGATAAATATATTCCAAACTTACCCGTCAATTAAATAACAATAGTTAAAGGAATAGCCCTGAATTTCTATTTTCTTAACTTAAGAACTTTCGACTTCACTAATTCTTCTCAGATACTCATCGAATTGCTTCAGAAAGATTGTTTTAGGGGTGTTATTCATAAAAGTGCTAAACGACCAAACAGGTTGTTACACTTTGAGTCTCCTTCGACCATGACTAACAGCCAAAGTTGCAACCCAGTTTTGTCCACTGCATTTGAGAATTACAGTCTTGGTTGTTGGATGAAGATGTTCATATATCCTTTTTGGGAATATACTGCGAAAACATTTTAAATTGTTAGTAATAAATTAAAAAAAGAAAGATGGATGTTAGTGAAAAATTAAAATAATTAGCTTTAAGGTCATAGTAACATACCAAATCATCATGATTGATGTATGAATCGGTCATACACACATCAAATAATGGATTGTCCATTCCACATCTTTTCTTTTATTTATTTTTTCTGTGAGAGTGTTTGCCAGGGTTCTACATATATACACACCTTTAGACGCTAAAAAACACTAAGAATTACTATTCATTTTACTTTTCCTTAAAAAAAATCATTAGGGTAAATTCGTCAATCAACTTGGTCAAGGAGGAGTTCCAAGGATTAGTCTAACAAATGTGAAATTAATACATAACTGGGTTGATCCATCAAATGTAATCATTTCATGGTCGGCTAAGTTCACTACTTAACCACATTTCCTCATTTATGTGCCCCCAAATATTCACAACTAGGTTGATCCGTCAAGTCTCATCATCTGATGGTCAGCTAAGTGAATCATAGGAAAAGGAATAAAATAGAAGATTTAGACAATAATAATCAATTTTTGGATGGTAAAGTCACATAACATGATAAATAAAATAATGCAAAATATATCTTTATTTATTTTGTATCTTAACTTTTAAACATATTTAATGTTAAAATTGGGTAAAATCTTTCAATAGCTGAGGGATCAATTCTTTTTATTTTAAAAAAATATTTTTACTTTGATCAACTTATTACCTTGTGTATTAATGAAGTTTAAACCAAATAGATTATTGTAGCTTTGTTATTTATTCAAGTCATATTATCTTTGAAACGAATTAAAACTAACGTAAATTAGAAATTTATTAAATAAATAAAAAGAAGGATAAATACAGCCACCCGACTTCCAACAAGAAACACAAATTAAACCTTAAACAAAACTAGGAAGTGCAACAAAGAAATCCATTGTAAAAGAGGTCAAAATAGGGTGACACTGTAATGGAACCACGGACACAACCACACTAAGTGGCGGAGCTGTCTGGGATCTTGACCACCGATTTGGGGCTGACCTTCGGGGCTTGCAAATTGGTGGACAGAGTAATTGTTGTCATCAAAAATCTCGATGACCTCTTTTCCCTTGGTGGCAGGGCTCTCTTGTGGAGGACCATTCTTGTGCATTGCGGACAGGATGGTGAGTGGAGTAGGGTTCAACAATATTTCGTTGACGTAATCCATGTCCATGTCATGGATAATTCAGCTAGCTTTTCGTATACTTCACCCTTTAATTTTTTGAGATTTTTGTCATACTTGTTATACAGGATCTCCACAGCAATGGGCGATGCTGGAAGAGATGTTTCACCTTTGAGCTTCATTTTTTTGGTTGGAGTAACTTCCATTTTAATTGGAGACTACGATTTTGTATGAAAATATTTGAGTTTTGTGGACGTGAATGCATGCATATATATAAGACGATGGAGAAAGACAAACTGGTGGAGGACTTCTCGTTTGGACCCTACTACCAACGCTTCAACCAATCAGCTTTTGTGGTTTCTCCACGCGATCTTGGTAAGGAGGAGTCCATTAAATGGCACGCCTACATTATCTATTACTTTCCAAAGTAAACAATTGATTACTTCCTTCTTAAAAAACATAATTAATGTTTTTCATTTTTTCCCTATTTTTTGATAGGCTAACGAATTTCCTGTGCAAAACCCCTAATCGTTTGGACGATTTTAAAATCTTCCATTTTGGCTTGCAAGGTTTTTTTAGATTGCGTGACTGACGGTTCAACCATATGAATGATGGATCTACCATGTATAAATTTCGTAAATAATAAATTGCAGATTAATATTATTCAAACTTATTTTATTTTAAAATATGTAATTCTCCAAAATAACCTCTCTAAAAATAATATTTTTGGAAAAAGCAATGACATTGAGTATCGCCTGAATTTTTTCGTTTGCAACAAGAGTGGTAAAAATATTTCCAAAAGATTTACCTTCTCAATAGATATCTTTTACGTTCCAAATTAAGCACTTGATTAGTTCTTCTTAGAAAACGTATTTATCATTTTCCAATTTTTTTTCTAATTTTTGATAAGCTAAGGGATTCTTTGTTGTCTTCACAGAACCCTAATCAATCTACATTGGGATTGATTGGACGATTTTAAAATCTTCCATTTTGACTTGCAAGATTTTGTTAGACTTCGTGAGGGACGGATCAACCAGATGAATGATAGATCTACCATGCATACATTTCGTAAAAAATAAATTGTAAATTATTATTATTCAAACTAATTTTATTTAAATAGGTTACTTTTCATAATTTTACTTGTAACATATTTCTTGCACCATTTTTTTACTTAGAAACATAATCAATATCATTTTCAATTTTAATTTGATAATTGTTACCACTTGATAACATCATAAGTCAAAAAAAAAATTACAAATAAAGAAAAGGAGTGAAAAAAATAAATTTATATCATTACTTAAAAATTAAATAGTTTACAATATTGAGGAGATTAATATACTAAATAAACATAACATGAAGATATTAGATATTTTGACTAGGATAACTCGGAGGCGGAGAATCCGGAGGAGTGTCGAAGTTTTAAATTGTCATTCCTCTATCAGCGAGAAGCATTGCGAGTACCCTCTATATCATTCTTCTATACTTGTCGACTCGTGCAAAATGTCTCATTGTTCCCCAGAGTTTCATGTTGCATCAGTTCACATCTTCTCCCACGTCCCTTATATCAGTTTGAATGCATGTAAGATCCCACCTCAATCGGCTTATTGCCTGATCAACTTCATTCATAGCCGGTGCATTCGCATTGCCATTTGCCATTCCATTTGCTTGGACAGGATTCATAGTTAATTATATAATTGAAGGAAAGCTGAACTTTTTCTCAATAGACTAAATTTTTGTGTATTTAAATTAATAAACTTGGATATCTATTTATAGACAATAAAAATGAACCTTTTTGGTGAATAAACACCTTTTCTAATGTGTCTTTTGGATAAATAATTTGGATGTGCCTTTTCAAGTGTTTAAAATATAATAACAAGGATTCTTTTAAAATTTAAATTAATATTACGGAGGTGTATTTTTGGATCAATGCATCTTTTGGACATCTATTTGCTAATGTTGACTTAGTTGACCATCAAATGATATAATTGGACGGATCAACCAAGTTAATATGTGACGAATTTGTTAGATGCCTCTTCGCATGTATTTTAGGTTATTTTTTTTATTAAATTCTTTTTTCTTTCATGCATAATATTCTTGTTTTAAAATATTATTTTCCTTTTTAAATGACAAGCAGTTTGTAATGGGCGGTTAGATAAGATTTATGGAGGTGTCTTCTCATTTGAAAAAATATAATTTATGGAGGTGCCTTCTTGTTTTTAATGGGCGGTTAAAAATATTGGTTAACTAATTTCTTTCATTTTTATGCTTAATATTCTTTTAATAATTTATTCATTATTTCGTTTGCCTTTCCCCCCTATATTTTTCCTTTATTTTTCTTTATATATTTTATAATTATTATTCTGTAGTTATTGCTTATTTATTAGTAATAAAAGAGACCACATAACATGGACAAAACATCCATTAAAATTCCATGAACAAAACTTAACATAAACAAAACATCCATTAAAATTTCATTAACTAAAAAACAACAAGACATTCTCATTTGTAATGGGCGGTTAAAAATGTTGGTTAAACCAGAACTAGACCCTAAATTTAGTCCGCAAAACACATATTAAAATTAAAGACACATGAAAAATAATTTTTTGATTAAATTCTTTTTTCTTTCGTGCGTAATATTCTTTTTAAAAAATATTATTTTCCTTTTTTAAATGACGAACAGTTTGTAATGGGCGGTTAGATAAGATTTATGGAGGTGCATTCTCATTTGTAATGGGCGGTTAAAAATGTTGGTTAACTAATTTCTTTTATTTTTCTGCATAATATTCTTTTAATAATTTATTCACTATTCCATTTGCCTTTTCCCCCCTATATTCTCCCTTTTTTATATATTCTATAATTATTATTCTGTAGTTATTTCACATTTTATCAGTAATAAAAGAGATCACGTAACATGAACAAAACATCCATTAAAATTTCATGAACAAAATATCAATTAAAATTCCATTAAACCAACATGACACATGGACAATAACATCAACAAAACAAGAACTAAACTCTAAATCTAATCCACAAAACACACATTAAAGTTAAACACATGGAAAATAACAAGACCAATACCCTAAATCTAGGCATCGTCCTATGCAGGTGATCCAGGGGAGAGTGAAACTCGTCGGCATTGCCAAGGATGAGTAGGATGCTACGTAGCATCTTTTTCATCCTTTGGTTTTCACTCTGAACCCGCTACATGTGGTCTAGGAGAAGTTCCATGGTTTCATCGACTTGGTTCCTAAGAGTGCCGATTTGATGAGACAGGTTGTTGATTGCTTGACCGGTGGTTCTAACTCTAGAAGACGTCATGATTTTGGTATTTTGAATTGGAGGAGTTTTGTGTGGAGAGTCACTTGATACACTCTTCTTTTTATAAGGGGAAGGTGATGAAGTTATTTTCATTAGTACGACTAACGTGTAGGGGGAGGGGTGGGAAAGTTGGATGGACCGTGGACATCTTAATGGACAGGTTTTAATTCGTGAGAAAATACTACGCGTTAAATTAAATTTTCTAACTAAGGCTATTTGATTTTATATTTTTTTCACGTATTGAACTTGGTTGATCCGTCAGATTTAGTTATCTGATGGTCATCTAAGTTACCATATGAAGTAGAAAAAAATAGAGATTTTCTACTATAATAATAACTTATTTTCATGGTAAAACTACATAACAACATATTACACATGATAACATGTACAACTACATTGTTTTTGTTAAATCATAACAACAAATTGACTACTTAATCACATTTACTCACTTATGTAACTAACTCCTACAGTGGACGAACTTCTTGTCGTGTAGTAGCTTGTGTCTTGTGTGATAATATAGTTACAATAGGTTTAATCAAGTCCCTGATTTTTACATACAAAAATATGTAACGCATACAATTTCTCAATTTTATGTGTTGTGTTAAACCTTTATTTATTTATAATGTTAAACCATTTTTTAAAAATGAAATTTGAATGTTAAAAATATCAATAACACTAGAAGTTCACACAATTAAAACCAATGATGGAGGAATTGGGTTAGCCCCAAAGGCGCCCATTGATGCTCTGACAAGCCATCTCGCTAGCTAATGAGACCATCCAAATCTCCATCACTGAACCAACAATGGTAGTTAGTCATTATAAACACTCAAATATTATGTTGTGAGCATCTGTGTGGGACTTAATCCAATCACTATTGTAATAAGTACATCTTGGTTGATCCGTCAAATCATCACATAAGATGGTCAACTAAGACAATTTGTCCTTAGAAAATTTAGAGAATTAAGAGTTGAACCTTTTTGTAACAGTTGTTCTCACTTAAGTTTAAGTTTTTGAAAAAAGAAATTTTAATGTTAAAACTAAAATAAGTGATGGAGCGTTTGGGTTAGACCTAAAGGCGCCCCCCCCCCCCCCAGATGCTCTGGCAAGCCTTCTCACTAGCCTATGAGACCACACATAGCTCTATCACTGAACACATCAATGATAGTTCGTCATTATAAACACTCAAATATTATGTTGTGAGTATCAGCGTGGGACTTTATCCAATCCCTACAATAATAAGTACATCTTGATTGATCCATCAAATCATCACATCTGATGGTTAACTAAGACAATTTGTCCTTAGAAAATTTAGAGAATTAAGAGTTCAACACTATAATATTATTAACATTTTTGGTGGTATAACTACGTCACACTAAGTTTGTTTATGAGGATTAATTCAACAACACAGAGAATTTCATAATTTAGATAATTTTATTATGAAATCCATTATATGTTAACTATAATCGCCACCACAATATTTTTCTTTGACGGATTAATTGTTTAAAAGAGTAATTGACACTTGTAATCATATATGTACATGTTACTAATACATTTTTCCACAATATAGTACACATGACACTCTAAATGAAGGCTTAACCCTAGAATCTGATGGAAGGGAAACTAATTCGTATTTAACACTTGAATTATTTCATGAGTATCATTAGCAGTAGTGTAGAATGACGCGAGAATTATGAAGCACGACTCCGATTTTTATTGTCCAAACATGATTTAGTTAATTGATTTCAATTATGATCGACATTTTTCGAAGCTAAATACACAACCCTATTTTACGCCGCCACTATATATAATCATCATGACTAGGTCATCAAAATCTCAACACAATCGTTTCTTCTCAGTATTGACAGAAGGTCTTTTCAAATCAAAGGGTAACTTGTAGCAATAAATAATGTCTTTCTAGTTATATTATTCTTACTAATTTTATGCTAATGATATCTTTTGTTGTCATTTTGAAGTTACACAATGTATCGACCCATACCACAAATGGCATTACCTCAAGGACAAGTGCACATTTATCCCATCAACATGCCGTTGAACAACGTTTTTACACAAATTTAAGAGTTTCGTATTGACCTTGCCACACTCACTCGCTGTGTGGATAAAGTATCCCGGAGCCAAGAGTTAATGATGTTGAGGTTGGAATGTGTTGCTACTAGGCTGGAGAGAATCTTCTCTATCTATGGGATCCTGATCCACGGACCTCAATTGCGTTCGGGATTTTGAAAGACGTTATTTGATTTTTTTTTTACATCGCCCTTAGTAGTATGTGATTTGTAATGTCCAAGTATTATGATGTTCTTTTATTAAGAAAATTTAATGTTAATTAATGAAATTTGTGATTTAGTATGGACACATGTATCTTTTAAATAATATATTTTTTTACCTAAATATTTTATTAGTATTATTTAAATTTTTCTCAATAATTATTAATTAATTGTCTTGTCAAAAGAAACGAAAGGGCTTCTTAATAGTGACCGGCTGTGTCGATTAAGTTGACGGTTACACTTTACTTTTCATCTCTATTTATAATGATCGTGTTCTCATCTTTTTTGTTCATCGACTCTCTCTCTCTCTCTCTCTACACTGGTGCTCTAGGGTCTTGTTGAAGCTCTACTCAATCAGGTATCCTACTTCATTTGTTTCCTTCAGAGTTCTATTTATACTAACTTTCTTTTTATTTTTTTACTCGTTACATCCATAATTTTAGTCTGATTTGATTCCATAGGAAAAATGGAGACAATTCTTAGGCACACTGACAAAATGATGGAGAGCATCGAGGATCACTTTGATGCATAAGTGACAAGTGAATATAATCGACGCGCAGTGTAGAGATCTCCTCGAACGCCATCAACAGTGGATGTTGTGGCACGGAGACTGGAGAGAATAATCTATGGTGTCCTGGGCTCGTTTCATATTGATGTTGATCAATATGTCACTCCTCCCTATTCTCCACCAATCTTTCTTTAGGTTATTTGTTTTTATTTTCCTAGTTAGTGCTTGTTCTAGTATGGACTTATGGTAGATGCTTGTTCTAGTATGGACTTATGGTAGATGCTTGTTCTAGTTAGTTCTTGTTCTAGTATGGACATATGGTAGATGTGCTTGTTTTTGTTGGTGCTATTATGGTAGATGTTTTTGTTGGTGCTTTTGGAAACCTCAACCCCCTTATGTAGTTTGAATGTTAATATCCATAAGGGGAAGTTTATGCAATCATATGTTCCTATATATTTGTACTGCTAGTAATATTTATCTCCTTAATGTTTTGATAGTAACTTGATGTTGGATGGTTGAACCTTCATTTTGTATCTAATTATGGGTCAACCAATAAATAAATATTTTTGAATTTAAAGGACATATACCTTATATCATTTTAATTGAAAAAATGAGGATAGATTTGGATTTAAGGGACCTTATAAATGCGGAAAATAAACATATAACAAGGTTTGAAGGACATTGGCCAAGGGTGCTTAGGAAAAAGTTCTCTTGGTTATATATGTTGTCCACATTCTTCCTTTGTTCTTCTCATTCTCCATTCTTTCTTCTCTTGTGTGAAGACTTGTGTGCTCAAAACAAATATGGAACGCATTATCCGTCACCAAGAAAAGATCCTCGCGCATTTTGATGACACCAACACATTATTTATGCACCGCATGAGTTCTGTGGAAAACATTATTGATCATTTAAACATTCGTCTAGATGAAGGGCTGGAAGACATTAATAAACATATGATAACCTTGGAGGGACATATATTTTAAGTGAAAAAGCGCCAAGATGTGCTACTTGATCGTCTTAATGCAATTGTTGCAAGGTTGGAAATGATCCCCCTAAAGTGTCCTTGTTAGTATTGGGGTGGATGCAACAAAATGTGATGTTGATTGATGCTACGCCTATTTGCAAATTCACGATGTGTAATCAAATGTCATGTCTTGTTTTCTTTTGTTTGTTTTAAACAATATTAATCTTGAAGCTTGTTGGTGTGTCCCAGTTATTATGTGGTTGAACCTTCGTACAATATTTCATGATGAATCAACCATGCCTTCGCTCATGAGTTTTGTCTTGTTTGATATTCTCACAATAATTACTGATTCGTCAACAAAGCAGTTGATCATACTAAATGTTTTGGTTGATCCGTCATACAAGTTAGCTGATGGGTCAATCATATTATTGATTATTTGATTTGTGTTGTTTGATCATTCTAACGGTACAGCCTGATGCATCAACCAATGACATTGTAGAATTTTTAAATGTATAAACTCCCTTCACATACTGAGAATTGAAAACATCCATCAAGCACGGGAATGTAGAATACAATTGAGAAAAATAACCCTAAAGAAGTGTAATATATGATCCAAAACATTCTTTCAATTATTACTTCCAAACAACCCACATGTTGTGACATTCAAAACATTCTTTCAATTATTTCTTGGCTGCAGAGATTCAGATCAGGCAACCCACATGTTGTGACATTCCATCATCATTTTCCTGAAATGGGAATTTGGAAAAATTCAAACTTAATCCAAGTAAATTCAATGGCATTTATTAAGTTAAATTGAGTATGCAAAGCAGTACCTCATTTCTTGCTCTTGTGGTGTTGCACGGTCCCCTTGCTCTGTCTCTTTCTCTTCCTCTTCCTATTCCTCTCCCTCTTCCTCCATCTTGTGATATTTCATCATCATTTTGCTACAATGTGACTTAGACCAAATTCAAATCTAAGCCAAGTAATCCAATGACGTTAATTAAATTAAAGTGATAATGCAAAACTGTACCTCATTTGTTACTCTGGTCGAACCATTGGGTCATTGCTTTGCACCTCTGCCTCTTCCTCCATCTTGTGATATTGCTATTCCTCCTATAGCCCTGCCTCCGCCACTGTTAGCATTGTATTGCACACCCCTCCCTCTGAAAGAACTATATAACACTTCAATTCATTGTTTATAGCATATTTCCTTTGGCCTTCCACATGAATGATGTACTTCAGGGTCAACAAAATTTGGTGATGGTCCATTTGGTATAGGATTAGGTGTAGAATTTGGTATATGATCATTTCCTTCATTTGGTACAGGATTTGTTGTAGGGTTTGGTATATGATCATTTCCACTATTTTTTTTTATAAAGTCACCCCATTTTGTGTAACCTCTTCTATCATATCATGGTCAAAATTAGAAATATCATTAAGCAAATCTAATAATCTTGACCTGGTAAATTGTATCATAATTTCATTAAACAGTGTAATATTACATGCCTCGTCAAAATACATCATTAGATCCTTATACTTCTTGTACTCATCCGTCATATGTGGGTAACCTCCAAGAAAGAATTTTTTTAGGTGGTGTCGAACAACATCTTTTCTCCACCTTGTCAAAACATACCTCTCGTTGAACAGTTTGATCTTTTTATGTGCCATCACATTAAGTATATGTAAACAAATAATTCCTTTTGATTCAAAGGATTTGCAATTGCACTAAAAATGTTCGACATCTATAGTGTGTTTAGCACTGAAGACAAATTATCTAATACACTTAAATCATAGTGAAAGAACCTTTTTAATTCACATTGAAAATTTTCAAACACTCTACGGGTAAAGCAGCTTGGAGCTGCTGCTCCCATGAGAACCGTGACTCATATCTTGTTTTAGTTTAACGAGACTAATACTCAGATGCCAACTCTTTCTCGTATTTATCTCTAAATGCTAACTCATACTGCTGAACAAATTATTTCATCGTGCTTCTATTGTTGATAAATCCATCGAAGAAGGCATTCATTCCCTCACTTCTTTGCGTCGATAATATTCCAGCCCAGAAGTAGTTATTCAGGTATATTGGCGCCCATTTTTTCCTTTCTGAATATAATTTACTGAACCAGTCACTTTCTTCTTGTCCATATTTCTCAATAAACTAACCCCACCTATGCTCGAACTCTTCAGTGGTAATGCTACTAACAACAGTGCTCTTGAATTCATTCTTTGCCGCTTTATAACGATCATCTGTCACTTTTAGACGCATAGGCAACTTAGTGAATATGTGCCAAATACAATATATGTGAACTGTGTTTTCAAATACCACACTCTAACCTGCCTTAACGCTTTCACATTGGTCAGTCAAGATAGCCGTTGGAGAAACATTATTCATGGCTTTTTTTTATTTACGGAAAATAATCTTGTATTATTCAGCGTCCTCGCTTATAAGAAGAGCATATCCCAAAAGTATACATTGGTCATGATGATAAATACCAACAAAAGAAGCAAATGACATGTTATACATATTCACAAGATAAGTTGTATCAAAACATATTACGTCACTGAACTCCTCATTTGCATATTTACAGTGTGAGTGAACTCATACGATGCTCTTAATCCTACCAGCACTATCTATCTCCATAAAGTACTAAAATTCACTATCCTTCATCTGCATGTCACTAAAGAATTGGCATAAAGCGTTTGCATCACCTCCTAGTATTTGCATCCTCCTTTTTTGTTCAATATAATTTCTACAGTCTTTTTGGGTACAACCCATATTTTTTGGCCCACCAGATTGAACCTCTAAAAGTCTCATGATCTTGAAAGGTCTTAAGCCAACTCTGTCATTAGCTTCAAGAATCCTCTTCACATATTTATTAATAGATCTATGTCCATCCATATGACGTGAAAGGATAAAGTCCAATTGATGAATATGATTTCTACACACTTTAGTGACCATTCATGAATCATCTCGCTTCCTAACGGCATTAACTCTTACCTCGCATCTAATCCTCTTAGTGTGTTTTTGATTAGTTGATTTTCTAGACTTGTCACAAACAAAAAGAGCATAACAAGAAGAAAGTGTTCTTTTCAACACACAAAATCCTCTTATTTTCGCATGTCTTTTAAAGAAGCGAAACACCGATTCAGCAGATTTGAAAAACATACCTCTCATTGGACCTGTTAATATTTGCTCATTAGAGTACACTTCCTCCGATTATCCACTACAAGCAGAAGTCTCTTCAACTTGTCCATCCATGTGTGTATCTTCTCCGCCATTGTGACTGTCAACTGAATCAGTATTGAACTCATTATCTTCATTCATCAAGCTGTCTTTCGACATCAACCCTAGAGACTCGTATAACGCTGTCCTAATATGATCATCGTTGTGGTTCATTTTTTAAGTAAGAACACAAACTTAATTACAATAGATAGATTTATGGCGGCTGAGTTTGTGTGATGAGGTGAGGAAGATCTATAGGTCAAGTGAAAAAATGGAGGGAAAATTCTAATATAGAGTATACATAATGATGTATAATACGTATATGTGTAGGAAAAATAAAACATTAGTAAGTAATACGTATAGAAAAATAACAAAAAAATATTTTAATTGAACAAGTCAACCTCGATCAGTGCAAACTGGCGGCGTGCTAAAAAGCTTAGTTAATCTTAACAACTATTTTCTTAGTTAAGCTTAACCACATTTACTTAATTAATTTTTGGTTGTTAAGGGAATCTATGACATTTCACTTTTTTTGCCCAAATTCTGCCCACGAATTTCTGTCCAAGTAGCATCGTCCTAAAAAATATTCATAACTTCTTTTGTTACTCCGAATTTACTAGTCCGATTAATCTAGTTTCACATCATATACCGTTTTTTATCAAGAGCTTCTCCATTTAAGGCTCAAACCGAAAACTTCTGATTAAGGTTGAAGTTCGTCCATTCCATGAGCGGATGTACCATCCCGATTACAAGTTCCGGCAAAGCTTAATAGTTTTGACTTAAGTCATGTATTTATTTCATGAAATTTAATTAATATTTATAAATTAGAAATTTAATACTCATAATTATAACTATTTGTGACACCGAATTTACTAATCCGATTAATCTAGTTTCGCATCGAGAGCTTCTCAATAAATTTCAAATCTTGAATCTACACGTGCCCACGAAATACCTTGGTGATAAAATATGTATGTACTTGGGATTCCTTTTACCAATGAAATAAATTAATCATACTCCTTATTTTTCTTTGGCCATGAAGTTCACATGGGACTGTATCTTGGCTGACAATTTAATTTCAGAGGTGAAAATTAATGACATGGTGCATTCATTATTGTATATCAATGGTGGGCTCATCTTGTTTAACTTGTTTATTGCTGCATATTATAAACTTGTTATCTTATCTATACTTTTATTATTCCCTTTGCGAATCTAAAAGTAAGAAGAATAATGTGGTACTTGAAAAAATAATGGAAAGAGAGTCGTAACGTATATATTCATCAAAATCATGACAATATGACATATTATAGTCCAGAATTTAAAAAAAAAATAGTTAAAATGATAGAGTTTTCTTAAAGAGATTCCGAAGAGATTATCAGTTTTCTTATGAAAATATCATACACTATAAAAAAGTACTACTAATAATAAAAGATTTCCTTTCTACAAGTTTCAATTCACCAAGGAAAAGAAACACCTTAATTTTCCCTTAAGAGACAATTTTATGGTTTCGCGCTAATGACGAGGTGGACAAAATCACATGGTTAAATGATAAATTTTATACTCCTAAATAAGAGAATATGTTAAGCGTTCCCTGATTTGGTCATCTGAGTAAGCTTAAGTTTTTGTTATGTACCATGAGATATAGTGGAGAAAATATTTGGGTCATTATCTTGGGGTGGGGTTTAATTTTTATCTTTCGAATTCATGTCGGGGCATTCGACTACAGAAGTCTTTCATTTTATTAGGAGGTTGGCGGAGCAGTATAGGGAGAGGAAGAGAGACTTACATATGGTTTTTATCGACCTCAAGAAGGGATACGACAAAGTCCCTAGGAAGGTTCTATGCAGATGTTTGGAGGTTAGAGGTGTGCTTGTGGCATACACTAGGGCGATCAAGGATATGTATGATGGAGGCAAGACCAGGGTACAGACAGTAGGAGGAGACTCGGAGCATTTTCCAGTGATGATGGGGCTGCACCAGGGATCAGCTCTTAGCCCATTCTTATTTTTCTTGGTGATGGATAGACTAACGTGACAAATTCAAAGAGAGGTGTCATGGTGTATGTTATTCGCAGACGATATATTCCTGATTGATGAGACTCACAGCGGAGTGAACGCTAAGCTGGAGGATTGGAGACAGACTCTAGAGTCTAAAGGGTATAGGTTGAGTTGGACCAAGACAGAATACTTGGAGTACAAGTTCAGTAATGGGAGTGACCATGAGAAAGGCATGGAGGTGAGGCTTGGTACTCAGGTCATTTCAAAGAAAGAAAGCTTCAAGTATCTCGGGTCTATTATCCAAGAGAATGGAAAGATTGATGACGATGTCACACATCGTATTGGTGTAGGGTGGATGAAATGGAGGCTCGCATCTGGAGTCTTGTGCGATAAAAAGGTTCCTTAAAGGCAAGTTATATAGGGTGGTGGTTAGACTGACTATGTTGTATGGGGCGGAGTATTGGCCAATCAAGACTTCACACATTCAAAAGATGAAAGTTGCGGAGCTAATGATGCTGAGATGGAAGTGTGGGCATACAAGGAGGGATATGATTAGAAATGATGATATTCGGGACAGAGTAGGAGTAATCTCGGTAGAGGATAAGATGCGGGAAAAGAGTTTGAGATGGTTCGGACATGTGTAGAGGAGAGGCACAAATGCCCAAGTGCGGAGGTGTGAGATGTTGTCTATGGACGGGTTCAAGAGGGGTAGAGGTAGGCCGAAGAAGTATTGGGGAGAGGTGATTAGACGGGATATGACGCAGGTGCAACTTACTGAGGACATGACCTTAGATAGGGGGTTGTGAAGGACACGGATTAGGGTAGAAGGGTAGTAGGTAGTTGAGTGTAGTCCTACTTACGCTTACATACTGGTAGTTGTAGTGTTATTATTGTAGCCTTGCTTAGCCTATCATACTAGTAGGCGCAGTATTGCTTTATAGTCCCCTATCCTTTAATTTCTGCTGTTGTATGTTCTTTCGTGCTTTGTTTATCTTATTTACCTGCGTTAGTTACTGCTTCTTTTTTCAGAATGTTTTATCATGGCTTATTCGCTTTTGTTACTCTCATTTTCATACTGCTTTAAATTTCTTGTCCGGGTATGACCGTTTCTCTTGCTTTGCTTGTGCTTATGCTTTGTCTTGAGCCGAGGGTCTTTCGGAAACAACCTCTCTACTTACCAAGGTAGAGGTAAGGTCTGCGTACACTCTACCCTCCCCAGACCCAACGTTGTGAGACTTCACAGGATATGTTGTTGTTGGCACTTTAGATAATAAAAAAGTGATCTAAAATAACTTTGACATCAAAAAACTAAAAAGAACTCGGCCGGCATAAATTTATATTTTCGCATCATAATATAACACAAGTAATGCCTTACAAGGCATAACAAAAGTTATGCCTCTTAATTCTTACAGAACTTATGTCAATAGAGATACAAGTTCAGTTCAGAACCCACAAATTATGACTTACAAGACATAACTTAGTTCCTACAGAACTTATGTCAGACAAGGCAAAAGATCGCTAAACTTATGTCGGATAACTTAATTCTTACAGAACTTATGTCGGACAAGACAAAAGTTCTCTAAACTTATGCCTTGCAAAATTAGGTCATAGATAAGGGTACTTTGGCCCTAAATTTTCATTAAATGAAAAACATGGCTAAAAATTAAAGACCATCATATTTGAGGGAAAAAACTAAAGACCATCCCGAAATAGGGAAAATCCGCGCAAAAACTTCAAAATATTTTCTTCTATCTTCCTAATTTGAGTGCTCAACTGTACCAACCCTACTATTTTCATGTTCTAATTCTAGCTTTGCATTTATATTTGAGAATCGACTTAAAATCCAAAGCCCAAAAGTTAACAGGCCCAAATGGGCATAAAATGGGATGCTTTTGGGGACAGGTATTTAACTTTTGTCCCCGCTTTTGATATTACCGTTTCAAGTTTAACGGAAAAAATTTGGACTAAACTACCTTTAAACTTAGCGACAGAGATAGTACAGAGACGCCGAAAAGCGAAATTGAAATCAATGAAATGTGGCATGCAAGTCATTCATGTTATATACAACCAAGTTATTTTGTTGGATTATTCACAAATCATGCTCGATGTTATGATTTCAAAGCTATAAATAAGAAAAAATGTATATATTTTAGAACTGTGGCATATTGCAAGTCATGACAGACCGATATGACTTTTATGCTATATACAATCAAGCTATTCTGTTGGATTATTCACAAATCATGCTGGATTGTCATGATTTCAACTACAAATGAGAGAAAATGTATATATTTCAGAACTGTGGCATGCAAAATAACAGACCTGTATGACTTCGTGGTATATTATCTAGATGTCATGTTAGATTACTCACAAATCATGTCGGATCGTCATGATTTTAAAGATACAAATAAAGGAACAAAAATGGTATGCAAGTCATGACAAACTGATATGACTTAATGTTATATTTATCGTAGTCATCCTGCTGAATTAATCACAAATCATGTTGGATCGTCATGATTTAAAAGCTATAACGAAGAAGAGGAAAATGTATTTCAGAATGTTATATAGTTTATAATATTGGAGTGAAATAATATCAAAGAACAACTCCTAGATATCACAAGCGAAACAACTTTATTTAAGAAATTATTCTCCCCGGATACCATGAATGAAACAGATTTATTTAAAATGGTTATTTTTCTCGGCTACGATCTTTTAAGTGTTTAAGTTCAAGTTTAAAAGGGTCGGGTCAATTGCATGTCATTCTCTCTTACAACAAGAGCTCAACGACTTTGAGGAACAAGAGAAATTGGAATTTTGTGAAGGAGTTTCCGGAGGCAGGATGCATTCTAATTTCATACAACTAGATTGACTAGCACAAGATCTATCTCTTGTTTTATGTACATTTATTGACTCGATTTCGTAATTTGTCAAATTAGAAAAAATGTAAACAGACAATCACACATAAAAATAACTATTAGCGAATATTTAGGTGTCAAGATGCATTTCATCAATTTGATACGATCAGATTGAATGGCACATGATCTATCTCTTATCTTTATGTATAAATATTGACTCATTCATACAGTAATTTATTAAATTAAAAGAACTGTCAACCGCCAGTCGCACTTGAAACAAAGATTAGTGGATATTTAGGTGTCAATGTCATGTCTAATGCTTGAGCTCTCTTATTCCTCAATATTAGAAAGCTAGATGTGTGCCTCCATTAATTCTCATACCTCAAACAGTTCATTCAAGTCAGATCTGATCTTATAGGCCTCACATACCAATAACCAATGTTTAGATATTTGTTGATTAATAAATGTTCACAAGAAAGTTAAATTTTAAAAACAAAAGCCTTATCCTAGTCTATCATAAACTAGTTCACAAATTAATACCTAGCATCTAGAGAGAGAAAAAAGGATATCAATGTTTTGTGCAGTAGTTTTGAGCTGTGTGCATGTTTAAATTGAGTGACGCTGTGGCCAGATCAGAAATTGGATGGTGCCAAATTTGTAGGGCATCAACTTTAAATTTGTAGGACGACTATGGGGGCAATGTTTTGTAAGTTGTTTATTGGTGGACAGAGCTGACATGTAGCAAATATATTGTGAAAGGAATTTTACATCATCAACCACATTGGCCTAAGAGTGAAGCAAATATATAATGCAAATATCTTTTGTCTCAAGATTTTGGGTGCCCAATTTTTATTAGTAATAATAGACTTGTATCTTAATTTTTATTTTAAAAAATATTGAATATATATTTTAAGGTAGAAATGTAAGAAAACTTATGAAGAAGGTATAATTCGTATAGACTGTATATATTTTAAATAAAGTTTTATGAAACAGTCTTTAATAAAACCACAAAATCTCTTGAAAGTTAATTTAAACAAAAAAATATTTAAGACTTTTTATTAAATTTAATTTTAAACCATCAATTTTATTGAGCCTTTAGTCATCATCAAAGCTTTCAAAAATATTTGTAAGTAAATTTTACATACATTAAGTTAGGAGCTTCTTCTTTTTTTGCGCGCGTATACATGCATTAGCTGGAGCCTCATAACTTAAAAGTTGAGTAGTGGCCATGCCTAATACCATAAATTACGAGTGTGAAATGAAAAAAAATCTCCATGAATTAAAACTAAAATATATTGATAAGTACCTTCCATGGCCCTGGTAGATAAATTTTAATGTTATTTAAATTTTATACATTGACGGACAATGTAACTTTTCACATACTTAATGTAATTTAATCGATTGTAACAATAATAAAGTAGCAACATTCTTTTTTTCTCAAGTTACCAACCCATGCATGTTAGAATAGACGTTTATCCACTATTGACTTTTAAACTCCTTAACAATTAGTAATAAAAAACAAGATTAAGTCTCATAAAGGGGGATGATAACATTGTGTAATGATTAAATCACTTCAATTTAATTAAGAGGAAAAAGACAATTTCCCATTAATAAAATATTCATCTAGAATTATCATGGGGTGTGGGGGGGGGGGGGCATAGGCCACCTTTTGTGTGAATTAATGCATACTTCCATCTACCAAAAAGGGAATGCTACAATTCTTAGAAGACAACCTTGCCCAATGTAGGCCAAACGCAGCATATACCCATGTGAAATATTAAGACATAAAGCTAATGTCTCCATGTTGTACCATATTGGTAGCAATCACAAATGAGTGGAACCCTTCACCCTCAAAAGTTTCGGGTTCGAATTCTGAAAATAGAGAAATTTTTTATAGGGAGCGCTTCCCCTTTAGATAGACCTTATGCAGTGTGAATCTAAATTAGTCGGGACAATGAATTTCGAATACCAGATAGTTATACCAACCACGAAAAAAGAACCATATTAGGAGCCACGTTACTAGCTAAATATTTCAAAAGCCCCTCCTCCGCCTAACAACCACGGGAAGCCCACCTCTCACGGTTGCCGTCAGCCCCCGGATCGAACCGGAGATCACCGCCGGCTGCCACGGCCCAAACGTCGAAATTTCGTAAGACAGAGACCACTACACACTTCATTTCCATTAGTGCCATTTCCTTGCCCTAACACACCCTAACTCCACCTTGAAAAAACAGGGTATTTAAAAGGACTTTCTTGACAAAATGTACCATTTTTCAACCAACGTTCTGGCTTGAACTCCATATAATCTTGGCCCCATATATTTTCCATTCTCCCCATTGCATACACATGGTATGTCACCCTCGCATTTTTGCCCACAAATGTGCCATCGGGAAAAACATCATCTACACTAGCAAATTTTGAATCAAATTGCACTGGTGGATATAGCCTCATGCTCTCATGAATTACTGCATTCAAGTAATGCATTTGATTTATCTATTCAAACTTCAAGAATTCTTGATTTTGTTGCATGACATGAATCGTTTCTTCCCGGATTCTTAATTCAACGTCGGGGTGACTCGTTAGCAACCAAAATATGTTTGTTAGGGCCGAGGCCACGGTGTCACGTCCCGCCAATATGAAACTTATCACAATGTCTCTTAAATAGACTTCATTGTCAACCATAGTCATAAATCTTGATAAAAGATCTTGTTGATTGGAACGTCCCAATTTTCTTTTTTGCCTTATGATGAAAGGATTTTATCTTACCACATAAAGGTTAAGTTTACTGGATTCGTGTAAACGTACTTTACATATTGAGTTCGTCTTCCGGCGCCGACTAGGAGTTCCGTGTAGACCTTAATTTGAGTAATGTCGGTATGAGAAGGCCTGTAGGGTCACACTATGTCGATTCTCCGTTTTGATCTAAGTATGTATTGAGAGAGTAATTAAAATGTTTGATTTGGAATCGAGACATTTAAATAAAAATGATTATTTAATTAAGTCAAAATTGGATTTTGGATTTAATTAAGAATGCACGAAAAATAAAATCGAGCGTCGCGGCGCCCATACCCTAGGGCCGCAGCGCCTCTGCCTCGATTTTTGGGCCAGGCCCAAGTTCAAACCCTAATCCGGTTTTGACCTATTTTTCAACTATAAATAGAGGCATTCCCTTTCATTATTAATACACTAATTTTCTGAAAATCATTCTAAGCCTTAGAGACTTAGAATCAAATACTCTCTCAAACCTCTGCCGGATTTTCTAGCTTTCCGAAAGAGAAGTACATTGAAGCTTGGAGCTTGCAATCGGAAGGGCAACCGCGTGTGCACCTTATAGTAGATAAAGATTCCAGATAATCATAACTTGTAAGTAAATGTTTTAAATACAAGTTCCATTGTTGTATAACCATACCAGAATTATTATTGGGGTAAGTACGAATCAAAATTTTAAACTTCCGTTGTGCCTTACTTATATGTTTTGTACCTAAAAAAATCCTACAGTGGTATCAGAGCTCAGGCTAGTTTAATGGTTATATAACAATTGAATAAAATTATAATATGGGTTGAACATAAAATTGGATTAAAACGAGGTTTCTTGAAATCCTGCGTATCTTGAACAAATGTTGACCTTTAGATATTACCCTAAGTTATCTCCTACGCTAACTCGAGGAAGTCATTCCAATCTAACTCGAACTAAGCCAAAGTACGTTATCTGGCTCATTGCACGGTGCACGGCTAAGAACGAGTAAGAGTGAATGATGGTCGAATGGGCATTATTGATAATGATGGGTGATGATTAAGGACATGTGAATTGATCCCTAAATTAGATTTAGGGGTTGAATGATTTTTGAAAATCAACACAGAAATGTTTGTCAGGACGTCGGCGTCGCGGCCCTATGATATGGCGTTGCGGCGCTGGCTAGGGTTTCAAGGTGGCGGTACGGCGCTGATACGTCATTTTGAAATTATGAACTCACTGGACAACAGGCATCGCGGCTCCATGGTGAAGCGCCGCAGCGCTAATGCATTTGCAGAAGCAGAAATGTTTCTGCCTCTGCAGCGCCGTGGCGCTAATGCAAATTTCCAGAAGCCAAAAGGCTACTGCCTCATGGCGCCGCGGCGCTGATCAATAGTGTCGCGGCCCCACCTGTCCATAAATAAAAAAAATTCAGAGTTCAGAATGTTTAACCAAGATTATTATTATACAATATATTATTTGATAAGTATATTGTTTATGTGCTAAATGTCAAAATATTGTCATTTACATTTCTAGAATAGTGTCCGCTATAACTGTCTGGGCAGGCGGCGCCCAGTGTTTGATTAAACCTTCTTCTATCATGCATATTGGGTTGACGGTTCCTAAACTATATGTGTCATTAGTTCTGCATGATGTTAAGATGCCATATTGGACATGGCGTAAAAGAGTTGATCTTGGTTAAAACCCTGAATTAAAATGTTCCCTAAAATTTTAATACAAGTCTCATTTAAAATGAACGCGTCGTCCGTTATAATTGATTGTAGTGCAAAATCCTTTTCGGTGAGATAAGTATTTATGCCACAGCATTTGCTCTAAGTCTACGAGGACTCAGACTCTTTCATAAATGCATGTTAAATGTAGAAGTGGGTGATAAACCTTCATGAGTATTTACACCATAATGTTTTCTCTATAAGGCAAAACTCACTTAGATACATAATTGCAGTCGCATAACGGGGTTGAATTTCTAGGCTGGCTTGGCGCCACAGTGTCGGACAAGCCGAGGGACGCAGATCGATTGTTTAGAACATTCGGTCAAATATGAGTTACAAATTGTTTGTAATTGGTTTAGGGACCTACCAGGTTGTGTTGTTGAAGTTATTAGCCACAGCAAACGCGGAGATAGCATGAACCTGGATCATGACCCATTATGACCTTATTCGATATGAATCTGTATTCTTCCATAGGGTCGAATAGTATGTTAAAGTAGTAGGAGCTAATTAAACAAAAGGCCTTGTTAATTAGTTAACGAATGTGTTCAATAGAAATTATATTAGAGTTTAATTTCAAGTCTATTTGTTTCTTCAGTCGTATAAAATGTCGAATCTTTCACTGAAAATGTTGGTTGAGACAAACAAGTTGACTGGACCAAATTACCCTGACTGGTTAAGAAATCTGCGATTAGTGTAAAGACTTCAGAGAATTGAGTATGTGTTAGATACAGTGTTCCCCACAGTCCCCGCTGAAGATTCTGTTAAGTATGCCCTGTTTGACAAGGTGGCTTATCAGAAACATATAGACGATGTTACCTTGGCACAATGTGTAATGTTGTCCTCCATGACTGTAGAGTTACAGAGGCAACATGAAAACATGGGCCCCAACAAAATGCTAGAACACTTGAAGAGTCTCTATGACTCACAGTCTCAGACAATGGAGTATGAACTGCTGAGGGACCTTTTTCAAGTGTAAGCTGAATGATGGGGGTCAAGTGTCAGCACGTGTTTTGAAGATGATTGGGTTAATAGAAAGGTTGGCTTCGATTGGAACGAATCTGCCTATAAATGTCTCTGTCAACCTGATCCTGAATTCACTTCCTGGTTCATTTGAGAATTTCATTGTGAACTTTAATATGAATGGAACCAAGGCAAGTCTTCCAGAGCTTCACAACATGTTAAAGACCTTTGAATCATCTACCTCTAAAAGTAAAATTGTGCTCATGGTAGGCTCTTCTAGCAAGTTCAAACCCAAGGGTAAGAACATGCAGAAGAAGAAGGGTAAGCCAGTTGTTGCACCTGCAGTTATGAAACCTAGAGGAGGTGTTCAGAAGAAAGCAAGGGTAGCTTCAGATGTGTGCCTCAACTGCAACAAGAAGGGGCACTGGAAGAAGGACTGCACAGGAGGAGGGAAAGCACTAGGTGCCCCTAGCTCTACTGGACAAGGTATGTTTGTCATTGAAATAAATATGTCTATAAGCAACTCTCACTGCTGGGTATTAGAGACCGCTTGTGTCTCACACATTTGTGATAATGTGCAGGGTCTGATTGACAGCAGAAAGGTTGGACCTTGGGAGGTAGACCTTCGCATTGGAAATGGAGCACGAGTAGATGCTGAACGCGTGGGAACTTATAGACTAGATTTGCCTTCAGGATTTTGTTTAAAACTGAATAATTGTTATTTTCTTCCCTCATTGACGAGGAATATAATTTCTGTCCCAATGTTAGACATTGAGGGATTTTCCTCATTTATTACCAATGGCAGTTATATACTGTCTTTTAATGGTTTTATTTGTGGAAATGCTTCGCTTGTGGATGGTTTGTATGTTCTAAACTGTAGTCGTGAAATTTTCAATGTGCAAATTAAACGAGCTAAGATAAGTAATCCAAGAAACCCCACTTACCTATGGCACTGCAGACTTGGTCATATCAACGAATCAAGGATAGCAAGATTGAGGAAGTTAGACTACCTCAAACCATTTGACTTGGAGTCCTATGGTAACTGCGAATCTTGCTTAAGAGGAAAGATGATCAACAAGCCACTTTATGAAAAGAGGTGCGAGCCAAAGAGGTACTTGAGTTGGTCTATACCGATGTATGTGGGCCATTTTCAACTCAAACTAAGGGAGGCTTCCCTTACTTCATCACTTTTACAGACGATTTCACAAGGTTTGGGCATGTGTATCTTATGAAACATAAGTCCGAAGCCTTTGAAAAATTCAAAGAGTACAAGTCAGAAGTAGAGAAGCAACTTGAAATAAGTATCAAGACACTTCGATCGGCTCGAGGAGGTGAATACTTAAGTAAAGAATTTCTAGATTATTTGAAGCTTCATGGAGTCCAATCACAATGGACACCTCCTGGAACGCCACAGATGAATGGTGTTGCTGAAAGTAGAAATCAAACCCTATTAGATATGGTCAGATCCATGATGAGTTTCTCAGCTCTACCAACATATCTTTGGGGATATGCATTACAAAGCTCAATTTATATTCTGAACAAGGTTCCTTCAAAGTCAGTAGAGAAAACTCCTTATGAGATATGGAACGGCAAGAAGTCAACACTTAAACACATGCGACCCTAGGGGTGCCCTGCATATGTAAAGAAGATGTTTACTGACAAGTTGGAATCTAAAAGTGAGAAATATTATTTTGTGGGGTATCCAAAGGAAACTAAGGGATACTACTTCTATCTTCCTGGAGAACATAAGGTCATTTTTTTTCAGAAATGCAACTTTCCTTGAAGAAGAATATGTCTACAAGGAACATAGCTGCACAGAGATAGAACTTGAAGAAATTCAATAACCACAAGATAACACAGAAGTTGAACTCTTGTCGAATGACCTAAACAAGGATTCAGTGGGAGTATCTGGTGAAGATTGGGTACTTAGAGTACGCCATTCAGCCAGTGGGAGTGCTGTGAGAGATAGTGCAGAAATGCAAGGCTCTCATACACAACCAATGGAAGATTATACAATGGTTGTACATTATTCCTGAAAGATCTCAAGGTGATGGATTGCCAATCACAAATACCTTCTCACAATCAGAATACAATAAACACTGAAACGCAGAATACTCAACTCCGTAGGACTCATCATCCGCCTGAAATACTTAATCTTCTTGTTGAAACACACAATGAGATAGATATTCCTGATGACGATGAACATACAACCTACATCGAATCTATGTTAGACATTGATTCGCAGAGATGGCAGGAAGCCATGAAACCTGAGATGGACTCGATGTACATAAATCAAGTTTGGAACTTGGTTGATTTGCCAACTGGGTTAGACCCATGGGATGCAAATGGGTCTTCAAAAAGAAGATTGATGCATATGACAATGTACAGATTTATAAAGCAAGATTGGTGGGTAAATGTTATAATCAACGGCCAGGGGTCGATTATGATGAAACCTTTTCACCTGTTGCTAAGATTAAGTCCATTCAGATTTTGTTTGCAATAGTTGCATATTATGACTATGACATTTGGCAAATGGACGTCAAACTGTTTTCCTCAATGATAATCTAGTTAAGGATGTGTATATGAAACAACCTGAGGGTTTTTCACTTGAGTCCAAACCAAATGTTGTATGCAAGCTGCAAAAGTCCATTTATAGGCTTAAGCAAGCCTAGAGGAATTGGAACATTTGCTTTGACAATGCTATCAAATCATTTGATTTCGTCAGAAGCAAAGAAGATCTATGTGTTTATAGTAAATGCAAGGATGGAAGTATTGCCTTCATTATCATATATGTAGATGACATATTAATAATGGGAGACAATAAGGCTCAAATGCAGTCAGTCAAGAAATGGTTATCCAGCACCTTCATGATGAAGGACTTGGGTGAAGCCTGCTACATTCTTGGAATTAGGAGATGGACCTAATAGATTGTCAGGGCTTTCACATTCTGGATATGCCTTCAATTTTAATGGTGAAGCAGTAAGTTGGAAAGACTCCAAGCAAGAAACCACTGCTAATTCGACGATTGAATCCGAGTACATTGCTGGATCGGAAGCTTGTAAAGAAGTTGTCTCGATGTCTAAGTTCCTGAAGGAACTGGGGGTTGTTCCAAGTGCCATTTGTCCAATAACGATTTATTATGACAACACTGGAGCGATTGCGCAAGCTAAGGAACCAAGATCAACCAACAGAAACAAGCATGTACCAAGGAAGTATCACATTCTCAGGGAGATGATGGAAACTAAAGAAATAAGATTAGACTATTCCCACAGATGAAAAAATTTAGCTGACCTGTTTACTAAACCATTAAGATTAGTTAAGCATTATGGACTTTTTTAAAACATGGGTATTAGATACATCGGAGATTGGCTCTAGGCCAAGTAGGAGATTGAAAGTTTATATGTCCTAGAGACAATCATCATTAGGGACAAATGTACTTGAACACATTCGTATTATTAATAAGATTAATATTTTGGCATTTACAATTATTGAATAATTATTTGATTATTTGTAATTATTCATTAATGTGCATCCTTTGAGCTTACGTTGTCATTAATAGAGTGAGATATTAATGATATAGCGTAACTTTTAAAATAGCCTCGACTAATGATCATCGAGAATGAGATATCGATGATATGTGATAAGTCGACATGTGGTCTGCATCACATCCTTAGAGGATGTAGTATGTCTCACCTGCTACGAGTAATGGCTACTCGTGATGGACACATGGATACTTTGAAAGTCTTGGTATACCCTGCTGATATATTGTTTGTTATTCCTGTCTAAAGTATGATCAGTGTGTGGGAGATAGAAGTCCTTATACTTGAGGTCAATGCTCGGCTTGTCAACAAAGTAATGTACTTTGATCCCTTCCTAAGCTCAAATGCCTTATAGGTTGAGATACGGCTTGTATTGGGTACATTACGATGTGGATTGAAGGTGGTAGTTGAGCCAAGATTAGGATTCATTCCTCGGATGTATATTCGAGAGAACACTTGGAATCTTAGTGATATTAGGTTGACTAAGTCATTGGCCAACGCAATAGACATATTTAGAATATGGTCTAGTTGTCAACTAATATAGATGAGATACAATGATTAAGCCATTTTGGATAGACACTTGAGAAATCCTAAGCTTGATCGGGTGTGTCGTGAATGAAAGGATTTTATCTTACCACATAAAGGTTAAGTTTACTGGATTCGTGTAAACGTACTTCACATATTGAGTTCGTCTTCCGGCGCCGTCTAGGAGTTCCGTGTAGACCTTAATTTGATTAATGTCGATATGAGAAGGCATGTAGGGTCACACTATGTCGATTGTCCGTTTCGATCTAAGGATGTATTGAGAGAGTAATTAAAATGTTTGATTTGGAATCGAGACATTTAAATAAAAAATGATTATTTAATTAAGTCAAAATTGGATTTTGGATTTAATTAAGAATGCACGAAAAATAAAGTCGAGCGCCGCGGCGCCTCTGCCTCGATTTTTGGGTCATGCCCAAGTTAAAACCCTAATCCGGTTTTGACCTATTTTTTAACTATAAATAGAGGCATTCCCTTTCATTATTAATACACTAATTTTCTGAAAATCATTCTGAGCCTTAGAGACTTAGAATCAAATACTCTCTCGAACCTCTGCCGGATTTTCTAGCTTTCCGAAAGAGAAGTACATTGAAGCTTGGAGCTTGCAATCGGAAGGGCAACCGCGTGTGCACCTTATAGTAGATAAAGATTCCAGATAATCATAACTTGTAAGTAAATGTTTTAAATACAAGCTCCATTGTTGTATAACCATACCAGAATTATTGTTGGGGTAAGTAAGAATCAAAATTTTAAACTTCCGCTGTGCCTTACTTATATGTTTTGTACCCAACAAAATCCTACAGTCCCTTCAAAATCTTGTTTAGATATAGAGGAAAAAAGTGGTAGAAGCCTAAATTTGATCTCATTTTTCACATTGTTAAATGCATAAGATCTAATAGACATGCTACCAAGTTCAAGACCAAGAATCATTGAGAAAGGCTTCCCCTTAGGGTAATTCAAGAACTTGGTTTTGAGCATATACTCCACATTTCTTGGATTGGATGTGAGTATGTTGCCAAGAACATGGATTCGTATCGTTTGTGATGGCCAATTTAGGAGAAGATGAGCATACCAATCACCAAGATTAGTAAATTATTTTCTCCAACTAGATGTAAGGTAACAATGGCAAGCAAATGTCGCAAGTGCACCATAACTTATTTTTCAAGAAGATCAAAACAGAGAAAAAAGAGAAGGCAATGGCAAAAGAGAAGAGAAAATAGGCAATGGACACTTGCAAATATTGCAACAAAGGGTATACTTGTGACTCCATTGATGAAGAACACAAATCTTTGTTTCCTAGATGGGACTTGGAGAAAAGAGAGAAATGACTAATACATAAAAGCAAACATGAATTTGGAGTTGTGGGTTAAGTGCATTGCATTCTTATAAAAGAGTTTTCTTGGGGCTATTGTAGCACATGAAAGATGAGAGCATGTGGGGTTTGGCATTCAATTACTATGAAAGGAAGAATTCTGAGCTGTACAATCCCTATGACATCACTTTCATATACTTTTTCCTATATGGTACAAACTTAAAAAATATGATTTTTTTCTCTATGCTTGAGTTACATGTTTTCAATGTTGAGATGTTTAAAGATTTTAAAAGAGGGCAGTGGTACACAATTCTGACAATTGTCCCCCTTTTACCTTTTTTATGATACTACTAGTAGCTCATTTGTTCAAATTTTAAAGGAGTCAAAAGTGTTTATTTTTTTAATAAGTGTTTATTTTAAAAAATGAAGTGTTCATTTTTATTAGCATCAGAAGTTGTTGTTCATCCTCGGACTAATGAAATAGTTGAATTATCTAAGACATTCTTTTAGTTTTCTCGGGAACTATGGAAGATATATTGCCTCCATGATGACTGCCTATAGACTTAAGCGACCAGCTTGGTGAAAACTAATCTCATATTTCATGCGACTCAGTTGACTTCGATTAGACTAGACACATTATAAAATGGAACGTGTCCACGAAGACACCATCAAATTTTATAAATACACCTACTAAAGAAAACGTTGAGTATATCATAGTTGTCCGCACCATGGGCTAACTTCATTCAATAAGTGTCTTCATTAATAGATAGAGTTGAAGTACATAGTTCAAGTCAAGGTCTACATTGATTGATGAGTTCACTGAACATACCACATCTTATTGAAATAATTTTAGGAAGTGTTGGTGGTATGTGATGTTCGGCCAAAATGCATATATTTAGTCATTATTTTGCCTCGCTTCTTAGTACTTTTATCGTCGTTTGAGTACAAATTATATTGTTTTGAGCTTATTACGTGTTTTGTATGTGTAGGAAGATCATTGGACGAAAGCGATTGGAAAAGCGCTTATTTGATGCATGTTTAGACAAGAAAATAAAGATCGGATAATGACCGAGCTCTCCTATCATGCTCGTCTTGCGAGCAGCTTGACGAGCCAAGAAGTTTATCCCTTGCACAAAACAGCGAAGCGAAGGAAAAGGAAACAAAGTTGACGAGCCAAGCAAAAAAAAATGTCTGAGAGGGCTCGTCAACATCCTCATCAGACAAGCCAAGAAACAAGAGAAAATTTAGGGCTGGTCGGGCTTGCCTGTGATCCTCGCGAAGCGAGAGTTAAGACGAGCCAAGAAAAGTTTACCAAAGTATGTGAAAATACGATACTAAAATTCATAACCAACAATAGAAAATAGGTAGAAGAAAGGAAAAACTAGTTGTCGAATCTTTCGCCTTGTTCCACGACGACTCCTTGCTCTCCTTAGGTTGAAACCCCCAAAATAATGTGTCTTAGGATGTATTTATATGACCTAGAATGTGTAGGGAGTCAAATAAACTAATCAAAACTCATTTTAAAAACTTTCTTCGCTAGTCTTAACTCTCAATTCGTAAGGATCACAGGCGAGCCCGACCAACTCTAAATTTCTCTTGTTTCTTGGCTAGTCTATGGGCTCGCCTGGCGAGGATGTTGACAAGCCCTCTCAGACATTTTTTTTTGCATGGCTCGTCAACTTCCTTGCCTTTTCCTTCGCTTTGTTGTTTTGTACGAGGGCTAAACTTCTTGGCTCGTCAAGCTACTCGCAAGACGAGCATGAAATGCAAGCTCGAACACTCTCCTATCTTTATTTTCTTGTCTAAACTTGCATTAAATAAGCTCTTTTTCAATCTCTTTCGCTCAATGATCTTCCTACACATACAAAATACGTAATAAGCTCAAAGCAATATAATTTATACTCAAACGACGATAAAAATACTAAAAAGTGAGGTAAAATAATGACTAAATATATGCATTTTGATAGAACATCAGTATGTTTAGTTTAAGATCCTCTCTCTTACTTGACGAAGCATGTATCCAATCTTATTTTTATAATTACAATATACTCCATGTATTTAAATATAGCTGTATATTTGTATGAAGAAGATACTGTTTGCTAACCCCAAGGATTGTAAAGTTAACTGGGGATTGTAAATTGTAAGAAGTAACGCATGCCATTGCATCACTCTTTCAGTATAAACATTTATTTTAGCTCATTATTCCATAAAAACTCAAAATACAGAAACAACTTTCGAATTCTCTGTAATGTAACTTAATAAGTTAAAAAGGAAAACATACTGCTTTTCTCTCTATATATATATATATTGTTAAACAAGGTATATATACCCGTGATATACACTTGGTATACATAGTGTATACCACGGGTAAAGCAGTGGTCTTCAGCCCATCAAGGGCAGTAGCAGTGGGCTTTCCAGACGTCCATCGAGAGCAAGCCCATCTCGGCAAGTGTATAGAAATAATGTATATTAGGAATGTATATTGATGTAATATTGTAGTGTAAAGGTTACCTTAATTAGTCTTATACACATACCATAATTGTATAGTTAGAATTATGGTAGAATAAGGTTTTAGGAGTAGAATAGGAATAGGATTCTCCTATTTGTAACTTGTCAATATACCTTTCAATTAATGAAAATAATCAAGGAGATTATTTCTTTCATGGTATCAGAAGTCTAGGTCAAACAAAAAAATTCTCTCCCAAATTTTTGTGTTCCTCTCGGCCGAGACCCCCCCCCCCTCGGGTTTACCAAATTTGTTTCTTCCGCTCTCAAAATCTCTCTTACAAATCTCCCTCTTGTTCTTTCGTTATGTCTACGTCAAAGAACACATTTCACCCTGCTCTTGTTGTTTCTAACATCAAGAATCATATCCCGTTAATTCTTGAAATAGAAAACGTCCAATATGCGACGTGGGCCGAGTTATTCAAAATTCACGCTCGTTCGCATCAAGTCATCCATCACATAATTCCCGCGGCTCCTGATGATACGGATGTGCCTAAACGCGAGAATGATCCTAAGTTATGGACAACACTTGATGCAGCCGTCCTTCAGTGGATTTATTCTACTATCTCCACCGACCTATTGCAGACGATTATTGAGCCAGACGCTACGGCGATGGCTGCATGGGATAGACTGCGTGACATATTCCAGGATAATCAAAATTCCAGAGCTGTTACTCTTGAACAGGATTTTTCCCACGTCAACATGGAAAATTTCCCGAACGTTTCAGCATATTGCAAAAGGTTGAAGGAATTGGCGGACCAACTCCGCAACGTTGGTGCGCCAGTTAGTGAAGATCGTCTTATTTTACAGATGGTTGCTGGCCTATCTGAGGCCTATAGTGGCGTAGGAACTCTCCTTCGTCAAAGTAATCCTCTTCCAATGTTCTATCAAGCCCGCTCCATGCTTACCTTAGAAGAAGTCGGTTTGGCTAAAAAGGCGGCTACTAATACTAGTCCCGTGGTCATGATGACTTCCTCCCCTAGTCCTCAAAATTTTGGTAACAATTCGAACCAAAACCGATCACACGGGGGCAACAAAAATGGTCGGAAAAATAATGGAAAAAATTGCGGGGGCAAATGCGGCGGCTCCGGCGGCAGTCAAGGTGGCCAAAGCAGTAGCAGTGGACCCCATCCAGGTTACAGTGGGCCACCGAACCAATGGTCTCAGCCTTGGGCCTCTAGGTCGTGGGCTTGGACCAGTGGACAATGGGCCTTCCAGCAACCCCAATGGCCCACTGCCCACTGGCCCAGTACGCCCAACTCCAACAGTTACAACCCAAATCAGCCCAGGTCTGGAACTCTTGGGCCTCGGCCTCCGCAAGCTCACCATGCAGCAGACCCCACTCAGACCGATATCGAGGCCGCAATACACACATTGGGTTTGACTCAACCGGACCCAAATTGGTATATGGACACCGGTGCCACTACCCACATGACATCCGATTCATGTACTCTCTCATTTTTTTCCAATTTGAGCAACCCTCGGGGTATAATTATTGGTAATGGCAACTCTATTCCAATTCAGGATTATGGTCAGAAAACGTTGTCTCCCCCCAATCCACCCCTTATCTTGAAAAATACTTTACATGCCCCCAAATTGATTAAAAACTTAGTGTTTTTCCGAAAGTTCACCACTTACAATTCCGTTTCTGTTGAATTTGATCCTTTTGGTTTCTCTGTGAAGGATTTCAAGACAGGGAGTCCTCTCATGAGGTGTGATAGTAGGGGAGATCTTTATCCTATCACGCTCGGTTTCAGTCCATCGAGTCAAGCTTTGCCATCAACCTTCGCAGCCATTTCTCCTTCCTTGTGGCATGCTCGCCTTGGTCATCCGGGATCCTCTATTTTATCAGTTTTAGATAAAAATAGTTTTATTTCTTGTAAGGGCACGAGTCGTACTCCAATTTGTCAATCTTGTTCGTTAGGAAAAATTGTTAAGCTGTCATTTGTAGACTCAAATTATCATACTTCAATGTCAATTGATATTATTCATAGCGACCTATGGACGTCTCCTGTTCTCAGTTCATTGGGTCATCGGTATTATGTTCTCTTTTTGGATGATTATTCTAAATTTTTGTGGACGTTTCCAACTGCAAATAAATCTCAAGTGTTTTCCGTCTTCATAAAATTTAGAGCATTCGTTAGTACCCAATTCGAAAGAGAAATAAAAAATATTCAATGTGATAATGGGAAAGAGTATGACAATAGGGTGTTTCAGGAATTCTGTGCTAATAATGGGATCAATTTTCGTTTTTCTTGTCCTCATACATCTTCGCAAAATGGGAAAGCCGAACGCAAAATTCTTTCCATAAATAACATTGTCCGCACTCTCTTAATTCATGCTTCCGTACCCCCATATTTTTGGCATCATGCTCTACAAATGGCCACATATCTGCTAAACATAATTCCGTCCAAAGGTCTGACATATTCTTCCCCCCTCCAAATTTTATATAATAAGAATCCTTCTTATTCTCATCTTCGGGTTTTTGGGTGCTTGTGTTATCCGTTATTCCCGTCCACCACAATTAACAAACTTCAGGCTCGGTCCACTCCGTGTGTATTTTTGGGTTATCCGTCTAATCATCGTGGTTACAAATGCTTTGATTTATCCTCCAAGAAAATCATCATTAATCGCCATGTAATTTTTTATGAAACTCAATTTCCCTTTACTAAAGTTCATACCGAGCCGAGTTCGTATAATTTTTTGGATGATGGTATATCCCCGTATATTACTCACCATTTTTTGGACATATCCCGCACCCAAAATTCTCCAGCGGGCCCACTGCCCGCTGGCCCCACTATTCCATCGCCAGTTCCCATCACTAGATCAGTTCCAGCGATTGGGCGGTCGGCCCAGTGCAGGAACTGGTCGATCCGCTCGGTTTCGAGTTGGGCGGCCAGAGCCCACCTGTTGGCGATGCATCCCGAGCCGAGAAAATTCCCAAAATCCGCTCATCTCTTCCTCGAGTCTTAGACCAGTCACTCGTAGTCAACGGGGTATTTTTACATCAAAAAGACATTTTAATTTACATTCGAATGTCTCTAAATCCCCCTTGCCCCGTAATCCTGTATCTGCCTTAAACGACCCGAATTGAAAAATTGTTATGACTGATGAATATAATGCTCTTATTGATAATAAGACGTGGGAGTTGGTGCCCCGTCCCTCTAGCATTAATGTTATCATGTCTATGTGGATTTTTGCTCATAAGAAAAATTCAGATGGTTCATTCGCTCGACATAAGGCACGGCTTGTGGGTGAAGGTAAGACTCAGCAGGTTGGGATAGATTGTGGTGAGACGTTTAGTCTGGTGGTCAAGCCGGCTACCATTCGCACTATGCTTAGCTTGGCTCTTTCAAAGGCATAGCCTATTCATCAGTTGGATGTCAAGAACGCTTTCCTACATGGTGATCTCAAGGAAACAGTCTATATGCATCAGCCATTGGGGTTCAAGGATCCCAACCATCCTCATCATATCTGTTTGTTGAAGAAGTCCTTATATGGGCTTAAGCAGTGACCACGGGCCTGGTATACAAGGTTTGCTGACTATGTGTCGACTACTGGGTTCACTCACAGCCGGTCAGATAATTTATTGTTCATCTACCATCGTGGTTCGTCCTTGGCCTACATTCTGTTGTATGTGGATGATATCATTTTGACTGCCTCTTCCGATGCCTTACGCCAGTCTATCATGACCATGCTCAGCTCTGAGTTTGCTATGAAAGACTTAGGGCCCTTGAGTTACTTTTTGGGGATTGCCGTCAAGCGTCACTCAGACGGATTATTTTTGTCTCAAAGAAAGTATGCAGCTGAGATCATCGAGAGGGCTGGGATGTCATCCTATAAGTCCACTTCCACTCCAGTTGATACGAAGCCCAAGCTTAGTGTCGTAGCCGGCACACCATACAAGGATCCGACCCGCTATCGCAGTCTTGCAGGGGCCCTTCAGTATTTTACTTTTACGAGACCAGATACTACGTATGCCGTCCAGCAAGTGTGTTTATTCATGCATGATCCCAGAATTGAGCACATGAATGCAATCAAACGCATCATTCGGTATATTCAGGGTACACTGGACTATGGTTTGCATTTATGTCCTTCCTCGCCATCCACACTTGTCTCATACACAGATGCTGATTGGGGTGGTTGTCCAGACACCAGACGGTCGACGTCTGGATATTGTATGTTCCTTGGCAACAACTTGGTCTATTGGTTTGCGAAGCGTCAGGCAACTCTATCCCGCTCAAGTACCGAGGCTGAATATCGAGGGGTCGCCAATGTGGTCTCAGAATCATATTGGTTACGTAATTTGCTTTTAGAGCTTCATTGTCCTATTCAAAAGGCAACCTTGGTGTATTGCGATAATATTAGTGTCATTTACCTTTCTAGTAATCCGATTCAGCACCAACGCACTAAGCATATCGATATGGATATTCACTTTGTCCGCGAAAAGGTCGCTCGGGGTCAGGTACGCGTATGTCATGTCCCGTCAAGATATCAAGTTGCAGACATCTTTACAAAGGGTCTTCCCTCGGTCCTTTTTGAAGATTTTAGGAGCAGTCTCAGCGTTCAAAGACCGCCCGCTATGATTGCGGGGGTATGTTAAACAAGGTATATATACCCGTGATATACACTTGGTATACATAGTGTATACCACGGGTAAAACAGTGGTCTTCAGCCCATCACGGGCAGTAGCAGTGGGCTTTTCAGACATCCATCGAGAGCAAGCCCATCTCGGCAAGTGTATAGAAATAATGTATAATAGGAATGTATATTGATGTAATATTGTAGTGTAAAGGTTACCTTAATTAGTCTTATACACTTACCATAATTGTATAGTTAGAATTATGGTAGAATAAGGTTTTAGGAGTAGAATAGGAATATGATTCTCTTATTTGTAACTTGTATATATACCTTTCATTTAATGAAAATAATCAAGGGGATTATTTCTTTCATATATATATAACGAAGCTCGAAAATAATACAAAGTAAACATTAATTTTAAATTATAAGCAAAGTCTTAAAACTCATACATCCAAAAACTCTAAGTAGGTGTTTGGACATGTGATTTCATCTCATGAGATGAAATTAATGTTTGGAGCAGATGAAATCCAAAATCATCTAAAAAGGCATGATTTGGGATTCCAAATCATGATTTTAATTTTTTTAAATCTAAAAATTGACTCATAAGTTTATATTTTATAAAAGTATATCCATAAGTTGGTAGATATATTTATCAATCATGTTTACCAACCATTTATATCAAATATTAAAAGATCTACAAGTTGGTAGTATATTTATAACAAATTTACTCTTATCAATCATGTTGGTGATTATATTATAGAGTAGTTACAATACAACTCATGTTCAATTTTTTATTTTATTGAATTAAAGTTTGATCAACTGATGTATTTTTTAGAAAGGTCTTCTAGTAGTGTATTAATTTTGTTATGAACTATGACTTGTGTTACGCCCCGTAGTTTTGCACGCGAAGGAGAGCGTAGTTAGCCGACTTGAGTCTTGAGAACTTGAAAACGTTTCCGAGGGTTTGTATGGCATATAAGGATGTTAAAGAATGATTTCGGAAGGTTGGAAGTCAATAGGACCAAAGGAAGTACAAGTCGACAAAGATTTGCTAAGTTTCGACGATACGCTAAGTGTTTTGCGTCGCGGATGGCATTCCGCCTCGCGGATCTGACTTCGGATTTAGGCCCCCAATCCCCCCACCTCACTGCCACCATATGTGGTGGCATATGCGGCCGCATATGTGAGGCGGTTTTGTTAGCTTATTTAAGTTAAAGTCGGCCAACCTCACTTCTATTCTCATACCTTGACCCGTTGAGCTCCACGCACCTCCCAAATACTATCCAAAACCCTCTCCTCCATTAAAGAACATCCCTACAAGAATCTAAGGTGATTTATCCTTCTAAAAATCTAGAATACCTCAAAATCCCCGTTCGTTGGCTCGGCGAAGTTGTGAGCTTCTTTGAGTTTTAGTTGAAGGTTATTGTAGGAGGCTTCTTGACTGGTTAAGGTAAGGTTTCATCCCTTTTATGTGTCCTTTAGCTTCTCTTAACTTGGCTTGAGTGATTGATGGAGATAACTTGGGAATTTTGGGAGTTTGGGGAATATGAACTTGAAGAACACCTCTTGTAATATGATGTTTTGTCAACTTGTTGTTTGGGGTTGTTGATTGAGATTGAGAGTAAATATAGGTATTGAATCATGTTAGTGATATTGTGAAGTTGAGGAAAAGAGTTATGGAAGATGGTGGTGTTAACTTGAGTAAGAATCCATGGTAAAATAACTCTAGAACTTTACGTACGCAAGTTGTTCGACGAATTGCCTTAATGAAAACTCTTATAAGATATGAGCTTGACATTGATACGAATCCCTCATTTAATGTAGGTAACCGTTCATAGCACGTGCGAGGCCTCGCAGAACATAACTAGGTTCATCTACAAGGTATGTAGGGCTTACTTTCTTCTCCTTCATGGCATGATCCTCTCTATAACGATCACTACAAATATGTCCTAGTAAAGACTCTATTCTTAGTTGATTAAAAAGACACTTGAGGCTATTTCGTTCCTTGATTCTGTACGTATCCATTCTTTGTTACGGTTATCCCTTTCCATGGATAACGCAAGGGTTAATTACTTCATGATTGAAAACTAAAAGCGAGAAGTCTTCTTTCCTATTTATCGTAACAAGTAAAAGGGTATATGTTTTCACATAAGAACAGTCGGGGATATAACTTTACGTCACCCCGACGAGTTGATGAGTCCTTCATAGGCTTAGTATGACCCTTAGGGGAAAGAATAATTGGCTCATCACCATTCAGGATACTGCCACTGATATGGGCATTGATTTCTTTGTAGTAAGAGCCATTAAGAATTGAATTTTTATCTGCAGCTACTTCAAAGAAGTAGCTTTGTATTTGGATATTTTCTTCCATAGTTTGATCTTCCGTGACCAGCTGTTCATGGGCGGTAGAGGGGATTGTAGTATTTGCATTCAGAGGGATGGGGTCAAATGTAGAGATTGGTTAAAGTTTCTCTCTCTAGAATCATTTTACGTTGATGATTGTAAATTTGAGACTCACATTATATACTTGACCTTTTTACCATCTTTATTTTTATTATAAATAAAGTTATTCTCATTTTAAAATAACATTCCTTACTTTAAAGATATTTTTGTAACATTAGATGTTTTTATTCCAGTATTACTAATTCATATTGTTTCACATTTTATCATGCACAAAAATACACATAAATTCACGCATAAATTATGCGATATTAATATAAAAAACGAAAATGTTATACAAGAGTATCAGTAATGCATTTTCTTATGATGGAAACTAAATATTGAACTAATAATGCATACATATTGTCTCGTAACAGGATATAAAACAAAATTAGCAATATTATAACGTGACTAATACAATAAAACTTACGAAAGATATGTCAAAGATCAAAATCTCAGATTATTAATTCTTCCAAAATGATTTTAGTGGCCATAGATGCTTCACAAGAATTAAAAGAAAAAGAATATTTGTTTCCCTTCACAAAAGACGAAGCCTTGACAAAATTAAATAAATAATATTTGAATCCACATGCTTGATTCAATGCATCAGACCAATAATGATAATTTGAAAGGATAACATCACTTTTGGTTCTTCAATTATTGAGAAATTTTAATTTTAATTATTACTCCTAAAGAATTATCTAAATATATTTAACTTTCAATTAACTGAAATATAATACTTTCGATCCCTTTACTTGTAAATATTCATATATTCATAGATTTGAGCATAGAGACCTTTACTTGTAAATATTCATAAAAGATTTGAGCATAGAGTGGAGCGACCCCGAGGAGAGGAGTAGAGTCCAACGACACAAAATTGTTAATTGTTTCATCATGTAATTTCATTTACGATGTATTATGTTAATATTGTATGTTTCTCCACATTGAGTGTAATATATTTCTGAAAATAATTCCAATATAACATATTTTTTATATTTTAAAAAATCAAAACACACATTTAATTAATAAAAACTAATATTTTAATCATATGTCACAAATATCAAAATTAAAATTTATGAATAACTGCACGATAAATGTTGGAGAGAAACCATCGTCTCAAGGTGAAGATGGTTGTATGGTTCAGTCTCAACAAGATGAGACACGACTGAAAGAGAAGACAGTTTTGTTCTTTGGTTTGTCCAATGAAAGTATCGAAGAAGAGAGATGAAGTCAAGACATCGTACAAAGAGGTCCAAAGAGGTCACAGGCAAAGATAAGGTGTCTTGGGCCAAAGAGGTGTTGGGCCACTACGAAACATCTGGCCCAACAACCAATTCAGACTCCAGCAAATTATGCAAAGGCCCAACAAAGATAATACAAAGGCATTGCCATTGCGTAAATAAAGGGTCCAATGATTGATTCTTCTAGAAATTGTATAGGTGTACAAAAATACAAAATCAGTTATATGTAGTTATAGGTTGTTAGCAAATTATTTTATTTATATTTACACTCATAGTCCCTAGTCTAAAATTGTATTTATACATGTAAAGGTTGAGCAATGCAATACAAGGCAAAATTTTCAATTTCAGTCTTCAATTTCTTTTATGGTATCAGAGCAGTGAGCTCAATCTAGATTTACCTTTCAACATCATCAATTCTTCCTTCATCTGCTTGTCTTGATCATCCAAGATGAATGAAGAACTTGGAAATACCACAGTTACACAGACTGGGAATGTCACATCATTTGACTCAAGCAGTCCTTACCATCTTCACTCTTCAGATACACCTGGAATGAGACCTGTCAACTCCATTTTTTATAGAAAAGGCTTTCCAGGTTGGAAGAGATCTGTTATGATCTCTCTCAGCAAAGAAGAAGCTGGATTTTATTAATGACATTTGTAAGGCACCGGATCTAAATTCCTCTGAGTTTGAGAAGTGGAATTATTGTAGTGACATGGTTACTGTCTGGTTGTTGAACTCACTAACTAAAGAAATTAGAGACAATGTCGCCTTTTCAAAAACAACCAAACAATTATGGGATAGTCTTGAACATAGGTTTGAAAAATCCAATGGAGCAAAACTCTTTCACCTACAAAAGGAATTGAGTATGTTAGTTCAAGGATCTAGTGATATATCAGGTTACTTCACAAAAATCAAGATGATCTGGAATGAGTTAGACTCTTTGAACTCAGATATAATATGTAGTTGCAATTGCATTTGTGATGGGAAAAGAAAGTTGGCAAAATCACTACAGGATCAAAGATTAATCAAATTTTTGATGGGGTAAAATGATGCTTATGGTCAGGCTAGAGGAAACATATTGATGATGAATCATCTGCCTAACATGGACTATGCTTATTCTCTTCTTTTACAAGATGAGAATCAAAGAGAAATCTATGCAAATGCATAAACTCTCACTGATTTAGCATCATTCATGATGACAAACAAAGAAAAAATGTTCAAAATCATGTAAGTCAGGCTTATGTAAACTCTTATCAGGCTCCAAAGATAGGAGGTTATCCTCAATGGTCAGGAAATGAACAGAAAAAGTTCAGGGAAAAGAAAGCTAAATATAACTCAAATGTGACAAGCACACACTATCTAAAAATTGGACATGTTGAGGATGACTGTTATAGGTTGCATGGGCTGAGAATTTTATATTCACTAATCAAATAGGATATCAAGAGGATGATTTGAACAATCCAAGAGCATATCAAGGGAATATAAAGGCAAATGCAGCAAAAGATATTGAGGACAATGATGGAATACACGAAAGCATGAAGTAACTACTGCTAGCCAACACTTCAACAAAGAATAATGCTCAGAGATTTCAAACATCTTTAAAAATTGCATATGGGACAAGCAAGATCATCCAATTAAGAAATCAATGCAAATGCAATAGCTGATACAGTTCTTAGATATACAAGAACTTGTTTTTCAGTTTATAACACTAGCACCTGGATAATAGATTCAGGTGCTTCAGAACATATGTGTTATGATCCATCAAGTTTCACCTCTTTAATTGCACTTCCCACTCCTATAAATATCACTCTACCTAGCTCTTTTAAGTTGAGTGTCACACATAGAGGAAGTGTACCGATTCAACCCAATCTTAGCCTAAAAATGTGCTTTTTTTCCCTGATTTCAAATATAATATGATCTCAATAAAAAAATTATGCATTCAAATATAGTGTTATATCTTTTTCACAGTTTCTAAGTGTCTATTGCAGGACCTTTCTTTGAAGATGGTAGAAGTTTTTGGTGAAGTCAAGGATGGACTTTATCTTCTACAACCTATAGTTTCTGATTCTAAGGTGTTACCTAGTCAAGATGTCTTTAATTTTCAAAAAGGAATTATTTCCAATCATGTAGAAAGTCCTGTTAAATTTTCAGTTTCTGCCTCAACTACTTCAGATGTAAAGTTGTGGCATGTAAGATTTGGGCATTTGTCATTATCAGTAATGAAGAAATTCAGTTTCATTTCTTTTCCTCCTAGCTTTGAATATGTGTGTGGCATATGCCCTAAAGATAGACAAACTAGAAGTCCTTTTCCTCTAAGTCAAATAAAGTCAAAGGATTTTCGAACTCATTCACATAGACACTTGGGGACCATACAAGCATGCTACTTACAATGGATATTAAATGCTTCCTCACTATAGTAGATGACTATAGTAGAGGAACATGGACTTTCTTGTTGACCACTAAGTGCAATGCTTTTCCTACTTCGAAATTGTTTCTTAAGATGGTAGAAAGACAATTTGAAGTGAAAGTCAAAGACATTAGATCAGATAATACTCTAGAGTTGGGAAGGGGATCATCAGAGGCAGCTTTCTAGGCTGATCAGGGCATTACACATCAAAAAAGTTGCACTGCTACCCCTCAACAGAATGGAGTTGTTGAAATGAAGCATAGGCACCTTCTAGAATTGGTTAGGAGTTTGTATTTTCAATCCAAAGTGCCTATCTCTTTCTGGGGGGGGGGGGGGGGGGGGGAATGTATCTTGACTGCTACACATTGAACAATAAGATATCTAGCAAGGTTCTTAAAGGAAAAAGTCCTTACCAAATACTTTTTGGAAGAAAGTCAAACTATCAGTGTCTTAAATCTTTTGAATGTCTCTGTGTTTCTTCTACACTAGCACAAGATAGAGGGAAATTTGACCCTAGAGCTACAGCTTGTGTTTTCTTAGGCTACCCTCAAGATCATAAAGGATACAAGTTGTTGGACTTGTACTCTAAAAGGATTTTCATTTCTAGGGATGTTCACTTCCATGAAAATTAGTTCCCCTTCCATATGAACTCACCTCAATCTCCTACCTCTCTATTTCCAACCACCTCTTTCTCCCCCGATGATCCATCTGATTTGACAGACATTTTCAATCATACTCCCAATGAACAAACTCTTCCAAATTCTTTTAATCCTCCCTCACTAGGTACATCGTCTACAATCAATCCCTCTATTTCTTCACCTACTTTCTCTCTACATGATTCTACACAATCTATAGTCCCTAATTCATCATTACCAGTCAGACAAAGTACTAGAGCAAATTAGAGACCATTCTACTTAGATGATTATATCTGTAACAGCATCTACCTCACAGATCTTACCCCCACTTGTTTTCTAGCACCATCTGATCCTACTATATTTTCTTTTAATGCTCTCTCTGCCAACAATCAACATGTTCTACATTCTTTGTCCATTTTATCTGAACCTAGCAGTTTCACAGAAGCATCAAAACATCTAGGATGGAAACAAGCCATGGAGAATGAAATAGAAGCTTTACAACACAACCATACATGGGATGTAGTTGAATCGCTAAAAGAAAACAGAGCACTACCTAATAAATGGATTTATAAGGTCAAGCACAAGTCAGATGGAACAATTGAAAGATTAAAGATAAGGCTAGTGGTAAGGGGGACATTCAGAGGGAAGGGCTTGACTACACTAAGACCTTTTCTCATATGATCAAGATGACCACAATTAGATGTTTACTTGGGGTGACAGTCAAAAAGGGATGACAAGTTTCTCAGTTGGATGTAAGTAATGTTTTCTTACACGGGACCCTACAGGAAGAAGTATACATGAGGTTCTCAGCAGGTCTGCCTTCCCTTTCTCCTAATCATATGTGTCTCCTAAAGAAATCTTTGTATAGAGTCAAGCAAGCCTCTAGGCTGTGGTATGCCAGGCTTGCAGGAGCCCTCAATTTCGAAGACTATACAACCTCTCTCAATAACTACTCACTCTTCTTTAAGAGATCATGTGACTTGACATATCCTAGCAGTCTATGTCGATGACATCTTAATCACATGCAATGATGATCAAGAAATACAACAACTCAAACTATTTCTCAGTTCAGTGTTTAAAGTTAAGGATTTGGAGGACATTCACTACTTCTTAGGAATAGGAATACTGGGAGAACAACAAGGTTACACTATAAGTCAAAGGAAATTCACCTTGAACTTGTTATCTGAGTTTGACTGCTCCCACCTGGCAAAAGTCTCTTCACCTCTTGATCCTACGCAGAAATTACATGAAAATGGTCAATCTTTGCTATCAAATCCAACTATATACATCTACCCAGTTGGTAAATTGAATTACATTACCCATACACGACTAGATCTATCATTTTTTGTGCTAAAATTAAGTCAATTCATGCAGAAACCCTACCACTTCTCTGCTACTCTTAGGGTTGTAAAGAACCTATCTTTAGACCCAGGTCAAGGTATTTTCCTCTATTCTACACATCATTTTCTTTAATCACCTTCTGTGACGCCGATTAGGCATCTTGCCCAGATTCTCGCAAATCAGTGTCTGGGTTCTTTATCACACTTGGGGGAGCACCAATATCATGGAAATCGAAGATCTCTTCTGCCGAAGCAGAGTACAGATCAATAAGATGAGTCACCGCAGAACTCACTTGGTTGGTGCGTCTTCTTGAAGATCTCTTCATCTCCCCAATTTTGCCAGTTTCAGTACACTCTGACAGTCAAACTGCCATTCACATAGCTAGAAATCCCATTTTTCATAAGAGAACCAAGCATGTGGAGCTTGACTGTCACTTCATTCATCAACATCTCCAATCCGGTCTAATATCACTATCTTTTCTACCATCGAAGCTTCAATTAGCAGATATCTTCACCAAGCCCTTATATAGGGTTTCTCATCAAGATCTATTGAACAAATTGGGCGTTTCTTCTCTCCCGTCCAATTTGAAGGCGGATGTTTGAGAGAAACCATCGTCTCAAGGTGAAGATGGTTGTATGATTCAGTCTCAACAAGATGAGACACGACTGAAAGAGAAGACAAAGCTTTGTTCATTGGTTTGTCCAATAAAAGTATCGAAGAAGAGAGATGAAGTCAAGACATCGTACAAAGAGGCCACAGACTCCAGCAAATTATGCAAAGGCCTAAAAATTATGCAAAGGCCCAACAGAGATAATACAAAGGCATTGGCATTATGTAAATAAATGATCCAATGATTGATTCTTCTAGAAATTTTGTAGGTGTACGAAAATACAAAATCAATTATATGTAACTATAGGTTGTTAGCAAATTATTTTATTTACATTTACGCTATTAGTCCCTAATCTAGAATTGTATATATGCATGTAAAGGTAGATCAATGGAATACAAGGGAAAATTTCCAATTTCAGTCTTCCATTTCTTTATATAAAAGATGCTAGCAACCCAATTTGAAAAGCTTTGACTATAAAAAAGATTGAAGGGATATCATATTAGTATAATTTATATTACCGTTTTTAGTGACATCTAGTATATGCTGCTGGTGCGATTCTTTCCTTATTGGATTAACTAGTTCTGAAAAAACTGAATAAATAAGCATATCTTGAATAATCCATGATTAGTTTAATATGAAATTATGCTATCTTCTCATTAACTTAGTGATTTTCGAGATCCAAATTTTTAAATAATTCTTTATTTTAGTGTGACAACCACACGTGTCCCTTTAATAATTATTTCCTTTTCCTTAAAAGGAAAGAAATCTCTAAGAATAATTATTTTATTTTTTTTGCTGCAAAAGTTCAAAAAAAAAAAAACCAAGGACAAGAACATGGCTTAGATATAGCCTGTTTTGAAGAGATAAGGTCGTTGCTCGGTGGTAATTTTAATCTATGAGAATTATTTGAAGAAAAAGAATTTGAGAAAAGATGGATAGAAAAAGATATATAATTATTATCTGCTGAAATTATTTTTTTTGTTTCTCACCCAGTGTCCGGTACCCGTATTAGAGTTCGATTATATCGGGATTTGCAGTGCGTAGAATCCATTTCCGGGAGAAGCGCTCCCCCTACCAATTATTTTTTCATACCCAGAGCTCAAACCCGAGACCTCTAGTTAAGGGAGGGACAACTCGTCCACTTCACCACATCCTTTAGTAATGGTGAAATTGTTAATAATATCTGCAAGACCTAATTCTCGTTAGTCCTATTCATTTTTGCTTTCACCAATCGGGTTCCTTATTACTATTATTATTAATTTTTTTATAAAAAAAACAAGGACCTAACAACATGAAATGATTTTGTAGATACTCATTGCATTTAACATTTTCAATATTTTCTCGAGTTAATTCCTTGAATAGCTGTTAAGTTATAAAAAAAATAGAGTTATTGGTCAAAAACATATTTGAACTAACTTTTACGCGAGTTTTACACTTCAACTATCAGATGTTTTTTTCCTTCCTACCTGAATTATCATCATCTATGTGAAAGTGCAAGGGGGGAGGGTGAATTGTAAAGTTTTCTTTTTCTAGTCGACTATCTTGGGTTAGTACTCAACTGTTAATAGAGTAAGTGCAGAAAATAAATTGTTGAAAGTAAATGACACCAGATATTTTATACTGGTTCGGATTCAATGTGAATTCTAATTCTATCCCCTTGGTTTGAAAGGGTGTTCTCTGCAACTCTTTTTATAAATAGGTTTGGTACAATGATTGTTTGAATGGAGCTCTCACGTCTACACTCAAACTCTCTTAATCTTTTGATACATTGTCTCACCAACTTTTCTATATCTCTCTTCTCTTTTTGTTTACACTATAAATCACTTAGAATTACAATCCTTGTGAAAAATAGAGCAAAGAACTTGAGAAGTTGATACGAAAAGTATATTTTGATTCGTCTCTTGAGCCTCTATATATATTCTTCAAAATATAGTCGTTTGTCTCTTCAAGCAGAGAAGGCAACCAAAGAGATTCGATCTTTGAAAATAGGAATATTGAGGATCTAAATTTCTAAGAATAAGGCAAGAGCATTTGTTATTGATTGATCTTCAATGTCTTCCTCACTTGCAGACGGCTTCGTTTGGTATTTTGATTCCTTAAATTCTTCTTATTGATGTAGTCACTGTACTTGCTTCCTTAAATAATAAGATTTTTGATAGATCGTATTTAATGAAGACGCGTACATATCTTTTTTCCTTTGAGTAGAGAATCTCCATGATTATTTTACTTGGATTTGTGTATGTCTCATTTCAGATTTGATCCCTCCTTCTTGCATTGTGGGCTTTCCTTGAACAGTTGGGCTAATTATGTAGTCGGCTACACGGACTTGAGTGAGTTTCATTGCCATTGCACATCTTTGAGTATTTTCTGCACAATAACATAAATCATCATTAAAATTCTAACACTAACACTATGTATTAAAACACATCTAGTTTAGTAGATGTGTAGGAAAAGAAAACAACTGATAGTTGCTCTAATTAGCTTCTCAACTATCAAATGTTTCTTTTTTCTACTCATCTACTCAAATATGTGTATTTCAATACATAGATGGTGATAGTTTAGATATAAAAAGGGAACAACTGATAATTTGTGTGTGAAATTAATGAAAAAATAATAAAGTGTGTTTTTAACTATTATCTTTAAAGATTACTCTAGTGGGTTAAGCTGCCTCTTTAATTTTCAAGTAAGGGTACCTCTGAAGAAGAGTTGAGCGGAATCAAGCCAATGACTTAAAGCGCCGATTATCTATGAATGATCAGGATCTGAATATCGACGAGATAAACCTACGAAAGATTTCAAATTCAAACTGTGATGACTGGCATCCTTACTTACACAACTAAGTTGAATTGATATTGGAGTAGCCAATGCCCTTGAATTATTCTCTTCGGCATCGCCTTAGCTCATCGTTAAAGGTCTTGAGGAGAGATCGATAAAGGGTAATTTAATCAACTAATAGTTAATGCTACTAATTAATATTCTCAATTGGTACATGCCAAAATCTTAAAAGACACTTATAAAATGAACAATAGGAGTACAAAATACCAACTTTATTAGCGATTTACCAATGAAAATTTTCAGTGTCTCATATACTTTGTTTATAAAAGTGAAAGAAAATTAATTTTACGAAATTGGAAAAGAAATAAAAGCAAAGTAGAAAGCACTAAAGACTTATATAGATCTTTTACCAATTACGGAAGAATAATAATCAGGTAACAAATTAATTAAGAATATAGAGCCACAACTACAATACAAATGGTACATATTCCAAAATATTTTTCCTATAAGTAGCTTTCACTCATCAATCCTCTAAACAACAACAAGAGAAAAAAAGCCAACAAGAAGCAACAATTCACTTCAATTGCCAATAATATTTCTCATATAAATGTCAAAGCAAGTGAGTAGTAATGTATCTAATTGGCAGACAGTTGAAAAAGTGCCACCAGTTTGCAGGAGGACAGAGAGAAGGCTTAGCTTTGAATTGAAGTTGGAAACAATTGAAGAAGAAGGTGATCAAAAATATGGTGGCCAATATTGCAAAATATCTCACTCATCCCTCAAGCTAGCTACTTCTTCTTCTACATCTAATAGGAGCAAGCATATCATTTATGGAAATAATGACGGATTCAGAATTTAGATATTTTTATTTTATGTTGAAAAAGTTGAATCTGAAACGTATATCTAATTCTATCAATATTTCTTACTCTATTAATATTTGTTACACACGTCTGCAAACCTGTAGTTGAATATTCGTCACTGTGCAAAAAATGATTAATATTATAATTTGTTTGGCCAAATTTTTGAAAGGTCAAGAAACACTTATGTTAGAGAACTAATTAAAGTGTGTGAACAATTTTTTGCTGAAGAAATGAGTACTGTTTTTGAGTAGTAACATTCAGCTTTTGAAAGCTGAGAAAAATAAATTTTCTCCAAAAATAAGTTCTTTTGAATCTTTTAGAAAAGATTACCCATATAAAGTTCATATTTATCAAACTAAAATTAGCAGTAACTTCCTTTTTCGTAATATATTCTATTATACCCCCGCAGTCTAAACGGGAGGTTCACGAATACTGAGACTAGCTCGAAAATCATCAAATAGTATGCGCGGAAGTCCTTTGGTGAAGATGTCGGCAATCTGATATCTGGAAGGAACATGGAGGACATGAACTTGACAACGAGCCACTATTTCGCGAATGAAATGAACGTCCATCTCAATGTGTTTAGTGCGCTGATGTTGGACAGGATTGCCGGAAAGATATATCGCACTAATATTATCGCAGTAGACCAATGTTGCCTTCTGAATCAGGCAGTGAAGCTCAAGTAGAAGGTTACAGATCTAACAAGACTCAGAGACGACGTTGGTGACACCTCTATACTTTGCTTCGGCACTGAATCATGATAGTGTAGGTTGCCTTTTAGAAGACCAAGACAATAGGTTATCTCCGAGGAAACCGCAGTAACCAGACGTGGAGCATCGGGTGTCAGGACATCCACCCCAGTCAGCATCAGAATAAGCAGTGAGTGAGGACCTGTATAGATGTAATCCAAAGTGAAGTGTACCTTAGACGTATAGTAAAATACGTTTGAGGGCATGCATGTGTGCTTCCGTCGGATTGTGCATGTGTAAGCAGATTTGTTGCACAACATAGGATATGTCAGATCTCGTGAATGTGAGGTACTATAGGGCCCTAGCCAGGCTGCGATAGTGAGTCGGGTCTGAATATGGTGGGCCGGAATCAGCGTTGAGCTTGGAATTGGTGTCTACTGGTGTGTGGGATGGTTTGCAAGATGTCATGCATGCACGGTCAAGAATTTCTTCGGCGTACTTCTTCTGACACAAAAATAGGCCGTTAGAATGTCGAGTGACAGAGATGCCCAAGAAATAACTCAGGAGGCACAGATCCTTCATAGCAAACTTAGAGGAAATAAGAGAAATAATGGACCGCCGGAAAGCATCACATGATATGGTGAGGATGATGTCATCAACATATAATAATAGGTAAGCTATGTATGTACCCTTGTTGTAGATGAACAGGGAATAATCATATTTGTTGTGTGAAAAACTGATAGAGGAGACATAATCGGTGAACCGCTGGTACCATGCTCGAGGAGCCTATTTTATTCCATAGAGCGATTTCCGCAACAAACACACATAATACGGATGAATAGGATCCCTGAAACTCATAGGTTGATGCATATATATCATTTCATAAAGATCTTCATGTAAGAAGGCATTCTTGACATCAAACTGATGAATGAGCCAAGACTTGGATACGACAATGCTGACCTGAGTGGTGCTACGCTTGATTTTCTGGGTTTCCTCAAGAATAAGCTTCGAATGGGCCTCATAAAATGGAGGTAATGACGTGCATTGCTGAAGGATGGTGGCAACACCGTCATAGGATTCGTTCAAGCCTGCAATAAGTTGCATGACCATTCGCTGATTAGTGATTGGTGCGCCGACGTTGGAGATTTGGTCGGCAAGCATCTTGAGTTCTTGACAGTATGCAGACACGTTTGGGAAATCGTCCTGATGAACATCCTTGAACTGATTTTAAAGGTATAACGCTCGTTGAGTTTTGTTGTCGTGGAAAATACTTTATAAACGTTCCCACATTTGGCGTGCAGTGGCATCGGTCTCAATGATGGTGTGCAACAGATCATTAGAGATCCTGTCGTATTTCCACTGGAGGACGGTTGCGTCCAAACGAGACCAGAGTGCATCATCAGAAGTCGAAGCCGAGGGTAGGCCTATGGACTTCGGTGTAGGAGGGATGATGTGGTCCATAACTTCGTAAACACCATAATGGATTTTAAAAAGCTTCGCCCACGAGAAGTATTGACCCTTTTACATCTCAAGAGTCAGATGGATGAAGTTTTTAATGTTGTTGACTGCAAGTGCATGATGGAATTTGGTTTGTCATCCATGGAAGAGGAAATTTATGAGGGAGGGGGAGGGAGAATGACCGGAAAAACTAGGGTTTCGTCGTAGGGAAAAGGGGCCGAAAGATGAAGTCGGCGGCTAGGGTTCCGACGTGGGAAGGGGGGAGGCTGAGAAAAGAGGTCGGACGCTAGGGTAGGATATTTAGGGTTAGGCTTCTGCTACCATAAAGGAATATTTGCTTGATTTTATTCATCAATAATGTACAATATATATAGTAGTACAAGAATATCTAAACTAGGTAACTAATCAAGCTAATTACAATAGGAAATACAATTTTACCTAAAATAGGAGACCTAATTACAATATGAATACAATTCTACCTAAAATAAGATATATACAATTAATGAAAGAATATTAGGAAAATATTCTATTACGTTTTGAAAGTATACACGATATACACAGCATTGGAATCTTGTGTATACCGTGTATATCACGGAAACCCATGACAAGTGGGAAATTGTGATATACACGGTATACACAGCCGTGTATATCTCTATGTTTGGTAATATGTTTTTGTATGTAGTTAGCATTGTACTCTTACCATAATTGTAGAATTCTTGTACAAATAGAATAGGGTTTTGGGAGCAGAATAGGAATATGATTTTTCATATTATGGAAATTATAAATTGTATATATACTCATTCATTAATGAAATTGATATTGAGGTCGCCATGCATACACTTGGATTAAATCCTCCAGACGTGAATTTGTACATGGACACAGGCGCAACTTCCCACATGACGTCTGACCAAGGTACTCTCTCGTCTTATTTTAACTTGAGCAAAAATCGTGACATTATTGTTGGTAATAGCAATACAATTCCAATTCGTCGTCACGGTACTTTGTCTCCCCCACATCCGCCTCTTGTATTGAAAAATACCCTTCATGCCCCTAACTTAATTAAAAATTTGGTGTATGTTCGAAAATTCACTACTGATAATTGGATTTCTGTTAATTTTGATTCTTTTGGGTTTTCTGTGAAGGATTTCAAAACGGGGATACCTCTCATGAGATGCAATAGTAGGGGAGATCTTTATCCAATCACGTCCGCTACTAGTTTCTCGAGTCAAGCCATGCCATCGACATTTGCAGCTCTAGCTCCTACCTTGTGGCATGCACGTTTGGGTCACCCTGGTCGTCTATTGTTTCTTCCTTGCATAAAAATAATTTTATTTCTTGTAAGGGTACGCGTAGTACTCTAATTTGTCATTCCTGTCCGTTAAGAAAATATGTTAGATTACCGTTTGTAGCATCTACTTCTCGTACTTTGATGCCTTTTGACATTATTCATAGCGATTTATGGACTTCTATCGTTCTCAGTTCTGTGGGCCATCGTTATTATGTTCTATTTTTGGATGATTATTCTAATTTTTATGGACCTTTCCGTTAGCGAAGGAATCTCCAGTTTTTTCCACATTCTGAAAATTTAGAGCATTTATCCGTACCCAATTCGAACGGAAAATAAAAAATATTAATGTGATAATGGCAAAGAATATGATAATGGGTTATTTCGGGAATTTTGTGATGCTAATGGCGTAGTTTTTCATTTCTCTTGTCTTCATATGTCCTCACAAAATGGGAAAGCCGAAAGAAAAAATTATACCATTAATAATATTATCCGAACTTTATTGGTCCATGCTTCTGTACCCCCTTCCTTTTGGCATTATGCTCTACAAATGACTACTTATCTCCTTAACATACTTCCTACCAAAGGGTTGGCATATGCATCTCCTCTTAAAATCCTCTATAATTAAAATCCTTCGTATTTACATCTTAGGGTCTTTGGGTGTTTATGCTATCCACTATTTCCGTCAACTACAATTAACAAACTTCACGCCCGTTCTACCGCTTGTGTGTTTTTGGGTTATCCATCTAATCATCGTGGTTACAAATGTTTTGATTTATCGTCTAATAACATCATAATTAGTCGCCATGTTAATTTTGATGAAACTCAATTTCCGTTTGCTAAAGTGAGTAGTCCCGTGTCTAGTTCGTAAAATTTTTTAGATGACGAAGTCTCACCGTACATTATGCACCGTTTAATGGGCCGATCTAGTGACCACGACACTCGACCAATTTGAATTCCATTTCATTTTGGATTTGTTGTTAAGTAGAGTAGTAAGTAGCAGAAGAATTCCATTTTGAATCACGACTCTTTCTATTTCTATGATGGCATTTGAGAAAGAAGGCTAATAAATAGGAATGGAGTCGGGGAATTCACATTCTATTTCTTTGCTTGCTTGTACAAAGATCATGCCCGAGGGGGCTACTACGCTCACCGCGCACTTGCATTACCACCTGAACTTCGCTACCGCTCTGCCCAGCTCCTACGCCTACCACGAACTTGAATAATCACATGGATGCTAAAGCAACATTGCTTCACACGGCCCTAAGGAAGCCAAAAGACCCTCTCTCGACCTAAATGGAATGGCTCTCTTAGTTACGCTGCGCCCCGACCCGAGTTCCCACGTTCGCTTTTCTCCGCTTGCGGAAAGGAAAAAGAATTTCACGCTCTTCCTTTCGAGAAGAGAGGATTAGGGAAATCCTATTGATTGCAGCTTTCTCCAGACCTCCGGGAAAAGCATGACAAAAAATGGCTCGAATGGTACAATCCCTCTGTCACCCCATAATGAAAGGGGTGATCTCGTAGTTCTTGGTCTGTGAAGATGCGTTGTTAGGTGATCTATTTTATAGCTCACTGCCTGCTGGCCCGCAAATACCCACTGCCCATCCGTGTCTAGTTTTTGCTTCCCTATCGTGTCCAGTTTCCAGTGTTAGGCCAGCAGGCCCACTGCCTGCTGGCCATTCCATCACCCATTTGAATTTTCCCCAAAATCCACCCAATTCTCCCCTGAGTCACAGACTTGTCACTCGTAGTCAACATGATATTTTTAAACCAAAAAGACATTTTAATCTAAATTCTAATATTCTTAAATCCCAACTACCCCGTAACCCAGTGTCTGCATTAAATGACCCGAATTGGAAATTGGCTATGAACGACGAATATGATGCTCTTATTGAAAATAAGACATGGGAGTTGGTACCCCGTCCTTTTGGTGTTAATATTATTCGGTCGATGTGGATTTTTACTCATAAAGATAATTCTGATGGTTCTTTTTCGAGACATAAAGCTCATCTTATAGGTGATGGTAAAACTCAACAGGTTGGAGTGTATTGTGGTGAGACATTTAGTCTGGTGGTCAAATCGGCTACCATTAGCGTTGTTCTCAGTTTGGTTCTTTCGAAAGCATGACACATTCATCTGCTAGATGTGAAGAATGTTTTCTTACATAGTGATCTTAAGGAGATAGTTTACATACATCAACCCTTAGGTTTTCGAGACCCCAAATATCCTCATCATGTCTGTTTATTGAAGAAGTCCTTGTATGGGCTTAAACAGGTCCCACGGGCCTGGTATAAACAATTTGTCGACTATGTATCTAGTATTAGATTTTCTCACAGCAAGTCTGATAATTCTCTGTTCATATATCGTTGTGGTACTTCCTTGGCATATATTCTATTATATGTGGATGATATTATCTTGACAACTTCTTCTGATGATTTACGCAAGTATATCATGACACTACTCAGTTCTGAGTTTGCTATGAAAGACTTGGGGCCCTTGAGTTACTTCTTGGGGATTGTTGTCACTCGTCATGTAGGTAGGTTATTCTTATCACAAAGGAAGTATGCCACTGAGATAATTGAGTTAGCTGGTATGTCCTCGTATAAGTCTACTTCCACTCCAGTTGATACTAAACTCAAGCTGGGTGATGTGGCTGGCTCACTTTACGAGGATCCCACCCACTATCGCAGTCTTGCTGGAGCTCTTCAGTATCTTACTTTCACGAGATCGGATATTACGTATGTCGTACAATAGGTGTGTTTGTTTATGCATGATCCTAGGGTTGAGCACATGAATGCGCTCAAACGCATTATCCGCTACATCCAGGGGACACTTGACTATGGCTTGCATCTATATCCATCGACGGCCTCTATACTTGTCTTGTATACAAATGTTGATTGGGCTGGCTGTCCAGATACTAGACGCTCCACATCTGGTTATTGTATGTTTGTTGGTGATAACTTGGTCTCATGTTCTGCAAAACGCCAGTCTACATTATCACGCTCCAGTGCAGAGGCCGAGTATCGAGGGGTAGCCAATGTGGTATCTGAATCATGTTGGTTACGTAATCTTTTCTTAGAACTTCATTGTCCCATTCAGAAAGCTACTTTGGTGTATTGCGATAACATTAGTGTAGTCTATCTTTCTGATAATTCGGTTCAACATCAGCGCACTAAACACATCGAGATGGATATCCATTTTGTTCGAGAAAAGGTAGCTCGTGGACAAGTACGTGTCTTACATGTCCCTTCTAGGTACCAAATCGCAGACATCTTTACTAAGGGTCTTCCCTCGGTTCTATTTGAAGATTTTAGGGACAGTCTTAGCGTACGACGACCGCCCGAGTATACACGATATACATGGCATTAGAACCTTGTGTATACCGTGTATATCACGGAAACCCATGACAAGTGGGAAACCGTGATATACACGATATACACAGCTGCGTATATCTCTATGTTTGGTAATATGTTTTTGTATGTAATTAGCATTGTACTCTTACCATAATTGTAGAATTCTTGTACAAATAGAATAAGGTTTTGAGAGTAGAATAGGAATAGGATTTTTCATATTATGAAAATTGTAAATTATACATATACTCATTCATTAATGAAAATAATCAAGGGATTATTTCTTTCACTTTTGAATCTTTTATAAAAGATTACCCGTATAAAGTTCATATTTATCAAATTAAAATTAGCAATAACTTTCTTTTTCGTAATTTAACGCTAAAATGTACTTTTGGAAAATATCCATGGTTTAGTGTTAGCGGTTATTATCGGTTTGGGAAAAATCATTGAAAAATAAAGATTATTTTATGCAACAATTAAATACTTACTACAAATACAAAAACAAAAAAATATTTTTAAAAATTTTAATTTAAAACTTGATAAATCATACTGAATACCACCTGAGTTGTTGGTTAATTGACATACTCTTTTTTTTGGTTTTGTTAATTGACATACTCTATTAAGGTTTACTGATGAGATGACCAATGAAGATATTGTGTAGCTTTCACAACTTAATAACGTAGGCCACATGCATCTCATAGAAGAATGATTTTAATACGAGTCAAATAGAAGTATCCAGGAACAATTAAGAAAAATGATGTAAGATATATATACATTAGTAGTATTAAGGATTTTTTAAAGTACTGACGTGTAATTAGTGAAAATATGTTAATTATCATTTTTGCTACATTATATTATCTATTACTGCTACTTATCAAGAAAATTATATATAATTACGTAATAAATAATTTGAATATGTAGATATTTTATACCATCAATATATAGAATTGAATCTCAAAAAAATATAATTCATGAGGCATAAAATATTGTGTTTCTATCATGTATGAGAATATATTCTTAGACACACATGAAGTTCCTTTTTCATTATTGGTCTTAGTCGAATAATATTACTCTTTAAAGGTTCTCCCACCGGAAAAAGAAAAACATTCCCTCTATCTTCAACAAACCTCTAATTTAATTTGACCTTCCCTCTAATAGGACTATTACATTTGAATGATGCAAGGAATATATATTGTTAAAATATAGTTGATTAAAGTTTTACACACAAATTTTATTCTATTCTTCAATGAAAGAAGTCCTCTATTAATTCATTAAGAACGTGATATATTCAAAGGAACGTAATTTAAACTTACGACATAGAGCGAGTCATGTATCATATATAACTCGGCGTCAAATATTTGACCTTCTAGATATTTGTATTTACAAAGCGATATTAATTAACACATAGTTTAATTACTTCAATACGACCGATAGTATTTGTGATTTTACTGTTACTTTAATTAATATCACGAAGATATAACATACCATAAAATCCAAGAAAATAAAGAAGAATATGGTTTACATTAGGGGACTTAGTGAAGGCTTTAGAGCAGAAAAAACAGCAAACCAGCCTTGTTGAGAAGGATGAATTACATCCCAGAAGAATGAAAGCTCTGGATTTTTGCATAATACGTATTTCTTCGTAATTCCCCTTTTGTCTCCACATGAATATTCACTGCTTGTTGCCATACAACATGGTTTTAGTGGATTCTCAAAGTTTGAATTTCCTACGTAACATGTCAACAATGGATAAAAGAAAAAAAAGAGAGATTAATTAGGGGTGAAATAAATAAATAAAAAGTAATAAAATTATAAAACTGCAAAATTGTGCATATTTAAGGTGTACATTAGTTAGCGTAGGATTTTTTTTTCAACCCCTCCCCGCAGGAGCTTCCCTTTTGCTCCCTGGGTGACTCGAACTTGCAATCTTCGAGTTGAAAGTAAAGGACGCTTTGTAAGTCTAGTTGTAATGTGTGGGAGTCTCTCACATCGGTGACTTTAAGTCACCTTTGGTGCCTTATAAGGCTAAGTCCAATAGTATATATATAACATAACTTTATTTTCGTATTTATTTTTTGAACAATTCTTGTTTATTTAAAACTTAAATAAAACAACCGATGTGATGGTTCGTAAAAGGAACAATTCTTCAGGAACAAACTCCTCTTCAACCTCTATAAATACGAATACATCCCAAAAGTAGCGTATTCAATTTGCATGTATGATTTTAGGCTTTGTACATCCTGATAGAGAATTGCTTGTACTCCCTAAAAAATATACGGGCAATAACTCTTGAAAGATAGTGATCTTTCACACCTCAAAGCCTTAATTTCTCTATTATTCTTATTTTATTTCAAATACGCTTACCATCTGAGCAACCCCTCTTGTTAGTTAGTGCATGATTAGCTTTATGTATGATCATTAAACTTTACTTACTATGATAGTGAAGACACAAAATTAATTTCTGTCATATTAAACCTATTCCTCTGACGATTGGAGTGTGGACATAAGGATCTTTATGACATAAGTAATAATTCGCTTCATTTTTAATTAGGCCTTGCTCTAGCTTCTTTAGGGGTTATTACTTCTTTCTGAATGTGTGAATTAAACGGACATATAAATAACGAGAGGGTCAAATTTCTGTGTGCCAGGTTATGACACGTCACTCACTTCATTTTTCACTCTAAATTTCATATTAGAAATAAAAAAGACTACAGTGCAAAACTTACCCACATTTTTTTAAATAGACAACAACCAAAAAACATATAAATGAAATAAAAGAAAGATTCGAAACTTCCTTTAAATATAAAAATCTTCTCTGGCACCTTTTTACAAAAATAATTTAGTCTTTTTCTTTAAAATACGGGTAGTTAAAAAAGATTACAGTGTGAAACATTCTTTTTACGTGGAATTTAACTGCGGAGTGACAAAGTGTTGACGTGGCTAGTAATTAAGTGTCATAATTCGGCACCGGAAAATAATTTAACCTTCCGATCATTTGTATGATTTGAGTAATTCACACATACTTCAATTACTTTATTGTAAAACAATTTCACAATTTTAGTCTTATACTAATAGTAATAGATAAAGTTCAGTGATCATACGTGAAATTAACTTAAAGAACTCGTATATTGCATATATATAATGTATTACCTGGATGGTTTTGTTGTATATCCAAGGCAGACATGAAGGCACTATAGACATCAAGAATGAAGAAAACTGGTCTACCAGTTTGATTATTGAGTTTCTCTATAGTTTGATGCAACATTTGATTGTGAAATCTTGAGAGAGAATTGGCAGATTCACTGCAATTCTTATAAGAAGAAGCAAATGTCATTTTTGGCAAACAACCTATGGGTTCCATTGTTGTGATGCCTATTTTTTGAACTCCCAAACCATGTAGCCGTCTAAGGTTCAACTCAAGTTGACTCATAATTGAATTAGTTACATTGCCTAGGTCCTGCACAAAAAAATAGGAAAAATTACAGTCTAATGCCTTTAGGTGAACTAGTATATAAATATAACCAAACGTATATTAAAAAAAAGGCAGTCCGATGTACTAAGCTCCCGCTAAGCGCAGGGTCCGGAGAAGGACCGGACCACAAGGGTCTATTGTACATAGTCTTACCTCACATTTCTGCAAGAGGTTGTTTCCACTGCTATTATTATAACTAAACGTATATTATTATTATTATTATTATTATTATTATTATTATTATTATTTTTTATTATTATTATTATTTTTATTATTATTATTATGTAGTCGCAAACGTTGTGTTAACCAATCTTCTAGTTGGACTTCATTTATGGGGGAGGTCACTGGTTTCATTCTCTACAACCTCTATTTTATTCCAGATTATCAAATAATAAAGAAAAGGAGAAAGAAAACATAACTTTTTAGGTCTATCAAAAGTAACATTTCATCAATTTTCTTCCCTAATCAAGACACTTTTCTAACTAGCAAAATCAAGAAAATAAAGCCACATAGATCACCAAATAATTCTTGATATATAGGTAGGGGTTAGTTTAACAACTTAATTACCTCCATGTTGTTGCCATTTTTGGTGAGGAAAGTAGCATAGTCATTGCCTGCCACAGACACAAGAGCAATAGAGTAACTCATGTTCTCTTTGTTGTACACTTGTTCCTCCCCTTGAAGTAGCTGTTGAAAATAATTTATTTGTGTTGTCATATTAGGTTGGTTAACAAAAGTGTTGAATACACCTGTCCCTCCATATGCAAAATTCACTCCATCTCTAATTACTGATGATCCCTTCTTATTATAAGGTAATGGGGATTTTATGCCAAGGAATGAAGCTGCATTGATTAAATAAAAAGTCATTTGCAACTTAATTAGGATATCACAAAGGAATAAAACAAAGGTCATGGTAAATAGAAATATTGTAATAGGAGTAACAAATAGAGATTAGAAAAAGAAAAGGATAAAATTATCCTTGTAATTTGTAAAATGATTTAATTTGACCATTTCTGAATATTTTGTTATACTTTTTATAGTATTTTGACATGCTTTCTTTACTTCAGTTATTCTTTTTTTTTAACTGATTTCATTTGCTTGTCGTGAACCGAGGGTCTATCGAAACAATTTTACTATCTCCTAAGGTAGGGGTAAGGTCTGCGTATACTCTATCCTCCCAGATCTCACAAGTACTTGTGAGATTATACTAAGTATGTTATTGTTGTTGTTTTCTTTTTCCTTTCTTCTCCTCTTTCTCTACTTCACCGTAATGGCAACCCCACTATCCATCACTGGAATATCCAAAACATCAACTAAATAATGAAAAAGTCATTTAATTTTAACTAAGTATCATAGAAATTAAAAAATCTTTTTTTATTTCCACGTATTGACTTTCGGATCCGTAAACAAAAAATGAGTGTCCTTTTTATTATAAAAGTATTTGATTAAGCTGTATTTAGATAAAATTGATTAATTTTTTTATTATAAAAAGTAATTCAGTAACAATGGTGCAATAAAGTGAAAATTGAATGACTTATCAATGAAAATTAAACCCGCTATTATCACTAATCAGAGTTAACTTTTTTTTCTTAATCTTTTTTTTTATCCCCATTTTAAAAGATCAATAGTGTTTTCACACATCTCCTCCAACGTGATTCGAACCCTGAACCTACCGATTGTAAACGACCTTTTTGATTTTTCATTTTTTTTCGTTTTCATTTCACTTTAATTTGCCTCTTTAAACATATCAAAGTAGTTTGGTTTAGTATAACCAGAGTGTGCGAGTAAGATTTTAATATTTCCCAAATTAAAATAGAAAAGAAAAGATAAGAGACAATTATTACAACCATCTCCTAAATTCTTCTTAATTTGCCAAGTTGAGAAAAGTACCAATAAAATCAGTGAGTACGAGGCCGTCGGAGAATCTTCCAGAAGGAGAACCAGGATAAGTGAGACCATATGGTTCTTTCCAAGAGATAGACATAGATGTTGGCCAATTCCCTGTATCTACATACGAGTCTCCGAAAACAAACAGCTTAACATCACCATGCTTATGTTTCCCATGCTGTCTCTTGACAGCATCAACCTCCTCAATCATCCCCACTGCAAATAATAACATCTTCATATATAAATTAAAAGAAGAGTATTGTTTTTTATTTAACAATAATATGTATTCATTAATCTGACACTTTTTGAAAATACAACCTAAAGATTAAGAATATCATTACTAATACCTTCCAAATCCTCAATGATGCATTTGTTCATATATCTCACTGTTTTAGAGATTGCCAATCAGGTGGTTAACTTCTTAGCTAAATCACACTTATAAGTGGAAATAGGACCTTATATCACTCTCTACAAAAGATTTCGAAAGAGATAAAGGCACTACTTCAACTAGACAAATGATAATTTACCTATTTTTAAAAGAAGATATGAGAAATGTAATTTCTTTGTAATGCTTTATATGAAAGGATAATGTATAGATTATCTCCTTTAATCTCTGCTTTTTGAAGATTGAAAGTTCAATCTTTTGTTTTTCGGAGGTTAGGTCCATGTCACACTCTACTTTCTGTAACCTTTTGCCTTATTATAGACATGATAGGAGTAACCCCCACACCGATGGCACCTAGCTTAAGGAAAACACAACATTATAATTGCCACAAATCCATACTCAAAACCATATACAATAATTCTTTTTGTTCCAATAAGTCACCACGACTTATATAATTAATTAATTGTGTACGCCACTTATATATTATAGATAAAGTTAGAGATCAAAACACTGACTCTGTCGAACACACGAATCCATGATAATTGGATCCGCTAAATAAAGCAAAATAAAAACAAAGAGAGGTTAAGCTACCAGAATTGATAACACATATTAGATGATTAACCTGCAGGAAAACTTGTCATATAAGTGAAGAGACATAGACATAAGCACCAGATGAAGCACACTTTGTTTTCCATTTGCGTGAATTTAATTATAAGAACTCAATGGTGATGAAGATGGACAATTGTTTGTTGAAGTGTTAAATGTTAAAGGACATAACATGTAAAACTGAAATATGTGTGTATATATAGGGTCCTTAATTTATTTAACATGTTACTTGTCACAAGATCACTTAATTAGCGTGGAATGGGGTTCATTAAATTTCCTAGCTCCCTCTTGTACAAAAGTAAACACAAGTTTCCCATAATTCCTTTTTTAGTTAATCCAACATTTACTCATTAGAATTCCTAATAATTAACCTTCTAAACTAACTATCTAACCATATGTCCTTTATGTTCATTCTTTTCTTGCCGTCACAATTTTTCACCTACACTGTTTTTTTTCCTTTTAACTATTTAGCATTTTCAATTTTTTAATATTTTTTTTGTTTCCCACCCGGTGTCCGGTACCCGCACTGGAGCCCGACTATATCCGGATTTGTGTCGCGTAGGGCCCATTTCCAGGGGAAGCGCTCCCTACCAAGCAGCAAGGATTTTTCCGTATTCAGGGCTCGAACTCGAGACCTCTGGTTAAGGGACGAACAGCTCATCCACTGCACCATATTCTTTGGTGGTTCAATTTTTCAATCTCACGGTGTAGCAAAATGTCCCTTCCTAAGTTAAAATTGACATAATATATGAATACAAACTCATTTTTTTCTTTTCTCTTCGTAAAAAGCAAAAAACGAAATTGATTACTTGCCAATAATATAATTTGCTAAATTTGAATAAAGGATTGATATCCATATTATGAATTTATACAATTATAATTAATCTCAAATTACTTTAGGATTAAAGTTGAAAAACACAAGAGGGGGGTGAATTGTATTTTAAAAATCCTTTGTAAAATTCTTCAGTCGACTAATCGTTCCGTCAATCGACTTTTCTGCTAACTCAAAAGATTAATGAGGAATAATAAGTTAAGTAATGTAAAAGCATAAATGGAAATGATACAAGTATTTTTATATTAGTTCGGATCACCGGTGTGGTGCCTATTCCGGTCCCCTTGGGTTACAAGGGTTTCCTTAGAACCTTGAAGTTGATTTGATTACAATGGTGGTTCGTCCTTGAACCAAGTTTCTCTTTTTGACAAAGTATAGAACTTTTAACTGAAAACCTCAACCTCTATACTTTTCTACTCACTCTTTTTCTTTTTCTAACACAAGTATAATCAGTGCGGTTCTTTTTGTAAGATGAAAGAGGAATAAAAGTTGTTACTCAAGAAAAGTCGTAATCTTCTCGGTTGTGCGTGATCTGCTTCTTATAGTTGATTGCTTTAGGTCTTGAGGATGGAAGGAAATCAATCTTTCCATTAATTGATTCTGATTGGCTCGCTCTAAGGTAACCCAAGGAATTTTGTATCCAATCAGAGATATTGATGAGTTCTCTGAATTGTCTTGTATCTTTCTTAATATCTTATTTCCTTTGTTGGCTTATGCCAATGGTCTTCAACTTGTATCTTCCTTGAGATGCTGATATTCTAGTCTAGCATCTGGTGTATTCTTTCCTTAGTTTATGTAGAATATTCTTCCTTCCTTGACTTGATGTTGATTGGTTCTTCAATATTTCCTTTTCTTATTGATTGCATTGTATCGTATATTCTAATGAGTCATATTTCCTTATTCAACTTGATGTCAGTCGGCGCCTTGACTAGGTTTAAGTCCTTGAATGCTGGAAGCCTAGGTTTTTCTTTTCTATGTGGTTATTACTTCTTGACAATTGGTCTTCTTTCCTTTTTGGTATCTGCATAAAATACGTCATTATCAAAACTTGTATGGAATAATTCAAAGCTAACAATCTCCCCCTTTTTTATGATGACAACCAAAAAAGAGTGTGACATTTTAGTTTCCTGTAAAACTGAGGTACCCCCCCTCCTGAACAGATGCATATGAGTCTTCAGATACTTTGAGTGTCTGCAATGTTGCTACCCCTAAGTTGGATACTCATTCTCCTTGATTTTTCTCCCCCTTTGACATCATCGGAAAGGAAAACAAATGCAAGCAAATAGAGCAGGTAACAGGCAAACTACTAATAATGCCTAATTAAACATATCACATAAAGTCTGGAGGAGATAAACAGTCCTCAACAAAACATAAAATTATTGTTCAAACATCACAATTAGCTAGCTCGCTTCTAGAAATACTTAAAAGTGTTTATGATCCTGTCAGAGAAAGAGTTATAAAAGGTTTCAATGTTGTGGGAGAGAGTGGAGTAGAAGTTTTGAACGGCCAGATCAAGCTCAGTGTTGGATTTAGTGATTGCTCTTTTTAGGGAGTCGACCCATGTAATTAGCTTGTTAACCATCCTATCCCTGCATCCTGCAAACCATCCATGCGAACTCGAAGCTTACTTACATCAGCACACACCTTCTTTAATGACCCCATAACCTTATCCATAGTGTCTTGGATCTTCTGCAGGCTACCTACCACCGCAGTAAGGCTTGACTTAACCTCAACAATCTCTTGTCAGACATCTGGATCAACCACAGGGTTTGATACTCCCTCAACCTCAACTCTTCTATACTCTATTTTGATTTTGACAGCATGCTTCTTGACCCATTCACCATTTATGAACACAAAGTTCATACTAGAAAATGTTGGAAATTAGCCTTTGGCGAAGAGATGCGTCCACCCATCTTTGATGAATTAAACACTAGTGCTCCGCATGTTGGAGACCTTGCCTCTTCGCACATGCATGATCTACGAAGTGAGTAGATGACCGTAGGGCCAAGAATCGTCTAATTTCGTTGAGAAATGAAAGAGATATTGATCCACGAAGTAAGGTGTTTGAGACATGGAAATGTGGTGTGGGACAAATCTACCACATCGGTGGGAATATGAAGAATTGCTCTCTATATAAGTCTCTAATTGGTAAAGGGTTTGGGAACCCAAGGGGTATCCCATGTGTTTAAAAGAGGAAAGACCTAGATGTGATTGGGTTCAAGGCTAAGCCCACACGCGCGCCACCGCCGCCCGCCCGTCCCGTCCGGTGCGGGCTCTCGGGCTTCGGGTTTCGGGCCACGGGCTGTGGGCTGTGGGCTGTGGGGACTTTCTGATATTATCTTTTTGGACCAGAGAACTCTACCAGATGTACAGTTTGATCCCTGAAGTTTCATATGTACAGTTTGGTCCCTGAAGTTTCAATATTTACAGTTTGGTCCCCAGAGTTTCTGAGAAGGTGATGGAAGGCAGAAAGCCTACCGTTGGGACAGTTTTTGAGGCATTAATCAGCCATTACTTGGCTGATTAACTCCTCCATTATCACCCTCCTTCATGTCCATAATTCAGCCTCCTTGATGGCCATTTACTGCCTTTACTTGGCTGTTTTAATGGCCTCCTAATGGCCATTAACAGCCATGTTTTGGGCAGTTGTACAACCCCTTCTCCTTGCTATATATTGATCCTTCTTTGGCTCAATTCAGTGGCCAGAAACATAGACGAAAATACAGTGCAAAACAGGCCAAAAAATAGCCAGAAAATCAGCATTTTCAGCACAAAACAGTGGCTGAAGATTCAGCAAAACAGTGGCTCAAATTCAGCAAAACAGTGGCGGAAAAACAGTGACCAAACCCTCACGTATACACAAGATATACACTACAGAGACACACTATATACACAGAGACAAAAGAGAAGAGTAGAGAGAAACTCTTCCTTCCTATTCCATATCTTCAGCAAGTCGAGTCATATTTGTTTTCTTCGCCAGGCTCAACCTATTGGCTTTGTAGTGTTGAGATTAAAGTGTTGTTTTATCTTGGGAGACTATTGCTCGCTAACGTAAAAGCATAAATACGGGGCAATCTTGTCTTAAGGATATAGGGCTATCCCCGACTCAACACACAACGTTGTAACCATACAGATTTAGTTGTTTCTTGATTTCAGGATATCAACATTCAAGACACAATAAACTTGCGGCAGTTCTCAACATTGGCTTTGCAAGGTGATCAAGATTCAAGACACAACACACATGCGGTAGTTTTAAAGATTGACCATTTATTTATCCTTTCGAACATTTGTAATAGTTATTACTTCCCGTACTGCTCTATAAAGTACCATAGAATACCAACAGAAAATTCATATGATCTTAAGTTGCATTAACTTCAACTAGACGAAAATCTATGAGATCAACATAGAGGTCTTTCAAGATGCGAGAAATGATCATCCCATAAGGGAGGCTGGCTGAAGGTGATGTATTCATTGCACTCTCAAGCATATATTCTTTAAATCATTCGCCCTAATTAATCTTATATTTCTTAAGAACACAATAGAGAATGTAAATGTCTCGGTTTGTTATAGAGCTCAAGGAACCAACACAGAGCAAAAAGGTAGTAGCAGCCATATGAGTCAAAACACGATTTGTAAAACAGAGGTTAGCTGGTCCAAAATTAGATATATCAAAATTAGGTTTAGAGATAAATATCCTAGCTTCTTCAAGAGAGACTTCAAAATTTTCGGGCCACACAATGTGCATATACTCAATTTTTCCATAAAACTTAATATCAAACACTATTTGAAATAGGAAATCATTTACGACAATTCTTGTTCCCCTAACAAGAGTTTCTAATTCTCCACTATCTTTGGACACACAAATATTTGCATAAAACATCCTAGCAGGTTCTTCAAACACTTCAGGCTCACACAGTTAAAAAATTGGTAGTTTTTTTATTTTTAAGAAGTGAACTTACATTGTAGTGGTGATCCTTGAGTTGTTCGAGACTGATGACCCTACCAGAGGCAATCCTACGCTTCTTAAACAACTTATATTTGGCTTTTTCATTTGAGCCATAAAATAATTGCATGTCTTCTGGTCTAAAATCATCACAATATTTGGGTTTCTTTGAAGGATTTTCTTTGGTAGAAGGGGGAGTGAAGAGTGTTGAGGAAGATGAGGGTTTGTATATGGGTGTGGAGAAGATGGAGGGTAATGAGGAGATGTGACTTGAAGGGACAGTGGCAGCTTTATGGGGAAGGAGTGTAATGATGGGATTTTCTGGAGGTGGGAAGCAGAACAATTAAAATATTTTTTTTTAAAAAAACTAAATATTGCACATAAATACATTGTGCGATTTATTCCTGAAAACTTGAAATTCCTAGACTAATTTTAAGGAAACAAAATCTTTCTTCAATCAATGATTTTATAAAGATATCATCAAGTTGATATTCAAAGTCTACAAATTTTAATGCAAAATCACCATTATTAACATGATCACGAATAAAATGATGCTTAATATCTATATGCTTAGCCCTAGAATGAAGCACATTATATTTTGATAGACTAATTGCACTTGTGTTATCATAGAAAATAGGCAAAGAATCAAACGATAATTCATAATCAATTAATTGACGCATCATCCAAAGTAATTGTGTTTCACAACTTCCTACGGCGAAATACTCGACCTCGGTAGTCGATAGAGCAACATAGGTCTGTTTCTTGCTATGCTAGGAGATGAGAGATTCTCCCAACATTTGACATGTTCCACTAGTATTTTTCCTATCAGTCTTGTCACCTGCAAAGTCAGCATCTGAATATCCAATTAAATCAAAATTATTTGAGTGAGGATACCATAAACCTAACTCATGGGTTCAAATAATATAGCAAATGATTCATTTGATAGTTGTAAGATGTGATTCTTTAGCAGCTTACTGGAATCTAGAACATTTGCATACGCTAAACATAATGTATGGTCGACTTGTTGTAAGATAGAGTAGCGACCTGGTCATTGCTCGATAGGTTTTTTCATTAACATCTTTCCTATGGGCATCTATTTCAAGACATGTTGAAGGACTCATGGGGTCCCAAAAGCTTTTGCCTTTTCAATTCCAAACTTCTTAATCAACTCTTTTGTATATTTGATTTGGCTTATGAAAGTACCGTTAGTAGACTTCCTTATTTGTAGTCCTAAGAAGAATGCCAGTTCTCCCATCATACTCATCTCAAATTCACCTTTCATGAGATTAGAAAATTCTCGCACATGAGAGGATCAGAATTCCAAAAATAATGTCATCAACATAAATTTGAACAATCAAAATGCAATTTGAGGATGATTTTTTATATAAATAAGGTTGTGTCAATTTTTTCACGTTTAAAGTTATTCAACATAAAAGAGCTTAGCCTCTCATAACAAGCCTTGGGAGCTTGTTTTAATCCATAGAGAGCTTTTAAGAGTTTACAAACATGATCTGGATAGGAGGAATTTTCAAAGCCTGGCGATTATTTTACAAAAACTTCTTCGTTAATAACACCATTTAAAAACACACTTTTAACATCCATTGAAATAATTTAAAATGTTTGTAGGATGCATATGTGAGTAAAATACGGATGGATTCTAACCCTGTTACCGAAGCAAATGTCTCATCATAATCAATGCCTTCTTGATGTAAATATCCTTGAGCAACTAACCTGGCTTTGTTCCTGATTACTTGGTCAAATCTGTTTAATTTATTTCTGAAAATTCATTTGGTCTCTATCACATAAGCATTTTTTGGTCTTGGAACCAGATTCCATACTTGACTTCTCTCGAATTTCTCAAGTTCTTCTTGCATAGCATTTATCCATGATTCATCACCTAAGGCTTCATCAACCTTCTTTGGCTCAAGTTGGGATATTAGAGCAAATGAGGATTGTTGTTTGAGAGATGCTCTGGTTTGTATTTTGGAGGTTGGATTTCTCATAATGAAGTCATTTGGATAACTGGCTTCACTTCTCCATTCCCTAGTAATGTTTGTTGGATGATTTCCCAAGCCTTTTCCTTTCTCTTGATCCAATTTTGACTTCTCAAGTTGTGTGGGAGAGGATTAAGTCTCAGAAAGTTCAGTAGTTGACTTCTCCTTGTCTTGACTGGAAGATGTGTTTGATTGATGGGTGCCAGTCGACTGAATTTGGGTGACCTCTTCTCCTGCATCAATACTTTGAGCACTTATGTCTTTGACACTTGGGTTAGTGTCAATAAAAACAACATGCATAGATTCTTCAATAGACATAGTCCTTTTATTATATATTCTATATGATCTATTAATAGGAGCATATCCAACAAAAACTCCTTCATCACTACGAGGATCAAATTTACCCAGATTTTCCTTACCATTATTATGAATAAAACATTTACACCAAAATGGGTGAAATTATCCAATGTTAGGACGTTTACCTTTTCAGAGCTCGTAAGGAATCTTTTTCAAGATAGGTCTAATTAAACAACGATTTAATATATGACAGGCAATACTTATAGCCTCAACCCAAAATTTATCTGGCATACCCTGTTCTAAAGCATAGTTCGAGCAATATCCTGAAGAGATATGTTCTTTCTCTCTGCAACATCATTTTATTGTAGAGATCGAGGCGAAGAGAAAGTTTGAGTGTATCCTTGTTCAGCACAATATTCCACAAATGATTTATTTTCAAATTCTTTTCCATGATCACTATGAATGGTTGATATGAAGTATCCCTTCTCTCTCTGAACTTTTCTACAAAAATCTCAAATTGAGTGAAAGTTTCACTCTTGTGAGTTAGAAATATAACCCAGGTAAAACGTGAATAATCAACAACAATAAAAAAACATATTTCTTTTCACCTATGCTAGCAGTTCTGATAGGCCCAAATAAGTCCATGTGTAACAGTTGAAGAGGTTTGAATGTACTAACTATGTACTTAGGTTTGAAAGATGAGTACTTTGTTAACCTATTTGACATGCATCACAAACATGATTTTTTGAAAAGTTCAATTTAGGCATTCCTAGCATAAGATCGAATTTAGAAAATTTTCAAGAATATGCATGCTCGCATGACCTACTATCTATGCCACAGCCAGGGATCACTAGATATAGATGCAATAAAAGTAAGGGTTTGAAGATCGACATTATTGAGTACATAGATGTTATCTACTCGTTCTCCAAAGAAGAGCAGATTCCTTACTTTGTGTTTGAGCTTGCATTTTATGTCATCAAAAGACACTTTGAATCCTACATCGCACAATTGACTGATGCTTATCATATTGTACTTGAGGCCATTTACTAGATATACTTCAATTAGATCGCATGTTAGACTTAAAGTGATGGTTCCAATTCCTACAACATTTCCCTTTGCATTATCACCAAATCTGATATGTCCACCGTCAATTTGATTTACACTTTTGAAATTGTTCCTTTTTCATGTCATATGTTTGAAACACCCACTGTCAAGTACCCACATATCCTTTTTAAAATATTTCTTGGGTTGTTCCTGCAAAACAGATAAATCAGTTTCTTTTAGGTACTCAAGTGTTCTTGGGTCCTAGATGGTTAGTTTCAGTTTACCTGGTTATATTTTTAGGCCTCCAAATCCATTTGCCAGAGTTATTCTTTTTATTCTTACAGTTATAAGCCTTATGACCAAGCTTACCACAAGAATAACAGTAAAATACATTTGAAGAGAAATTTGTATTTGTGGAGAAAAATTCATTTGAACTTCTGTTGGAAGTCAACTGACTTCTAACAGCTTTTCCTTTGTTCAATTTAGAATAGTTTGATCTAACTGAATTGTGACTGGAAGATTTTTTTAAACCATTTAAATTCATTTTAATTTCATTTGATTCCTCCTGGAGTAAGTCAACTTCGATCTGACTTACTTCAAGAAGAATTTGTCAGTCCTTCTTTTCTCTTACAAGTTTATTGTATTCATCAATCATCTTTTGAAGATCATCAGTGACCAAATCAAGAGATGCTTGAAGATCATTGCAATTACTACAATTTGAAAAGTGTACCTCAATGTTTTCACAAGTTGATATTTTCCCATATTCTTCTCTGATAATTGCACAATAAAGCAAACTTATAGCTCTGGCACAAGGAAGCAATTACTCAGAAGTTTGTGGAGTATTTGAGGAGGGCTGAGGAGATTCGTGCTGTTCTAGATGAGGGAGGTGGTGGGCCAACGTCCAACGGAGACGCTGCTGTTGTGTCACGAGCACAGTCAAAGCCGAAGAATGGAGGAGGAGAGGGTGATGACTCGGAAAATGTAAAGTTAAGAGCTGGACTTAATTCCGCTAGTATAAGGGAAAAGCCTAACGTGAAGTGGAACGATGTAGCTGGACTTGAGAGTGCTAAACAGGCATTGCAAGAGGCTGTTATACTGCCAGTTAAGTTTCCTCAGTTTTTCACTGGTTTGTCCTCCGCTTTTCTTTTCTACATGTTTGTACATATACTATCAGTTTCAAGATTGTTATAAAGAAGTGAACTAAGGTTTAAAATGTGCTATCATTCCTCTGATATGGCCCAGGAACCACTCCTCACTAAACTGCATTTATTCGCAATATTTTCCCTAAACAATGGTTATTGCTTTGAAATTGGAAGTGAAGGTTCTGTGGGTGAAACACTACTTAACATAATTGCTTGGTCTCTGCAGTGATGGAACTTGTGTGAGCTATTAGTAACTTGTCTCATAATATTATGTCTGACAAGACTGTTACCAGTTACAAAAAAGAATATTATGTCTGATAAGAATTTCTTTATCAGCTTATTGACTGGACTAATCGGATGACAAATATCAAGATAACTTTTGATCAAGGGGATGGATTTCCATCAAAACAAACAAAACAACTTATGATTAGCTTCATAATAAGAGACAATATTAAAAGCATTGTCAAAAACAGTTTTACACGACTAAAAGTAACTAAACAAAAGTTTATAAACACTAAAGCCTGGAATTTTATAGAAGAATATCGTAAAAAGCTTGAAAAATGCAGTTTAGTGAGGATAAACTTTTTCGAGTATATTTATCTATTCCAAGTGTCACTTTCTCTGGATAGTTTGTACTAGTATGTAACATCTTCAGTTCAAACTTCAAAGTTATTTTTGGCTTTCGATTTTTTGTAGCATATTTTTTGTTTATATCAGTCTACCCTACTGTCTCTGTCAGTTCAATAACTTATATCTTTTTCCCCATATATTGGGAATAATATTTCCACTTTGTAATCGTTTTGATACCACTACTTTACACCACCTCATCTATATTGTAATAGGAATGTAAGTGCAGAAGTCCGCCCTAAACTCTTATTACCATGGCAATTTTCCTCTTAAACTAAATTCCATTGCATTGTCGTCTCGAACTTTAAAGTGAAGTAATTTCCCTTTTAACATGTTAAATATGAGGTTTGATGCCATACTATTGCAATCCTCCTTGTCATTTTTCTTTTTCCTCTCCTCTTTCTCCTTTCCTTGTCTTCCTCTTCCCAACCAGCATCCACTTGTTGGACCTGCACTTGGCTCTGATATTGGAAAGAGGATAGAGAGGAAGCAGGAAGAGAGAATAAAAAGGAAAAGAAGCAGCATGAGATGGTGAAGGGAACGAAAGACTTTGTGGTTTATGCTGAGGGGACCGATACAGGGGATCTTAGTGACAACGAAAAGAAAAAGAACCTCCAATGGCATCCTCGAGAGAGGGAGTTAGGTGAGGTTGAGGGAAGGTTGGCAGTGGGCTATACTGTCGGGAAGTAGCAACAACGGAAGGGGGAGGATGAACAACATGGGAGAGAAGAATTTCATAGTTAACTGGAGGCTGACATGGTAGTGGGAGTAGTAAATAGAAGAAAACAGAAAGGGGAAAGATAAAAATAGTAGGAAGTTTTGTAATCCTAGTTTACCTCAATTTTATCTTGGATGTTTTAAGAAAGGGGCTGTTTACCTCACTTTTTAAGTTTAAGAATGAAAATGGTAAAAGATTTAGTTTAAGGAGAAAATCCCACAGTTGTAGAAGACGAAAAGTTATAATCGGAGTTCCCACCATTTACTTGATTCTTAGAACCTTTGTTGGTTTTGGCCTTTTGGGCAAGTGATATTTGCTCTTCACAGCTTGGCTTTTCTTTTTGAAACCAAGTACTGGGACCACTATCTTCTTTTTCTTATGTGAACCTTATATATCAAAATGGTGAAAATAGTCATACAAGTGATGGATCTGAAGGTGTTCCTTGTGGTATTTAGTTGGATGTTCTAAAGAAGGTATTTAAACTGCAACTTCAAAAGTAATGCCACTTCCTGATAAGAGTCGATAACTGTATGAAGATTTTACGTAGAAGTCTTTTATGTTCATTCTTGAGTTAACATTCCTGTTTCATTGTGTACTTTCTTATTAGGCAAGCGTCGACCATGGAGAGCCTTTTTGTTATATGGCCCACCTGGAACAGGAAAGTCATACCTAGCAAAAGCTGTTGCTACAGAAGCAGATTCAACCTTTTCAGGTAATCAGATGAAACTGGTTTGCGAGATTCAGATTCTCCTGCCTTTTTATTAATGGCAAAGGATATCTGTATTAACGACATCTCCTAATCCATTTCCCCTTGCATCACCTTGTAACTCTCCACCTTCAAGAAAAGATATGCGTTTACTTCCACTTAGTGGGAAAGCCTTGTGTATATCTTAGTGTCCATTACTTTTAAAGTGCAATAACATTGAATGAAAGTAAAAAGTAAGGACATTACACAGTGGAAACATCTGCTTGCTCCATTTTCCCTTCATTACTATCCCACGCTCAAGCATGCAAAGACACACTGCCGGGGAGAGGAAGAGTTAGACACACTAGAAATCAATGTTTTATTCTACCTAATATCTTAGACTGCTTTAATAGACAAGCATCATGCATTTGAAATTTTCCTGTTTCGGATATGCAGTGTTTCTTCATCAGACCTTGTTTCAAAGTGGATGGGTGAAAGTGAAAAACTTGTGTCGAATCTATTCCAAATGGCCCGAGAAAGTTCTCCTTCAATAGTATTCATAGACGAAATTGATTCCTTATGTGGCCAAAGAGGTGAGGATAGTGAGAGTGAAGCATCAAGACGTATCAAAACTGAGCTGCTTGTACAGATGCAGGTAAATTCTGTTCTGAAGATATATTGGAACTCCTTTCTTTATTGTTTGAGTTCTTATTTTCAACTATTTGGCTACTGGCAGAATTTATTCCTAAGCAAACTCGTCATAGACTTTTTGCTTGGAGTTACGTAGGAATAGTAGTTAGATATTACACACTATACCCTGGTTTGGTTTGGTTTGGGATTTGAGATAAAACTTTATTCAATAGGATAGGGCTTTGAGTCTTCATTTTTTATTTTTCATTTTTGGATAGACGGAGTTCAGTAATTTTTAAGCAATTGTGCCCGAGTTAAGGGATCTCAGAGTATTTGGTGCTTCCTTTGGCTTTGAATGCTATTAAACCATGGTATGATCCTAAAGAACTCGGGGGAAATTCCTTCAGCTTCCTTTCCTCTTGCCAATGCTTTTTGGTTCCCAGAACAGCCGTCGTTTTCAATTTTTTCAAGCCTCTTTTGTTCTTGGACCTTTTCTAAGCCGTCATGCAACATAAAGCCCTTTCATCCCATCATTCCCTACCCTTGTTTGCAGTGCATTTTCAGTCTTTTGAATCCTATTAGTACTGTGAACTCATCTTGCATCAGGAACATTTCATTACAGTTATAAAGTTCTCTATATTCCTGTCAACACTCAGAACTTGCAAAAATGAGTTTATCTAAGATGATACAAGGAAAGTTTTTAAATAACTGGAAATGGACCCTTCCAGAGTACTCTTGTGGACATTTTTCAATAAGAATTGGACATATTAAAAAATAAAAGGGATATTGAGTGGAAAAAAGAAACCCCAGATTTGTTGAACATGGACTGCAGGATTTTTAGAATATGTCTGCTTCTGGAAAGATAAGTTCTGACTCTGGGGCCTCACTATCTTTAAATTGTTGTGAGATATAGTAAAAGGAGTTTTAGGCCCTTCCTACTTTTTCTCTTTTGTTAAATCTTACCTCTGGACAACATCATGCAATTCATGGAAATTTTCTGGGGGAAGCATAGTATTACCTGCAGCGAACTTTCTCATGTATCTCTCTCTATTTATGTTTCTCTTCCATTATTTACTTCTCAATTTCAAAGTACTTCTCATAATGCTTGATGCTGACTATGTTCAATGCCTGACAAAGTTCTTGCAGCTTCTCCTTCTAAATTTCAAAATACTTTCCATATTGCTTTAGGCTGACTATCTTCAATGCTTCTAGGGTGTAGGGCACGATGATGACAAAAAAGTTCTTGTTCTTGCAGCGACGAACACTCCCTACTCATTAGACCAGGTTAGAAGGGCCATTCAACACTCTTTAACTTTATGTTTTGCTAGAGTTATTTCTCTGTTCCTGTATAACGAGTAGCTTTCCCCAGGCTATTAGGCGGAGATTTGACAAAAGAATATATATCCCCCTACCAAATTTGAAGGCAAGGCAGCACATGTTCAAGGTACAGGGGAATATTTTAAGCATATCAGGAGTCCTCCTGGAGCATTGGTCTCTGGTGTTGCGAGATACTAATATTATTTACGTTCATGAGCAGGTACATTTAGGAGACACCCCTCACAACTGGACAGAAATTGGTTTTGAGCAACTAGCTCGGAAAACATTAGGTTTTTCAGGTTCAGACATTTCCGTATGTGTAAGTATCATTGTTTTACATGAAAATAGTTTCTGAAGCACTATTGTGTTTTTATTGAGTACTAGCTGGTCTAATATCCCAAACAAATCAGTCAGCAATGTTTCTCAAAGGTGGCTGAAGGTGCTCTTTTTCCCATCTTCCTTCAAATGACAGGTAAATGAAGTCTTGTTTGAACCTGTACGTAAAACTCAAGATGCTGAGTTTTTCATTAAGACTAGTGATGGGTTGTGGGTGCCTTGTGGACCTAGACAACCAGGTGCCGTCCAGACTAATATGACGGAGCTTGCAGAAAAATGCCTAGCTTCAAAGGTAACGCCGTGGGCTTCTTCTGGCAGATCTCCCCACTACATTCTGATATGAGTTGTAGTCATACCTTCTGTGATCCCCCCCCCCCCCCCCCCCCCGCGTATTGTGCCGTGGATAACTCTCCAACTGAACGGCATGCAATTGAAATTTGCATCATACTTGCCGCTGCAGATGCGATGGTCTCACTACAAGGTTACTATAAGACATGGCAGTTTAATGTTTATTAAACTGTTAAAAAAATTCATTAGCAGAGCTCTTCAACGGGGTGATTATCCTTCTCTGTGGCAATTGAATGGGCAGGGTATCCTCGTATTTGCATTTCTTAGCACAAGAGTTTCAACAACTTCCTGATTATTTATGATAAGCATGTCCTACTTTAAGTCGATTCAGACTCATCTTGCCCACATTATTATTCTCTCAATCTCTCTGAAGTGTATGGTTCTTGTGAATAGCTTCCCTCTATAGAGAATTTTTTAGAACCATCAACTTTCAGCTAATGCAGTGTGATTGTTTGTTGAATACCAATTATTGGTTGGTACTTTTGCAGATTACGCCACCACCAATCAGCATAAGGGATTTTGACAGTGCGCTATGGAAACAGAAGCCAACAGTAAGCAAAGCAGATCTTGAGGTGCATGAGAGATTCACAAAGGAGTTCGGTGAGGAAGGATGAAGGCTCTTTGGTTTGCTATACAAATTATGTAACTATTATAGCAGTGAAATATTTCAGATTTAGTCATCGCTTCAATAAAACCTAACAGCATGTGATAAAGAGAAATAATCGGTCTTGGTTCTTAACTTAAGGACCATTGAGTTGATGTGTAGTGATTGCTGTTTTTGCTTTGCTGTACAGCTTGATGTTAGTTTGTCAAAATACATTTTATGAAATTTTACACGTCCATCATATTCTGGAATGAAAGAAATGATGTTTTTGTACTAACAAGCATTGTATGTTACCCTCTTTTCCTTTTTCTATCTCTTGTTCGTTATCAGCCCTTTCCCTTCTGTTGAGGTACATGTAATAGGACTTCTCCCTATAATAGGTGAGATCTGAAGAACTCAGATTACATGTTTTGATGATTTCAATCCAGTAATATTCCCCGGGGAGATGGCCATTCATCGATATTTCTTGTTAGGCCTATGAACAATTCCATATGATCTCTACACATTTGAAGAGTCGTTAATAGTTTAATGTGATGGTGCTTCTCCTATATTCTCTGTTTTATCATGAAAAATGATTCCCGTTATACCAAACACACATGTTTACTTAATGTTTGAGGAATGAACTTTTGAACCCTTGAGCTGTATTCATATTAGTACCAGACAAACATGGAAGAAGAAAGGTACATTATCTACAGTTCTACAGGTGTGTTTCTCAGTTCAGAACTAAATAGTATCATTAGGATAATTTACAGTATTCTGCAATATAGAGTTTCACTGTATGCCCTTCAAAACAGGCTCAATCATAAGTGTTTACACTAAACCAGTGGAGGCATGACATGTGTTTGAACATACACAATTTCACATAACATGGTTAATTGATGTATATTTTCTCTTCATTAAATCACTTAACTTAATCTAATCTCTTTTCTATAATATTATCTAGCTGCTCCTGGTCGTCCTCTGCTGTATTTTGGAGGATTTGTTTTAGCAACATCAACTGTTATCATCCAGCCATTAATGATCTGTAGAACATAAAATTAACAAACTTATCATTTCTGCTTAGCGCAAATGATTTTGTGAAAGTAAAACAAGCACTTTGTTCCAGAATTACCTTGCCATTCATCTCTTTGAGAGCAGCACTTGCTGCCTCCAGTGTTGTGTACTCGATAAAAGCATAACCTTTCGACCTCTTGGAAATTTTGTCCATAATGATTTTAACTAAGGCTGGCCAGTGGGCCGGGACGGCCCGACCCGACACCGCCCCGACCCCGATTAGTATTAAAAAAAAAATCGGTAGCGGGACTCGAACCGGGACGGGACAATGTCTCATCCCGACCCTTCCCGAGCCCGCCCCGATCCCGCCCGTAGTCCCCCCTTTGCAAATATAGTTGTTGCACCAACGGCCAATTTAGATTTTGACCGTTGGGCAACGACCATTTTTGGCCTCCCCCAACCCCCCCTACCTCTTAATATTTATTTTTAACGCATAAGTTATTATATTTACACTTTAACCCAATTTTTCAACTATAAATAACTCATTTTCTCTTCATCTTTTTCACAAATCTTCCTACAATCTCTCAATATATCTTTCTACAAGTCTACATTGTTTACTAAATATTCAATTTTATTTATTCATTTGGAAATTGGGAGTGAAGTTGACAACTAGCTTGAGGATCTTCCATCGAGCAAAGTTTTAATTTTCAACCTCTCGATTACATGTCGACGTTACGTCGGCGTTTGGTACATTCGTTCCTTCATTAAATTATTATTGTCTGTTTATTTTATTTAGCGCACTTAATTTTATTATCTTTAATTATTTATTATCATAATTAAAATGGAAGGATTAAAAGGTATGTTTAAGGGTAAGGGTGCTTCTTCTAGTAGGGGCAACCAGGGCAAGGGTACTTCTTCTAGTCATCTTATTCCTACACAGGATGATTTTGTTGATACTCAACATTTCCTACAATACCATTAGATTTAGACGATGAGCTATTTTCTGAAACTCAAGAACACTTTAATTTAGACGATGATCTAGATGATACACCCACTAATGTTGATGACAACACACCCACTAGTGCACCTTCAACTGAAATGCCTCATATTCCCCCTAGTATGAGACGAGGTCCAGCAAAACGACCATTAAAATCAGATGCATGGATATTTTTTGACAGGGACGTAGAAAATCAATTAGCTAAATGTAAAATTTGTAAAAATGTTTTAAAATTTAAAACTGGAAAAGGTCACGGTGGGACGGGGGGTTAAATTAGACACGTAGTAAGTGCTCATCCAGCTAGGTATGCCCAATATCAGGCTTCAAAACCGGGTGCGCAAACATCCGCTCCATCGGAACAAGGTTCACATATTGTCCCGGACCAAGTACAGGGTCAAATTAACCCCACAACGGGGGGAATTGTAGGCCCTAAATACAATAAACATAGAGATAGGGAAGCAATATCAAAATTAGTTGATGTGGAAGGTTTACCTTTTTCATTTCCTCCATCTCCTGGTTTTATTCATTACATTAGAGATATATATAATCCTGCTTTTAACGGTTTTTCTAGATCAACTGTTAAGAGAGATGTATTTAAATTCGCACATGAATATCAACAATATTTACGTTATTCATTATATCATTTTAATGGCAAGGTATCTATCACGTCTGATATAGGTCGTAGTACTAACGATCATAATTATTTAACGGTAACTTGTCATTTGATAGATTATAAATGGTCTATGCAAAAATGTATCTTAGCGTATAGATATATAGATGATAGGCACACTGGTATTTTTATTGCAGATAATATTTATCAAGTGTGCCATTATTATGGAATAACCGATAAAATTATGACTATTACATTAGATAACGCTTCTTCTAACAATTACGCTATTACAATTTTAAAAAATAGTTTAACTCCATCTTTTCCAGATCATTTTCATATAAAATGCACGTGCCATATATATAACTTAATTGTAAAGGATGGTCTATCACTTTTTCAAGACATTCTTAGTAAAATACAATTTGCTATAAACTTTATTTTTAAAAGTAATAGAGTACAACGAAGAAAAGAATATAAAAAAACTTGTCACGATTGTGGACTACCTTATAGAAAAATTCCAAAAGAAGTATCCACTAGGTGGAATTATTTATACGAGCAACTACTTGTTGCTTATGACTATAGAAAACCTATAACTTTATTTTTTAACTCTCATAATCAAAATCCAGCTGATATGATTGTAGATAGTGATTGGGTAAAAATTTCCGAACTTATTGTATTTTTAGAAAAAAAATTCAAGCAACAAAAGAATTTTCCGGTATATATTATCCTACTATTTCAACTATGTTGTTTTATATAACTCTAATATTTTTATTACTTAGTCAATATATGGAAAAACCAGCTTATATGACAGCTATTAAAAAATGTTTATCAAAATAAAAAATATTTTATTCCTATTCCCACTATTTATATTATTGGTGCTGTATTAAATTCGACTATTAAAATAGACGGTACTAAATCACTAATTGAAACTATTTACGATTGTATAGAAGTACTACCACCTCCAAGTCCCAAAAATCTAAATCACCCACCACCTATTGAACAAGCTAAAGAAGAAGTGTTGTATAGCGTAGAAGACCAATGCAAAAAAACATATAGGTTTTACCAACAAGAAAATGTTAGTAACTTACCGGCTTCCATACCATCTTCTTCATCTTCAACACAACCTCACAAAAGACATGTTGTTTCTGCGGCTAGTATTGAAAGCCTCAGAAATAGAATGTGCGGTCATACCGCTACTAACCAAATTAGCGAGTTGGATATTTTTATTTTGCAGGGTTCTGTACCGTATCAAGAAGTTATCAATGAAGATGGACATGAAGACTTGTTGAAATACTGTAAGGGGAATGAGAAGACCTTTCCGACACTTTCAATGATGGCCCGAGATGTTTTGAACATTCAAGCGTCATCAACTGCGTCTAAAAGCGCTTTTTCTGCCGGCAAATATCAAATAGGAGACCACAGACACTCATTAGCCGGAGACAGCTTGGAAATTGCAGTATTATTCAGAGATTGAATACGAGCGGAGCGGAGAAGGTGTGGTCAACCGGAGATCAACGAAGAAGAAGACGAAAACTACAACGAAATCTTATCCGAAGGTAGTGAAAGCGACATGGATCAATTTGACCAACAAATACCAATTCCAACCGAAGAACCACAGGAAATTATCAAGCAATTAGAACCGGTTTTTTTGAGAATGTAATTTTTTTAATTGCTATTTTATTATGTAATTTGCAACTTTTGGACAACACCACAAAGTTGCAATTTAGACAATTGTATTTGTATTACAAAAAAATCATGTCTATTAAATAATATAAGAGGCACAAAAATAGCCTCGGGATGTTTTTATTACACTATCTTGTCTTGTTTATTGAGTTTTTTTTATACATATGTTATTAAAAAAAAAAAAAAAGGAAAACCCGCCGGAACCCGCCCCGATCCCGACCCCGCCAAACCCGGCCCGCCAGACCCGAGCCCGGCCCACTGGCCAGCTATAATTTTAACTGTTAAAGATACAGAAAAAGATTTATGAGCAATTATTTTCTTACAACTATATTATGAAACAGAACATCTTCAGACAACAAGCATAGCACCTTCGACAAGTTCACCATAGCCTTCAAATGCTGCACGTAACGTTTTCTCAAATGTGTAGAATGACAAACCTGTCCAGAAAAGGTGCATTACAAATAGTTAGATATGGAAATAAGCAACAATTCTGCAGCAATATAATCTTTTGTGCTAAATGGAAAAGTAGTAATTTATTATGTAAGAAAAAAACAGCAATTTTTGGAGCTAAATTTAGACTTGCAACTTACCAGTTACAAAAAGCTTCTTGGTTCTAACATCTGCTTCCCCATTAGATGCTGCAGATTCCTGGGAATCTTTACTCAGCTTCAAATTCCCACCTGAGATAAACAATGACTATTCAAACTTTCCAAAATGGAGGTATTGCATGTATTAGTTAATTATCAAAAACTTTAGGATAGAACAGCAGAAGATAACACGAGTCTTTACTTTTCAAGCTTTCATCCTTAACAAAAACTAGTCAATAGAAAGTTAAAGTCAAATTGCTTGTTACAAATACAAATAGTCATAGAATCATTCTCCTCACTAATAGAAAGTTGCTCGAGTTATTTGATACTCCCTCAGTCCTAATTTATGTGATGCACTTTCCTTTTTAGTCTATCCCGAAAAGAACGATATCTTTACATACATTCAGGAACAATTTATCTTTAGAGGGAGTAATAAGGATACAGAACAGGACTTTTGACACAAACCCTAGTAGAGCTTCCTAAGAGAGTATACACAAGAAAATCTAAAAGAAAAAGAAACTTTAAGTTGAATTGATCCTGATATACTAGATCTTTTTTTCCGTTTCAAATGACTTCCTGATATACTACATGACTATGTCAAAATAGAGAAAAGTCAATCCATTTTATGAAATTTTACATTTATGGCTTTCATTTTAATATTATTCTAGGCAACATAATCCTCAACATCAGAGATGTAGCGTTCAAAAGGTTAAAGTCAGAGACGATCTCAAACCTCCATAGGCTTTATTGTCCGAGTCAAAATTTTCATCTGGCTGAACAGATAGAACGCCAGGCACTCCTGCGATAGTTCATCAAGACAATTTACTGGAACTGTACAAAAAATAATTATACATTTTACAAGTAAGATTACTAGTATACATGATATCCACACCAGCTAATTCTTGAGCACATGCCTCATCTAATTCGCAACAAAATCCATAATTGGATTGCCAGGACACATGATATAAGCACATCTGTGCATCCTTCTCACTATCAAGAAACCAGTCATTCCTTTAGCAAACTGTAAATAATGAAGTGGAAATAACAACATATTTACACTCATTAAACTACTTACTTCCCGAGAACTTTGGTTAGAACTTGAACGTAATAGTCAACTACTGGGCCTTTTCTTATGACTCCAACAGATGGCCTGGCCATACGAACAAGCCAGTGTTTAGAAGTCCCAGCAGGAAATAATGAAGAGCCCTCAGTGTATGAAGTTGATGGGGAACTTAACTGACCGTTAGGGTAGCTATAGTCTTTCACCATTGAGTTAAAATCAGGGTCAGGTATAACTGATAGTACCCCAGGCATACCTAGTATTAAAAAAAAGTACAAAAATGAAGAATTGCTTCAAAAGTCTTAGCAAATAGGAAAATATTCAAGCAAAAATCCAAAACATATAGTAGTATTTTACAAGAAAGCAGACAGGAAATTTACCAGCAATCTCATTAGCTACCACATCATCAATGTCGCAGCAAAACCCATATGGGACATCGCAAGAAGCATTAATTTACACATCTGTTTCATGAAGAACAGATAATGGCTAAAAATCAGAACCAACTCCCAGAGCAAGATATTTTTAAAGAGAACTCCCAAGTGAGAACACTAGAAAATTTTGAGAAGTGGATAGTTGGGAAACAAACAAATGGAGCAAGATTTTCAAAAGAGAATTGGTCATTTAGATTGACAGTATACGAGCAAAGTGAAGAAAAAAAGAGAGGTGCTAAATACAAGTGCTTCGAGTCAGGAAAAGAGGAGATAAGTGCTAATATGAGTTGGTGAAGAAAAATTAAGATGGTTGAAAAAAAACAAAAAAACTTGAGATGTCAAGCTTGAAGACAAAAGCTAATCTTTAGCCAGCAGTAGAATAATTCAAATTGCAAGAATCCAATTATATTTAACAATAGGTACCAGAGGAGGTCAATCGGGATTGGCTAATTAAAGCTCTTCTGATATTTACGTAAGAATTCAAGGGAAGATTCTACCAGTTATAGTCAGAGACTATCTGTCTAGAGACACCAATTCATGGCAGATTTTGTAACTATTCTCAGTAGTGTTGAGAAACTCAGCGTGCGTAATTATGGATAGTGGAGCATAAGGATGCAATATTATATTTTTGGTCATGAGTTATTGGATATAATCGGCTGCCCAAACACTGCACACCAACTGATGTTGAAGCAGCAACAATGTGGACGGCCTAGGCTGGGAAAGCATTGCATGCACTCACTGTGACATTCCGAGTACAAATGAATAACACTAGACAACAAAGACACTTGGGACGCCCTAGCACAATTTTTTTTAAATTAATGGAACAAAACTGCTGACTCAAGGATGAGCTTTTGTCGATTTTACAGTGAAACATGACAGTAAAGTCAGTGTTCTTTTGAAGTTAAGTTTCAATATGATGAAATTTCACAATTAGACCTGCAAAACACTATAAGAGACAAGAATAAGAAGAATAATTATTCACCGCTTGAGTCCAGAATCTAAAGGCATAATCACATGCTGTTGGGTCTCAGAACCAACTTTAGTTGAGTTGGAAAATAAGGTGGCAAACAAAAAAGACCTTGAGAAACAGTTTACCTATAAAAAAAAGACCTTGAGAAAGAGTTGGCAAATCTTTCTATAGATGAAGATCTTTTTTCAGAAAAAGGAAAATAGCAAACTTAAGAAAGAGAAAACAGAAGAACAAATGAAAATAACGGCTATTGAAAAAAGGAGGGAAGTCTAACAACCAAAGAAATTGTTATCCTTACAATCAGCAAAGAAACAAGGTTCTTAATTGCATTAAAAAAAAGGTCGCTATGGCATATATTGTTGGTCCAAGAAAGTAGAAAGTAATGTTGCCACCTCAACCCAAAACAAGCAAAGATGAGGCAGCCGATTACGGCTTTTGAAACTTCTTGTAAGGTGGAAGATAACAGGAAACAGAAGTGGTTATCACCATTGCATAGCCGCCAGTAAAAGAACTTGCTTGTCACGGTAAGTAGGAAATTAATCAAATGTGATCATGATTGATTTGATATTCAGGCTGTTCCAACCGCATGACAGTTGAGTTTTTGTGATTGTGAATAATTTGAAAATGCAGTAGACCTTATTGGCAAGAGGATGTTTGACGACTCATCATCATCGTGCTGGCTTCAAGAATTCAAAACCCTAACTGTATAGACACAACACTTAGGTTGACAAGATTAAAGACTATTGGCTGGCAAAGGTAATAGAGGGACACATTCTAGCCATGAAGAAGACCCAAACTTGGGACTTAGTGCCAAAATCAAGAGATGCTAAACCTATATCATGCAAGTGAGTTTATAAGCTGGAGACTCGACCTGACGAATTGATCAAGCATGACAAGACTAATATTAGCTTGAGAAGTTTCACAGATATATGGACTAGTATGATGAAAAATTCAGTCATGTGAGGAAAATTACTCTTATACACATGTTACTAGCTCTGTCAGTTAGTAAATCATGGTTCTATGGCTGATGAATGTAAAAATGATTTCCACACAAAGAACCGGATCAGGAAAAATACAAGGATCAGCTATAAGGTTTTGTGAGCGGACAATCCTAATTATATGTCCAAACTTAGAAGCTCAATATGATTTGAAACAAGCACTTCAATTGTGATCTAGGAAGATTGTTGAGTTCCTTATCCAGAGTGGTTATCAAGTGACCCAGCTAATTCGAGCTTATTTGTAAAACCTCATTAAGGACAATCAACTATTATACTAGGCTATGAGGATGGTTTGATCATACAGGAATAATGTTGACAAGATTTATCAAAGGAACGGCAATATGTCGGTGTGGTTCCAAATGAAAGAATTGACCAAGCTAAACCATTTCCTTAGACTTGAAGTTGAGAAGACAAAGGATGGGCTATTCCTTGGGCAACGAAACATGCGAGAGACTTTCCCCAAAATACAGAATTATGGGTTTCAAGTCGATCTCTATATTAATGGAAACTAATTTCAATTTATGTTCGGTAGACGGCAGACTTGGAGGATGTGGTAATGTGCCAACAACTTGTTGTCAGTAAACTTATCTACTTAACATTAACTAGGCCAGACATTACCTTTGCAAGTAGAGTAAAGAGCTGATTTATGCAAAAGTCAACAGAACCTCATTTGGAAGCAATCATAAGAATATTAGACATGTGAAAAGAGCATTTGACTATGAGCTTCTCTACTGAAAAGGGTCTTTTAGCAAAAGTGATCTGATATTGTCATGTAGATTATATTGATGAGCATGATAGTAAGATCAACTACAGGATAAGTCTTTATTCTTGGGACAGTTATAATATCATGGTGTTGTAAAAGATAGCCAAAAGTTTCACTTTCAACAAACGAATCAGAATATCAAACTGGAGCATTGACTGCACAAGAAAGTGCATGGCTAATGCAAGTTATGAGCGGCACTACATAGCGACAACCTATTAGCTACACGCTTGTCTGAGCATCACATTTTTCACTCTACAAAAAAGCACGTTGAGATACATTAGCACTTTCTGCCTGAAAGGTGAAATTAAAATGTAGCCAATTAAGATAGTCGAGCAAGTGACAAACATATTCGCAAAGAGCTTGGATGGTATAAGGTTTACAAAATATAAAGAGTCGCTTGGAACAATTACGAGGCCTACCAAAGTGAACGGTAATCTATAGAACAGTTATAACACCAACAGTGTTACATAGATGTGACCGTTGGGCTACTAAAATCAAAATATCCATAAGTGTTGCAGAGATGCCGGTGATAAGATGGATATGCGGCCATACAAGACTACACAAGATTGAAAATGACTACATCCGGCAAAGGTGCAAGTAGCACAAATCGAGGATAAATGAGAGAACATAAAGTGAAGTAAAAAGAAGACTAGGAGAGGTGGTAAATATAAGTTCTTAGTGAGAAGAAATTTTAGAGTGTTTGGATTGACTTTTTATAAGTAGCTTATAAGCTAAAAAACTAAAAGTCATAAGTTGTTCCTACCCAACTTTTGATTTTTGACTTATTTTTGTACCTTTTTAGCCTAAAAATGAATGCTTAAGAGCACTTTTTATCTCACTCAAGTACCTCAAAAAGTAAAAAAAGAAGCTTAAAAGCCAAAAAAACACTTAAAATGAGCCATTCCAAACACCTATAAAGCTAATTTTTGGCTAGCACAATTGCATAATTCAAATTACAAGCTTCCAATTGCATTCGACAATAGTTACCTCAAAAGAAAGAAATAGTTCTACCAATTTCCAAATTTTATCAGCACATATTCTACCAATTATAGAAGCACTAACCAAAACACTTACACATAATTAATAAAACACATAAAAGATTGATTCTTTAATCTTAAAGAAACACACTTTACCTGCCCAATACTCTTTCAAGAGTCTCAACGTAATAATCAATGACCTCAGTTTTGGAACTAACCCGATTTAGAGGTGTTTCCATAAGAACCATCCAATGGCATTGAGTTGTTGTAGAAATGGGTGTAATAGTTTAAGAAAATGAAGATGTTATTGAAGTTGCACTGTTTCTTGAAATCAAGAAAGTACAACAACATAATTTGGAAGAGTATAGATTTTTAGATGATTTATTAGGGAAATTTAAGGTGAATTTGAAATGGGGTTTAAGGGGTTTAGCTGATAATGTTGGGATTATGGAGAGAGAAGAAGATGAGTGAGGGAGAGTCACTTCCATGGCTTACACCCTTCAAAGCTCACACTTTCGGGATTATTTTAACAGCTACGATTAAAGTTTTTCCACCATTATATATTTACTAAAAAAAACTTTCCTTTTTGTTTAGGATAAATTGATTTTTTTTTTCATATGGTGTTTAGTATTCACATTGGAGTCTATTATATTCGAATTTACTCAAGGTAGAGTCCATTTTGGGAAGCACTCCCTATCAATGGTTAGTCATATCCGGGCTCGAACCCAGACCTCTGGTTAAGAGAGAAACATCATCCACTGCACCACATCCTTTGATGGCAGGGAATCATGTTGATTTAGTGGTTTAGGGGGTTAAGAGAGAAACATCATCCACTGCACCACATCCTCCACTGTCACCACCCAACTCCGGCGAAATCCATCCACCCAACGACTCCAGTTACGCCACCTTGCTTTGCCCTCTTCTCCCCACTGTTCCACCACAAACAACTCTTATACCACCATCTCCGACCAGACGACCTCACTGCTCCATTTGCTCCCTCCATTCTTATCTCATTGCCCAGCTCTGGCCGCAAATTTTAATAAAGAGAGCGTTGTCTTCTATTGAATCTTCGTCCGTACTTTTTTTTCTATGGTTGTGAAATCATCATATTTATAATTGTTTGGTACATATCTGGCCGAAAGAATTTTCCGGCGGTCTTCATTTTTTTCGATTATCCTTGCCTGAATATAAATAGTGTATAATAATTGTATAATATGTGTATCATTATTGTGTATATATTATACAGTGATTATACATTTATGACACACAAATTATACAAAAAATATATATAATGTGTATGAAGTGTATAATAAATGTATATATGATGTTTAATAGAGATTTTGGCTATAAATTGTCTTTGATATATTTATGACCATTTGTTGACAATATTTTATACCGGACGGTTACTTATGTCCTTTGCCCTTCAAAATTCACCTTGAGGTTTCCAAATTCGAATCTCAAACACTATATTTTATTTTTTGAATCCCTCAGTGAAAATCCTGAATTCGCCACTGTTTGGTGGTGGATATTGAGTTAAACACCTCTATGATTTCACTCAATTTTAATATATATATATATATATATATATATATATATATATATATATATATATATCAATTTTAATATATATATATATATTCAACTTGAGGCGTCTAAGATGTTGCATTAAAATTATTTGTTTTCTCAATATCTGAGTGTATAAAGTTTGTCTTTATTAAAAAGTAATAAATAAAATACAATTAATCTAATATTATTAATAATTAAATATAATAATAAATAAATTTATGTGATAGTTGGTGGTGATTGTGCGTGTTGACTGATGGTGGTAGTGATACTTGATCGTGGTGGTGGTTATGGGTGTTAACAGGTCATGGTAATTGATGGTGGTATTTTGATTGTGGGTAAGAACATGGAAGTTCTCACAATTTTCTCCGAGAGTTACTTAGGTGGTGTTGATGGTAGCTGATAATATTGGTCAATGCCATAATGCTTTTCAAATCCTCCTAGTCATTATCCTACTGCAATAATTCTTGCTAAGAAGAATGCTCATGTTGTGGCAATTCCACCCAGAAGGTAATGGGTTACTCCTACAACACGTCCTTGTATAATGCTCAAGGCTCTCGGCTGAGTAGCAGGAGCAATTTTTAATTTATTATGAGCTCAAACGATGAATTCAATAAGTTCTTATGGTTTATGATGATAGTTGGCGATGGATAATAGTTGGTCACTTGAAATTCACATGTCTTCGATCACGTATATAAATTCTAACGGTACGAGTTTACGAGTAAACAACCATGAAATTATTAGCCATAATCATCGGTCGAAAAGTTTTTTTGATTATTGTTTTCTAATGGACGCTCTCCCGTTGATAAATCCTCTAAATCTTGGGATTTTGATGGATTGGCCGTCGTAAATTCAGAATATTCCAACGTTGTATCCTGGCTATGTAACAAATAATTGTAACGAGTAACAAAGAATTAAGAAAAACAAAGCAATTAAATAACCTACCATACATAATTATTAAGGAAACAATAAAATATATCCTAACTTACAGAAACAAGTTTCACATAATGTGCAAAAGAAAATAATAATCAAAGCCCATCCACTAACTTGTGGTTAGCAACAACTCCATATGATAAATCATCATCCATGAGCATCACCAAAACGAAATCTTGGCCGTTTGATCAACAAGTTCATGGATCAAATGATCAACATTAATTCTCCTTAATAAATGTGTCAAATTTTGTGAAGCTTCTCAGCCTTAACCAATGGATTGGCCATGGCAATTGCCACCCTTCCCATTGACTTATAGTCAAAGGTACAACCATGATGCTCAGGGTACCTATGTGAACCACAAAATGTGACCCCACACCTACATTTGAAACCCGTTAAACCAACTCGCTTTCGACACGTGTCGCAACGATTCGACTGCACCTGAGGGGCCTTAGCTACAACATTCAATTGCACTTGAGGGTCTCCAGCTGCAGAATTCAACTGCACCTGAGGTCCCTCAGGTGCCGTGTCTGACTGCACCTGAGGGACCTCAAGCTCAACTACATTCTCAGACTTTGGTGGTTGTGAGACTTCAAGAATTGGCAATGGTTTTGTGCATGACACATATGTAGACGTTAATTCAGATTGAAGTTGTTGTTGGGGAAGAGTCTTCTCCATTGCAAGTTGGGCGGTTCGCGATTGTTGTTCTTTCATGCAATGATCCTTGTAGCATTTGGAACAGAGGTTCAAAGTTGTGGGGCTACCAAAGAACCCACAATTATTGGCACATAGCCTATGCCTTCCTGCTTCTTGCATTCTCTGTTCCTCCGCCATTTTTTTGACAACAAACTGCAACTCTTTAAAAGAACGAACGATAATGAATTTATGAGCGATCGACTTATTCAAATCAATCGCTCAATGCCAAAACAAGATCGTTACGTATCTTATACCTGTAAACAAAACAACAATATAATTGACAAGAAACGTGCTTATAAATAAATCAAGAAAGTGAACATGACCAAATCAAAGATATGAACCAAACGTTAAAGATGTCAAAGTTGAAAATGTGCGTACGTGAATAAGCAAAGCAAAGAGATCGGAGAAAATTATGGTCTTAGAGAGAGAAAAAATGAGAGTAACCGAAATGAGATTGATGGTAAGTAATACTAGAGGCCAAATAAATTGAAATTTAGAGGACTTTTTAGGTGTGAGGTGGTTAGAAATTGAAAGATGAAAACAAAAGAATGGTATTTGATATATAAAGGGAACTTTGGGTTACTTGGTATTGCCGTTTTAGAGAGATTCTTGGAGATGCCAAAAGTTTAGAGAAAGGGTCCAAAAATGTTTATTCCTAATTTATATCAGGTGTTTATATCAAATCAACAATTTAATTTTAACAATTAAAGTTAGAATATATTATATTATTTTATTAATGAATAAATAGTCTATTTGATCAAGCTTCTACTTATTTTTGGAGTATTTTTTCATCATAAGTTCTTTTTGAAAAAAACTTTTGAAGGATAGCGGCTTGTATTTGATTAAACAGTTTGAAAAACACTTTTATCAATATTAGAACATCAATTTGTAATTGGTCAAGCTTTCGAAAAATGCCTCCAAAGACAAGTTACCTTTTCCAACTTTTAAAAATAACTTCTGCTACTACTCAAAAATATATTTTTTTATAGTTTTGTCAGACACCTTAGCTCTCTAATTAATCGCCTTTTAAAAAAAATAAAGAGCATTTTTTACTTCTCAGAAGCTTAGCTAAATAGGCTATTAGTAATAATGTGTATATAAAAATTGTATTTATTATTTTAGTAAACATCAAATAAGAATTAAGTTTTAGCTTTGTAAGTGGTGATTCAAAAGATTGGCTTTATGACAAATATATGTGATGGGAATCATTAAAAGTCGTTGATGCTACGTTAAGGAGCCCACTTCTTTTGTTTTTGCTTTTCCATTTGCTTTGGGTCTACGGTTTGTGTTTTCTTGATATACTTTAATTCCCTAATTTCACGTTCTAAAATGGCTGCTAAAAGAATTATGAAATATTCTCCACTAGCCCTTCAAAATAGAGGTCTTTTAGACTTTTATTGGCCATTGAATTTTTCGTTTTCTATTTAAGTTTGGGAGTTGAAAAAATTGAGTATCCAATACAACATGCAACTAAACAAGAAAGTGTTGGTTTTCTAATGTACTTTATAAAGCAGTTCGGGAAGTATGTAACTATTACAAGTGTTCGAAAGGATAAATAAATGGTCAATCTTCAAAACTGCCGCAAGCGTATTGTGTCTTGAATCTTGATAACCTTGCAAAGCCAATGTTGAGAACTGACGCAAGCTTGTTGTGTCTTGAATCTTGATATCCTGAAATCAAGAAACAACTAAATCTGGATGGTTACAACATTGTGTGTTGAGTCGAGTGATTGTACTCTGTCCTTAAGACAAGATTGCCCCGTATATATGCTTTTACGTTAGCGGGCAATAGTCTCCCAAGATAAAACAACACTTTAATCTCAAACGCTACAAAGCCAATAGGTTGAGCCTGCCGAATAAAACAAGTATGAATCGACTTGCTGAAAATATGGAATAGGAAGGAAGAGTTTCTATCTACTCTTCTCTTTTGTCTCTGTGTATATAGTGTGTCTCTGTTGTGTATATGTGGGTGTTTGCTCACTGTTTTGCACTGATTTTTCGCCACTGATTTGCACTGATTTTGGCCACTGTTTTATACTGATTTTGGCCACTGTTTTGTGCTCTTTTGTGACTGAAAATGTGCTGCTATTTTCGTGTGTTTTCCGTGGCTGAATTGAGCCAAAGGAGGCTCAATATATAGCATGGAGGAGGGGCTGATCAACTGCCCAAACATGGCTGTTAATGGCCATTAGGAGGGCTGTAAATGACATGTTTAATGCCATTAGTGAAACTGATTTAAGGTCTTGAAGGAGGCTGCTCAATTGCCCAAGTAATGGGCTGTTAATGGAGAGTTAATCAGCCAAGTAATGGCTGGTTAATGCTCCAAAACGCAGTCCAACGGTAGGTAGACTGCCTTCCGTCACCCCAAAATCAACTTTTCAGAAACTCTGGGGACCAAACTGTAAAATTTAAACTTCAGGGACCAAACTGTATATAAGAAACTTTAGAGATCAAACTGTACATCTGGTAAAGTTCTCTGGTCCAAAATGATAATATCAGAAAGTCCCCACAGCCCATGACCCGAGCCCGAGTCCGGACGGGCGGGCGGCGCGCGTGTGGGCTTAGCCTTGAACCCAGGCATATCTAGGTCCTCCCTCCTTTAAACACATGGGATACCCCTTGGGGTCCCAAACCCTTTACCACATTAGAGACTTATATAGAGAGCAATTCTTCCTATTCCCACTGATGTGGTAGATTTGTCCCACACCACATTTTCATGCCTCAAACACCTTACTTCGTGGACCAATATCTCTTTCATTTCTCAACGAAATTTGACGATTCTTGGCCCTACGGTCATCTACTCACTTCGTAGATCATGCATGTGCGAAGAGACAAGGTCTCCAACATGCGGAACACTAGTGTTTAATTCATCAAAGATGGGTGGACGCATCTCCCCGCCAAAGTCAAATTTCCAACAGAAAGTTCATTAGAACAATATAATGATTTTATCTTACGGTGAATAAACATAAAAAGATTCCAAACTTGGATTCAAGACAATAACTCTATAATTTAATTATTAGAAGAATTTTATTCACGTTTGTATATTCTTAATTAATGCTTTGTTGCATATAAAAATACAGTTCTTTGAATCTCAAACAAATATATAAATCTGAGGAGTAGTTGGTGTTAAACCTTATTCTCTGTTTGGGGGTGACGTTTAAGATTTGGAATTAATAAGATTCATACTTTATCTTTAATCAAACTCAAAGTACTCTCTCATAATCATCATGCAAAGAAAAATGTTCTTTCGCTATACTTTTCTCTGATTTTCTTCCTAACAAGAAAGATAAATCTTGCCCCCGGGCACAGGCGAGTTGGTAAGTGGCAAGGTGATTCGGGTACAACCACTTCGACGTCGCGGGTTCGAATCCGTGTGGTGACAGTCTTTGCTGAAATATTGCAAGGGTTGTTACTGGGTTCGTGTCCCGTTGGTCCTCTCCCTTGCAGGGCTGCCACTGGCGCATATCCCTCGATTTACATCCCACCTGGTCAAGGGGCCTCTGGTACAAGTGAGGGGGTTTCGCCTTCGGGACTTTCCCCTTCACAAAGAAAGATAAATCTTGAAAGCTTTCGTTATCTTACCTTTCCATCCAATACAATTACATAAGGTGCAAAACATTTACATTAATTATGTACCGTGTAGGGCGAAGCCAAAAATTCATACAAGAAGATTCAGAAAAATACTACAATGTCACACCTAGAATCCGAATATGCGAACTAAAGCAATTGCTCTTGTTTGCCACTCAACTAGAATTTTTCCTTATAGGAAATTCAACAATCCGAATATGCGAACTAAAGCAATTGCTCTTGTTTGCCACTCAACTAGAATTTTTCCTTATAGGAAATTCAACAATCCGAATATGCGAACTAAAGCAATTGCTCTTGTTTGCCACTCAACTAGAATTTTTCCTTATAGAAAATTCAACAATTCATATATAACCAAAAACATACATTTTTTTTCCTTGTTTGCTTAATTAATCTTTTCGATGAAAGAAATTTTCCCCCTATGTTAGCTCTCCCAATTATGCTAGAAGTGGTGCTTTCATGCTTTCTGTATTTTCTTCTTGTGCTGATGGTGCTTCTGGTAGTATCCAAGCAAAATAAAACGACATTGCCTAACACATCGAATTTCTTGAGTCAAAAGTCACAAAATTGTTGCATAGCAAGAGGGAATCATGCATGTCTAACCAGAGGCGAATCCAGGGGATTCAGGATCTAGTGTTAGTGGGTCACGACACTACTAAAAGACGTGAATTTCTGATGGACCTTCCCGTTCAAACTCCATTGGAAATATTATATTTGTGATTGAAAGCCCGTCAGAAACGTTTCCAACAAGCCAATGTTAGCAAAATGCCGTACGGGAAGTAAATAAATATTACAAGTGCTTCGAAGGATAAACAACAAAGATTACAACAAGAATATGTCAATCTTTTAATCTTGAACTAGAACTTCAAATCTGGATCTTGTATTCAGAAATACAAGAACATGAACTGCTACACTTGTGGCTCGTAGAACCGATGAGAATCCGAACGGTTAGAGTCCTTTGAGTTTCAAGTTCACATATGAAACACTTAGCAACCAATTAAATAATCACAACACCACCGGCTGAGTCGAGAGATGGCTCTCTGTCTTTAAGACAAGATTGCCCCGTATATATGCTTTTACGTTAGCGGACAATAGTCTCCTAAGATAAAACAACAACTAATCAGCACTACAAAGCAAATAGGTTGATTCTGACAAAGAAAACAAACATGAAACGACTTGCTGAAGAATGGAAAATTTAGAGGAAAAGGAAGAGTTTCTGCTCTTGTTCAAGACTTGTGTTATCTCTTTTTTCTCTCTAATGTCTACTCAAAATTAGAGAAAGGTTTTCTCTTTATAGTGATTAGGAGGAGGAGAGATGTTAAGAGGCTGTTTAAGAGGTATAGTCATGACCAGAAACATTTTGTACGTTTTGTAACAAGTGCAAAACGTTTCAGATGGTTAATGCCATCAAAACTATTGGCTAAATACTAAGCAGTTTGGGGTCCAAAAAAATAATATCAGAAGAAGACCATAGCCCACGACCCACGATCCGAGACCCGAGACCCAACTCGGACCGCGCAGGTGGGTGGTGGCAGCACGCGTGTAGGCCTAGCCTTGAACCCAAGCACACCTAGGTCCTCCCTCCTTCAAACACATGGGTTACCCCTTGGGGTCCCAAACCCTTATCCATTTTTAGTCTTATAAAAAGAACAATTCTTCATTTTCCCACCGATGTGGTAGATTTGTCTCACACCATATTTCCATGCCTCAAACACCTTACTTCGTGGACCAATATCTCTTTCATTTCTTAACGAAATTTGATGACACTTGGCCCTACGGCCATCTACTCACTCAGTAGATTATGCACGTGTGAAGAACCAAAGTCTCCAACATGCGGAACCCGAGTGTTTAAGTCATTAAAGATGGGTGGACGCAACCCCCATCAAAGGCAAATTTCCAAAAATCCCCTCTTGAAAGAGAATTGGTGTACACAGGGTGACAAACTTCAGAAGTCTTTCAGCGGAAAAATATTGAATCAGGAGAGGTAGCTTCCGCTTTGAACCTTCCCTAGTTAAATATCACCAGACTTACTTACTGCGTGGGGAATGTGATGTCTTGAACCATCAGTGTTTAGTGTAAGCCAATACAATGATACCAACACAATAACTCCATTTATTCATTTTCATTCTTATTGTTCTGTCCGTTGTGGCCATGGACACACTTGGATTCTTAAGTGTGTTCATTTGAGGCGACATGTCCTCGCACTTAAATAGGTGATCTCCTACAAGGTACCCTGCTATACCCCACTTCACAAGTGTTAGGAAGCATTAAAAGTTTTCCCAACCTTAACCTCAACCGTTTGAGGATCGTTAAAGGTTTGGAAGCTTAACCTTTACCCACCATGCAGGTAGCGCCTTAATGTCTATTGCGGGAACGACTTTGGATTCATATTTCCTAACATAAATCATCATATGAAGTATTCTTGCTTCTACCAAAGCGCTCAACTGAACCTTTTGCATCTTAGTTTTCCCATTGAACCAAATTCTTAGGATCTCCAATCAGTATGGTTGGGTTACCACCGCAAAGGTTTGTATTGTTAGGGTTTTTAAGCCCATTTCCCTAGACAGGCAAAATTCTTGATCTTCGGATAGTCCCTTAGTTAAAGGGTCCACTATATTATCTTTTGATGTAATCAACGGGAATGATACCCTTGGTGATCAACTGCCATATGGTCTTATGTCTCCGACATATATGTCCAGACGCCGTCATCCGTGACATTCCTGAAGCCGACCGGCTAGCCACAGTGTATAACTGCCAAAGGCATGGGTTTCTCCCAATAAGGGATGTCCTCTAAGGAATCGTAAAGTTACTCAACTTCTTATCATGCTTTGTTTAAATCCATAAACTCTGATTCCATCATGAATCGGCCGATGCACGTTTGCTTAAAGGATTTTTCAAGACACACCATACACATTTACTTATGGCTTGGGTGTTCTTCAAGTCTGATGTCCAGTTTGCATCACTGTGTTCTCCCAGAACAGCTGGACATCTAGAATACCATAATTCGTAGATAAGCGAACATTTCACATATCATCATATCCGATTTAACGTCTTCTATTGATCATTTTTAGATTCACAAATGAACCTTAGTTCAACTGATCTACTTTGTAGCCCGATTCCAGGTCTGTTGTAGTGTGTAAAATACATTGAAATACATGTGACCTGCGCATATCTCTCATGGTATACAGATGCACCATGATTCCAATCACTTCTATGATTCAGATCCATTGGTGGCTTCAACGAGACTGTCAACTATCTCACAACTAGGTTTTGGGTTAGACCAGTCCATTAGATGTCTTAGAAATCCCAATTCCTAAGATGTCATATGTGATACATATATCTTTCATATCAAGACTTTTTTTTTCAATATGACTTCCACTTTCAGACTGTTGGTTTTCCAACTGTTAGCTTTCTAACTTCAGAGTCAATGTTTCTGTTGTCAGAATCATTGTTTTTGTTTCACTGAAACTTTCAGAACCAAAATGTAAGCATTTCAGGGACCAAAAATAAAGTTCAAGAAGAAGCCAAACAGTCCAATCAAACCAACTCTGATCCTCCCCTTCCAACTCTCTGGTTAGGAAGGTTGTCTCAACATCCATGTCACGTAAGACTGCAATAGCCCTAGATATTAAGTTATTCACAGAGGAGCACATGTCCAAGTAACCGAGGCCTTATACTCGTCAGTAGATCCATCTACTTTGTACTCAAATTGAGTATCCACTTTTACAACCCAAAGGTTCTTTTTCCGAAGGAAGGTCAACCATTACACAAGTATGGTTCTATCCGATGCAATCTATAGCTTCTTTCCAAAGCAGCGCTTTAGAGATGATAATTCTTTGTTAATTATCCATGGTTCATTTCCAACCATACAAGCTAGAAGGCCTGGAACAAGTCTTTGTCCCCTCTTTGCTCCATCTCGGTTCAACATCTAGAATCCCTGAGTTCTGTAGATCTGGAACATTAAGTTTCTGATAGTCAGCAACTTCTGAGTCCTGTAGATCTGGAACGTCTGGTTCTGGATAATCAGGCACTCGTGGGTTCTTGTTAACCTCGAGCAATTACTTTTTTTCCTTCTCAAGAAAAATTATCTTCAAAGAATTCAACATTCTTTGCTCCAAGAGGTGATAAGCACTACTGTTATTTGCAGATCCAGTGGATATGCAATCTACAATCTTAGGTCAAACTTAACCTATTTCAGTATTTCAGCCTCTACCAAGCCACCCCACATCACAACATTTGTAGGTGGGATCCTTTCCATGTTTCACATGAAGGGTTATCATTATCCTTATGCAGAGTTCTTCTGAGAATCACATTAGCGGTAAGGATTGCCTTACCCCACATATTTTGGGTGTACGGCTTTGCGCTTGGCTAACACCATTAGAATGAGGTGAGTAATGAGCAGTCGTTTGATGAACGATGTTTCACATTCTTCCCTTCTATCACTACGAATTCATCAATCCATGGGCTTAATTGATTTTCAACTTCTTTTTTGTAGCGCTTATCCACTTCAACAGCTTCATGTTTGCTTTTCAACAAATAAAGGATGCAATACATTGTACCATCATCAATGAAGGTCACAAATTACTTGTCTCCTCCCTCTATTTTGTACAAACTTAAAATCACCCATGTAGGTGTGACTAAGTTCTAGAGGAGCAGTGTTTCTTTCGTTATTCCTTTGATTGAATGGAAATGTGATTTTGCCTCTTCGTCCACCTCACTTCATTTTGAGGGTTTATGTCGACAAAAGGCAACAATCTCAACTTCGTTAGCTTTTAAATGACTTTCTATTTAACGTGTCTTAATCTATGATGGCATAGATGCACGGATTACAAATATATCATTCATTTGGCTACAGACATACTGTACCATTCTTAGTTATTACAGACCTGTTAGACTAGTCTCAAACCATCTTGACAAACAACGTCCCTAAAACCAAGTTTGGGATATGTATCACCTCCTTTTAGAGTGATCACATTCCCTAAAGTCCCTTTTAAGGACAACCTCTCCAACCCCTTCTACATTAGAGGTGGCGTTGCTTCATATGAATAACATATTGCCCGTGGTTATGGCTTAACCGGATCATATGTGATCTGGATACTCTGGTCCACTCCAGTTGCTATTGCAAATTAAGTGTCTAATTTCTTTTCTGCCTTTCTTTTGGCCTTCATATCATTTAAGACCTGGAAACTCTGGCCCACTCCAGTCGCCCGTAGACTTTGTACGACTGAGTGTCCAATATCATCCTATCAAATAAAGGATCTTCTGTCAGATTGTGTGACAGGTTCAACGTCTTAAGATAAGCCATTATAGTTTAGTCTTCTTCCCTTGAGATTGGTACCCAGACAATTCCTGGCTCTTGCTTAAGAGTGGTAACAGTTTTTGCACAGTCAGTGGATATCTCTCCTTCGTATGTGCAAACATACTTTACACACTTTTAATAATTACACCAAAAATAATGGATCTTTTAAGTTTTGTTTTCCCGCACCAATCTTTAAACGGGAATGAGGGAGATCCAATTTCTGATTTTAGAGTGTAGGAAATATAAGTTTTTAATGAAAACACTTTAATATTCCTAGCCTTGCTTTACACACTTTTATTCAGATATTATCTAAACACATTATAGACAATGAAGGATAATTAACTTAGACCTTTTGGATTCTGGCCCACTTCAGTCAGTCTGAGTGTCCATTTCCTCCTTACCATAATTCAGATCCTTTGTCTGAGACAGATATAGGCCTTCTGCTACAAGTTAGAACAATATCTTCAGCCTTCTCCTCTTGTCCCATTTGACATCCCCAGCCTCTAGTGGGCGCTTGTTCCTACCACTCTTGGGAGCGGTGATACCATCAAAACCTTGACCGTCAACAACATAATCAGAACCGCCTTCTACCAGAAAACCACAACTATAGCCAAATTTGGTCACACAACTGTTGACCGACATCTTTCGAACACTAATACAATCTTGTCTTAAAATTGTTAGCAAAATGTTGTACGGGAAGTAAATAAATATTACAAGTGCTTTGAACGGATAAACAACAAAGATTACAACAAGAAGTTGTCAATATTTTAATCTTGAACTAGAACTTCAAATCTAGATCTTGTATTCAGAAATACAAGAACATGAAATGCTACACTTGTGGCTTGTAGAACCGATGAGAATCCGAACGGTTAGAGTCCTTTGAGTTTCAAGTTCACGCCTGAAACACTTAGCAACTAATTAGATAATCACAACACCACCGGTTGAGTCGTGAGATGGCTCTCTGTCTTTAAGACAAGATTGCCCCGTATATATGTTTTTACATTAGCGGGCAATATTCTCCCAAGATAAACAATAACTAATCAACACTACAAAGCAAATAGGTTGATTCTGACGAAGAAAACAAACATGAAACGACTTGCTGAAGAATGGAAAATTTAGAGGAAAAGGAAGAGTTTCTACTATTGTTCAAGACTTGTGTTATCTCTTTTTTCTCACTACTGTCTACCCACGACCCACGACCTGAGACCCGAGACCCGACCTGGACCGCGCGGGTGGGTAGTGGTGGCGCGCGTGTGGGCCCAACCTTGAACCCAAGCACACCTAGGTCCTCCCTCCTTCAGACACATGGGTTACCCCTTGGGGTCCCAAACCCTTATCCATTTTTTAGGTTTATAAAAAGAACAATTCTTTCTTTTTCCACTGATGTGGTAGATTTGTCACATACCATATTTCCATGCCTCAAACACCTTACTTCATGGACCAATATCTCTTTCATTTCTTAACGAAATTTGACGATCCTTGGCCCTATGGTCATCTACTCACTTAGTATATTATGCGCGTATGAAGAACCAAAGTCTCCAACATGCGGAACTCGAGTGTTTAAGTCATTAAATATGGATGGACGCAACCCCCATCAAAGGCAATTTTCCAACAGCCAATTATGATAGAAATTTGTTCGCGTTCAGAAACATTTCCAACAAGCCAATTATGATAGAAATCCTTCCGCGTTATTTAGTAGTGTAATGGTTTGAGCCAAAAGCAATGGTTAGTTGGACCCATAGAACCCTCAGTAGATATGCCTCGATGTCTAACATGGTTAAAATGCGTGTTAAATCTTACCAAAGCAAAAGCTGCACAGATCAAACTGAAGCCTTTGCTGTTGAAAGGTGCATTGCTAGATAAGAACCAAGCTGCAACAAATTCCAAGTCAAACAAGATTGATTCAAGAAGAAACTCTTGCTAAAAATGATGTTCAATAAGTAAGAAGGACACGCGACTTTACTCACAGGTCAACGGACTCATTACAAGAGGGGCTAGAAAACTTCCAATTGCCTCCGCTCCAGGAATTAATCCTTGAGTTTATGCATGTCATAAAGAATAGCAGTTGACTGAAGTTTAAGTACGACAAAGGAATTTAGTCAAGAGATAAGCGGAATACATATATGACCCCTTAAACTTGCCAATAAATATTTTTTAAACGCTTGAACTACAACCTATTCCGATTAAGCGCGTGAACATATAATAAAGTGTTCATATTAGACACTTTCCGCTTAAATTTTGGAAAACTTGTGGGCGTGTCCTCAAGAACCTATCACGTAGATAAGTTAACCACATAATATACATGTCACCTTCTTTAATTATACACATCAGCCTCAATAAGCCGTAAAACCTCATGCTTGTTCCAATTGAGGTTGATGTATATAATTAAAAGAGATTGCATATTTTGTTTCAGTTTCTGCGTGTATACTCATTAGACATTTTTTAGTTCACGCTCCATGGGACAAACATTTTGTTTCAGTTTCTGCGTGTATCAAAGATATTAGACCGATAGTAGCACTTAACTGCTGGGAGTAAAGCTTATTGTCTACCAACCTGATCGGATGAGCTTGATGGTTTAGATACGATAGCATTAGTCTGTGTTAGGGTGTCAAAAACTATGGAAAGTAAAAACAAGAGATGAAATAAATCCAATGTCAATTCTGTTTCTGAATGTCGACAATTATGTCGTCAAACACCAGTGACAACACTTAGCAAAACAGAAACTTTAAAGAGTAAATGCAGCGAAATTTAAAGAATACAAAGGTTTAAAATTTTCATAAGTTATATATATTATATAAATTATGATGGTCAATGAACAGATGTATTATCTATATATTATATATAAAATACAAATTCTTTTCTTTACAGATTTACAATATAAAATGGAAAGAAATTAAAAGTTGAAGTCGCAAATGACTTCTGCCTGAAAAATCTAACTAAGTAGACATAGACAACATCTCATCACAATCTCTCCAAACAAAACTAATCTAGAATATAAACATCAATTGTAATGTTGGACAAAATGTTGTCGACACACTCAGGCAATACTTGTGATCCAGCTTTCTGAGATGAAATCCCGAGAGCTCTCTTGGTATTTTTACTTTCTGGTTCTGTATGTCGATACACTATTGTGGCGTCTCTATTTATAGTAGAGATTTCCCTTGAAAGTCTCATCGATCGGCTGTAAAAGTTGAGGAAAAGATGGGCAGCTTGTGGTAGATGATTAAGGAGTGAAAAAGCTTTGACTCTTTCTCCCATGTTTTACACATCTCCAATTCACCACACCTAAGTCATTTTACCTCATTGTAAAATATTATTGCTTAACGTAAAGTAAAGCAAAACTGTTTTTCAGAGATGTTAGTCCGAATATTATGACATTTGACCCAATATTTTTATGCATTCAAATCAGTACTTCAGAAGATATGTTGGGTCAAATGTCACAACACCAAACCCGACATTAACAATCTCTCCAATTTTGCCTTTTTTCACAAAACACATTACAAAATGTACCAATGACTTAGTGCATTGTCACAGATGTTGTCCAACACTTGTGATTACTGACAAGCTTCCCCTTAACATGTGATGGCATACAAGAAAAACTTGTGTATCCCAGTGTATACTAAGTCATATGATCAGAAATGATATGTATACATATATATACACATATCATCCAATATACACAACACAAAAAGAAAGACCCCGTTGTCAGAATAAACCATTGTCAAAAATAAGCATTCACATCAACCATTAACCAAAACAAATAAAAAATAGTTCATAATCCAAAAAATCATAAACCAAACATTAAAAATGCATGGTGCAGCACATCAGCCCGCTTCTTCCTGGCTCATTATGCAACAGTAACAACTTTCTACTTTTGCATAACAGCTTCAGCTTCAGCCCTCAGCCTTAGCCTGTTCAGCAACACATTCCTCCCAACTGCTTCTTTCTTTTGCACAACAGTATCAACAACTTCTTCAGCAGCAGCAACATCAGCTTCACCATGTGCGCCTTCACCCTCTTCCCCTACTCCCCATGCACAACAACATCTCCCCTTTTTTTTGAAGAAAGTAATAGCAAGAAATGGTCTCTGTCTTGAAACAAGGCATCCCTGGCAGCATCAACCTCTAAAATTTATTGGTTGACTTTTGCTATTTGACCTACTAGCCAGTCTGTTGACATGGTTGACTGTCTTGAACCAGTGTTGCCCTGAATGTTGGTGACATTCCTGACAACATTCTGACATTCTGATTCCTTCTTCCAATGCAAGTCAATAAAAATTTCTTTGCTCTTTAAAATTGCCTTGTTTTTGGTGTAAAGGTCAGAATCCTTTCCAATTCGGGGGGCGGATCTTTTCCTCATCTAATAACCCTAAAGAGGGTAGGAATATAGATGGTAGGTTGATAAAATATTCTCAGAGTTTATGAAATTCATCAAATAATAAGCATGTAATAGGGGTGTGCGTAATCTTAACTCAAATTTCATTTTTTGAAATAAAGTCTATAATCTCTAATCAGTATGAGCATCATAATTGCAGAGACTAACATTTATCCAGATAATAATTAAGAACATACTAGTCTAGAAAACATACCTCTTAATCAGAATTTCAGATCACCGGAGATATCGACCTCACCCTGGCTCTGCCTCCCTTCTCCTTCCTCGGACTTACGAGATCTTTGTCCTAGGTGCCTGGGAATTCTCAACAGAATATCCTTTGAGATTCTCACTAAGGTGTTAGGTTTATAGACTGGTATGGTGATAATTATAATCTCTCAAAGTGTTTTCTTCTCACTGATCTTAAACTATAGACAATATAAGAGTTTAGCTAGAAATGAATTCTTAATCGAAGAGTTGTATTGAAGCTTTCTCTAAAAATTTTGAATGACCTTCAAGTTACAAAGAGGCTCCTTATATAGATAACCTCGGCTATTCACTATTCATTACTTTTTAAAAGTAAACAGTAGTTACTTTTCAAAAGTCGTAAAGTAAACAATAGTAAATAGTGATTGCTACAGTTTGTCGGCTGCTTTTCAAAAAGTTGTTTTGTCTTCTTCTGCTTTTGCTTTTCCGTTTTTTCAAAAGGTTGTTTGTACTCTTCCTTTTTGCTTTCCGGGTGTCTCTTTCGGACAATATTTTCTACTGATAATGTTTTCTGCTTTCTAGGTGTCTTCTTTTGATAATATCGTTTGTCTGGCTGAATTTTTTCACTTGATCCTTTAATCAAAGTAATCATTTGTTGGGCTGCAAGTAGTGAGAACTACAGGCTCCCTGTTCGAGATAATCATTTGTTGGGCTGCAAGTAGTGAGAACTACAGGCTCCCTGTTCGAGATAATTATTTTTTGGGCTGCAAGTAGTAAATACTACAAGTTCCCTATTTGAGATAATCATTTTTTGGGCTGCAAGTAGTAAATACTACAGGCTCCCGATTTTGTTGGATTTCATATAGTAAACTATATGATTCCTGTATTCAGATAATCAATATGATTTCACGTAATAAATTACATGTTCCTGATATTCAGATAATCAATAGGATTTCACGTAATAAATTACATGTTCCTGATATTCAGATAATCAATATGATCCTTATGCAAACGGATCAGAATTTTCTCCCTTTTTTGTCACATTTGCTGGGATGTTCGGCCTGGTGTTTATCACATGTCTTTTATTTTGTCCGATTATCTTTTGATATTGCTCGATTGTTTCTTTTGCATGTCTATATTTTATATTCACTATGTTGTCATGCATAGTATTCAGTCTCGTGGTATCCTGAGTCATAATGTCATTGTCATAGTACTAAGAATGATAGATTATTAAGAATTATAGATTATTAAGAATCAAAGAAGCAATATTAGCACTAAGAAGGATAACTGATTTACCGTATAACACTGAACCAGTAGGAACACACATAGAAGATTTTATGACTACATATAGGAGAATGATAGAAATTAACACTAGAATAAGAGAACATGATGATTTAATATATGATTTAAAAGCAGATATAAGAATGGAAATAAAACATTATGGATGAACAGAGAATAATGGAAAATCATTATAAATTGGAAGAACTCAGAATAGTAGCAGAAAAACCACTTAGATATAATAGAGATATAAATCAGCATATTATAAGTTGCAGAATAAGCATAGATCTAATAGAAAATAGAGATCAACGCCTACAAGAAAATTCCGAACAAATAGAAAATCAAAAAGAAATTATTAAAGAATTAAGGAACAGATTAGCATTAAAAGAAGAATTGCTAAGGCAAAAAGAAGAGGAAAATGTAAAATTACTAGAAAATAAACTAGGAGAAATAATTAGAAAAGATAGTGAATTAAAAGATTTAAACGATATAATACAAGAACAATATAAGTACATAGACTTACTAAAATATGGATAAAGGAAAAGAAATAGTAGAAGATTCTAAAGAGACACACTATCAAATGAATACGTATGAGGGAGGAACAACCCAAACACTAAGCTTCAAATCAGAAATTTACCAGAAAATACAAGATGAAAAAGAAGAACTATCTATAAATAAAATATTTAAAACCAAATGGTTTGAAAGAAACAAAGAAATAAGATATATTGCACACAAGCATGAAAACATAATAGATACAACGAGTGTTAATGGTAGAACCAAGATTAACCTGATAACAGATGAGGTAGTAAAAAGAGAATTAACTAGATTATCTACTAGAGAAGCCAGAAAATATAGAAACATATACTTCGGAGGAGTAGAATTTACTATAAAAGCATACTTCTAGAAAACATAGATACACCCATCCAGATATACATATTAGACGATCGAATACTAGGAAATCACAGGATGCATTAATATCTGTAGTAAAAGGAATTTAATATACCAGAAACTGAAATTTACTGTACAACCAGACTTTAGTATATCATTAAAAGATGAGCACAAAGACTTAGCTTTAACACTATGTTACAAATTAGATGGAATAACCATGCCACCAGGAAGTAAGGTAATAAGTATTGAGACTAAAATGATATATGCCTTAACAGGTAATCACCATGTAAGGAGACAACATGAAATGAATATAGTAGTACCAATGATGTACCAAGAAATATTAGAACCAATAGAACATAAGGAAAACTCCAAAATAACAACACCAGAAGAAATATATATGGACTTTAACACCAGAACAAATACACCATCAAAGAGATTAATACCAAGGATAGAAGGATCTAGATTAAGCATCACAAGAAATCAAAATAGGTTACAACAGCCTAGAATACTAGATTTAATAAACATAAATACAAGTAGATTAAGGATTAAAATAATAATATTCAAAGGAATAATAACAACAGATTGCGTAGCAGAGATAAACACAGGAGCTATTAAAATTTTTATACATATAAGTAGAATAAATGAAAATGATTGCTATCTAATAGACCCACAGACTTATAATTACCCCAAAAATGACAGAGAAATAATAATTACTAAAAGTATTAATTTAAGATTCAAAATCCAAGATCTAGAATATAAGATAAACATAGGAGTATTAGAATATTATAGTTTCAACGAATTACTTTTAGGAAGTGATTTTCTAACAATGATAAACTATAAAATAAATAATAATGGAATAGAAATAAACGATCAAGGAAAAACTAGATTCATATACAACTTGAGATAATTGAGAAAAGACAGAAGCTCGAGAAAATAAGGAAAATCTTATCAGAAGAGATATATTCCCAGTTAAAATATTTAAAATACAAGGCAAAAGAAATAAGGCTAGAAGAAAAAATAGAAATACTAGAACAACAATGCGATAAGTTTGATAAAATATGGATAGATATGGGAAATGGATGGATGAAAAGAATAAATAATCCTGACTAATAATAACAAAAAGATAAATGAACTATGGGAAGAAATAATATTAAAAGAGAAGCTAAAAAGTACTATAACATTGATGGATGAAATAAAAGAAAACCAAGCACGTACACAACAGATGATGAGAGAAGAGCTAACAAATCTATGGAATGTATCTGAAATACCAACGTTTAAAATAATATTAGAAAAACTAAACATGATATTAGAAGACAAAGACAAAGGTAAAGAAGTAGCAAGAGATAATGAACCTAACACGAGTAGAGGAAATACAATAGTAAAAACCGACATCAGGAAACCTGAAATAGTACCAATAGATGCGTGGAGAAGAAGTAAAAAACCAGTAATGGTAGATATTAGTAGAATGAAACCAAGGTTAACAGATCAAGTAGAAAAAGCATTAAAAGGACTAACGATATTAAGTAAAAAGGAGAATTTTAATGGAAAACAAGAACCAAGTATACCTAGCGTACTTACGTTTTAAGAAATAATGGAAAAAAGATAATAGAAAAAGAAAGATATAAATATGAACCTATACGAATAGGTACCCCAAAACGGGACACGTAGAGAAAACAACCTACGAATACCTAAACTTAAGGTTAGATAAACAAGATCAAGAGATATCTGAATTAAAAACGGAAAACACCAAAGTGAAATTACATAGCAATGAGGAATGGTACGATAAGTACAAAAAATATAAACATAAGTTCAGAGATACGAAAAAGATGTTTAAAGAAGGAAAGGTAGAAATAAAACAGATAAAAGAAGAATTAAACAAAACTAACAAAAAACTAGAAAAAGTAGAAGAAACTCATCAAGAATTAGAAGACTTGAAAGAAGAAATGCACATACTTAGAGAACAGGTAAGAAGGTTAAAAGGAAAAAAAAAGATAAGAAAAAGCACTAGCGATGAAAGTACTAGTAGTAATTAGACTAACAGCGATAGCGACAGACCAGAAATAAGAGTAGTAGAATTCATAGAGGAAGTAGAAGATGAATCAGAAATAATAAAAGAAAACAACCAGATAGTAGAAGCTCTACAAAAAACAAAAAGAGTAAATGTTATTATAGAAGAAGAACCTGAAAGTGATATAGAAGAAGAGTATAACAACCCGAAGAAACTGAAATAGAATCAGAAGACATAATAAATGAAGATGCAAACGATTACCGTGAAGAAGAACTAGTAGATCCCAATCTAGAAGTAATAGAAAGGAGACGAACTAGATTACCAAACCATATACCAGCAGGACAACAAGCAGAATTCAGAGAATTTGTAGGATCAATGGCATAAGGAGTAAATTACAATGGATATTTTCTAGACTTAGACAACGTCTACGATGAACAGGAAATAGGAGGAAGAATAACAGATTGGAACCTAGGAATGTATATAGCGATAATGAACTCTACACACACAAAAAATCTAGAATACACGTACGAATTAATATCGAGAACATTAATAGGAAAGGTAGCATATTGGATAGAGTCTATAGCATACCAACTAAGAGGAGAAGTAATGAGTCATGCAACAGATTGGAAATCCATGCTAATGATATTTGACATTATACTAAAAAGAGAATTTTTAGGAGAAAAATGGCTAGTAGCCAGAGAGAACGTATTTGCGGAAAGAAAATTGAGATAATAATGAGTTTAAACAATATGAAGTGTTGTAAGATTAATAAATTACCAGAATACACAATTAGCTTTAGTAAATTCTTTTATGAAGCTAGATTCCTACCAGAAGAAGGATTAATATACCAACAACTTTATTATGACCACTTACCAACACCTTATAATACGGATATAACAAAAGAATATACTCAACTAGAACCAAAAGAAAATACTTTAGGAGAAAGAATACGAGTATTACGAGCTTACTTAATGAGAAAATACGAAGAATTTAGGACGCAACAAAAGATTAAAAAGGATAAGAAATTAGGATTAAGGGAAATATGTGGATTTACAGAAAAAATGTTAGTATTCGGATGCGATGACAAAAGAAAAGAGAAGAAGTATAGAAAGCATAGCAAAAGATATCAAACCAAAAGGGATAAGAAAAATAGTTATAAAAACTATAATAATAGACAAGATTATAACAACAAACCTTATTACAAACCGTATAGGAAAAAGAGATTTAAAAAATATAAGAATACCCCAGAAACAAGGAAAAAATTTAGGTATAAGCGAAAATTCAAAAAGAAAAGATTCGTAAAACCTATTAATACAGAGAAAGCAAAAGAATGTACATGCTGGAATTGCAATGAGAAGGGACATTATGCAAATAAATGCCCAAAGCTCAAGAAAAAAGGAATAAAATACATAAATACTACACAGTTTATAATGAGTCTACGACAGATTAAAGAAGACAATGATAAATGGCATGAATATTAAGACTTTTATGTAAGTCAAACAGATGAGGAAAATGAATCAGACTTAGATGTCCAGTTCATTAACCAACAATCAGAAAGTGAAAATTCTTCTGAATAAAATGAATGTATTAGAAAGAGAGAAAAACAAGTTATTAGAATAAAGAGATTATTGGATACAATGCGACCAACACAATAGATACAAGTTGACTATGACTTCAACTACGAGTGAAACAGGAAGCAAATACTATTTGGATAGACATAAAAAGGTTAGAAAAAACCTTGGAAGAATAATGGAAAGAATAAATGAAATAAACTGGAAACTTATTGAAATAAGAAGACAGATACAAATACTTATGACCAATGATGACATTAGTCAAGAAGTAAGAGAATATGAACAGGATGAAAACCTCCAACAGAGGTTAAGAGATATGAATATCGGATAAATGGTAGCAATCTATATAGAAGCCCATATAGAATACAAGACTAATAAGATGATAAAACAAAAAATATTTATTGATAGCGGAGCAGACTTATGCTTAGCTAGAAAAGAAGTATTAGAATCACACAGATGGAAAAGAACCAGAACACATCGAGCTAAAGTATCAGGATTCAATGAGCAATCAAAAGAATTAGATATAATAGCAGAAAATATGAGAATAATATTAGGAAAACCCATATTTAGATTACCAATAATATATCAATTGAATAATATGAAACAACAAGTGTTGTTAGGAAACAACTTCCTAGATTACTTTAAAAAAAACTTTGGAGAGAATCCAATCCAATTATGGGAAAAAGAAAAAATATATGCAGAAATAAAACTGATAGACGAAAATGAAATAGTAAGATCAAAACCTATCAGATATAGCCCAACAGACCAAGAGGAATTTAAAGCCCAATTAAAAGAATTGTTAGATTTAAAACTTATACAGGAAAGTAGAAGCCCACATAGTAGCCCAACCTTTTTAGTAAGGAAACATAGCGAACAAAAAAGAGGAAAAGCCAGAATAGTAATAGACTATAGAGAATTAAACAAGAAAACTTTATTTGACGGATACTTTTTACCATACAAAAGAAACCTCATTAACAGATTAGGGAATAAAAAATGGTTTAGCAAGTTTGATTGTAAAAGTGGTTTTTGGCAAATAAAAATGACTAAGGAATCAAAACCCTTAACAGCCTTTAGTGCCCCACAAGGACACTACGAATGGAAGGTATTACCATTTGGATTAAAGAATGCACCACAGATATTCCAGAGAAGAATGGATCAGGTATTTAGAACATTAACAGATTTTTGTATAGTATATGTCGATGACATAATAATATTTAGTGATAATCTAAATGACCATATAAAACACCTAGAAAAATTTATAGTAACCATAAAGCAACACGGTATACTATTATCAAAAAAGAAATCCGAGAAATTTAAAAATAGTATTGAATATTTGGGATATATCATAGATAACCAAGGATTACAACTACAAGAACACATAGTAACAAAGATAAAGAACTCTAAGGAAAAATTAGAAAATAAAAAAGAAGTACAACGGTTTTTAGGAATAATAAATTATGTTTCAGATCATATAAAAGATTTACCACTCTTGAGGAAACCACTACAAGAATTGATAAAGAAAAATGTAACCTTTGAATGGAAACAAGAACATACTGAGGCTATAAAAACCATCAAAGAAAGGGTAAAATCATTACCAAAGCATAGAATACCAACTGAAAAATATCAATTAGAAATTTTTACTGATGCAAGTGATATAGGATGGGGAGTAGTTCTCATAGCATATGACAAAGAAGATATAGATAAGGAAAAGCCACTTATTTGTGGACACAGAGGAGGAACATGGAAACCAAATGAGAAAAATTATCACATAAACGAGAAAGAATTATTAGCAGTAAAATTTGGGATAAAAAGATTTCATTACCACTTTTTACCAATAAAATTTATTGTTAGAACTGATAACACACAGGTGAAGGCTTTTATTACAAATAAAATAGATCCTTTACCAGAATTAAATAAAAGGAGAAAATGACAATCTTTCTTTTGTTGTTATGACTTTATTGTTAAGAATATATCTGGAACTAAAAATGTTTTAGCTAACTTTCTTAGCAGATACAATGTCGAACAACAGTGACAAAATAGAAGAATATATTACCAAAGCCTTACAATCCATTATACAAATAAATGAAATCCTAACAGCCAGATTACAAGAAAATACCAACACTGTCAACCAACTCAGGGAAGCCATAAAAGACTTGATAACTTTGAAAAATAAACAAAGTGAAACAACATCATCATCCAGAACACCTCCTACCACACTGAAAAAACAAGAAAACCTCACACCATTTGTATCAAAGTTAGCAACCATGCCATCAAATATACCATTTTCTTCATCACCCATATCCATGGCAGACAAGCTGAGATACACACCTGAGTACATCACAACTTATGAGAAGATCAACAAATTTTATGATTATAAGACTAACCCTCATATTATCAGAAGTGCAAAAATTAGCAGGTACCCAAGGTTCATATGCAGCGAACAAGCAAATCCAGAAATAGTGTCAAAATTATCTACTTATGGATTTATTGACAAATTAATAGTCGATGAGAACATGACCAACATCGCTAGATTACCAAGTATTATTGTGGAATCCACCAGATTAATGATGGAGTCATTCGGAAAATGAGTATACGGAGTACAGGTATTTGATGCCTCTTTTGATCTAACTGGAAAACCGATTATAATCTGTCAGATATTCAAGACAGAAAAAATAGTACAATCAGCGGCGACGATGAAAATCTGAACAAAAAGATCTCTTGCGCCTTAGAAAAATTCCAAGAATGGCTAAGTGCTAAGAGGACTTTCGGATTAATAACACTGAAAACCAGAATAGAGGACATGCTGAGAGCAAAGAAGGCATGCATAATTGGAGATTCCAAAGGAGGAGAAGTCGAAGAAATTATTACCATGTACTATGACAATGACATTATGACTCAGGATACCACGAGACTGAATACTATGCATGACAACACAGTGAATATAAAATATAGACATGCAAAAGAAACAATCGAGCAATATCAAAAGATAATCGGACAAAATAAAAGACCTGTGATAAACACCAGGCCGAACATCCCAGCAAATGTGACAAAAAGGGAGAAAATTCTTATCCGTTTGCATAAGGATCATATTGATTATCTGAATATCAGGAACATGTAATTTATTACGTGAAATCCTATTGATTATCTGAATATCAGGAACATGTAATTTATTACATGAAATCCTATGAATTATCTGAATACAGGAATCATATAGTTTACTATATGAAATCCAACAGAATCGGGAGCCTGTAGTATTTACTACTTGCAGCCCAAAAAATAATTATCTCAAACAGGGAGCCTGTAGTTCTCACTACTTGCAGCCCAACAAATGATTATCTCGAACAGGGAGCCTGTAGTTCTCACTACTTGCAGCCCAACAAATGATTACTTTGATTAAAGGATCTAGTGAAAAAATTCAGCCAGACAAAGGATATTATCAAAAGAAGACACCTGGAAAGCAGAAAACATTATCAGTAGAAAATATTGTCCGAAAGAGACACCTGGAAAGCAAAGAGGAAGAATACAAACAACCTTTTGAAAAAACGGAAAAGCAAAAGCAGAAGAAGACAACCATCTTTTGAAAAAGGAGAAAAAGACAAAACAACTTTTGGAAAAGCAGTCGACAAACTGTAGCAATCACTATTTACTACTGTTTACTTTACGACTTTTGAAAAGTAACTACTGTTTACTTTAAAAAAGTAATGAATAGTGAATAGCCGAGGTTATCCATATAAAGAGCCTCTTTGTAACTTGAAGGTCATTCGAAAATTTTAGAGAAAACTTCAATACAACTCTTCGATTAAGAATTCATGTCTAGCTAAACTCTTATATTGTCTATAGTCTAAGATCAGTGAGATTATCATAATACCAGAGAAGAAAACACTTTGAGAGATTATAATTATCACCATACCAGTCTATAAACGTAACACCTTAGTGAGAATCTCAGAGGATATTCCGTTGAGAATTCCCAGGCACCTAGGCCAAAGATCCCGCAAGTCCGAGGAAGGAGAAGGGAGGCAGAGCCAGGGCGAGGTCGATATCTCCGGTGATCTGAAATTCTGATTAAGAGGTATGTTTTCTAGACTAGTCTGTTCTTAATTATTATCTGGATAAATGTTAGTCTCTGCAATTATGATGCTCATACTGATTAGAGATTATAGACTTTATTTCAAAAAATGAAATTTGAGTTAAGATTACGCACACCCCTATTACATACTTATTATTTGATGAATTTGATAAACTCTGAGAATATTTTATCAACCTACCATCTATATTCCTACCCTCTTTAGGATTATTAGATAAGGAAAAGATCCCCCCCCCCGAGGTCAGAATCATTTCCTACAATATCCTCTCTCTTAGGTTCAAATCCTTGGGTAGTCAAGATTTGGTAGATTAAAGAGGGAAATGAAAGGATTAAAGTAGATTCTTTTTCAGCCAAGTTGGCAACTTGATAAAAGATCATCTTTCCTAAATCAACTTTTAAGCCTTTCTCAATTTTAAACCATAGGGAAGCTTGTTCATGTATCATAACTGACTCATTCAAGGAAGGAATAGCAATTTTATGGAGGGTTGAAAATAAGGTTGTTAGTTTTGAAGTTGGGCATCTAGGGATCTACTTTTTCATTATACCTCCAGTGCGGTATTCAATCATTTTATCCCTATTTTCTGCCACTTGCTTTGCATCTCTAACTCTCTATTCAGCATCAAGCTCATACATTGATTTATAATAGAGGGTGTAAACTGATAAATCTTGTTATAGAGATATACCTTCCCAAAATATTTTGAGGAGACATCCTCTATAGCAGGACTCAGATTAGCATAAAACAACCTAATCACTTCATCAACATAGGGTTCTATTTCTGTGATAGTTTTGAGAAGCTTTCTATCCTTGAGGAATTCTATCAAGCCATATTCAGTACATGAAGTAACATCTAACACTTTCTTAGGTCTAATTACTCTATTCTTGTACCAGTCCCATTTAGCTTTAGAATAGAATTTTCCTAAGAAAGCACATAGCTCAATAACTGAATCAAACATGGCTGAACTCTTGGATTTGGTACTTCTGGAGGATGTTGTTGTATGTGCCTCTGCAGATGTTGGCTGAAATATTGTGTGAGATGTTGTAGCATCAGTGGCAACATTTGGATCAGCACTTGATTTGTCATATCTGGGAATTCCTTTTGAAAAGAATTGCTTTAGTGGAGTTTCATCATGGATTTCATCGTCTGCTTGAGACACATTTTGCGGGACAGAAGCAATTTGTTCTTCTTCACTCTCTTCAGTTGAGAGCACAAAGCTTGTGTCATCACCGACACTGCTCAAGCAATCATGTATAGATATATCAAATATGGACCTTTTGTTACTCAGCTCTTCACGAACTGTTCTCTCAAACATTCTGCTCGATCGACGAGTAGGGAAGGTGGAGGATCTTGGTTTTTTTCCCAATGCTAAAATATCAGATGTTTCATCAATATCTATTGGATTGTTGTCATTACCTGGGTAGTTAATGTCTAAAGGCTCATCTAAACCTTTAAATACTATAGCTTTGGACAAGTCCTCTGGAGATGGTGAAAAAGATAACCGGCAGGGTTGATGCGGTCCATTTTGCTCAAACGATTCAGTATTCATATGAGGGCTTGTACTCATTGGGGTGTTGGTTGGAGTGTTGGCTGACATTGGTGTTGACGTTGGAGATGTTTCCATCGGTAAATATTGAGGAGAAAGTTTTGGAAATTTAGGGTTTGATATTGAGAATGGAGTTTGGAATGGTGATGATTCCATCGGGTAAGAGGATGTATACCCGATGTGATTTTCCCTTTTTTTTATGGGAAAATTCAAAATGATAAAATGATAGCGAATGAGAGGAATATTTATATACATGGCTAACCTTTCTTAGCAACAAAATCCCTTAGTTTTAGGTGTTTCATTTTTACACAATAACTTACACCTAAAATATTGGGATAAAATAAATAAATATCACGATAAGGATAAACTTTAATCTCATCATTTTAGATTTTGAAATTCCTGCAAACAAGTCATATAAAAAGGAGAGAGATCTGACGATTCAACGATCAGATAAGTATAATATCCCAACACATATCACATTCTGAAAATGTCAACTGCAATATTGGCAACATTTTGGATGACACAAGTATTTTGATCCCTCAAGAACTTTTCGTTTTGGCAACAAATCAAGACACGTTTTATATGTATTTTATGAGTTTTACCACTGGACCAATGTAACATTTTCCCATCATGTCCTTGATCTAATCATATAACACATACAAATAAATTTTCCATGTCAACAATGAGAATACTTATTTAGTATTCTCAAAATTCTTTTGAAGCACACGATACTCCTATAGAATAGGAACGGTATCTTTTCAAGGGCTTTTCCCATTTTGCACAGTTGTCAAATATTTGTATAGGATTTGCCTTATTTTGATACTCCGTTTTTATGATATACATGTATTTATATATATATATATATATATATATATATCATCACAAAGAACGGTATCACGTTTGAATTATATTCTTATTGAAGGATCATGCCTATGTGACCAAAAGTTATGCACCATACAACAACAATAATCAGCCAGTGATATTACATAGGTAAATGTCACTCGAGATGTTAGACAATGTTTCAGCCGACATTCACCAACAATGCCTTTTTTTAGAGATTACGAAGACCAGGAGATTTCTTCAAATAGAAAATCTCTCATGGTCCAAAGCTTTTGTAATAATATCAACTAGTTGATGAAAAGTGTCAACATGTTCAATTTTAACTAGCTGTTTTTCAACTAAATCTCTTAAAAAGTGATGTCTAATATCAATATGTTTTGTACGTGAATGTTGAACTGGATTTTTGGAAATATTTATTGCACTCAAATTATCACAGTACAAAATTAAAATGTTATTAGTAAATTCATAGTCGTCTAACATATGTCTTAGCCATATTAATTGAGAGCAACAACTTCCAGCTGCTACATATTCAGATTCAACAGTTGAAAGTGAGACACAATTTTATTTACGACTATACCATGAAACAAGGTTATTGTCAAGATAAAAACATCCTCCACTTGTACTTTTTCTATCATCCTCATCTCCAACCCAATCCGAGTCACTAAATGATATTAAGTTAGGATTAATGTCTTAGGAATACCAAATTCTCAACTCACATGTGTCCGCAACATATCTAATAATACGCTTCACGGTATTTAAGTGGGACATTTTAGGACAGGCTTGAAAACGTGCACAAACACAAACACTAAACATAATATCTAGGCGACTAGCAATAAGATCAAGAAGGCTACCTATCATAGACCGATATAATATTTGGTCGACATTTTCACCAACATTATCCTTACATACCTTCTGCGATGAACCCATTGGCATCTTCATTTATTTAGCGTTCTCCAAATCAAATCTCTTAACAAGATTTTTGGCATATTTACTCTATGAGATGAAAATTCCATCATCACTTTGCTTTATCTGTAAGCCTAAGAAAAAAGTTAATACCCCAATCATGCGCATTTCAAATGTTGATGACATAGCTTCAACAAATGAATTTAGGTACGACTGTAAGGTCGACCCAAAAACTATGTCATCCACGTAGATTTGAGCAATTATAATATCTACACCGTGTCATTTAATAAATAAAGTACGATTATCTTTGCCATAGTTAAAACCAAATTCAAGAAGAAAGTTAGTTAAACGACCATACCATGCACGAGGGGCTTGTTTCAACCCATACAAAGCCTTTTTGAGCTTGTACACATAGTGTGGATGGTAAGGATCTTCAAATCCTTTTGGTTGTTCAACATAGACTTCCTTATCTAGATAACCATTTAAGAATGCACCTTTCACATCCATTTGGTGTAAAGTAATTTTCAGACAACAAGCAATAGCAAGTAAAAGTATAATTGACTCAATTCTAGCCACATGTGCAAAGGTTTCATCAGAATCGATTCCTTCAACCTGAGTATATCCTTGTGCAACTAGATGAGCTTTGTTTCTAACAACTGTTTCCGATTTGTCTGATTTGTTTTTAAAAATCCACTTAGTTCCAATTACATTTGTATTATTTGGACGTGGAACTAAGTCCAGACTTCATTTCGAGAAAATTGTTCAAGCTCTTCTTGCATTGCTTGTATCCAGAAATTACCTTTAAGTGCTTCTACAATATTATTTGGTTCTAATGTAGATATAAAACAAGAAAGACTAACCTCTTGGTATATGGTTGACATACACACATACCTTACCATTTCTCTATAGTTTAGTAGTTCTTTGCCTCTTGTTCTAATTCCTTCAAAAATTCCCCCTATCACTTGGCCCGTTGGATGATTCTTCATAATCCTTGATGAGGGGTCCCTATGAATTGGTCTAACAATTCATCACTCGGCTCCTCATATGTGGCCTCTGTGGTCTCTATTGCTATTTCGGATGTTGCTCCAAGTGTGGCAACATTTGTGGCAACATCCGATTCTTCTACAATCTGTGGACTTTCCACTGTATCTACAATGTTGTTTTCAATAGTTTTTCCTGAAACATCAAAAAGATCATCAAATATAACATTTACAAACTCTTGTATAGTTCTGGATCTCATATTGTATACTCGATAAGCATGACTATTTTATGAATATCCAATAAAAATTCTTTTCTCACTCTTAGAGTCAGATTTTACCAATGGTCCCTGTCATTTAAAATATAACAAATACACCCAAAAATATGAAAGTAACGCAAGTTTGGTTTCTTTCCATTTATAATCTCATAGGGTGTCATCTTTATTCCTGGCCTTAAATAGACTCTATTAGTGATGTGATTAGCAGTATTCAAGGCTTCTTCCCATAAACGTTTTGACAAATATTTAGAACTAAGCATCACTCTAGCCATTTCATGCAATGTTCTATTCTTTCGTTCTGCAACCCCATTCTGTTGAGGAATTTTTGGGGCAGAAAACTCATGAAAAATTCCCTTTTTCTCACAAAAATTTGTGAATGAATCAAATTCTTTTCCATGATCGGATCTAATCCGAAAAATAGGAGAATAGAATAAATTTATAACTCTAGAGTGCAAGATTTTAAACGTGTCAAACGTTTGTGATTTTTCTTTTAAAAAATATATCCAAGAATATCTAGAAAAATCAACTACTATCACAAAGGAATACATCATGCCTCCTAGACTGTCTACTTCAATTGGACCCATTAAATCCATATGTAGCAATTGAAAACAGTGAGATGTACCTGAATGTTGTCCAACGACAACATTAAAAGAGACACGGGTTTGCTTACCTTTCAAACAATCTTCACATATAGTTTTACTTTTATGGCTAAGTTTGGGTACGCCTCTAACAGTTTCATATGAGACCAATTTTTCTAAATTGCGGTAGTTGACATGCCCCAACTTTTGATGTCATAGTGTTGTGTCATCGATCTTAGCATTATTGCATGTTTCTTGTCTTACAACAAGATAGCAATTGTCACATGTTCTTGTACCTGTCATGACACATATATTTGCTTCATTCATAACTTTACAAGCATTCTTATTAAATTTTACCTCAAGATCGTCATCACATAGTTGACTAAAACTAATCAATTAGACATTAAGCCCTCAACGTGTAAGACATTCCTTAAGGCTGGAAAACCAGGAACATTCAAGATTCCTTTTCCAATTATTTTTCTTCTACTGCCACCTTCATAAGTCACGTTTCCTCCATTGAATGACTCATAGTTCCTTAGAAATCCTTTTGTACCTGCCATGTGGCGAGAACACCCACTATCAAAGTACCAAGAACCTGAAATGTTAGTTCTTAATGCAGTTATACAGACATTACAAGTTAAGTCCATTTTAGGAACCCAAACTCTCTTAAAATATTTTTTACATTTTGGCTCAGAAATGTTGCTTCGATGTTTATCCGGAATGTTGGACAATAATTTAGGCAACATTTTGCGCACATGATTTTGAAGTTTGAAACAGTATGGTTTTAAGTGTCCAGGAGAGTTACAATGATGACATACAAACTTCATTTTCTTTGACATATATGAGAACATATTATTCATCCATTTTTCTTTTACAAAGCGTACTTTCTCAATTTTATCAAAGAGATTAGAGAATATGGTTTTAAGAGAGTTTTCGTACCCAATACCTGCGTGTAAAGGTTTACTAAAGTTGAGTATCTCATTCAATTTCGAAGTCCCTGTGTTGAGTTCGCGGAAGGTTGCTTCGGCGAAATCCAATTTTGCACGAATCTTACCAAATTCAATATCCTTTTTGGTAAGTGCAACCTCAAGTCGATTTATCGTGTCTGTTAATTCTACATTCTCATGAGTTAAAGATTTTATTTTTTTGTCAAGTTGCTTGGATTCTATGATTAAGGTTTTACAAATACTTTGTAATTCATTAATCATAACATTTTTGCATTCAACTTGATCCATACAATCAGCCTCACTAACAGAAATAGAACCACAAAAGCAATTAACATCAGAATAGTTAAAGAGTTCATACCTTTCGGATGTCGTTGAGGATTTTGATGTCGTTGCTAATGTTGGAGTGAATGTCGTGACATCAGAGACAAAATTATATACTACATCTTCATTATCCGATAGAGACTGTTCGAAAACAGTGGCCAGCATTGCTTGCGTTTCAATTTCATGATCGCCTTTCTCTTCTTCTTCATCATCACTAAGAGAAACGTATAGGTTCTTACCAAATTTTCTAAGAGTGTTTGCACATTCGTTAGCATAATGATCCCAACCTGAGCATGCATGAGATTGCACGGACTCAAGTTGTTTAGGATCAAATTTGGTACGATCTGAGTTGGTTCTTCTTAGTTGATTTCCTTTTTGTACATTTAGAAGGAATTTAGTGGGCTTTTGATTGAAGACTTGGTTTTGGTACTCTTTAGATTTAGATTGATTTCTCTCATTATTGAACTTCATCACCATCGAATTGTATTTTTGAGTGAGTAAGGCAATATTTGCACATTCTCCAATTTCTTCAAGATTCTCATCCTCTTTTTCGATTTGACTCTTCGAGGATTGAACTTGAAGTGCCACATTTTTGCTTTTATACAATTCCTTTTGATTCTCAATGTTTATCTCATAAGTTTTGAGTATGTTCATCAAGGTATGAAGGTCCATTGTGGAAAGATTGTGAGCTTCTTCAATAGCATAAATTTTTAAATTAAACTTTTCAAAAAGAGAACGGAGAGCCTTTTCAACAAGTTGAGTGTTGGTTAATGGTTCACCAAGAACTTGACATTCATTTGAGATGTCAATCAACTTTTCAAAATAAGATTTAATATCATCCACTTCTTCCATCCTTAAACGTTCATATTTACTCATGAGCATGCGTAGCTTTGTTCGACGAATACTTGAGCTCCATTCACAATGAATTTGTAAAGTATCACATGTGTCCTTGGCCGTGGGACAATTTTGAATGAATTTGAACATATAAAGATCAACCCATCCAAAATTGCATTTAAGGCCTTTTCGTTAAAGCTGGCATTATTGGTTTCTTCTGTAGTCCATTCGGATTCAGGTTTATCAATAATGTCACCTTCTTCATTCGGTGGCAACACTTGAATAACATACCCATTGGTTATAGATCTACATGCACGAATATCAATTGATTTGATACGCGAACATAGGCGAATCTTCCAATAGGCATAATTTGATCCATCTAAAATAGAAAGTCTACCAATAGTCAGATTTGCCAAATCCATATCTTATGATAACAGGACCAAGCACTTATTGTGTTAAGTGTCGGGTCTGATACCACTTGTTAGGGTGTCAAAAACTATGGAAAGTAAAAACAAGAGATAAAATAAATCGAATGTCAATTCTGTTTTTGAATGTCGGTAATTATGTGGTTCGACACCAGTGACAACACTTGGCAAAACAGAAACTTTAAAGAATAAATGCAACGGAATTTAAAGAACACAAATATTTAAAAATTTTATAAGTTATATATATTATATAACTTATGATGGTCAATGACCAGATGTATTGTATATATATTATATACAAAAATATAAATTTATTTCTTTACAAATTTACAATATAAAATTGAAATGAATTAAAAGTTAAAGTCGCAGATAACTTCTTCCTGAAAAATCTAACTAAGTAGACATAGACAACCTCTCGCTCCATACAAAACTAATCTAGAATTTAAACATCTATTGTAATGTTGGATAGAATGTTGTCGACACATTCAGGCAACACTTGTGATCCAGATTTCTGAGATGAAATCTCGAGAGCTCTCTTGGTATTTTTACTTTTTGGTTCTGGATGTCGATACACTGTTGTGGCGTCTCTATTTATAGTAGAGAGTTCCCTTGAAAGGCTCATCGATTGGCTGTGGAAGTTGAGGAAAAGATGGGCAGCTTGTGGTAGATGATTAAGGAGTGAAAATCTCAACAACTTAGACTTGTTCCTTACTCGACTTCTTCCCCAAGCTTTGACTCTTTCTCCCACGTTTTACACAACTCCAATTCACCATGCCTAAGCCGTTTTTACCTCACAGTAAAATATTACTGCTTAACGTGAAGTAAGGCAAAACTGTTTTCGAAGATGTTGGTCCGAATGTTATGACATTTGTCCCAACATTTTTATGCATTCAAATCAGTACTTCAGAAGATATGTTGGGTCAAATGTCACAACACCAAACCCAACATTAACATCTGTCATAGAGAAAATTAATCAGAAAAAAGCGAGATTACTAATAAAACTTCATTGCACGATGTTTAAAGCCCAAACAACACATCTTTTGATGTATTACTCACAGAAGGGCATTCCAGGAGATAAACCATCCGAAATACAACACCAAAATAAGGCACATGTATCAGAACAAAACTGCACTGAATTACTAGTACTCACAATCACAACTTCCATATGAAGAAATAAACGGCTAGATGAACAGGGTGTCAAGAACAAGTTCAAAGTCAAACTCATATCATTTGACCATAGGCAGAGCTTGAATTTTGAGTTTATGGATTCTGATTTCTAAAAAAGATAATGTACTGGGTTCTGGAAAAATATTTGTACATATTAAGTGAATTTCTTAATATAAATATAGGGTTTTGACCAAAACTACTGGTCATTTTAAGGATAGTAATCAGAATAAAGCAGGTGATATGTCTGGATGTCATTCAACATTTTAGGTACTATACTCATTTCCATATATAAAAGTTGTATGTGTGGTTTGATATGTGGACTTGTATAGATTCAAATTTACATACCCACGATGCACATGCCAAGCCGTAAAGCAATGCCTGTTCATATAAAGCACGATAGATAGATGCTTTTAGCAAACAGTTAAGTGAAAGGCTTGGCCGAGGAATAAAATGAGTCGGTAAACTCACCTTACGTATGTGATTGATGCTAGCAAGGCTATTCTGAGTACCACTCTTTCTCCAACTAATGGGCTGACAAGAGGAAAAATCAGCATCTTGGAAAATACAAAAAAAAATGAATTAAGTCAATCAAAAAGGATTGATCATGTGGGAGATATGGAAAAGAATAAATAAAATCAAGCATGGAGGAATAACGACACACAACAGGCTAGAATATCATATATATACTACAATTTGGCAACTGATGAGGGTAAGATTTCTAAAACTTAATCATATTCCATCAAGTTGGCCTGCATTACTGGAACACTTGGAGCAACTCAACCAACCTTGTACTACAAGAAAGTGCATTGGAGTGCACCTGCAGCATGAATGATCAAATGCAATAATGATGGAGCATGCAAAGGCAATCCAGGGAAAAGTTAATATGGTTTTTGCTTGAGAGATCACAGAGGGGATATCAAGTATGCACAGGCTGAGGTGATCAAGGACACTATCAACATGGAAGCTGAAGAAGTTGCAATTAGAGAGGCACTATACTGCTGTATTATCAGAATAAGGAACAGATAGTACTGGAAACAGACTCTCTACAAATGAAGCTAATTTTGGAAGGAAAAAGCGTTGCACTATGGCATCTCATTACAGTGATAGATGACATACAACAATTCAAGCAAAATTGTAATGTACAAACTCAATACACATACAGGGAAGGCAACTTGATGGCAGACTGTCTGGCTAATCTGGCCTTGGATACTGAAATGAAATTGGAATTTAGAAGCTTTCAAGAATTGACAGTTGCAGCAAGAAGGATGCTAAATTTGGACAAGACGCAATTCAGAAATTTGAGGATAAAAACCAGAAGAATAGCATAATGATCACAACACTTTTGTCATTCTGGATATACTGGTGTTATAGACAGGTAACCTACAAAGAGGAAGAACTGTATAATTTTCATTTGATTCATAGTTTAGGAGGGGAGATCTTGATAAGCTCAAACCTCATTCTGGTTATAGCCTTTCTTATTTTAGCAAGCTCTTACCTTGAACATGATGTAAGATACAATTGTTATTTGTTTATTATCATTAATAAAATCCACCAATATGACCCCTCCCCCCCGGCCCATCCCCATCTTAGCATATTAGTTTAAAAAAAGAAAAAAAAAGGATGATCATGTGCAACAGCATAATCACATTACTTAATACTAGGGATATCTAATGGGGCGGGGCGGGGCGGGGCGAGGCGAGTCCCGGCGGGATGGGACCAGGCGTGACGGGAGAGGGTCGGGACGCGGGCTCCGGCAGGCCATGTGGGACGGGAAGAGGTCCCGTCCCGTCCCACATCCCGCCGGAAGAGGTAGGGACGGGTCGGGATCGGGATCGGGATTTAGGTTTTTCTTTCCACTTAATTTAAAAAAATAATACATATAAACACTTTAATAATTGAATAAAATAGTGTAATAAAAACATCTCAACGCTGTTTTTGTGCCTCTTATATTATTTAATAAAAATATGATTTTTTTGTAATATAATTTCAAAATTTGCAAATCACATAGTAAAATTGCAATTAAAAAATTACATAGTTAACCATACTTTTTCTAATTTCCTCACAATGTCTTGGGGATCTTCGGTTGGAATTGGAATTTGTTGGTCATTGTTCGACGTCGCTTCCTGTTCCCTCGGACAAGATTTCGTTGTAGTTGTTGTCTTCTTCTTCGTTGATCTCCGATTGACTGCACCTTCTACGCTCCGCTCGAATCCAATCTCTAAATAGAACTGCAATCTCCAATGCAGCTCCCGCCAATGAATGTCTATGCTCTATTATTTGAAATCTTCCAGTAGAAAAAACACTTTCAGACGTTGTTGATGACGTTTTAATGTTCAACACATCTCCGGCCATCTTTGCTAGTGTCGGAAATGTATTCTCATTCTGCCTCCAGTATTTCAGCAAGTCTTCATGTCCTTCATCATTGACAATTAATTTGTACGGTACAACACCCTGCAAAACATAAACATCAAATTCGCTAACTTGTGAAAAAGTTGACCACTAAATATTTTATTTCTAAGGCCTTGAATACTAACAGTAGAAACAACATGTTTTTATAAGGTTGCAGTGAAGTAGTAGAAGATGGTACAGAAGCCGGTTGATTATTTGCACTTTGTTGTTGGTAATACATATATACTTGTTTGCATTCAGTGTGTATGCTAGACGTAACTTCTTCTTTAGTTGTTTTGTGAGTTGGTTCTTCAGTTGGGTCAGTTGAAAGTACTTCTATACAATCATAAATTGTTTCTATTAGTGTTTTACAACCCTCTACTTTAATAGTCAGATTTAATACCGCACCAATAATATAAATAGTGGGAATATGAAAAAAGTTTTTAAAATTTTTTTAAACATTTTTAAATAGATGCCTTATAAGTTGGTTTTTGCATACATTCATTAAGTAACAAAAATATTAGAGCTATATAAAATAACATATTTGAAATAGTACGATAATAAATACCGGACAATTTTTAAGTAGCTTGAAAAAAATTCTCTAGAAATCCATTAAGTTCTAAAAAAAATTCTCAATCATTATTTACAATCATATCCCTTGAATTTTTATTATGGTGTTAAATAATAAAGTTATAGGTTGTCTATAATCGTAAGAAGCAAGTAGTTGCTCGTACAGAGAATTCCACCTAGTCGAAACTTCTTCTGAAATTTTTTATAAGGTAATCCACAATCATGACACGTTTTTTATACTCTTTGCATCTTTGTATTTTATTACCTTTAAAAATAAAATTTATAGCAAATTATATTTTATCAAGAATGCTTTCAAAAAGTTTTAGGCCATCATTTACAACCAAGTTATAAATATGGCACGCACATCTTATATGAAAATGATCAGGATAACATGGAGTTAATCGAACTTTTAAAAGTCTTAGAGCATAATCATTAGAAGCAGCATTATCTAATGTAATAGTCATAATTTTATCATTTATTAAATAAATCACAAATCTCATTAATATTTTGTGCAATAAAACTTCTAGAGTGTCTATTATCAATATATCTATATGTTAAAATACGTTTTTGCATAGACCAATTTTGATCTATCCAATGACATGTTACCGTTAAATAATCATTACCGTTAGTACTATGGCCTATGTCAGAAGTGATAGCCACTTTGTCATTAAAATGATACAATGCATAACATAAATATTGTTGATATTCACTTGCAAATTTAAAAACATCACTTCTAACAGTTGATCTAGGCAAACCATTAAAAGCAGGAATTATATGTTTCTCGAATGTAATGAATAAAACCAGGAGAGGAAGAAAATGAAAAAGGCAAACCCTCCACCGCAACTAATTTTTCCATATTTTTCCTATCTTTGTTTTTATCATATTTAGGATCAAAAATTCCTCCCGTCATTGAGTTAATTTGACCATGTACTTGGTCGGGGACATTATGTGAACTTTGTCCTGACTCAGATGGCATTGACACACCTAATTTTTTAGCCTGGTATACATTCCACCTAGATGTGTGCTCGCTTTGTACATGTCTCCATAAACCTCTCATCCCACCTTGACCTTTTCCGATTTTAAATTTATAAACATTTTTACAAATTTTACATCTAGCTAGTTGATTCTCTTGGTCCCTATCAAAAAAATACCATGCATCTGATTTTAATTTTTGTTGTGTGGGGCCTCGACTTATACAAGGGGGAATAGGAGGCATTCCAGTTTCAGTTTGACACTCAGTCTGAGCCTGAGGTTGAGGTGCACTAGTGGGTTTGTCATCTTGATTATCGTCTAAATTAAATTTTGGTTCATCTACCACATCATCTAATGGTATATCATTAAAAAAACAGTTTCATCTATATGAGTGAAATCACCAAGACTAGGAATAGGATTACTAGAAGAAGTACCCCTGCCCTTGTTACCTCTACTAGAAGAAGCACCCTTACACTTACCCTTACCCTTAAACATACATCTTAATCCTTTCATTTTAATTATGCAAATAAATAATTAAAGATAATGAAATTAAGTGCGATAATTAAAATAAAGTGACAATAATAATTTAAAGAAGGTACCAAACACCGATGTAACGTCGACGTGTAATCGATGTTGAAAATTAAAACTTTGTTCGATGGATGATCCTCAAGCTAGTTGTCAACTTCACTCCCAATTTTTTAACTTTGATATAAATGAGCAAAAAAAATATAATATTTAGTATGTAATGTAGAATTGTAGAGAGATAAATTGAGAGATTGTAGGAAGATTTGTGAAAAAATGAAGAGGAAAATGAGGTATTTATAGTTGAGAAATAGGGTTAAAGTATAAATATATTAACTTAGGGGTTAAAAATAAATATTAAGGGGGTTGGGGGTTTATGGGGTGGGGGGCCAAAAATGACTGTTATAGCAGTTGCACAACGACCAAAATCAAAATCTGGCCGTAGTTGCAACGGTTATTTTTGCAAATTAGGAGGTGGGGGCTGGCGAGACGGGACCGGGACGGGCGGGACGATCCCATGCCCCGTCCGAGTTCGAACCCCGACACTGACAAAAAGAAAATTAATGGGGATCGAGGCGGGATGGGTCGGGAACGGGCCGACCCGGCCCACTGAACAGCCATACTTAATACTCAGTTAAATCAGATATGAGGTTTTGTACAAAAATAAGGAAATGGACTTTTGTCACTCGCGTAAATCCATTCAACGGAAAATCTTAGAAGTTAGACTCAAGGACCAGAGTAGCATAACATGCATATCCTCGAACAATAGCAGAAAAACAACGTTATACAGAGGAGCAACTCTAGAGGAAAAGCCACAAGAAACATATGTGCCTTTTTCATGAAGTTAATGCTTACTAATTTGTTTATCTGTTTTTCAAATTGATGATGTTATTCTCAAGGTCCACTTCAGACCAACGTTATACAGGTTTCCAATTGTAACAGCTAAATTTGCAATGAAAAGTGTTTATAAGACAGAAGACAAGAAAAAAAAGCTCTAGAACTAAGGAACTTCAAGGAAGAAAAGGGGGAAGTGGTACAATAACAGGTAATTTCAAGTTTTCTTCCCAAAATGTCGCATGACAAACTAAGAAGCTAGTACAGTTGAATAATTGACGCCTTAAATTAAGTCATACCATGATTCGCTTAGAAATGGGGAGTAAGAAAGTTGCTCGGACTCGGGTGCGGGTGTCCGATACTGGTGCGGATCTAGAGATCGGATCCTTCATGATCTAAATTTTAAGATTAGGGGATACGGATCCAGGTATGGATACGGGTATGGGGATTCGGCTAAATAACAAACACAACAACATACCAATGTATTCCCACAAGTGGGATCGGGGGAGGGTAGGATGTACGCAGACCTTACCTCTACCTTTGTGGGGTAGAGAGGTTGTTTACGATAAACGCTCGGCTCAAAAGAAACATAGTCAATGCATAAATTCAAGAAAAATAAGACAGCAAAATACCACGATACAGAACAAATGAAGCAACACATAGTAATACACAAATAAGAGTATGGATCTACAGGGATTCGGCTAAATATAATTCAAATATCTAAAAATAGAGTTATAAAACCCAAATAATGAGATATTATGTGAAAAAATTGAGGAGAAAATATTGATCAAAAGGAGAATCCGGGAAGGAGCTAAAAGGAAAAAGGAGTGACATAGAAATTTCTATATACAAGGTCTTCCATTTTCTTCAATTTCACCTTAGCTTTTATTTTGATTAAAGAAATCATTGAATCTGTCCAGAATTTCTCCGTCGAATTTGGTCAAAGTACCCAAAATCGGTTGACCAGATCAGGTACGGATCCCACATCCACACCCACACTGTCGTGTCGACACGGGTGCGGCACCAAAATTGAAGAGTTCGAGCAACATAGGCGTCCGAGTAACTAGTGTAGTTTTTTTAGCAGTTGTAAGGGAAGTATCAATTTAGTGCTCTAGTAGAATACCTGAAATTCCAACACCAACAAACACTTCACATTTTAACCATTTGCAAAAAGTCAAGCCTTAACACCCCCTTCCCCCCCCCCCCACGCCTCCTACAGATACAGAGGTGCCAAAACCCGAGGATGATGCTAAGTTATGGACCACACTTGATGCTACTGTTCTTCAGTGGATTTATTCCACTATTTCTATCGACCTATTGCAAACGATTATCGAACCAGATGCTACGGCAATGGCGGCTTGGGATAGAGTACGTGATATATTCCAAGATAATCAAAATTCTCGTGTTGTTACTTTGGAGCAGGAATTCTCACATGTCCATATGGAAGATTTCTCTAACGTTTCAGCGTATTGCAAAAGGTTGAAGGAATTGGCAGACTAACTCCGCAACGTTGGTGCGCCCGTTACGAACGATCGTCTAGTCCTTCAGATGGTCGCAGGTCTATCTGAGGCCTATAATGGTGTTGGCACTCTTCTTCGTCAGAGCAGCTCTCTTCCGCAATTTTATCATGCTCGTTCTATGCTTACACTCGAAGAAGCATGCTTGCCTAAAAAGACGGCTACCGGTGCTAGTCTCGTAGTCATGATGACTGAGTCTAATTCTCCTCCTACCGGTTCCAACAACTCGGGCCAAAACCGCAACAACGGTGGCGGCAAAAAGGGGCAAACTAGGAAAAATAATGGCGAGAATCGCTGAGGCAAGACTAGCGGCAGCCGGAACAGTGGTGGTGGCGGTGGTGGCCCTCGGGCGATCAGCCAGCGGCGATAGTTTTGGGCCTATCACGATGGCGATGGGCCCCACGGTTGGGCCACAAGAGCGATCCGGCGTTTCGGCTCGCTGGCGATGGGATGGCGGCCCGATCTCGACCAACATGCGGTGGCCCAATTTGATAACCCTCTAGGCCGAAGCGGCGGGGTGCTTGGGCCTCGGCCCCCTCAGGCCCATCACGCAGTGGGCCCCACTCCTACCGACATCGAAGCCGCGATGCACACGCTTGAAGTAAATCCTCCGAACACAAATTGGTACATGGACACCGGAGCCACTACCCACATGACATCCGACTAAGGTACTCTCTCGTCTTATTCTAATTTGAGCAGTAATCTTTGTATAATTGTTGGTAATACCCTTCATGCCCCTAAATTGATTAAAAATTTGGTGTATGTCCATAAATTCACCACTGATAATTCTGTTTCTGTTGAATTTGATCCATTTGGTTTTTCTGTGAAGGATTTCAAGACGGGGAGTCCTCTCATGAGGTGTGATAGTAGGGGGGATCTTTATCCGATCACGCCAAGTTTCGGTCTTTCGAGTCAAGCCTTGCCATCCACATTTGCCGCCCTTGCTTCTTCCTTGTGGCATGCTCGTTTGGGTCATCCGGGGTCGTCTATTTTGTCTTCCTTAGATAAAAATAGATTTATTTCTTGTAAGGGTACGTGTAGTACTCCGAATTGTCAATCTTGTTCTTTAGGAAAAATTGTTAGGTTCCCATTTGTAGACTCTAATTCTCATACTCTAATGCCATTTGATATTATTCGTAGCGATTTATGGACGTCTCATGTTCTTAGTTCGTTGGGTCATCGGTATTATGTTCTTTTTTGGATGATTATTCTAATTTTTATGGACTTTTCCAATAGCGAAAAAATCTCAGGTCTTTTCCACCTTCTTAAAATTTAGAGCATTCATTAGAACCCAATTTGAACGGGAAATAAAAAATATTCAATGTGATAATGGCAAAGAATATGACAATAGGGTGTTTCATGAATTTTGTGCTAATAATGGGATAATTTTTTGTTTTTCTTGTCCTCATACGTCTTCACAAAATGGGAAAGTCGAATGCAAAATTCGTACCATTAATAACATTGTCCGAACTTTATTAATTCATGCTTCCGTACCCCCCTCTTTTTGGCATCATGCTCTACAAATGGCTACATATATTCTTAACATTCTTCCTTCCAAAGGTTTGACATATTCGTCCCCTCTTCAAATTTTATATATTAAGACTCCTTCGTATTCACATCTTAGGGTCTTTGGATGCTTGTGTTATCCACTTTTTCCATCCACCACCATTAACAAACTTCAGGCCCGGTCTACCCCTTGTGTGTTTTTGGGTTATCCGTCAAATCATCGTGGTTACAAATGTTTTGATTTATCATCTAATAAAATCATCATTAGTCGCCATGTAATATTTGATGAATCTCAATTTTCGTTTGCTAAGGTAAATAGTCTCGTGCCTAGTTCGTATAATTTTTTGGATGACGGTATATTCCCGTATATTATTCACCATTTATCGGACCTAACACGTACCCAAAATCCGCCAGCTGGCCCTCCAATTACATTGCCTCCTCCAGATCTGGGTCCAGCGACTGGGCCATCGATCCAGACCAGTTCTAGCCTAGATTCTATTTTGCCTCCCATGCCCAGTATTAGCCCAGTGCCTATTTCGGCGTCTGGCAGTGCTCCAGTTATCCGTTCTGGGACAGCAGGCCCACTGCCTGCTGCCCCGTCCGTCACGTGTCCTGATATTTCCAAAATTCACTCAACTCTCCCCCGAGTCATAGACCATTCACACGTAGTCAATGGGGTATTTTTAAACCAAAAAGACATTTTAATTTAATTTCTAATGTTCTTAAATCACCTTTACCCCGTAATCCTGTGTCTGCTTTAAATGACCCGAATTGGAAAATTGTTATAACCGACGAATATAATGCTCTTATTGATAATAAGATGTGGGAGTTGGTGCCCCGTCCATCTGGTGAAAATATTATTCGGTCTAGATGGATTTTTGCTCATAAGGAAAATTCTGACGGTTCGTTTGCAAGGCATAAGGCTCGTCTTGTAGGTGATGGTAAGACTCAGCAGGTTGGTGTAGATTGTGATGAGACATTTAGCCCAGTGGTCAAACCGGCTACCATTCGCACTGTGCTTAGCCTGGCTATTTCGAAAGCATGGCACATCCATCAGTTAGATGTAAAGAATGTTTTCTTACATGGTGATCTCAAGGAGACAATCTATATGGATCAGCCATTGTGGTTTAGGGATCCCAAATATCCTCATCATGTTTGTTTGTTGAAGAAGTCATTGTATGGGCTTAAGCAGTCCCCACGTGCTTGGTATAAGAGGTTTGCAGACTATGTTTCGACTATTGAGTTCTCTCACAACATGTCTGATAATTCATTGTTCATATATCATCATGGTTCTTCCTTGGCTTATATACTGTTATATATGGATGATATTATCTTGACTGCCTCTTTTAATGCATTACGCCAGTTTATCATAACAATGCTCAGTTCTGAGTTTGCTATGAAAGACTTGGGGCCTTTGAGTTATATTTGGGGGATTGCTGTCACTCGTCTTCTTATCCTAGAGGAAGTATGCAGTTGTGATCATTGAGAGGGCTGGGATGTCATCATGTAAGTCCACTTCCACTCCGGTTGATACTAAACCCAAGTTGGGTGCGGCAGCCGGTTCATCTTATGAGGATCCGACACGCTATCGCAGTCTTGCAGGGGCCCTTCAGTATCTTACATTCACGAGACCTGATATTACGTATATCGTACAACATGTGTGTTTGTTTATGCATGATCCCATGGTTGAGCACATGAATGCACTCAAACGCATTATTCGGTACATCTAGGGGACACTTGACTGTGGCTTATATTTATATATGTCGTCGACGTCTACACTTGTATCGTATATTGATGCTGATTAGGGTGGCTGTCCAGACACCAGACGTTCTATGTCTGGCTATTGTATGTTTCTTGGTAATAACTTGGTCTCTTGGTCTGCCAAGCGTCAGTCGACTTTATCGCGCTCTAGTGCAGAGGCTGAGTATCGAGGGGTAGCCAATGTGGTCTTTGAATCCTGTTGGTTACGTAACTTCTATTAGAGCTTCACTGTCCTATTCAGAAAGCGACCTTGGTTTATTGTGATAATGTTAGTGTCATCTACCTTTCTGGTAATCCGGTTCAGCATCAGCACACTAAACATATCGAGATGGACATTCACTTTGTTCGCAAAAAGGTCGCTCGTGGTCAAGTACGCTTCTGACATGTCCCTTCCATGTATCAAATTGCAGACATCTTTACAATGGGTCTTCCCTCGATCCTTTTTGAAGATTTTAGAGTCAATCTCAGCGTACGAAGACCGCCCGCTCTGACTGCGGGGGTGTGTTAAATATAGGTTATACACGTGATATATACCTAATGTATATCACGTGTGTTGGACATAGTGAAGATGAGTTTGTACATATTAGGCTCGGGTTTTTGTAATTAGTTTAGGTAATATTTTACATTAATTAATCTTGTACACTTAACATAATTATAGGAGTCTTGTACTACTAGAATAGGGTTTTGAGATTAGAATAGGAATAGGATTCTTCTATTATGAAAATTATAAATTGTATATATTCTCTTTCATTAATGAAAATAATCAAGGGATTATTTATTTCCGTTAATACTACTCCATTTAACTTATTATTGTCTCAGAATACGTTATGGTATGAAAATTATCATTAATAATTGACAAAGACAAAAGACTTTCTGACAGTTTCTTTTTATTATTTATATCATGAAATTGATATTTTTATAAAGAAAAGAACTGTTGAAAGTCACGTGGATTTTGGACTGTTGTTGTGCTTGAGCCTTACGGTCGAACTCAGCGTGCTAAGAGTCGAGAAAAAAATTATTCATGCTTCTTATTTTTTTTTTTCATGACACCTAGTGGAAGGGAATGGGAAATAGGGTGGGGACCACCATGTCCGTTAATCACATCAAATCAATAAATACATATATGTGTTTACACACATGGGCATATTCAACATGTTGTGGGAGAGTTTACACTATCTATGAGGGTTCACCCACCCAGTTAGCATTTCTTTCTATTGCGCCTAAATCTCTATTTCTGTTAATATTTCACGTGTTTCTATTTATGGTTCTTATGGAGCTACATTGCAACAAATCTTCTTGTTCTGCAGCATTGCATATAAACTAATTATCCAACCATTTCCGTGACTTTATGGACTATCTTTCAAGTGCCTTATATACAGCTTTGGGCAACCTTCTCAACAACTAAGAGATCCATTCGAGGAACATGGATACTTGTTGCTCAGTACTTCAACTGAGAGTGCGACTAAATCCTTCAATGGTACGTAGTCAAATGTTAAAAAATTCATTTCTAATCGGGAAAGATTAAACACAAGCAAAATCCGAAGTAACATCTCAAGGGAATGTTACTAATGGAACATGTAGGAATAATAGGTGATTTTTGCTCAAATCAAATATGTATTAAAATACACTAAATATCTAGAAATATTTTACTGTGTCGTAGGAATCCACAAACTTCATCTTGGATCTGCCTTTATTTGCACAAATATATTTATATGCTTAATTTGTACACATTCTTACTTCATTTTATCACTAAACAATATATAATTTAATGTAAACTCTGTGACATGCGCTTAACCCACACATCAGGTGTTGTCATTCTTGCGCGGTTCATCCTTAGTATTGTAAGCAAGCTGTTGAAATCACCAATATAACCATAATATCATGCCCATGTATAGTACAAAGTACAAACCAACATCCTTCATTTAGACCAAAAAATAAGGTGATACATTGAAGAGTAACAAAACAAAGAACAAATTAGATTACAAGATTAATACACCCCCTCTAACCTAGATCAGACTTAGCTTCAAAAGATTTACAACTCTATCGTAGGTAGACCCTAGATCAGACTTAGCTTCAAAAGATTTACAACTCTATCGTAGGTAGACCGTACACCGGACTTTTCTTATATTATTTTTTTAACCGTAGACCGGACTTATTGTCATTGTAAAGGGGCAGCCTTGGGGGACTATAGCTTAGACAATTTTGGTATGATGGTTACTGATGTCTTTTAAGTATCATGTCAAAAGTGGTGCTTCAATATTCTCTGCATTTTCGTCAAAGGTCCTCTTTCGTGGTGCCTCGACTTTTAGAGTGCACGCATAACACAGCGAAACCACCTGACAGAATTTGTGTAAATTTTTAGCTTTCACATGAACAGATATGACATATGAAAAAGTCGCGGAAAGAAAGAAAAGAACCAGCTTACCATGCATAAAGAAGCACAAAGTATACTGAATCCTTTGCAGTTGAAAGGTGCATCACGGGACAAAAACAATGCTGGAAGAAAGTTATGACAAGTGATTAAACACGGTTGATTAAGATTCCTCTAGAATTTTTACATTCAGCGGACGGAAGATGACTTACAGGTCAAGGGACTCATTACAATTGGGGATAACAAACTCGCGACTGATTGAACGCCAGCAACAAAACCCTGTGCTTTGCCCTGATCTGCTGAAAGTGCTGCTTTGGATATAACAGCATAAGTCTGTCGAGAAAGTAAAAAAAGATAAGCGACTATCAAGAAGAAAATCAACAAGTATTAAGCTCTTCAACATAATGTGAAATCGTGGACAAAAGTTTGGAGAAATTACTCACAGAAGGTTTAACAAGGATGTAGATGACCCCAAAAGATGCACTTAAATATGGCACCTGTGTTAGCAAAGGCAGACAAATACGATACTTTATGCTTTGGTATTAACAAGACACAAAATAGGTTATAGAAATGAGTATGAACTGATATGGATTCCTTTAGAGCAGAAGTAACGTGTTAAAACAGCTTTAGTTATATGCAATTAGCTACTCAATCAAAAGAGTTTGGTCTATTAGTCTATTTGGAAATGCCACTTCATTTTAAGCTAAGAAAAAAGGAGACCATTTGAATTTATTCGTCACCAAAGTCAACATATCGACATCCTTTCGTGTCATTTTCTTCTCTTATCAAAAACAATTCACTAAGTTGTACAAACTCTACCAAAGAAAAGAGGACCTAAAAACATTTTAAAGTATTATTTTTGTTTTATCATCACTCTCCTATTTAAGAGTCGACATTCTGTTTTCAAAGGAGATGTGTCTTAAATAATTAGTAACATACCCAAGGTGCCCATGCTAGTCCATAGAGCATTGCCTGCCAAACAAAGTGCAGTATGAGGTTATTTTTCCTTTAGAATAAGCGTCTGCCTTTGTATAAAGATTGATCAAGGGAACTTACATAGGCTATCGATGAAAGCAAGGCCATACAAAGAATCACTTTCTCCCCAAAAAGAGGATTGATAAGAGGAAGCACCAGAATCTGGAAAAAATGTAAAAACAAAGGTAAGCACAAAATAGAAATTACACCACTAATTAGAATAGATATCTATTTATGTACGTATGTGTAGGCACATATCTGCATATGACAAACACTTCAACTTGACTAGAAACATTTCATACGAAAAAGAAGTATACGTACCCCCCCTGAACACGGCACGTGCGTCATGCGCACATATACATATATATGGAATAGTCTATTTAAGACACATGAAGGACACAAGCTTAAAATTATGTGTACCTGTGAGACTATAGAACCTACTCCCACCATCATCAAAATTTCCGAGAACTGATTCTTGTTGAAGCCAAAGGCTGATTTCAGATAGTACTGCATAATTAAGAATAACATACATGAGTCTCTAATAAATATAGATTAAGTCGGAATGCAAACTGTAATTCCTTGAAAAGGCAACATGAACTTATCACTGTACTCATATGGGTGGTTCTGAAGGATGTTTGATTCAAAGAAGCAGGTGCATACCAGCAAAACACTGCTGATACCGGACATTCCCAACTCGTAGAAGAAAGAAATGAGAGAAATGCACTTCAGTGTTGGGCTGAGGAGAACAATAAATGTCGTTTAGAAATCACAAGCAAGTTATTCTGAAACTATTTCAATACAAGATAACCCGAATGAGCTGGTATTCACTGTTCACGATCATTTATGTGCTCCAAATCAACATGTGGTAGCAGAACCCAAAATGTAATGGAAGACACATGCAAAATTACCTGCTAGTGACAATATTTGCAGCATATCTCATTGAGTTAAATCGTTCCTGGACAATCTTCAACGCATTGCTCTTCAGTGTCGAACTTTGGTTCACCTCTGTTTTTGGTGTTACGGTCTCTGCTAGAAACAGTGTCATATAAACAGGAACAAGGATCAAGAGACCTATCGAAACCTGAAGGAGGAAAGTTCATTAGGAGGGACACAAAAAATAACAATAATAGAAACATGGCTCACAGAATTGGTCATCAACATGCCTGGAAAATGTAGCCCACGGAAAGAAAACGTGCAAGGACATTTCCCATAACATGGGATGCAGAAAAAAGGCCTGTAATCCAACTAAAAACTGCAGCTCTACTACTCTCGTCAACAACATCTGCCTGAAAAAGGCAAAAGAAAACCTGCAGTTAGATTCTTGATAAATTAGGGCAGGTTTAATGCTGTCGGAAAAATGACCAGATGGAAGTCCTACCGCATAAGCAACTGAAATACAGAAAATGCTCCCTTGACTTATGATATAAGAAATTGTCCGCAGGACATAATAAGCATAGACAAATTCCTTTGACTTATTGATGGTGAGTAAACCTGAAAGGTTAGATAGAAAAGAGACAAGAGAGAAATGAGCATTAATAAGCATGATAAAAAATTAGCCATAGCAGCAAACTGCCAGCTATGAACAATTAGAATGAAAAGAAAATATAGAAAATGTTCCTGCCAAGCCATCAAGTGAAAAGTGCAATTCAGAAGCTATGGAAATTACCAAATTGTTTACAGATGATTTCTAGATACTGCATAACATAAAGAAATGCATTACGTACCAAAAGGAATAATTGTTGTAGATACAGTGAGAATAAGAAGTGGTTTACGCCCATGCTCATCTGCAAGCTGACCTAGGATAGGAAGGACTACCATCTTGAATATTCCAACAACCTACATGTCCAAAGCATTCCTTAACATTGAAAAAACTTTACAAGAAATAATCCAATAGAAAAGATTTAAGAATGTAGAAAATTTAACAAGACTTCGAAAATGTGTGGTCCAAAACAAGTCTTATATAAATGTGTGGCTGTAAATCTATCTCATAAAGTTAAATTGTTTCTAAATATAGAAAGGTGACATCCTTTTTGGAACAGACCAAAAAGGAAATGGTGCCACATAAATTGGGACATAGGGAGTACTAGTCAGTCGTTCCATCCACAAGGAGTGGCAATGATCAAAAGGAAAGTCAATTTGCTTACAGGTTGGGCATTCTCCCTATGTATAATTGTATATCATGATATTATATGGTCCAACAAACTTATTGATCAACAGCTTTAAAATGATAGCATGCAGATGACAGATTTACATTTCATCAGTCCAATCTTTCTTCTACTTGACCATGACATTCATTCTTTTCACGCGGTCTACTCCTCCAATCGGTTTTGTGATAATATAAAAATTCAGATATACTTGTGGAGGGAAGTAAGTTTGCTTGTCTTTTTGATAATGGTGATGTCGGGACCAGCTTGCATGCACCTCAAGTATAATCAAGAATCACAATTATACTCTTCTATTTAAACACTAACAAAAACAAAGATGCAACTGAATAGTTCAATGCTGAACATGATCATTACCACCACCACAAGACACAGTAATCATTATAGCTTCATAGAATCATAGTAATAATACCAGTATCTACTTCAACGAAAAGTCCACAAAGGAAACAAGTGCCTTTACATAACTAGTTCCTTCATTCAGTCCAGTCCGGATCAAAAAAAAAAATCCCAAATTTTCAATCCACTGTTCCATTTCCAAGCAGAAATAATAGAATTAAGCACTCAAATAGAAAAGAAACAGTTACATTGTCTGACCATCTCATCTAAAAGCTTCAGTTGTTAAAGAGAATACACCTTAATTACTTAATTATATTATGTCTCAATACATCCCTCATGGGCCTGATTCTTTTTCATGGGCCAAACACATACAAATTTTCTTCCTTTTTTTGGTGGAAGTGAGATATATTATGATACCATATTAAATTCTGAAACCATCTTATCTAAAAGTTTAATAAGAGCACACCTTAATTACTGAACTATATTATGTCTCAACACACGCCTCATGGGATTGATTCTTTTTTTTTATCGTTCAAACACATGGAAATGCTCTCTTTTTTGTGGCAATGAGGTTTGACCCACCATATCAGGTTGAACTGTGTGACCATCTTAGCTTAATCCGCTAAGCTCAACAATATCAAGATTTCTCCTTAAAAAACACCACACAAAAGAAGAATACTATGCACACAATAAAAGGATAAAAGGGGAAAGATTACATACAGTTTGTTGAACACCATTGATATAAATAGCTTCAGAACAAGTAGATTTGCCTGGACAAAGAGCACTAGTAGTAACATCAACAAGCACAGACACAGTCATCTCTTCAGCAATCCAATGAACACATAGGGGCAACAATAAATGCACCAAAGGCTTCAATTTCTTCATACTTTCATACCCCATCTCAAAAACACTTCAAGAAACAACAACACATTAAATTAATTAAGGTGGTAACTAATTTCTGTTATATAAAGACAAGATTTTTATTACTTTTTATAAGTTTTAGACAAAATGGTATCCAAAGATTTGAATTTTAAAGATGTAAGGGATGATATCAAGATTGACTTCTTGATCCTTTGATGAGTTGTACATTGTGCTATGAGAGTTGTACTTGTTGAAGATAAAGTACACCTAACCAATAGATGGAGGTCTGCACGAGTGGTACTAGTTTATCGTGTGTTCAGCTAAGGTTTTGTGTCCAATGTGGCTATTTGTTAAATACATTATTGGCCTATAAAGTGCATTGGAAGGAGAAAGTGAGAAAGCGACAAAAGTTGGAAAGTGATTGTTGCGTGTTTGATTGATTCTGGCATTAGCCTTGCAGCCACATCCCTTTAATTTTATTTTTTGGTACATTTAATTTTTTTTACTAATACTTAAACATAAAAATGTGTTTGGTACGATCAAAATCTTTCTTATAAAATAATCTTTAATGTTTAGTTAGTGAGTAAAGAATATTTTTTGAGATAAATATTAGGTATTAGAGATTAATAATGTTAGTAAATCTGATAATATCTTGACAAAATTTTGAGTTTTAATAATTAATAATAATATAGAAATATTGGTTATCGTAAATAATATGATATTAAAAGTTAAGATTTTCATTTGTAAGGAAAAAATGGTTTTTTTTCTCTTTTGATTAAATATTTTCCTCTTTTTTAGTTATCAAATACCAGAAACTGTGTTCTCATGAAAGAAGCAAAAAAAAAATTGGAAGATGACTCTTGGCGTACCAAATAAATCGAACCTGTTTTTATTGTCCAACGGGGCGGGACGGGGAGGATCGGGACTCGAGTTTCAGCGGGCCTGGCGGGACGGGATAGGCGGGATGGTGAGAGGTCCCATCCTGTCCCATATCCCGTCGGAACGGGGTCGGGTTAGGGCGGGTCGGGTTGGGACTCGTTTTTTTTTCACTTAATTTAAAAAATAATATATAGTTATATACAAACACTTCTATAATTAAACAAGATAATGTAATAAAAACATCTCAAAACTGCTTTTGTGCCTCTTATATTATTTAATAGAAATATGACATAGTAATACAATTTTAAAATTACAACTTTGTGGTATTGTTCAAAAGTTGCAAATGATATAGTAAAATACTAAAATTGCAATTAAAAAAATTATGTATTCAACCATACTCTTTCGAATTTTCTCACAATCTCTTGAGGATCTTCTGTTGGAATTGAAATTTGTTTGTCAAATTCTTCAACGTCGCTTCCTGCTCCCACGGAAAAGATTTCGTTGTAGTTGTAGTCTTCTTCTTCGTTGGTCTCCAGTTGGCTGCACCTCCTACGCTCCGCACGAATCCAGTCTCTAAATAGAACTGCAATCTCCAATGTGTCTCCCGCCAATGACTGTCTGTGCTCTCCAATTTGAAATCTTCCCGCGGAAAAGGCGCTTTCAGACGTTGTTGATGACGCTTGAATGTTTAACACATCTCGGGTCATCTTTGTTAGCGTCAGAAATGTCTTCTCATTCTGCCTCCAGTATTTCAGCAAGTTTTCTTGTCCTTCATCATTGACAATTAATTCGTACGATAGAGCACCCTGCAAAACATAAACATCAAATTAGCTAACTTGGAAGAAGTTGAACCACTACACATTTTATTTCTAAGGCCTTGAATACTAGCAGAAGAAATCGCATATTTTTTATAAGGTTGCAGCGAAGTAGTAAAAAATGGTGCAGAAGAAACCGCATATTTTTATTCGGTGTGTATGTTATATGTAACTGCTTCTTTAGTTGGTGTGTCAGTTGGTTCTTCAGTTAGGTCTGTTGGAAGTACTTCTACACAATCATAAATCGTTTCTACAAGTGGTTTACAACCGTCTACTTTAATAGTTGGATTTAATACAGCACCAACAATATAAATAGTGAGGATAGGAAAAATGTATTTTTTTAAACATTTTTTCAATAGTTGCCTTATAAGTTGGTTTTTGCATATATTCATTAAGTAACAAAAATATTAGAGCTATATAAAATAACATATTTGAAATAGTAGGATAATAAATACCGAAAAATTATTTAGTAGCTTGATAAAAAATTTCTAAAAATCCATTAAGTTCTAAAATTTTATCTCAATCACTATCTACAAGCATATCCCTTGGATTTTTATTATGGGCGTTAAATAATAAAGTAATAGGTTGTCTATAATCGTAAGCAACAAGTAGTTGCTCATACAGAGAATTTCACCTAGTTAAAGTGTAAATATATTAACTTGAGGGTTAAAATAAATATTAAGGGGTAGGGGGTTTATGGGGTGGGGGGCCAAAAATGACCGTTATAGCCGTTGCACAACGACCAAAATCAAAATTTGGCCGTTGTTGAAATGACTATTTTGCAAAGGGGGAGGGGATGGGTCGGGATCGGGATAGGACGGGCCGGGCTCGGGATAGGGCGGATCGGGATGGGCGGGACGAACGCAAGCCCCGTCCCGAGTTTGAGCCCCGACCCCGATAATTTTTTTTTTTTACTTTGGGGATCAGGAAGGGCCGGGTAGCGGGATGGGTCGGGTCGAGATCGGGCCGACCCGACCCACTAGACACCCTTAGTTTTTAATATAATCTTTGTTCTTTTTCTCCTCGATCTACACAGGTACTCGACTTTTTGGTGAAAACTCAAGTGAACAGTACTTTCGGTGCCAATGAACAGTACCTGTGAACAGTCATTTTCGCCCGCAAACATGTTTGATTCAACTGGAGTTAGTACCTCCAGTTGCCCATATCCATTCTTTGTCTTTATCTTTGTTGTTAAATTTTTCCGTGTCGCTGTATTGATTCGTGACTTTACGTCCTTGCATTTACCCTTCTTGTCTTTAGTTATAGCATTCTTGGCATAGTGGTTTTACTTGCCTTTATATTCTTGTTAACTTGTGCTTTCACTTTAATCCGTTCCTGTTTTAGGGTAAACGTTTGAGTAGTTTATTATTTTGTATTTGCTTTAGTGACTTTGGTAACTGATGGTAGACTAGGATCATGTTCTCGATCGGGGATGGGGGCGAGGGTTAGGGGTACGTGGGGTAAGAGAGATGCTAGGCTGAGAATAGGGTCGTGGAACATTGGGACTTTAACGGAGAAGTGCATAGAGCTAGTTAAGATTCTTAAGAAGAGAATGATTAATATAGCATGTGTCTACGAGACCAAATGGGTAGGACCTAAGGCTAAGGATGTGGACGGGGTATAAGTTATGATTCTCGGGTAGGTCGGGGTATAAAAATGGGGTAGGCATTTTAGTAGAAAGTGAGCTAAGGGATCGGGTGGTAGAGGTTAGGAGGGTCAATGACAGGATGTTGACGATTAAGTTGGTAGTCGGAGGGTCCGCTATGAACATTATTAGTGCTTACGCTCCCCAGGCTGACTTGGATAAGGAGGAGAAGAGGCCACTCACTAAGAAGTTATTTGTAGGAGGGGATTTCAATGGACATATCGGGTCACTTCCGGGTGGTTATGACGACGTGCATGGAGGCTTTGGCCTCAGGGACAGGATGGGGAGGCGTCTCACTTTTGGAGTTCGCTAGAGCTTTTGGGATGGTGATAGCCAATTCAAGGTTCATGAAGAAAGAGGAGCACTTGGTGACTATCTGTAGTTCGGTGGCTAAGACTCTGATAGATTTTTTGCTCCTTAGGAAGGTTGAAAACGGTCTGTGTAAAGACTGTAAGGTTATTTCGAGAGAGTATCTTACAACCCGACATAAGCTTTTGGTGATGGATTTAGAGATCAAAATGGAGAAGAAGAGGGGGGTTGTGGATGACAGGTTAAGAATCAAATGGGGAGTTTGACCATGGCTAGTGCAAAGGAGATGGCGGAGAGGTTGATGGCTAAGGGGGCTTGGGGGAGTAGTGGGGATGTGACCGATATGTGGGACAGGACGGCCAGTTGCATTCGAGAGGTAGCTAGAGAAGTGTTTGGGGTCTCGAGGGGTAGCTATGGTAGGCATCAAGGGGACTAGTGGTGGAATGGTAAAGTTCAAGAGAATGTAGAATCGTAGAAAGTGGCGTATGTGAAATTTGTAGAAAGCAAGGACGAGGTGGAGAAGTGGATGAATAGGGACTGCATAAAATGGTGATGAAGGAGGCAAAACTTGCGGTTACGATGGATTTTGAACGCCTGTATGTGGAATTAGAGGATAAATGTAGGGATATGAAGGTGTACATACTAGCCAAGGCAAGGGAGATGAGGGTCCGTGACTTGGATCACGTGAGGTGCATCAAGGACGAGGACGGCAAAGTACTGGTGGAGGACGCGCATATTAGGCGGAGGTGGCAGTCTTACTTCCATAAACTCTTGAACGAAAAAAGAGATAGAGACAGTGTGCTGGGAGATCTAGAGCAATCTGGTAGGTACCGGGATTTTGGGTATTGTAGAAGCATTAAGGTTGAGGAGGTTAAGGGTGGTGTTCGCAGGATGTGCAGGGGACAAGCGACCAGGCCTGATGATATCCAGTTGAATTTTGGAAGAGCATAGGCAGAGCAGGTTTGGAGTGGCTGACTAAGTTATTTAACGTCATTTTTAAGACGGCGAGAATGCCCGAAGAATGGAGGTGGAGTACAATGATCCCTTTGTACAAGAACAAATGTGATATCTAGAGTTGCAACAACTATAGGGGTATCAAGCTGCTAAGACGCACTATGAAAGTTTGGGAAAGGGTCGTGGAGATGAGGGTGAGAAGAGGTGTGTCTATTTCTGAGAATCAGTTTGGATTCATGCCTGGGCATTCGACTATAGAAATCATCTATCTTATTAGGAGGTTGGTGGAGCAGTATAGGGAGAGGAAGAGAGACTTACATTGGTTTTCATCGACCTCGAGAAGGCATACGACAAAGTTCCTAGGATGGTTCTATGGAGATGTTTGAAGGTTAGATGTGTACATGTGGCGTACACTAGGGCGATCAAGGATATGTATGATGGAGCCAAGACCAGGGTACGGACAGTAGGAGGAGACTCGAAGCACTTTCCAGTGATGATGGGGTTGCACCAGGGATCAGCTCTTAGCTCATTCTTATTTGCCTTGGTGATGGATGAACTGACGCGACAAATCCAATGGGGAGGTTCCATAGTGTATGTTATTCGCAGACGACATAGTCCTGATTGATGAGACTCACAGTGGAGTGAACGCTAAGCTGGAAGTTTGGAGACAAACTCTGGAATCTAAAGGGTTCAGGTTGAGTAGGATCAAGACAGAATACTTGGAGTGCAAGTTCAGTAACGGGAGCGACCTTGAGACAAGCGTTGAGGTGAGGCTTGGTATTCAGGTCATTCCAAAGAAATGAAGCTTCAAGTACCTCGGGTCTATTATCCAAGGGGATGGAGAGATTGATGACGATGTCACACATCGTATTGGGACAGGATGGATGAAATGGAGGCTCGCATCTGGCGTCTTATGCGATAAAAAGATGCCACCAAAACTTAAAGACAAGGTTTATAGAGCGGTGGTTAGACCGACTATGTTGTATTGGGCGGAGTGTTGGCCAGTCAAGACTTCGCACATCCAAAAGATGAAAGTTGCGGAGATGAGGATGCTGAGATGGATGTGCAGGCATACAAGGAAGGATATGATTAGAAATAATGATATCCGAGACAGAGTGGGAGTGACCTCGATGGAGGATAAGATGCGGAAAGCGAGGTTAAGATGGTTTGGGCATGTGCAGAGGAGAGACACAAATGCCTCAGTGCGGAGATGTGAGAGGTTGGTTATGGATAGGTTCAGAAGGGGTAGAGGTAGGTCGAAGAAGTATTGGGAAGAGGTGATTAGACGGGATATGGCACATGTGCAACTTACTGGAGACATGACCTTAAATAGAGGGTTGTGGAGGATACAGATTAGGGTAGAAGATTAGTATGTAGTTGAGTTTAGTCCTACTTACGCTTACATACTGGTAGTTATAGTGTTATTATTGTAGCCCTGCTTAGCCTATCATACTAGTAGGCGCAGTATTGTTTTATAGTCTCATGTCCTTTAATTTTTGCTGATGTATGTTCTTTCGTGTACTTTGTTTATCTTATTTAACTGCGTTAGTTACTACTTCTTTTTTCAGAATGTTTTATCATGGCTTATTCGCTTTTGTTACTCTCATTTTCATAATGCTTAAAATTTCTTATCCGGGTCTGATTGTTTCTCTTGCTTTGCTTTTGCTTTTGCTTTTGCTTTTGCTTTTGCTTTTGCTTTTGCTTTTGCTTTTGCTTTTGCTTTTGCTTTTGCTTTTGCTTTTGAGCCGAGGATCTCTCGAAAACAGTCGTTCTACCTACCAAGGTAGAGATAAGGTATGCGTACACTCTATCCTTCTCAGACCCCACATTGTGAGATTTTACTGGGTATGTTGTTATTGTTATTTTTACTCGTTGTAATAGTAAGATCAACAAAAAATTTATCTACTATGATAATATATCAACTTAACTAAATTTGGCACATTACAGTAACAAAAATTTACCTAGTATAATAAGTTTAGAACGGTAAAGTTACCAAACTTTATCAGAGTGTATAACGACAAAACTTACTTATCAAGATGATTTTACTGTTTACTGTGAAATTTTGTGATTTTACAATTTATTGAGTACACTTTTGTATTATACTTGAAAAATAAATCCTCTAAATCTTCTTATTATCGAAGAGCGCAACTGCAATCCAAAAAAAATTATCCTAATTATGCAAGTTCTTCTTTCGCCTTAAGATAAATAAAACGACCCGAAATGACCACCTTTTAAAATAAAAATAAAAGTTTATGGTAAACTTTTATCATGTCAACTTTTTTTTCGTTTTATGAGAGTAAAAGTCTTACATTGTCTAAAAAGTGAATTTAAATAATTGAACCATACTTGCATTCTATGTGCACTTATTTATTGGATGAGTTACCAAATATCCTTTGAGCTTAGAATTAAATTTTTTTAAACTTTGAGAGCGATTGGGAATGGTACTGTAAACGGTCCAAAAGTTGTTACAATTAATTTAAGCTACTTTGTTAATGAATACTCTCTGAACGAAAGATATACTCATTTATTCTTTTGATGTGACACTTCCTTTTTTTAATCCGTAAAATCTGTATTTTTAAAAATGTAATTTATTAAACTTTTTATGTTGTCTTTAACGACATGATTTTATACACATGTTTCATAACCTGCTTAAAACCATAAATTTTAAAAAGAATTAGCCTTTATGTCTAGTCACTCAACTTATAAATGAAAGGATGAGTATCAAATCGATCCAGTGTTTTCTAATTGTCCACCCGATTTCTTGTAAATAATTAGGGGTCCGACTTATCTTAATTCGCGCTCAAAAATCCCACTTTGGTATCAAAGGTGACTCTACTATCAAAACTCGAACCCGAAATTTTTAATAAGGAGGAAAAAGTGCTTACTGGTCCACAACATTTAATGATCAGATAGATCCAATTACTTGAAGTTATGGCAAATATTTGTAACTATCCACGGGAATTGATAGCGATTTGATCGTGAAGAGATATAGGAACACTATTTTTAATGCTAACGACAGAGATATCTTGGACAATAATAATTGCATTCGAAGCCGAAACATGGCACAATTTAAAAGTGTTTGAACTTTTAAACTTTCATGTTTGAGATGAAAAGAGAACTTAAGATACTCCTTCCGGTAAATTAACACTCCTTCACTGAAAAATTAAACAATGTAAATGCTATATTACATCATATGTTAAATCCATTTAATGATCATATGTTAAATCCATTTAATGTTGTGTATATATACTTCTTTATATTATTGATTATCCTTAATGAAAATTTTAGCTCCATCTCTATTTACTTTCCTTAGTTATGAATAAGTTAACCGAAAGTATACAATATGAGATTAAATGGCAACCAAAAGCTTGAAAGATAAAGGTACACATAAGTTAGATGATTCACATGACATGAGTCGATGGAAAAGACCAATGTGGAGAATTAAAAAGGGAAGAACAAGAGATGATATATGACATATCTCATGTGAGAAAGTATGTGTCACCCACCACATTTCCACAACTAGTGAATCAAGAGAAGCTGGACGGTTAATTTGATAGGTATTAGTAATAGCTTGAGAGGTCATTTTTTGTTTATTTTTTAAAATGAGATATTTTGTCAAGCTCTTTAGAAGAAAATAAGTGATTTTAAAGTAACAAAAACTGTTTTTCAGAAGCTAAAAATAATATTTTTACCCAAAGCACACTTTTGAAAAAAATACACTTAGAAGCACTTTGTGAAAGCTTGGTCAAACCCTATTTTGCTGCTCAAAAGTTTTTTCTAAATTGATTAGTCAAACACAAATCGATTCTCACAAAAACACTTTTAAAAGAAAATACTTTTTAAGATATGTTCATTTTAGAAAATTGGCCAAACAGACTATAGTATTAAAGAAATTGCGTAAAAACATCCCATCTGCAGAAGCATTGGGTAGTGCCAAGTTTCCAGAAGTGAATTTATTTAACAAGAGATGGATTGATCGAGGAATGTAGAGCCAGTCTTCAATATAAATTGATTTATGTGCTTAAGGATCCAGAAAGTTTCACTCTGGGCAATTTATTCTTTGATGAAGATTTTATAGTTTATGCATTTTCTCCTCTCTTCGCCAAGATTTTCATTCTATATACAAGGATCCATACTTCACCATTCAGAATGAACGAGACGTAAAAAGATAGAATTGCAGACAATAGACAAACGTATGGTTAGCAACTTCAAAATACTTGCCACATATATGCACTTTTGCATCCTTATAGACTCATTAAGGAACATGCTTTAGTCAGTTGTCCCATCTCTGGTGGAGCTTAAACCCGGTATCCAGCTAAACGTATAGCCGAAACTATTTATTGAATGTCATAAAAAAAACTACCCAACTACAATTTTTGATGCATATAGTTGCTTATCTCGCATGAATTTAATAGTTACAAGAAACTAGTGCACTTAACTTTACTCACTCTTCCAATGCAGGAGCATGAACAAGTCCTGCCTTCCCTGTTTGAGATCTCTGTCATCAAAGCAACTAAAAGTAGCTTTAACAGTATCATTACTCATACGGTGCCCCAGTTAATGCAGGTTGTTCATCTTCATCCAGTTCCTGCTCCACACTTTTAACCTCGGGCACATAATGCATGAGCATATTCTCGATGCCAGATTTAAGGGTAACTGATGAGCTAGGGCATCCACTGCATGCTCCTTGCAGTTTCAATTTAACTACTCCTGTATCTGCATAAAATCCTCGGTATACAATGTCCCCACCATCATCTTGTACAGCTGGGCGAATACGAGTCTCCAAAAGTTCCTTGATCATTGCAACTGTTTCTGAATCATCCTCATGGATAGCTGTGTCCATGGAGGCTGCAGTACTGGAGTCGAGGAACAGCGGGTTCCCAGAAGAATAGAAATCCATAATTGCTGCAAATATTTCAGGCTTGAGGAAGTCCCAGGAAGCATCATCGCTTTTGGTTACAGTAATGAAATCAGATCCGAAAAATACCCGTGTAACCCCTGCATGACAGAAACAGGATTAAACTCTCCAGGTTGTAATGAAAAAGCAAAGAATAATAACGATACTTCCACTGTCTAATTTTTGTGACACAATCTCCTTTTAGGATATCCCAAATGTTTCACATAATTCTACAAATATCAATTGATACGTCACTTTTTTCAAGAATTCAAATACATCTAAATTATGCAACTAAGCAGTTACGTGATATCTTCTCAATTACAACTTCAACTATTATGTTAATATTTCTAATGAACTTACCTAACATTATATACAAGTCAAACGTACGTTATATAATTCCACACTCAATCAAATTATGCAACACATGGATGGAAGTTATAATATCTAGACTTAAAATATTGTGGAAGGAATTTGTCTCTAAATACCTACGTCAATCTATCAGAATTCATGTGTAGCAAAAAAACGTAACATAATGGAAGAAACTATCTGCAAACCCACTTATTACATGTCATTGTTCCCCATCCCAGCAAGGTTCAAAAGTAAATAGACAATATCAGGAGGAACCTGCCTCTGGGAAGGAAAGAACAACTCTCATAAATTCCATATAATCAAATGGTCAAAAGTCACACAGCCAAAAAGTAATGGAGAATTGGATATCAGAGATTTAACTTGTGATTTGTGGAGGAATATTTTGAAGGGATGGGATAGTTTTGCGGAAAATATCTCATTCAAGGTCGGAGACGGAAGGAGAGTAAAATTTTGGGGACATAGATGGTGTGGGAACATACTATTGATAGATGAAATTCAGTGTTTGTATAGTATAGCTAGCCAAAGAGAGTTGACAATTCAACATATTAGGGGGACACAAGGTGGATAGACTTTTTGGGACTTGAGATTTAGAAGGGAATTTCACAATTGAGAAGTAACTGAGTTTCAAAGGTTGCTTACCTTACTACATAGGCAAGTCAATCCGGTTGATGACTCTGATGTTTGGTGGTGGGCCTGGGAACTAATGGAATTTTCTGTGTGAAGTCCTTTTATGAGAAATTGCTGAGTAGGGAGGAGAATATTTTTCCATGTAATGCAATATGGATCCCAAGGGTGCCGAGGAGAGTGTGCTTTTACACTTGGCTAGCCGTTAGAGGGGTGATTTTGACAGCGAAAAATCTTAGAAAGCAGAAGGTTGTTTGCGTCAGTTGGTGTGACATGTGTAAGGAAGCGGGCGAGGACGTGGATCATCTTCTTCCTCACTGCGGGCTAACTAAGAAGTTGTGGTGGGACATGCTTAGGTGGTTTGGCACTCCATGGACTATGCCAACAATGGTGAAAGATTTGATGTTCAGTTGGAAGAGCGAGAGGAGGAGAAGACGAAGGGCTTGGAATGTGGTTCCAATTGCATTTATGTGGGTTGTTTGGAGAGAGAAATAAAAGAGTTTTTGAAGGAGTAGAGTCGAGTTTCTCCCAGTTGATGAGTAGCCTCAATTCCCTTATTTCTTTTGGTGCACCCATGTAGTTCCTATTTGTATAGAAGATTGGGTGTCTTTTGGAGAGAACCATATTTTGTAGGTTTCTCCTTTTGGGGTATCTCTTCTATACGGCCATCTCGGCCTTGTTCTTATTAGTGGAATACTTGATCATAAAAATGATTGGGCGGAGTTTGTATAGAATCAGATTTTGTAGATGCTTTACCTTTTGGTATACTCCATGTATACGGCCAATTTGTCCATGTTTATGAATGAAAATACAATTACTTGATCAAAAAGAAAAATCAGAGACTTAACCATTCGCAACAAAATCCTGCTCATGAAATGGCTATGGAGGTTTGGTACAGGTGAGTCAAGTCTTTAGAAGGAAGTAATTGTTCCTAAACATGGAAGAAGGGACAACTGGAGCACAAAAATAGCCACTACACCTTATGGGATTGGTCCTTAGAAGTACATCACCAAGATGGGAAATGAATTTTTATGAGAATATTTGTTTTCAAAGCAAGGAATGGATGACATTAGATTTTGGAGACAGATGGCTAAGCAAACATGGAACTATACCCATATCTGTTCCAAATTGCCCAAGATAAAAACTCTTCCATTGCAGAATAGATGTGGCACCAGCTGGAATGTATTATTCAGAAGGCGTGTATAGGACTGGGAAATGGAAAGTTTGTTGGAATTACTAACCAGTGTGGAGAGGTACACTATTGATGAAATGAATTCTATAACTGACAGACTGATTTGGGGAAACAATAATATCTTTACTCTGGAAGTGTGCTATCAACAGATTTGCTCCCATAACCAGATAATTGACTCCTGGCCTTGGAAATTAATCTGGAAGACCAAACTGCCTACTACTAAGGTTATTTGCTTCTGTTGGGTTATTCTTAAGGAAGCATGTTTAACACAAGATAATCTCAACGGAAGAGGATTTCAACTGGTTAATAGATGTTATTTGCGTCAAAAAAGCAAGCCAGTCAATCACTTTTTTTTATAAGGAACCTATGGAGAGTTGTGTTATAGATGTTGTTTGTGTCAAAATAGCATAGAGACAATCTGCACAGCTCAGTGGCTAACGACCTATCCAATATGTTGCATTAAATTCTTCAGTGGGTCCTGCCACAGCATGTAAGAGAGGCATATGCAAGCTGGAACCTATGGAGAGTTGATAAGACCATCAAGAAAGTCTGGATGACGATCCTGCAGTTATTTTTTGGTGTCTGTGGACTGAAAGGAATCGAAGATGTTTTGATGTCCAAAACCATTCTCTTAAAGCTAGATGTTTGCTTAAAATATTTTCTGTTGGGCAAATTTAACTCCTGTTATTAGCAGTGACCATTTTTTTGACTTTATTAGCTCCCTGGTTTTAGATTGACACAATGTAAAGGGGCTAACCAACTTGTACTTTTGCTCTTTTGTAACTTTGCATCTTCTTGATGCCTTGTTAATGGATTTGCATCTTCTTGATGCCTTGTTAATGGAAGTCTTAACTTCATCAAAAGGAAATGGAAGACAATATCTATATCATGATACCAACTAGTTAATTCTGGCATTTACAGAAGCCTTTTTAGTTTGTTTAGAGATGTGTGTTAGAGAACTACATTGAGTATTGGAATAGAGCAAAGTGGACATTGAAAGCTTACATAGCCGACCCCAACTATTTTAGCTTTAGGCGTAGTAGTTGTTGATAAGAGACTAAGAAAGGAAATCCATGTCTCTATTCTGCAATGTAACCCATTTTTACTCACTTGAACTAAAGCAGATAATAAAAATTGAATACCTCTTGATAAAGAACAAAAAAAGAGAAAATTCAGCACTTAATTGGCATCAAACGGGGAAATAAATTATTTTTGTATATAAAGTAATCTATTGAATAGAGTAAGCCAAGGAGGTACAACTACATACAAAAGTACCTGTTTGGCTCCATCTAAGAGTGAAAGGGGTTTTCCACGTCATTTACAATGTTTCTACTTTCTCCTACCAGAAAGTATAAACTTTGAGCATATCTACACTTTACATGACTAATATGATCATTTTCCCCTAAAATATGCTACAATTTATGTCCATTCATATTGCCCATGGTATACAAAAAGGTATAGTCTTCTTATCTTGTTTTTATTTTTTCCACCTTTCACCCTTGAAGATTGATAAGTGTCTGTTTCAGATCTCCAGGCATTACCAGTGAATTGAATGTTAGTGTAGGGACACGGTCCACATCTGTCATCTGCCACGCAAACCTGTAGTAACTGAACAAATGACCAGCTCTGTAATTTCCTCACATAGACTGCATCTTTTGCATAACGTGATGCCTCCTGCAACTTTTTCTATGTAGGACAAGTTTCATGGGTTGCCCTCCAGCCAAAACATGCTACTTTTTCGGAGGGGGCTTGTGTTTTCCTAATCATCTTCCCAAGACAACTATTTTCTATCATATCTTAACAGCACCCTGTAACAAGAATCCGCCGCTGAGGACTTCCCATCTTTGCTTTCAGTCCAATACATATAAAATCCTGCATTTCTCCAATATCTTCACTGCCTCCAGTTATACTATTATGTGCTCAAATACTCAATCTCCCAACCATTGGCAATCCTAGTGAAAAGTTCACTCTCTGTAAAACAAAGAGAGGAATTCTTGTTCACGTCCAAACTATATAAACTTGGAACATTGTCCCTCAATGTATTTCTCCCACTATTTGTCTATGCAGAACCTTATTTTCCCCACATAACACACCTTTAATCATATAATGATTTGAAAATCCTCACATACTATTTTTTCGAAAACTAAAAATCCTCACATACTATTCACTGGTTTTGTGCACCATTATTCTCCTTTTCATACTTGACAGTCCAACTCTGTTCCATTTTATTCCTCTTCATCAATCTCTGATTCCATTTGAGTAACAAGCTCTTGTTATGCAGCTTTACTCCCGCACCTCCATCTATTTTATCCTTCAAAACTTTTGTCCATTTTACCAAAAGATATTTTTTATTGACACAACCTCCTTCCCACAAAAAGTCATTCCTTACTTTAGTTATTCTAAGCCTTTGGGGGAAAGAAATAATGACATGCAGCAAGTAGGGGTTCCATCTAGTACATTATCGACTATCAACCTTTCTCCAAGGATGAATACTACTATTCTCTTTTTTGGTGAAGAGGGCAAATACTAGTTTTTCCATGGAGCTAACTTCTTTTCGCATTTGTCAAACTCACTACTTGCTAAATTGCAGTATCTTTTTGCTTTGCCCCCAACGTGATTCCAAGTACACAAAGGAAACTGTCTACCTTCCATCCTAGTACCATAGCCAGCTTATGAGAGCTCTAGTCAGCATTTACTATGAAATAATTGCTCTTTGCTAAGTTGATATGTGAGCCAACTTGTCCTCAAAGATTAATAGTCTTTCCTTCAGATTCAGAAAATATGAGTCACCTGAATACATAAAATAACCCTCTTCAGTATTTCCTTCCTATTTTTTAACAATGGCGGTGTCCAGCCAGCTTGCCCGCACCTCGACTACCTCCCACCGGCACAAGTACTGGGTAACTCCACCCACCAAGGCTTAGGTAGATGCGTTAAAATCACCTAGTGTTTCTCTGTGGCTACCAATAAGCAAAACTCTGTCTTGCACAATCTATGATGCAGACGTCAAAACAAATAGCAAAGGGAAAGTCGATTTGTGATTGCAGAAAAGCACGTTGGCAATGCAGAATGAAGTAAATGGGGCTTCTATCAAAATAATGTAATACTATAAGGCACGAAATGCGATCCCAAAATTCGAAAAATAGCTAGTTCTCATAAATGCTCCTTATTATAGCAATACATTTGTGCCTAGATCTATTTCTAGACATTTGTATTGCACATAAAAAAACTAACATGTTTTTGGTACTACTTTGATTTAAAGTTGAACACATAGCCAGTCAGCTAGATGATAAAAATAACAACAATTTTTCTAATAGCCTGAATGCTGCTATGTAGTACTCCCTCTGTCCCAATTTATATGATGGTGTTTGACTTGACACGGAGTTTAAAAATATAGAAAGACTTTTCAAACTTGTGGTCTAAAATAAGCATAGATATTTGTGTAGCTATAAATCATTTCAATAAGGGTGAAATGGACATTTTAAAGTTAAATTGTTACTAAATATAGAAAGGTGTCATTCTTTTTTGGGACTGACTAAAAAGGAAAGAGGGTCACATAAATTGGATGGAGGAGTATGTTAACAGTAGATTTTTTTGTAACTGCACTACATTGGGCATCTTTTCTTCTGCATCTCTTCCATGAAAGTCTGAACAGAGTTAATATTATAAAAAAATTCCATGCCAGTCTAACGAGAGTTAATTCTACAAACACATCCCCACACATTTCCACAGCTATGCAATAAAGTGTCCATTTTTTCAATATAAAGGTTCTTAGTACTCCATGAAACTAACATAAATGTTAAACGTTTAAGGCTTTTCACCATCAAAGTTTTGAAAACGCATACCATCTATTCCAAAGAGGGCCTTAGCCAGTGGCGAATTCATGGCAGAACGAGCATTTGGAAAGTCTGCACTCCCAGATTCCACAACTGGCTTCCCAGGATAGAACATTAGGGATAAAGGATTAGGAGTTGAGTGAGTTTGGATAAACATGGTCCTCTTCTGGCCTGTTCACAGAAAAGTACATGATCAGGATATAGACATATTAACAAAATCTAATATTTAGCACGCCCATTTATCACATCAGACAATTACTAGAACAATTATGTTAACTATAAAGTCTTAATCTTTTTGTAAAAGCAGAAAAAAATGGGAGGAAAAAAACACTATAAATTTTCTTGATCCTTTTTCTAGTTGCTTCTATATGGAAATTACACAAAGTAGTAGTACTTTCCCAGTTCTTCAATTTTCATTTCTACATGCTGACTAAGTTCAGCTCCCATGGAACCTCATAAATTATCAGCAGAATCCAAATTCCTTATTACGATGATCAATTCCCCGTATTCATTGAAGACTTCTCATGTACCCCTGCTAATACTAAGGCCGCATATCTTTACATATTAGTAGGAAAAAGTCATTCACTTTTTTTATATAAGATAACATTTTATTAGAAGGTACAAAAGATAGCAGAACTACATATTACATACTAGCCAGCAAATTCAAAAGTCCATATACTGATCCATACTTTCTAAAGACCTCTTCTCACACCAAACAAACAGTAATGTAAACATGTGTTCTTGACTCTAGACATGTGATTTTTCCTGTTTTCAAACAAGCACTATTCCTTTCTCTCCAAATAGTCCAAGAAACAAATAGAGGGATGGTCCTCCAAAACTTCTTCTGGCCCCTTGCTATCTTCTGTCCTTGCCAGCTCTCCAGAAGACCTCTAATATCTACTGCCATTACCCAAGTTACACCATAAAGATTCAAAATAAGCTCCCAACATTGTTTTGCAACCTTACAGTGAATGAAGGATGTGAGTGACTGATTCCAGCTCCTCTTCATACAAGCAACATTTGTTACTTAAGATGAAACCACTCTGTTGCAAATTATCTTGTGTTGAACATGCTTTCCTAATGACAACCCACCCAAAACAGGCAACTTTGACAGGTGCTTTAGTTTTCCGTAACATTTTCCATGGCCAGTTTAGCTCATATTGTTCAGATTGTTCCTGAAGAAGATTATAGCAGCTATTTATTGAATATATCCTATCATTACTTGCTGTCAAGACCATAACATCCTCTTTATCCTCTTCCACCACTGTTGTACCCAGCAATTGTATTAGTTGCCCGACTTCCTCCATCTCCCAATCATTAAAACCTCTCCTAAAATACAGTTGGCACCCACTGGAGGAATAAAACTCAGACACGCTACTTTCCTCATTTGCAGAACAGTTACACAGAATAGGAAACCTATCTTTCAAACTTATCTTTGGCACCATTCCCCAATTTCAATATAGTATGCTCCTGAAAATCAGCCTAGGCGTAACTGGTAAAGTTGATATCATGTGATCAGGAGGTCACGGGTTCGAGCAGTGGAAACAGCTTCCAACAGAAATGTAGAGTAAGGCTGCGTACAATAGACCCTCGTGGTTCGGCTCTTCCCCGGACCCGAGCATAGCAGGAGCTTAGTGTCACCGGGCTGCCCCTTGTTTTTTATGCTGCTGAAAACCATTCCACATTTTACTGATGTTACTCCAGATTCCACTTTTAAAACAATAATTCAGGACCGGTGTCATCCGCGCTTCTTGTGACTATTGAAAGTGGAAATTCAAGCTCATCAATCGTCCGGAAAAAAAAATCTTGAATTTATGAAAACACTCTGCAGAAAGAATCCAATGTGCAATTTCCCTCGCTCCTTTCCCCCAACATTTTCCAGTAAAAAGCCTAAATTATCCAGAATACCAATTGTGCTAGTATGTAATTACAAAATGCACATCAAATACAACATCAACTGATAGACATTCAGTTTCTCTAGTGACTATTCTGAAATTAAAAAAAACTACTTATGTCCCAGTTTGTAAAGTTTATGTGATACAGTTCGGATTTCGTGAGTCAAAATTCTTTATTTTTACCATGAATTCAGACATACAATCTTTAAGCTTTTTAAAAAACAATTTACATATTTAGAAACTACATAGAAGTAATATAAGTCATAATAATTAATAATTTAAAATTTTTAAAGGGCATACAGATATATATGGTCAAAGATTTTCTTGTTTGACTATCAAAATCCGTATTGTATACACACAAGGGTGGCTCAGTTGGTTGAGGTTGGGGCTTCCATAACGGAGGGTGTCAGGTTCGAAACCCTAGGCAGGTGATTTGCCTTCTGGGTCGAGCTCGTCGTCTAGAGCGGGATCTCTCATGTGTGTGGTTTGCAGGCTATTACGTATTGTATCACACAAATTGGGATAGAGAGAGTATTCACATCAACAGATAGACATTCAGGTTCTAGTTACTATTCTGAAATTAAAACTATAAAAAAGAGGAACTAGCTGAATATAGAAAACTGACCTCCGAAATGGCTCCATGAGGAAGTGTGTGAAGGCTTTAACGAAGTGAAATGAGACAAGTTATACGGCGTCGTTTTGGAAGATAAAGCGTATATAAATCGACAAGATGTAGAAAGTGAACCATTTTCAGCATAGGGTTTTGTTAACGTACGGAGAGTCGCTCGTGTTATCAATCTACCTAATAATCCCTTCATTACCACACTTTTGGAGTTGTTCTCTCCTACAGGCTTCTCAAAATTCTACTTTATTCAAGCTTGTGGAAATGTTTTCATGCCAGTTTGCCTTTAGTATGCCAATTTTTGGGGTCTCAGAGGGCTCTTAATGTAATAAATATTGACAAATTAGCATAAAAATCTAAATTAAAAAAAATATATTTATTAAAAAGAGATTAAAAATAATAAATAAAGGTATGATAGTAAGAAGACATAGTTTTTTTTTAAGGGATATATAAATAAAAAATGTGACCCATATGTTGATGGAAGTACCTTTAATTAGGGATGGCAATTGGGCGGGCGGGTGCGGGTACCCTCCCCCGCATTCGTACCCGCCAGAAAATTTTATATCCGCCACCTACCCATCACCCGTGGCGGATACAATTTTCAACATCCATATCCGCCTATGCGGGTATATTCCTAAATCCACACTCGATCCACCACCCAAGTGGATATCCGTCACCCGCCAATACCCGTCTGTACCCGTCTGCCATATTTTGTAATCAATTCATTTGTGATCAACATGATCCCAAAAATTTGAGTCAAGAATCAATATTGTCACAGTCTCATTTTTTTTAGAGAGGGAGGAGAATTTCGAATTTTTTCACTTATCGTAACTTATGGGTTGAAGACACGACTTATGGGCTGCTAATATTTGGGCTTGGGGCGGGTATAAGGCGGGTGGGTAGGCGGTTGGATGCGGGGCAGGGGAGGCGGATATAACTGCAAATCCACCACCTACCCGCTACCCGTGACGGATACATTTTCAATACCCATACTCGCTTATTACCTGCCAAAGTTATACTCATACCCTCTCCAACTGGGACGGGTGCGATGCGGAATCCGCAAAATTATACCCACCTGTCATCCCTACCTTTAATATAAAATATATAATATAAAGGAAGCTGGATCTACTGCCTGAGAAGGATGAAGAGATCCTCGTTGGCAACAAAAGGCATGGAGTTGAATTATATTTCTTCAATCATTCAAAATGACTAACCAATTGTTCAATTATCGCAATATGAGGTAGAGACTGAAACTGAAAAATGAAGGCAAGCTATAATATTACATATAGTAGGAAATATTCTATCGTCTATGTATTCGGCGCCTCTCCCGATTGCTTGAAGATAAGTGCGTGACACAATAAAAGCCCCTGGGAGACTGAAACAAGGGACATGTCTTTACCAACTTCCAAATATTCTATTTTAGGGAAGTCAAAAAAGGTGAGCGCCTAGCGTGAAAAATTGCTTTACTAAGTAAAATAAATCAAGAAGCAAGGGCGCAGTGCACGAAAGCCAAATAATGTTCTTTTTCCTTTTTGTGTTCTTTCTTAATGAAGCTACGCGAGGAAAGCTCAGATTTCTACTCTGCCGCAAAAGGGGGCCGCTTTCTTCCCCCAAAATGCCAATTCTGCCTTTGAATGATAGGAGTGATGTGCTATATTTTGGACCATATAACACACTTTTTGAATTAAAAATCTTAAACTCAAGCTAAGAACTTCATGCTCTTCAACGATGAGAAAGTTTTAAGATTTTGAATGTCTCCAAACTCGAGATTCAATTTCTTTCAAGTTGTTGGAATTGATATGGATCAAGCTCAAGCTAAAAGAATTAACAAACAACGACTTTGAATCAATAAATTCAACTTGAAGCGCCTTTGGTGTTCTTCAATCAAAACTCAAATTTTAACCTTATAATAGAAGAAAATCAACCAACAATAATTACAATGAGTTCCTTAGTTGATTTAGATAACAACAACCCTCACTCAAAAATGATATGTAACTAAGATTCATATTTTATATTTTTAAAGATATGAATGACGAAGAATGTTTTTTTTGAAGTCTTTTTTATGTGATTCTCTTTTTAAATCTTAGCAGTCATATAAACACTAATCTAAGTTTTGATACAACATAATAAATTTCAAATATTGAAAGACAAAAAATAAAGGAAAACAAATAAAGATGGAATTAAAACACAAGATTTGAATAAGAAATTAACAACAACGAAGGGATATGAATCCTAATCGCCTTTTACAACTTTCAAACAAACACCTAAGCAATTCAAAATCCTTAAGAAATGGAACACTCTTGCAAACTCTTAGGCAAATTGAAGGTTGCAATCAAAAGATCACCAAGCTAATCACTAAGCTACAATGTTCAATCACCATGAATTTAATAATCAATATTGCACTTGGGCCCAACATAACAAAAAAAATTAAAACTCGTGGAGATGTTTCATTGGGATTTTTTCACTTCGAATCCACGAGTGACAATTGTGGAGACGACATGGTCTCTATCCCCGACTTTCCTAAGCTACCCAAGTCCACGAAGTGGTTTATGGAGCCGAATTGGTCCATAAATCCATTCACTTATGGCTTCTTCATCTTCGAGTCCGAACTTTAGTCCTTGCATATATTTTCATTCAAACATGGTGTAGTATGATGTGGACTTCTCCAAACATGCCTTTGATGTTTTTCGCTCGATCATAAACAATCTCAATCCATGTAACTCCTTAACTTGACTATTTCTGAAGTCTTGAATGTATAGACACACGCTCAGGGTTATCACCATTGTCCTTAAAAAATTAGCTAAATACATCGTTTACACCTTGAGGTTGAACCCAAATCCCTTTTACACACCCTCCAACACGTGAATTATTTCACAAACCGAAATAATTTATGAAACGTATCTAAGACACACAATAATAATGTGATACGTTTTTCTAGTAGTACATGGAGCATAGGGAGTAGTACATAGGTTATTATTGAGTTAGTTATATTGAAGTGTGTACCATCTGATCTAAAAGCTATTCTCAACACGTCCCCTCACGTGCTGACCTGATTTTTTTCATGGTCTAAGCACGTGGAAATTTTTTTTGAGAATGGGTGACGGTGAGGTTCGATCCCAGGACCTTTGGCTTGCTCTGATAACATATTGAAGTGTGTGACCATCTGATCTAAAAGCTTAAGCTATTAGATAGAATACACTTTTAATATTTTATTATATTCTCAACAAGTTACACTACTATGATTAGTTTTGCTAGTTGGTCCCTCTAAGTTTCCTCTATTATTATTTTGTTATTTACATTTTAGTCCTTTCTTCTTAGTCGAGTATATTATTGTAATCCCACAATGGAAGGAGTATGAATGAAGTATTATTTCTATTTTCTCTTGCAATTCCTTTCTCTTCTACTTCTTAGCTGTAGATTCACTTTAATCTAGCATCAATTGTTGGGTTTAAATGATAGATTGAATGAAAAATGGAGGGAGTTCCCTCTTGCTCTATAAAATAATCATTTATCCCACATCGGTAGTGGAAAGAAAAGTGGGAGTTGTCCCACATCGGTAGTGGAAAGAAAAGTGGGAGTTGTCCCACATCGGTAGTGGAAAGAAAAGTTCTTCTACTTAAAAGTAGAATTACTCCTTCTTGTCAGTAAAAGGGTTGATGGGCAGTGACGCGCTGCCGTTGCCGCCGCTCGCTGGCTCGGCCCGCTCGGCTCGGCCGGCCCGGCCGGCCGCTTCGGCCGGCTTCGGCCGGCTCGCTCGGATTCGGATTCTGATTCTGGATTCGATTCGATTCTGATTCTGGTCAAATGATCCGATTGATAATCTTTGGACCAAATTTTCTTTAATTTTTAATTATTTAATTAATTATTATTTAATTAAATTAATTAACTTATCCAATCCTACCCGTTAGTGACCACGACCGCGACGGCCGGATCCGCGTGTCGACCCGCGATTGGTTTCTTTTCCACATTTAAATTTCCCACCAATTTTAGTGATCGCTCGAAGGGTTGCAAACCTTCGTAAAGCTTGATTTCCATGGCTATAAATTTGTTTGATTCCTCAGAATTTTACTTACTAATTTTCTGAACTACAAAATCTACTTCTTCTTCTGTACGAATACATTCTGTGTGATATACTACTGTTGAGTGGTTCGCCGCTACCAGAGTTTGGAGTACTACTATTCTGGTAAAATAATCGTTTTATTATGGGAGGGGATATTCCATCAACCTCGAGTACTGTGAGGGGAATAATTTCCTTAAGGACACACTTTGAACTAAGTGGGCTCGATTATATTCTGGAAAAATTATTCTTATTTTTCCAACACTGATTCTGTTTATTTTCAGTGTTTATTGATTACTGATTTTTGGAATACATATTAATAACATCAATGGTATCAGAGCGCTTTCTTGGAGCTTTGGTGGTTCATCAATGGCGGAAATCAAAGATGTATTGGCAAAACTTGATCGGATAGCTACAGATGTTGCTACTTTCAAATTGCGACAGATTCAGCTGGAATATGTGCATGAACAATCATATTGAGAGCTTAAAGAATCTCTAGAAGAGGAACGCAATGGGGGTAGGGAAAATCGACAACTCAAATTAGAGGAAGGAGTCGCAAAATGTATTCTCTGACTGAAGGACCTTATCAATTACCATGTATAGATTGTCTGAGTTTACCAGTCAGAATTATGTACCCAAAACCCCGAATCCCTCTTTGAATTATACATCCACCAGCTCGCAACCCCTATTTCCACCATTAACGGCACCATTGGTCAGCTCAAATCCTTTGACCACCTCGATTCCTTTCAATTCGCATTCAGCACCATATATACCCCGAACAGCTCCACATATACCTAGCCCAGTTCCATATCTGCCTACTTCAACTTCATTCTAATTCTTGAATTACCCAATGCCTTACTCTGTACCAAATTTCTTTTCTTCCCAAAACCTTTTTTCTACCTAACCTACACAAGGTTACCACGCTCAACCAAACCCTTAATTCTTTCAACCCCAAATATATGTTGCTCATAATTCTGGTCCTACCCACTCAAATGCCCATAATTCTCAATTGCTTACTCGGCTGTTTAGGTTGGAATTCCTTAGATTCAATGGTAAAGGCTTTAAGGATTGATGGTATAAAGTCGATCAGTTTTTTTCTCTTAATGAGGTTCCGTCGGAATAAAAAGTTACAGTAGCTGTTATTCACTTGAATGATATTGCCCTTCAATGGCATCAGGTTTATATGAAAAGTAGGAGTCACTCGCCCTTGCCTACCTGGGAGGAATATTTATTTACTTTAGCTGATCGTTTTGGGGCTGATTATGACGATCCCTAGAAGCTTTGAAAGTTAAATAGACGAGTAGTGTATTGCAATTTCATGAAGCATATTTCCTGCTACTCAGTGGCCCAAACTCGTTCATGGTAATGACATGTCTAAGAGAATGATATTATCTCAGCTGAATTGAATGCAAAAAGAGCTCGAGACCTCTGTTATACATGTGATGAGAAGTACATTCCTGGCGATGTTTGTAAGACAAAGGCCCAAGTTTTCTTATTGGAGTTGGAAGATTACTTCACTGAAGAAGAATTGCTTCTCTTAGGTGATGTGACTACTGAAATGAAATAGGGGTATTGAGAATTGCCATATCTCATTACAAGCACTTAATGGCACCAATGGTTTCATACATTGAGAGTTCCTGGTTATTATCAATAGAGGAGTCTCAACATCCTCATTGACAGTAGATCAACTCATAACTTTGTGGATAGTAAGCTAGCTATTAGAATGAGTTGGAAGGTGAAAGTATTGAACCCTCCCCTACAAGTAGGGGTAGCTGATGAAAATTCTATACAGGTTACTAGTTGTTGTAGAGGTTTGGAATGATTGTTGCAAGGTATAGCATTCAAAGCAAATTTTCTCTTACTATCCTTGGGAACTAATGACATGGTTCTTAGTGTACAGCGGTTATGCACATTGGAAAGAGGAAAAGGATACATTTTATTCAACATCAGACAACTAACAATGAAGTTTATTAGGGCAAGATATATATATTATAAGGGGTGGAATCAAAATTAAAGGTGGTAGATATAGATGCTCTCCAGAAATCCAATTGAAACAATACTCGGTTTTTTATGATTAAAGTGAGTCCTACAAGTGCTACTGTTGGTGATGAGGAGGAAGGTGCAGAAATTGAGAACCCTTCTATTGGAACTTTGGCTATTTTGGATGACTTTTAAACCTTGTTTGATGAACCACAAGCCTTACCACCTTTTATGGATACTTTTGATCATCACATTCTTCTGGTAGAAGGTGTCAAACCTGCCAATCTCAGACCCTATAGGTACTCCCCTGTGCATAAGGATGTTATTGAGAAAATGGTTTAAAAATTGATGGATCAAGGTTTCATACAACACAGCAGTAGTCCTTTTGCTTCTCTAGTGGTGTTGGTGGGGAAGAATGATGGTAATTGAAAGATGTGTGTTGATTACAAGACACTGAACCAACTGACAATTAAGAATAAATTTCCCATTCTCTCATTGAAGAGTTGTTGGATGAATTGGGTGGATCCCATGTGTACTCCAAGATTGATCTTAGGTCAGGGTAGCAACAAATCAGGATGTCACCAGCAGATGTTCACAAGACAGCTTTTAAGGCACACTCTGGCACTTTGAGTATCTAGTTATGCCATTTGGCTTAACTAATGTCCCCTCCGCTTTTCAAGGACTAATGAACCAGATTTTTCTAAAATACTTAAGGAAATTCATCCTTGTCTTCTTTGATGATATCTTGGTTTTTAGTAAGAGTTTGATGAACATGAGGCACATCAGAGACTCACTTTTGAGTTACTGTTGCAGCATCATTTGTATGATAGGAAATCCAAATGTGTATTTGCAACAACTACTGTAGAATACCTAGGTCATTACATTTATGCTCAGGGTGTTGCACCTGATCCAAAGAAGATTCTAGCAATTTAGAACTGGCCAACTCCTACTACTTTGAAGCAGTTAAGAGGATTCTTGGGCCTGGCAGGATACTATAGAAGATTTATTAGTAGATATGGGGTGATCAACAAACCACTAACTGGTCTTCTTAAAAAATATTGCTTTGGATGGTCTGACACAACTGCTACAACTTTTGATACGTTGAAGTTGATGCTCACTTCTGCCCCTATGCTAGCATTACCTAATATTGATCTTACCTTTGTAGTAGAGACAGATGCATGTGATATGGGAATAGGTGTTGTTCTTATGCAGTTGGGGTATCCTATTGCCTATTTGAGTAAGGGCATGTCTCTTAGGCATCAAGATCTCTCAGTATTTGACAAAGAGCTACTAGCTCTTGTGTTGGCAATTACTAAATGGACTCTGTATTTAATGGGGAGGCATTTCACAGTAAAAACTGATCACAAGGCACTCAAGTTTCTACTTGAACAGATACTTCATACATGCTCTCAATTGAAATGGATCACTAAATTAATGCAATTTGATTTTGTGATTGAGTACAAACAAGGCAAAAAAAATAAAGTTGTTGATGCTCGTTCTAGGGTTACGTCAATTGAACTAGCTCCACTTACCTTGTCTACTATCAGAACTAATTTATTACAATCTGTTCTAAACAGATGGGCAACTGATCCTGAGCTGTAGATGTTGGTACAACAGTTACAAAGAAACACATGTAAAATAAAGAGGTTTAGTTTCATCAATCAGCAGCTCATAAGGCATGGAAGATTAGTTGTGGGGCCTAATATTGCTCTCAAACAAGAGATTCTGCAGTTATTGTTGGAAATTAGCCTTTGGTAGGGAGATGCGTCCACCCATCTTTGATGAATTAAACACTTGTGTTCCTCATGTTGGATACCTTGTCTCTTCGCACATGCATGATCTACGAAGTGAGTAGATGACCGTAGGGCCAAGAATCGTCAAATTTCGTTGAGAAATGAAAGAGATGTTGGTCTACGAAGTAAGGTGTTTGAGGCATGGAAATGTGGTGTGGGACAAATCTACCACATCGGTGGGAATAGGAAGAATTGCTCTCTATATAAGTCTCTAATGTGGTAAAGGGTTTGGATCCCCAAGGGGTATCCCATGTATTTAAAGGAGGGAAGACCTAGATGTGCTTGGGTTCAAGGCTAAGCCCCACACGCGCGCCGCCGCCGCCCGCCCGTCCCGCTCGGGCATTATCTTTTTGGACCAGAAAACTCTGCCAGATGTACAGTTTGATCCCTGAAGTTTCATATGTACAGTTTGGACCAGAATTCTTTCATATATCTGATTTGGTCCCTAAAGTTTCAATATTTACGCTTTGGTCCCCAAAGTTTACGGGAAGGTGACGGAGGCGTAAGCCTACCGTTGGGACTATTTTGAGGCATTAATCAGCCATTACTTGACTGATTAACTCCTCCATTAATGTACCAATTACTTGGGCGGTTAGGCGACCTTTCAATGGCCATTAACAACCATTACTTGGCTGTTTTAATGCCCTCCTAATGGCCATTAACAGCCATGTTTTGGCAGTTAGACAGCCCCTTCTCCTTGCTATATATTGAGCTTCATTTGGCTCAATTCAGAGGCAGAAAAACAGACGAAAAAGCCACTAGAAAGCGGTGAAAAATCATTTAAAACAGTGAGCAAAACTGCCAAACAAAGTGGCTGAAAATCACCAAAAACAAAGTGACCAAACCCTCACGTATACACTAGATATACACTACAGAGACACACTATATACACAGAGACAAAAGAGAAGAGTAGAGAGAAACTCTTCCTTCCTATTCCATATCTTCAGCAAGTCGAGTCATATTTGTTTTTTTCGACAGGCTCAACCTATTGGCTTTGTAGTGTTGAGATTAAAGTGTTGTTTTATCTTGGGAGACTATTGTCCGCTAACGTAAAAGCATATATACGGGGCAATCTTGTCTTAAGGATAGAGGGCTATCCTCGACTCAACACACAACGTTGTAACCATCCAGATTTAGTTGTTTCTTGATTTCAGGATATCAACATTCAAGACACAACAAACTTGCAAGTAGCTTCTCAACATTGGCTTTGCAAGGTGATCAAGATTCAAGACACAACACACATGCGTAGCTTTGAAGATTGACCATTTATTTATCCTTTCGAACATTTGTAATAGTTATTACTTCCCGTACTGCTCTATAAAGTACCATAGAATACCAACAATTTAAGACAAGATTGTATTGTAATACTATTAGTGTTCGAAAGATGTCGGTCAAAAGTTGTGTGACCAAATCTGGATATGGTAATGATTTTCTGGTAGAAGAGAGTGATGATGATGAACATGTTCATGGTGTCACCGCTACCAAGACTGGTTGGAACAAGCGCTCACGAGAGCTTGAGGATGTCAACTGGGACAAGAGGAGAAGACTGAAGATGTATTTCTATCTTGCAGCAGAAGGCCTGTATCTATCCCACACAAAAGATCCGAATAATGGTAAGAAGGAACCGGACACTCAGTCTGATGAAGTGACTGAAGTGAGCCAGAATCCGAAATTGGGATAAGTAGTTTTTCTTACTTGTCAAGAATAAAGATTAAATGAGGTCTGATTAAAAATTGATTAAAGTAAGGAGGAATATGAAAATAATTTATATTTCTTACGCTTTAAAAATCAGAAGTTTAATCTCATCTTCTTTTCCGTTTAAAGATTGGATTGTAAAGCAACTTAAAAAGATCCGTTCTTTTAAGTGTAATTATTAAAAGTGAGTAAAGTATGTTCGCACATACGAGGGAGTAAGATCCATCGATCGCGAAAATCATTATCACTCTTAAGTAAGCGCGAAGAATTATCTGGGCACCAATCATACCGGAAGAAGTCTAAAAGTTAAAGACGTTGAGCCTGTCATACTATTTGGCAGAAGATCCTTCATAGGATAATATTGGACACTCAGTCATATAAAGCCTCAGGCGATGGAGTGGGCCAAAATTCCTTTGATATGATGATATTGGACACTCAGTCATATAAAGCCTCCGGTGACTGGAGTGGGGCTGTAATTCATTTCATAAGAAAAGTAATGGACACCTAGTAAGGTGGGTCGAGTTTCAGTGTCGAAATGATCTCAAGGCCTAAAGAAAGCGAGAAAGAAGTTGGACACTCAGTCTGCAGCAAGCTGCGGTGGGCGAGTATCCAGATCACATATGATCCTACGCCTAACCACGAGCAAGAGGTTGTTCATGTGAAGTAACGCCACCTCTAAAGTAGAAGGGGTTGAAGAGGTTGTCCTCAATAGGACTTCAGGGAATGGGATCACTCTAAGCTGAGGTGATACATGTTCCTAACTTGGTTTAAGGGACGCTGTTGGTCAAGGTGGTTTGAGACTAGTCCAACAGGTCTGTAATAACTAAGAATGGTACAGTACGTCTGTAGCCAAATGAATGATATATTTGTAATCCGTGCATCTATGCCATCATAGATTAAGACACGTTAAATAGCAAGTCATTCAAAAGCTAACGATGTTGAGATTGTTGCCTTCTGTCGACATAAACCCTCAAAATGAATGTGAGGTAGACGAATAGGCAAAATCACCTTTCCAAATTTCGTCAAAGGGAATAGCGAAAGAAGCACCGCTCCTCTAGAACTTAGTCACACCTACTTGGGTCATTTGAAGTTTATACAAAATAGAGGGGGGGGGAGAAAAGTACGTTGTGACCTTCATTGATGATGATACAACGTATGGAATCCTTTGTTTGTTAAAAAGCAAAGATGAAGTTGTTGAAGCGGATAAGCGCTACAAAGCAGAAGTTGAAAATCAACTAAGCCTACGGATTGAGAAATTCGTAGTGATAGAGAGAGAGAAAGTGAAGCATCGTTCATTAAACGACTGTTCATTTCTCACCTCAGTCCAACGGTGTTAGCCAAGCGCAAAGCTCGTACGCCCAAATTATGTGGGGTGGCTTGGTAAAAGTTGGAACATCAAACAGTCAAGTTGTACCTAAGGCGTAGATTGCATATCCGCCAGGATCTGCAAATATGATAGTGTTGATCGCCTCTTGGCGTCAAAGAATGTTGAATTCTTTGAAGATAGCTTTCTGGAAAAAGGAGTAATTGCTCAAGGTTAACAAGAACCCGCGAGGGCCTCGATCGTCCGAACTAGACGCCCGTATCTACAGACTCGAAAGTTGCCGGCTATCCAAACTTAATATTCCAGATCTGCAGAACTCGGGATTCTAATTTGTTGAACCGAGACGGAGCAAAGAAGGGGACAAAGACTTGTTCCAGTCCTTCTAGCTTGTATGGTTAAGAATGAACCATGGACAATTAACAAATAAATGTCATCTCCAAAAGCACTGCTTTGGAAAGAAGCTACAAAGAGAGAAATAAACTCTATCATATAGAACCATACTTGCGTAATGGTTTATCTTCCTCCGGGAAAAGAACCTTTGGGTTGTAAGATGTGCTCCCCTGTGAGTAGCTTTACATCCAGGGCCATTGCAGTCTTGCGTGGCATGAATGTTGAATTAGCCTTCTCAACCGGAGAGTTGGAAGAAGAGGATCAGAGTTGGTTTGCTGAACTGTTGGGCTTCTTCCTGAACTTTCATTTTGGTCCTGAAAGTTTCAGATAAAACAGAAACAATGAATCTGACCACAGAAATATTGACTCTGAAATTAGAAAGCCAACAGTTGGAGAATCAACAGTCTGAAAGTAAAAGTCATATTGAAACAAAGTCTCGATATGAAAGATATGGGTATCGCAGATGACATCTTAGGAATTGGATTTCTAAGACATCTAACGGACTGGTCGATAGTTGACAGTCTCGTTGAAGCCACCAATGGATATGAATCATAGAACTGATTGGAATCATGGTGCACCCATAGACAAGGAGCGATATGCTCAAGTCATGTGTAGTTCAATGTATTGTACACACTACAACCGACCTGGTATCGGCCTACAAAGCAGATCAGTTAAACTAAGGTTCACTGATGATTTAATACATGATCGGTAGAAGGCGTTAAGTCGGATATGACGATATCTGAATTATTCGCTTATCTACGGATTATAGTATTCTGGATATCCAGTGTTACGGGAGAACACATGATGCAAACTGGACATCAGATCTGAAGAACACCAAAGCCACAAGCAAATGTGTATGGTGGGTCTTGGAAAATCCTCTAAGCAAACTTGCATCGGCCGATTCATGATGGAATTGGAGTTTATCGCTTTATACAAAGCATGAAAGAAGTTGAGTAACTTCACGGCTCCTTAGAGGACGTCCCTTATTGGGAGATACCCGTGTCTTCAGCAGTTATACACTGTGGCTAGCCGGTCGGGTTCAGGGAGGACACGGATGGCGCCTGGACATATCTTTAGGATCTGTCGGAGACATAAGATCAGATGGCGCTTGATCATCACGGGTGTCACATCCTTGTTTACTAACTAAGGGACTACCCGGAGATCAAGTGTTCTGCCTGTCTAGGGGAATGGGCTTAAAACCCAAACAATACGAACCTTTGCGGTGGAAACCCAACCATACTGATTGGAGATCCCAAGAATGTGGTTCAATGGGAAAACTAAATGGCAAAAGGTTCAGTTGAGCGCTTCAGTGGAAGCAAGAAGCACTTCGGATGATGATTTCTGTACGGAAACATGAATCCAAAGTTGTTCCCGCGATTGACATTAAAGTGCTGCCTGCATGGTGGGTAAAGGTTAAGCTTCCAAACCTTTTAAAAGATCCTCAAACGGTTGAGGTTAAGGTTGTGGAACTTTTAATGATTCCTAACACTTGTGAAGTGGGGTATAGCAGGATACCTTGTAGGAGATCACCTATTTAAGTGCGAGGATGGCCGACTCAAATGAACGCACTTAAGAATCCAAGTGTGTCCATGGCTACAACGGACAGAAACGTAAGAAGGAAAATGAATAAGAAGAGTTATTGTGTTGATATCGTTGTCTTGGCTTACACTAAACACTGACGGTTCAAGACATCACGTTCACCGCTGATAGCAAGTAAGTCCGATGGTATTCAACTAGGGAAGGTTCAAAGCGTAAGCTACCTCTCCTGATGCAATATCTTTTCGCTGAAAGATTGCTGAAATGTAGGCACCTTGTGTGTGCGCCACAATCTCTCTTTCATAGAGGGGATTGTTGGAAATTAGCCTTTGGCGGGGAGATGCGTTCACCCATCTTTGATGAATTAAACACTTGTGTTCCGCATGTTGGAGACCTTGTCTCTTCGCACATGCATGATCTACGAAGTGAGTAGATGACCGTAGGGCCAAGAATCGTCAAATTTCGTTGAGAAATGAAAGAGATATTGGTCTACGAAGTAAGGTGTTTGAGGCATGGAAATGTGGTGTGGGACAAATCTACCACATCGGTGGGAATAGGAAGAATTGCTCTCTATATAAGTCTCTAATGTGGTAAAGGGTTGGATCCCCAAGGGGTATCCCATGTATTTAAAGGAGGGAAGACCTAGATGTGCTTGGGTTCAAGGCTAAGCCCCACACGCGCGCCGCCGCCGCCCGCCCGTCCCGCTCGGGCATTATCTTTTTGGACCAGAAAACTCTGCCAGATGTACAGTTTGATCCCTGAAGTTTCATATGTACAGTTTGGACCAGAATTCTTTCATATATACAGTTTGGTCCCTAAAGTTTCAATATTTACAGTTTGGTCCCCAAAGTTTCTGGGAAGGTGACGGAAGGCAGAAGCCTACCGTTGGGACTATTTTTTGAGGCATTAATCAGCCATTACTTGACTGATTAACTCCTCCATTAACAGCCAATTACTTGGACAGTTGGGCAGCCTTTCAATGGCCATTAACAGCCATTACTTGGCTGTTTTAATGCCCTCCTAATGGCCATTAACAGCCATGTTTTGGCAGTTAGACAGCCCCTTCTCCTTGCTATATATTGAGCTTCATTTGGCTCAATTCAGAGGCAGAAAAACAGATGAAAAAGCCACTAGAAAACAGACTGAAAAATCACGAAAACAGTGAGCAAAAACTGCTCGAAACAATGGCTGAAAATCAGTCAAAAACAGTGACCAAACCCTCACTAAAGAGGGGTAAGCATGGAGATACAACATGTGAACGACGGCCAGACTGAGAAGGCGCACTTCAGCCCCACGTATACACTAAATATACACTACAGAGACACACTATATACACAGAGACAAAAGAGAAGAGTAGAGAGAAACTCTTCCTTCCTATTCCATATCTTCAGCAAGTCGAGTCATATTTGTTTTCTTCGACAGGCTCAACCTATTGGCTTTGTAGTGTTGAGATTAAAGTGTTGTTTTATCTTGGGAGACTATTGTCCGCTAACGTAAAAGCATATATACGGGGCAATCTTGTCTTAAGGATAGAGGGCTATCCTCGACTCAACACACAACGTTGTAACCATCCAGATTTAGTTGTTTCTTGATTTCAGGATATCAACATTCAAGACACAACAAACTTGCGGCAGTTCTCAACATTGGCTTTGCAAGGTGATCAAGATTCAAGACACAACACACATGCGGCAGTTTTGAAGATTGACCATTTATTTATCATTTCGAACATTTGTAATAGTTATTACTTCCCGTACTGCTCTATAAAGTACCATAGAATACCAACAGGCATACCTCCACTCAAGGGGGTCATTCAGTGTTGAGAATACTTACAAGAGAGTGGTTGCACTAATCTTTGTTAAGCAATGTGATACTTTTTAAAGGAGCAAATATGACAATGCATCTTATCCAAGATTAATACAGCCCTTACAGGTTCCTTCTCTTACTTGGAGTAGTATTAGTATGGATTTTATAGAGGGTCTTCTTAAGTCTAAAGGAAAAGCAGTTATATGGGTTGCAGTTGATAGATTGACTAAATATGCCTATATATTACTGTAATCTCACAATGAAAACAGTATGAATGAAGTATTATTTCTATTTTCTCTTCTACTTCTTAGCTGTAGATTCACTTCAATCTATCATAATAATGTGATACATAGCATTTATTGGCTTCTGACTAGCTTCTTTTTTATGACCATCTCCACATTTTCTTCTCTATCTTCCTTAATCTCATACCATAATCAAACAAACAAAGAAAAGTGAAGAAGACGGGGAAGAGGAAGATAGGGGATGGCGAGGGTGGGTTCCAGATGCGGATGAAGTTCTTAGGCTGGTTTTAAGTTTTTTTCTTTTTACCTGATAAAAAATAAAATCTTGAGACATGGCTGGCAAAAACATTCATTTTTTTGTTAAGTACGCGCACGTCATCTGGCAAAAACATTCACTTTCTTAACTTTTTTCTAACAAAAGAGACTGCTTGTTCAAAAGATATATATGAAAAGATCAAAATCTTAATACTTAATTATTATATTTAGAAGAATGAAAAAAATTGAAAATTATAGCAAATGAAAAAATAATTTGACTTTTCCATTAGGGTCGCCCGAAAATAACCGCTTTACTTATCAAGGTGGAGGTAAGGTGTGTATACACTTTACCCTCCCTAGATCCCACGGTATGAAATTGCACTGGATATGATAATTGTTATTATTGTTACTCTTCCATTAAAAAATGTTAAATGTTGTTGATGTACAGAAGCACAGACGTACAGCAAGAGTAAATAGGAGATTCAAGACAAGAATAACATATCACGACCTATTTATCAAAATCCATAATATGCATTATCAAATTCATAAACCACTTTGAAAATTCAAAAATATAAATGTACTTAATAAAATACATTATTTCATAACATTTTCAACTATATCCAACATATTATACTTGTCAAGTTTTCATAATGTTCTCTTAAAGAATATGAAATATTGTAGTAACTCTTTATCAATTGTCCATCTTCACAAAATTGAGCCGTTAAATTTAAAATTATGTAGTTATTTAAGTATATGCAAGAAAGGCTTCCGAGAATAATTTAGTAGATAAGTTTAGTACCTCATTACAAAATGTAATATCACCAAGAAAATCATGTTTTAAGTATAATGTTTCTTAAAAAATAATAAGAAAAATAAGCTTTATCCAATGAAATATGTAATTCAACCAACAACACATCAAAAAATAGCTAAAATGTTGTGTTTTATCTTGATTGCCTTCCTTCTTGCTTGCTTTGGCCACATTGGAACATTAGCTTGACCTATAATAGACAGCGAAGGAATTGATATATAAGTTATTGAAGAATTAAAAGAGAATTGAGATATGCAGAAAGGAAAGTAAGATTAACTTACAAATTAAGGTTCCAGTTAAGGAAATCATAATTCAAAGGTTCTGCAGGGATTTAAATCAAGTAGGCAGTAGAACCAGTCAAGTATTTAATGCATGAATTTAAAGAATTTAAAAACATGAAGTAGTTAAAAGATTAGGAGGTAGTACCATCCATAATCATATTTATTTAAATTATTAAAACTTACAAAAATTTATATCAAGGAGACTATAACTTCGATCTGAAAATTTCGGATATCCGATTTTAGGATATTCATTTTTTTCGGATCGGATCGGATTCAGATCATAATTTTACCGATCCAAAATTTTTGGATATCCGAAATTTCGGATCGGATAATCCGAAATGAACATCCCTACCTGACATGGTATGACACAGTTATGAAGGAAGAAAACAAAAACAAAAAAAAATTCAAAACCCCAACTTGTGATACCACAAGTCCCCAAAATACATGCCCCTAAAATTTTTATAAAACATTTTCTCCAAAATATTGTGACTATTGAAAATGATTTTTTGACCAAGACCTTTTTTTAGCATTACAAAATTATTTTGGACAAGGATGGTTTTACAAATCATGTGATATTTTAAAAACCTCATATTTTTACCAGGCCATCCTTGAAATATCAGGATCAACAACAATTAAAAACAATTATTATAAAAATAACCCAGATCCCTCCTACTCTATTTGCAAAATACTTAGCGTAATTTCTCCAAGCGATTGGGGGAATGATCTGTCTCAACTACTAAATTTCCCTGATATTCATAAAAATACTGAGTTTTTAAATATTCTATTTAATTATTGAGATTACCAACAAGCTTGGTTCAATTCTTTTTTTTATTCAAAATACCAGCCAATATCATACTTGCCTTTTTCATTTTGATACCTCATGTATTCCATCTCAATTCCCAACATGGTGGAATTCATGGTGGTAACAATTTGGATCCACCCTTGAAATACAAAAATCCCAAGTCACTAAATCTTTTAGCCTCTTTAAATCCCATTATAAACCTTATGAGAAAGAAAAAAGATTTGTGTCACTACACCTTTTTCACACCAAAATCAATTTATCATGGGTATTCACATGGTTTGTAAATTATTCTGAAAATAAAATTCCAACGGTCCGAATGAGGTTTAAAGTCAGATGGTGGGACAACTTTAAAATACCAGTAAGGCTCACACCACAAAAAGTCCAGGAATGACTAAATGCCTGGAAATTCATTCAGGTACAAGCGCCTCTACAAACACCACCGCACCACTACAAACACCGGAGCACACCAATTCCGTGCACAGAAATCCCAGATGGCCTCAATGCTTGCGGCGGCCAAAAATTCAGAAGAAATGCAAGCCATAATTCTGAAGTTTTCACCGTCTTCATCAAAACAATGTTCTTCATCAGAAGAAGAAGAAGAACCAGAAATTGATATTGAAGACAATCCGATTTTTGGCAACAGTGGATTCTGAAGAAAATTGCCAAAAGAATTCAAAATACCCGGAGTAGAGTTTAGACAAAATTCCGACAAAAGAAAGTACCCGAAAAGGATACTTTCAAAAAGAAAACAGTAAAGCAAAAAGATTAGCAATAATGCAAGAAAATGCCGAAGTCAATGATGTCATGGATGACATCATTCTCCACTCAGATGAATAGGCATTCTCTACTCGGATGAATAGTTAGATTCCTTTTTAATTACCAAAATGTCATGTAAAACTCCTATAAAATGAGACTCTCTCTCCCTTAGTTAGACAAGCTTTTTCTTTCACATTTTTTCTTTCATACATTTCAGATTATAGAGAGAAATGAGAGCTCCACCCTTTAGTTAGATCAAAATACCCCTCATATGATTAAGTTCATATGATCCGAAATTCCCAAAATACCTTAGAAATTTTCAAGGTAGATCCCCTTGATATAGATTTTTGTAAGTTTTAATATTTTAAATAAATATGATTATGGATGGTACTACCTCCTAATCTTTTAAATATTTCATGTTTTTAAATTCTTTAAATTCCTGGATTAAATATTCGGTTGGTTCTACCGCCTACTTGATTTAAATCCTTGCAGATCCTTTGAATTATGGTTTACTTAAACTGAAACCTTAATTTGTAAGTTAATCTTAATTTCCTTTCTGCATATCTCAATTCTCTTTTAATTCTTCAATACCTTATATCTCAATTCCTTCTATGTCTGTTATCACATTTAGATCATCGGTCGTAGTTTGATATATATATATATATATATATATATATATATCTTGATAACAAACTAGAAAAAAAGATACCAGGACCAAATGGAACGGGGTGCCTATGAACCCACTGTAGAACCTCAACACCTGATGAAAAGTAAGATATAAAAGCTTAATTCAAAGGGCTATTCGGACCTTTTTCTCCAAGCTCAGTAGACAGACAGAATGAGCTACTCATGACCAAGGAAGTTGATGAGTTTGATCAGTTTGGCGCCAGTTTTAAACATATTTATAAGTATATAAGACAGAGGGGTTTGCATTTGAAGCTCAACTTCTTCTTCCTTGCAATTGTAATTTGTTATTAGTAAATAGAAAATTAATTATTTTTTCTTTCAAAATACAAATCTAAAAATATATTAACTTTTGAATTATTGTCTATCAAGCACGGTATTGTGAGTTATGGTGGGCGTGTGGGTGATGCAACAATCTTAGATACTTCAAAGGAGCAATCTATGACCGCATGAATCTTGCTTTTATATTAGCTCTGTAAATCGTGATCGTCTTATTATAAATATTTAAGTACTTAAAATATGTTCAACCTTTTATGACATTTTGTTAATTAGATGATGCATTAATTTCCTATCTTAAGGATTTAACTGAAATTTATATAAAGATCATATCTTAAATTCAATTTTTCCTTTCGTGAAAGTTACTAGTATTGAAAAGTAACAAAATAACTTTTCTTAAATCTCTTTAAAGTGTATCTAATAATAACATTCAAGACCTCTAATTTTATAGGAAATATGCTGGTTTTGAAAGAGAACTTAAAGCCTCTTGAATTATGCTGATTTTGAAATTGCAGAAAGAAAACCTTAATTTTACAATAGACATATCTTATTTCTACAAAATCAAAATAATATTAGCCTTTATAGAACATAAAACAGAAACGAGCCAAAACAATAATAATTATAAAAAAAAATAGACTATAGATCGTTCGAGATTGTTCGGCAATAACTAAAAATTTGGAAATTTGAGCGTATTTTTTATTTATTAATTTTACAAAATTTCAATATTAAAAATATAAATAAATAAATTCATATAAAAATCGGGACCATAACACCTAAAATTGAAAGGAAATTGGCAAAGACTACATATGATTAATCTGTTATTAATCTAATTTTTTTCTAAATGCACAGGTCATTATAATTCCTGTTTTCTAATACTATCATTATAATGCATGTAAGACTTGTTTGGTCGTTCGTGTATAACTTGTTTACACGATCAAACGATGTGTAATATATATTTTTAAGTATAGTGATCGGAGGCTCTAGGAATTTATTTTGCTACATTAATTAAGAATAGGAGTGAAAAAATTTCATCTAGTGAAATTTGTACTCTCCTTTTAGTAAAGAATTACACGGAAGAAAAATACATTTTGCCAATCTCTTATTTTATGTCTTGAACACATATTTTTTTCGGAGTATATGTTCCCAAAAAATAATTTAATTACGGCAGAACAATATTTTAGCATTTTGTTTTATTAATATATTTCTCCCAAACAATTTCCCTCTGGAGTTGAAGATCGAGAAAAATTGGAGGTCACGATTAATGTTTGTCCCTATTAGTTCATGTTTTTTCCAACACTATTAGTTCGTTTGACTAATCTATTCTTTCACCGTTATATTATTATAAAAAGAAAATGCAAGTCATACTTCCTGTTTTTTTTTTTTAAATTTTAAAAGAGACAGATTGAGTAACGTATAATGTTGGACACATTTAATTCTTCTATCCGTTTCGTGAAGTATTCGGCGTGTAAAATGAATTTTGTATTAGAAAGGTGTGTAAATGAAATCTGGATTCAACGTCATAGGGTAACTTACGTACTCATTCCCTTACTATACGTAAAAATGTATGTTTGACTGATTACGAAGTTTAGAACAAAAAAAATTGTTGAAATTTGTAATTTAATATAAATCATAGAAATTTGTGTGGCTATAAATTAGTATCTTATTAAGTGTAAATGAGAAATTTGAAATTAAATTATTACTAGTTATAAAAATATTTTTTTATTAATTAAAAAGGAAAAAGTGTTGGAAGAAGTATTAATTAAGGACCGGTTTGACCATGATAATTTCACTTTTTCCATTTTTCTTTTTTATTTTATTTGAAAAATAGCGTTTGATCGTGAAAATTTCAAATACAACTTCAAGTTGAATTTAGATTTTTGAAAATACCTTAAATGTTGTTTTCACTTTCAGTACATTCAAACAATCAAATTGTATACGGTGAAAATCGACACGACACGTGGCAAGATTTGAGTGTGGGATTCGAGGTAGGCGGTTGGGTTCTAAATCGAATATGGGTGACATTAGGTTAGACCGGATGTCGATTCGAGACCGGGTAGCAACCGAGCCAGTTGACACCGAGTAAGAAATCGGGGAGCGTTCGGCGTGTATCCGTTCCGGATATGGCACTAGTCGTTACTCCTCTATCATTAAGGAGACTTTATTAGCTTTAATTATATTTAATAGAGAAAATCTCGATCATTAACACCTTAATTCATAACTATAAAAGGAACACAACCTTCATGTTGGAAGGGCATTCCATTCTCATTATTCACACTTGTACAATCTTACTTATTGCGATTATAATCATAAGCTCTCATTTTTGGCTCAAACCGAAGCAATTAAGTTGAGGCACGAACAAATATTGTTGTGGGAATTCATCTTCATTTACGGCATTACATGCTAGTTTTCTCACTTACTATTTCCCTTTGCTATCTATTGTTAATTGCTTATTGCTTATTACTTTTTACTGTAAATCAATTCATGTATCCTTAAAACACTTACAAATTCAATTATACCTTTTTTTGGAGTAAACACAAATATTTTTTGCAAAAACTATAACTAAACATAACTCTATCTTAAACTTTAACTTCAAAATTTCAAATAAGTGAAAAATATTTTATTTTCCTGGCCAAACTCCCATGGACACATGGAAAGGTACACTTTATTTTGTTTATGACCGACTATTTTTCTAAGTGGGTTGAAGTAAAGGCCTTCAAGAAAGTTAAAGAAAAGGAAGTCATCAATTTCATTTGACATCACATCATTTGCCGGTTCGACATACCGACGGAGATTACTTGTGACAATGATCGTCAATTCATTGGGGAAAAAGTAACGAATTTTCTTGAAGGATTGAAAATCAAGAAGATAGTGTCGACTCCATATCACCTGAGTGCAAATGAACAAGCGGAGTCAACAAACAAAACAATCATTCAGAACTTGAGGAAAAGACTAAAGAAATCAAAAGGCAAGTGGAGAGAAATTCTACCGGAGGTGTTATGGGCATACAGAATAACACTAAAATCTAGCATCGAGGAAATATTGTTCTCTTTGATTTACGGTGCAAAAGCACTAATTTCAGTGGAAGTAGGAGAGACGAGCTTAAGGTTCACCCGTGCAACCGAAGAGTCGAACAACGAAACTATGGCAGTTAAGCTTTGACTTAATAGATTAACACCGTGAGTTAGCATTTCTACGGTTAGTGGCTCAAAAGCAAAGGATGGGAAGATACTATAATCGGTGGATTAATCCTATGCACTTCCAAGTAGGGGACTTGGTTTTACGATAAGTGACCTTCAACACCAAAAATTCCAACGAAGGAAAGTTGGACCCGAACTGGGAGGGACCCTACAAAGTGTCAGGAATAACCGATAAAGGCTCCTACCAATTAAAAGCCGAAGATGGACAAAAGTTTCTGAACAATTGAAACATCAGTCATTTGAAGCGATATTATTGATAAGGTATGTGTTCGGTTAATTATTTGAACTTTATTTATTTTGAAATTATTAACTTTTGCAGGGAAAAGGTGAGAGTTATTATGCAAAGACCAGAAAATTAAAATTAGGTCTGAAAATACGTGTTTCACACTTTTTTCCTTAGAACGGTTTTTATTCCGAAAAAGATTTTCCGGGCAAGATTTTTAATGAGGCAACAATGTAAAACGGGTTACTAAGTGGACGAGAATCGGACAAGAACACTAGGACTTCCCGATAGTGAAAAGCAAATAGTGTTTAAATTCTCATGCTTCGAACACAAACACTAGGGACTTCCATTCGGACCCTCGGATAAGAAGTGAAATAGTTCACAATGAAGAAATTCAAAGTTTTTTAAAGTTTTTTGAATTGTGAAATTTTGTAAAGGTTAACAATCGAATGAATCCTGCCCACATAGTGTTAATGTTACGGAAAAGTCATGTAAAGACAAAATGATCGAATGAATCTTGCCCAGTTTTCATCCGAAGCAAAGCATAAATGAAATTACACTTTGTTCAAAATTTGTCTCGAAAGTTAAACTTCATGTTTCTTCTTTGTCGGTACTTCTCCGAATAATTGGTAAAGTTGTTAGGCTTAGGAGCTAAGTTTGTTAAGTCCTTAACTGGAGAATGTTGTCATAAAAGCATCCGGAACAAATTGAGTAATGTTCTAAAAGCATGCTTCTAAGGCACTGGATCAAATGAGTCAGGCCTATTTTAAAGAAACTCGAATTGTCTAAAAAATTGAGAATAAATAAAGTTCTAACATTCATGCCCGAAATGAATAAGAGACGTCTTATTCATAAGCATAAAAGTAAGGTCCTTATACTTAGTCATTAAATGACCCAAAACCGGAAGAATTTACCCGGTATGAATCAAACTAAAGTAAATATCTGTATTCCAAATTGATTAAGTCATTTATAAGACCAAAAGAACTTTCACCCGAATTAAAACAAGCTAAGTGATGGATTGTTTAAGTAAAACTCTAAAATCGGAAGCAATTAGCCCGGATTGGGTTAAAGATTTATTTAGCTAAATCATTAAAACAAGAAAGCAATAACAAATGCGAAAAAATATAAAAATTACAATTGAGACAAAAAGAAGACTGAAATATATTCATTCATAAACAAGGTCAGGAAAACAGCCAGAACGAAAATATACGGAAAAAGAAAAAAATATACAAAGGCATGTAAGCCTATCAGTCAGACTCTCTCAGAACCTTCGAGATCTTCCTCAGTGCTCTACAACCCTTGCTTCAGCAATCTTGGCGTCCAAGTCCAGGATCCCCTCACGAGCCTGTTCCAAGGTGAACCTTCAGATATTCCAAGTTGTGTGCTCGATTTTCAGCATTTTTTGGGCCACTTCGGCCTCCACATTAGCAAGATCTTGGTCTCATTCAGGCAAGGCTTGAGCCAGTTGGACCGAAATCTCATCGTTCCTCCGGGTACAGGCTTCGAGGTCATTTCTCAATCCTTCAATGGTCTGAGTTTGCTGGCGGACCTAATCTTGAGTTATTGCCAAGTCTCATTCAAAGTCTTGCTTAATAGCAACCTGCTCATCAATTTTCTCTGCCTCAAGTCTGGCATGCTCGGTGGTAAGGCAATCGATCTCGGCGTTAAGGAAGTATTCCTTCTGCGCTTGGTAATGTTGGGCCTCTTCTTGCTCTTCAAGTTCCTGGGTGAGGGCCTGGACATCGTTAAAGAGATTATCATTCTCATTTTCCAAAGATTTATTTTCCTCTTGCATGAGTTCGAGGTCATTCATGGCCCGGATGTAGTCACCCTTAACTCAGTCCAACTCAGCTCTAACAACGAGTAGATCACCGGTCTGCTGCAATTACGCATATTTTTGCTGAAGGATTTCGTTGAGATGACTAATCTCTCTGTCTTGAGCATCCATTTGATCCTTAAGGTCTTCGTTCTCCTCGATGCATCGGAAGAAACCTTTCTCGACCGTGAAACCTTTCTCGATCGAAATGGATGACTGTAAAAATATGTGTTGAGCCCGAGTTAGAGTATGTTAGAAGAAAAAGACAAGTATAAATTAAAGTAAAGAAAGGTTCGGTGAATATACCGGTTGGATGTATGCATCCCCTCGTTGAAAAAGCACTTCCATGAAATGTTCTTCATCTTATCCTTATCGAACTCAGACACCAAAGGCCTTAAGTAGCTCGCGACCCCGAAGGGCCGAGATAAGAAGTTGGGTCTTTCGAAAAGGAGAGGGTTACAATCCTCATCCTATTCGGGTCTACGCTGGGAGCCGGAAGCTTGGATCGGGAGGTTGCATGGTTCTTCGGAGGGCGAGATAATTTCTTGAGCCTCTGAGGGATAGACATATGTGCAAACATGTAGGTCTCCATCAACGGAGCCGGGCTTGCAGAGGTTCCAGCCTCACCGAAGAGGCACTCAAAGTCTTCTTGCCCAAAGCCGGGCGCCGGTTGTGATGATGGAGTTGAAGTATTTCATTTATTTGCCAACGGCTCTTCATCCGTTGCTTCATCGTCATCTTCAATGATGACGGGTATTTGTTTGGTAGTTAGAGGCATGGTGGCAGAAGTTGGTACGACACCAGATGAGGGCACAACAACTTCTGCAGCAGCGCTTTCACTGACTCCAGGAGAAACATCTTCTACCGAAGTGGTGATGGTCTTCTTCACCCAAACATCTTCGTTCGGAGAGAGAGAATGGTGTTCTTAACCCTGGAAGAGCCACCCACTTTCGGAGTTCTTTTCCTCTTCGAAGTAACCGAGAGAGACTTCAGAGGTTTTGAGGATTTGAGTTTTGAGGTTTTCTTTTTCTTTAGTACTTCGGCAATACAGCAAACGGATGCATCCGGATCGAGTACCAGATTAGGGAGAGCCAGAGCGGCCGCAGGGTTAGTCCTTAGGACTAAAGTACCTTCCGGTAAACCTGGGTGTTTTTTTTTAAAAAGAAATGTTAAAAATATGCATGAGAATGGTAAAAAAAAGGAGTTCAGAGGATGCTAATCGTAGTTTTGAGCTTTACATCGATTTTAGAAAGTATTTTCCATATTCGGTCTCTATGCGGATAAGTGCTTATAATTTTCTCGACCCATGTGTGAAGGTTCTCGATATGGGTCGGAGTCCAGTGGACAACTAAAAAGGTGACAACAAAAAAGCTTAGGATAAATTGTCAGTTAAAGGTAAAATATAAAACCAAGGAGAGTGATTGCTGGTACTTACGGTTTAAGTTCCATTCCTCCTGAAAAGGCATGAACCTAGTCAGAATGATTTTAACGGTAGGAACTATGACAAAACGCTCCATCCAACCTCGGTCTCGATCTTCATCGATGTTGGAGAAGATGGGAAACTTACCTCGTTTTGAGATATGGACGATCCCGCCATGGGAGAATCTTAGAACATATAATCGGATTAGATGATCCAAGGTAAAAAAATCATCGACCTTGTTGGCCAGAAATCAGAGGTAGGTTACGGCCCTCCAGACGGACGGACCAATTTGTGCAAGACACAAATTGTAAATCCTGCATATTTCTAAGATCACATTATCGATCGAAGAGTCCTGCTTGAAGGTGAAAGGATAGGTGTAAGCATTGGAGTACCCGAACCTGTAGGTAGTGATATCCTCGTCCGGGCGGTCCAACCACAGTCTTGTGTTGAGGATGAAAGGATTTATGGAGGTCGATCAGTTTTTAGCATCTTCACCTTGGTCGGATTTCAAAGTGGCAGCGCGAATGGCAAATTCATTGTCAAAACAAAAAGTGGATGAGAGCATATCAAAAGCTTTGGGCTCGACAGCAGCCTGAGCCTCAGGAGATTCACTGGCGCTGGTGGCGTAATCGATGGCGGCAGAGATGAAGATATCGGAGAAGAATTTCTTGAAGAAGAAGGGATGTTGGTTTTAGTCATGGTGAAGAAGTTTTGAAGGTTTAAAGATCTGGAAATTTGAAGGTTTGGAGGTTTGGAGGTTTGGAGGTTTGAAGGTTTGAAGTGATGAAGATCTGAACGGGAGGAAATTAGAAAAAGTAGAGGAGGTTTGAAAGGAAATTTTGCAGAAGTCAAAAAGGAGAGAGAAAATGAAGGTTTTATAGGGTTTTAGTCATCATTACGAAATATTTCGGTGAACCAACCGAAGAGGCAGTGCAATCAGAAGATGACACGTGTTGAATAAGGAGGGAAAGTTAATTAATTTTTTACATGTACAATGTAAAAAGGTAAAAAGAGGCTTTACGGCCCAATCGGATTACGACCCAATGTAGTATTATATACTACAAAAAGGTCCAAAAGATTATGGCCTCATGGCCCAAAATAGATTAGGAGCCTCACGGCCCAAAAAGATTATCAAACTGGTAACCCAGTACAAGAGGTCTTATTGACCCAACAGAATAAATCAAAATATGTAAGTTTTATTTACATAGATCCTATGGATCCAGACTGTTAACTCAGAAAAGAGGTTATAACAGACCCAACGGACTATGGCCCAACATAGTTTAAACTATGGTAAAGCCCAAACAAAAGAGGCCTTAGTGCCCAAAAAGACTATAAATCCGGTAACACGGAAAAGAGGTCTTTCTGACCCAGAAGAATATGGCCCAATGTAGTTTAAACTACAGAAAGCCCAAACAAAAGAGGCCTTAGTGCCCAAAATCAGATTATGGCCCCACGGCCCAAAAACGATTATGAAATTGACCAGACGATAGCCAAAATAAGGACGACAGCTTTACAGAAAGGAGCGGCCAAGGCACTGCAGCCTTTACGACTTTTTTGGAAAGCACAGGAGAAGACGACAAAACAACTTTACGGAAAGGAGCAGACAAGGCACTGTAGACACTGTAGCCTTTATGACTTTTGTAAAAGTATTTTGTCAGATTACTGTTTACTTTAAGACTTTTGAAAAGTAATACTGTTTACTTTAAAAAAGTTAGGAATAGTGAATAGCTGAGGTTATCTATATAAGGAGCCTCTTGTAAAGACGAAAGGGATTCGAAAATTCTGAAATACAAACCCTTACAAAAATTCTCTATGTTTAGCTAAAGCACCTTTTAGTCTATAATCGAATATCATCTCAAGAACAGATTAAGATTAGATCAACTATTATCCAAGAACAACATAAGAATAATTTAATATCCACCAGCCAGTATCATAATAATAAGAGTATAATACTTTGATAATTTATGATTAGAACCATATTAGTAGGAATACAACATCTTTTTAAGGATAGTCAGAGGATACCCGTAACTGACTCCCAAGCTCCCAGGCGACAGAGTACCCGCGGCAGGAAGGCAAAGGGGAAATACAGGCCAAAGGAGGGTGAGACTACTTCGGTGATCTGAATATCGGCTTAAAGGTATGTATTCCAACTATGTGTTTCTAATTATGATTTTGATAAGTATATTACCTTATTGATATGATGCTTAAAGGTTGATATTAGATTATTGTTATGATGTTTAGACGATTATATTGATTGTTCTTATGATGTTTGGATTGCTGATAGGAGATTATAGACTCAACAATTAAAAAATGAAAGTAAACCTAAGATTACAACTCAGATTAGTATATGATTGTTATTTGATTAACTCTGAAAGAAGTTTGATTAAACAGATTACCATCTATGTTCTAGCCTCTAGGGGTATATAGATGAAGAAAAGATCCGCCCCGAAATTTGGTATAGATTATTGTTATGATGTTTAGACGATTATATTGATTGTTCTTATGATGTTTGGATTGCTGATAGGAGATTATAGACTCAACAATTAAAAAATGAAAGTAAACCTAAGATTACAACTCAGATTAGTATATGATTGTTATTTGATTAACTCTGAAAGAAGTTTGATTAAACAGATTACCATCTATGTTCTAGCCTCTAGGGGTATATAGATGAAGAAAAGATCCGCACGTGTTCCAAAGTTACAAAATGATAAGACATGAGTTAGAGTTTGGAGAAGAGGAACTGTTTCGTTTTTCGCCTATTTTGGAGTAATTTGAAAAGAAGCTTGTAAGAGAAGACAACGAAGAATTCATTTACTTTCCATCACTTCAGTGAACTTTGAATCGAGAAGTGATGGGACTATTTGTATACGGTAAAAACCGACACGACGCATGACAAGGTTTGCGTGTGGGATTCAAGGTAGGCGGTTGAGTTTTAAATCGAATATGGGTGACGTCGAGTTAGATCGGATGTCGAGTCCAGATCGGGTAACAACCGAGCGAGTTGACACCGAGTAAGGAACCGGGTCGCCCGACATGTACATGTTCCGGATATGGCGCCAGCCGTTACTCCTCCATCATTAAAGAGACTTTATTAGCTTTAATTACATTAAATTAGAGAGAAAATATTGGTCATTAACACCTTAATTCATAGCTATAAAAGGAGTCCAACCTTCATGTTGGAAGGGCATCCATTCTGATTATTCAGACTTGTACGATCTTACTTATTGCGATTATAATCATAAGCTCTCATTTTTTGCTCAAAACCGAAGCAATTAAGCTGAGACACGGACCAATCTTGCTGTGGAAATTCATCCTGATTTACGACATTTCATACTAATTTTCTCACTTACTATTTCCATTTGCTATCTATTATTAATTGCTTATTACTTTTTACCTCAAATCAATCTACGTATCCTTAAAACCACTTACCAATACAAATGTACCTGTTTTGGGGTAAACACAAATATTTTTTGCAAAAACTATAACCAAACAAAACTCTATCTTAAACTTCAACTTCAAAATTTCAAATAAAGTGAAAAATATTTTATTTTCCTGGCCAAACGCCTACAGAGTCTAATTCTTTTTAATATTCGGAGCAAAACCATGGTCTTACATGTCAGAACAAATTCCTAAAAAATATACCACCTGTCTGATTACTGTTGGGTATTTTTGCTCTATGGTACTTTATAAAGCAGTACGGGAAGTATATGACTATTACAAGTATTCGAAATGATAAACAAAGATTCAATAATTCAACTAGTAATCTGAAAATTACAAGAGAACCACAAAACTGAAATTACAATTTTGTTGAAGACAGAAAATTGGAAACTGTTTTTCGTTATTGCTGAGTCGAGTGTGGCACTCTGTCCTTAAGACAATATTGCCCCGTATGTATCCTTTATACGTCCTGGACAATTTGTCTCCCAAGATAAAACAGCAATGGAACACTTGAGCAAAGGAAACTCAAGAGCTACCGTGAAGAATATTGAGTAACGAAATGATGCCTTGGAAGGTGTAGGGAGAAACTGTTTTGCTTGTGTATTTTTATGTATTTTCGTGTATCATATATGTGTGTTCTTGGTGCTCAACAATGGTGTAAGGGAGTGTTTATATAGGTGATGGAGGGGCTGAAAACTGCCTCCATAATAGCCAAATAATGGTCATTATGGAGGTAGTAAAGTCACCAACATAAATGGTGAAAGACCAACGGATTTGGCCATTATAGGAGGAGTAATTCAGCCAAAATAAATGGCTGAATTGAGTGCTTGGCGTTTCTGCTTTGACTGTCCAAATTCTGACGTTCTAGAAACTTCAAGGACCAAACTGTATATCTGAAACTTCTGGGATCAAACTGTACTTCTGGCAAAGTTCTCTAGCCCAAAAAGATAATATCAGAAGGCCCACAGCCCACAGCCCGTGACCCGTGACCCGTGACCCATGACCCGTTACCCGTGAACCTTCCTTGAACCGAAGCACATCTAGGTCATCCCTCCTTTAAACACATGGGATACCCCTTGGGGTCCCAAACCCCAAACCAATTTCGAGTCTTATATACACAACAATTCTTTCTTCCTCTACCGATGAGAGAGAATTGAACACAATACCACACTTTCCATGCTTCAAACACCTTACTTCGTGGACCAATATCACTTTCATTTCTCAATGAAATTTGACGATTCTTGGCCCTACGATTATCTACGTACTTAGTAGATCATGCATGTGTGAAGAACCGGATTCTCCAACATACGTAACACTAGTGTTTAAGCCGTTAAAGTTGGTCGGTCGCAACTCCCGCCAAAGGCTAATTTCCAACAATCCCCTCTTGAAAGAGATTTTGGCGCACTCACATGGTGTCTTTTCATTTCCAGAAATATTTCAGCGGACCGATGTTGCATAAGGAGAGGTAGCCTCAGCTTTGAACCTTCCATAGTTGAATACCATCGGACTTACTTACTGCGCGGTGAATGTGATGTCTTGAACCATCAGTGTTTAGTGTAAGCCAAGACAATGATACCAACACAACAAATTCCCTTACTCTCTTCTTCGTAATGTTTTGTCCGTTTTGGCCATGGACAACGTCTTGGATTCTTAAGTGCGTTCATTTTGAGGCGGCCCATCCTCGCACTTAAATAGGTGGTCTCCTATAAGGTATCATGCTATACCCCACTTTACAAGTGTTAGGAACCATTAAAAGTTTCCCAAAAACCTAACCTCAACTGTTGAGGAGCATTACATGTTTTGAAAACTTAACCTTTACCCACACTGCAGATAGCACTTAAAGTATATCGCGGGAACGACTTTGGATTTGGTGTTTCTTTTCAGAAATCACTATCCGAAGTGCTCATGCTTCCACTGAAGCGATCAACTGAACCTTTACAGCTTAGTTTTCCCATTGAACCAAATTACTGGGATCTCCAGTTAGTAAGGTTGGGTTACCACTGTATTAGTCCTTATATTTTAGGTTTTAAGCCCATTCCCCTAGACAGGCAGAACACTTGATCTCCGGGTAGTCCCTTAGTTAGTAAACAAGGAAGTGACACCCGTGATGATCAACTGCCATACGGTCTTATGTCTCCTGACAAATCCTGACAGATATGTCCAGACGCCGTCATCCGTGTCCTTCCTAAAGCCGATCGGCTAGCCACAGTGTATAACTGCTGAAGGCACGGGTTTCTCCCAATAAGGGACATCCTCTAAGGAGTCGTGAAGTTACTCAACTTCTTTCATGCTTTGTATAAAGCGATAAACTCCGATTCCATCATGAATCGGCCGATGCAAGGTTGCTTAGAGGATTTTCCAAAAACCACCATACACATTTACTTGTGGCTTTGGTGTTCTTCAGATCTGATGTCCAGTTTGCATCACTGTGTTCTCTCAGAACCGTTGGACATCCAGAATACTATAATCCGTAGATAAGCGAATAATTCAGATATCGTCATATCCGACTTAACGCCTTCTATTGATCATGTATTAAGATTATCAGTGAACCTTAGTTCAACTGATCTGATTGTAGGACGATACCAGGTCGGTTGTAGTGTGTACAATACATTGAACTACACGTGATCTGTGCGTATCGCTCCTTGTCTATGGGTGCACCATGATTCCAATCAGTTCTATGATTCATATCCATTGATGGCTTCAACGAGACTGTCAACTATCGACCAGTCCGTTAGATGTCTTTAGAAATCCAATTCCTAAGATGTCATCTGTGATATCCATATCTTTCATATCGAGACTTTGTTTCAATATGACTTTTACTTTCAGACTGTTGATTCTCCAACTGTTGGCTTTCTAACTTCAGAGTCAATGTTTCTGTGGTCAGATTCATTGTTTCTGTGGTCAGATTCATTGTTTCTGTTTTATCTGAAACTTTCAGGACCAAAATGTAAACATTTCAGGGACCAAGATGAAAGTTCAGGAAGAAGCCCAACAGTCCAGAAAACCAACTCTAATTCTCTTCTTCCAACTCTTCGATTGGGAAGGCTGTTTTAACATTCATGCCACGCAAGACTGCAATGGCCCATGATGTTAAGCTACTCCCAGGGGAGCACATGTACAAGTAGCCGAGGCTTTGAACTCGTCAGTAGATCCATCTACTTTGTACTCACTTTTGAGTATCATTTTTCACAACCCAAAGGTTCTTTTTCCGGAGGAAGATCAACCATTACGCAAGTATGGTTCTATATGATGGAATCTATTTCTCTCTTTAGATTCTTTCCAAAGCAGCGCTTTTGGAGATAACAATTATTTGTTAATTGTCCATGGTTCGTTCTTAACCATACAAGCTAGAAGGACTGGAACAAGTCTTTGTCCCCTCTTTGCTCCATCTTGGTTCAACATCTAGAATCCCTGAGTTCTGCAGATCTGAAATATTAAGTTCCGGATAGCCAGCAACTTTCGAGTCCTGTAGATACGGAGCGTCTAGTTCCGGACAGTCAGGCTCTTGCGGGTTCTTGTTAACCTTGAGCAATTACTCCTTTTTCCTTTTCAAGGAAAGTTATCTTATAAGAATTCAGCATTCTTTGACGCCAAGAGGCGATAAGTACTACTGTTATTTACAGATCCAGTGGATATGCAATCTACAGTCTTAGGTCGAACTTGACCTGTTTTGGTAGTCCAACTTCTACCAAGCCACCCCACATCACAACTTTTGTATGTGAGATCCTTTTCATGTCTCACACGGAGAGTTATCCTTATCCTTATGCGGAGTTCTGTTGAGAATCGCATTAGCGGTAAGGATCGTCTTGCCCCACATAATTTAGGTGTACGGGTTTGCGCTTGGCTAACACCGTTAGACTGAGGTGAGTAATGAACAGTCGTTTAATGAACGTTGTTTCACATTCTCCTCCTCTATCGCTATGAATTTCGCAATCCATAGGCTTAGTTGATTTTCAACTTCTGCTTTGTAGCGCTTATCCACTTCAACAACTTCATCTTTGCTTTTTAACAAACAAAGGATTCCATACGTTGTACCATCATCAATGAAGATCACAACGTACTTGTCTCCCTCCTCTATTTTGTATAAACTTCAAATCACCCAAGTAGGTGTGACCAAGTTCTAGAGGAGCGGTGCTTCTTTCGCTATTCCCTTGACGGAATTTGGAAAGGTGATTTTGCCTATTCGCCTACCTCACATTCATTTTGAGGGTTTATGTCGAAAGGAGGCAACAATCTCAACATCGTTAGCTTTTGAATGACTTACTATTTAACGTGTCTTAATCTATGATGGCATAGATGCACGGATTACACATATATCATTCATTTGGCTATAGACATATTGTACCATTCTTAGTTATTACAGACCTGTTGGACTAGTCTCAAACCAACTTGACCAACAACGTCCCTTAAACCAAGTTAGGAACATGTATCACCTCTTTTTAGAGTGATCCATTCCTTGAAGTCCTATTGAGGACAACCTCTCCAGCCCCTTTGATTTTAGAGGTGGTGTTGCTTCACATGAACAACCTCTTGCCCGTGGTTAGGGCGTAACCGGATCATATGTGATCTCGATACTCTGGCCCACTTCAGTTGCTTTGGCAGACTGAGTGTCCAATTTCTTTACTGCCTTTCTTTAGGCCTTCAGATCATTAAGACCTGGAAACTCTGGCCCACCACACTAGGTGTCCATTACTTTTCCTATGAAATGAATTCTGGCCCTACTCCAGTCACCCGGAGGCTTTGTATGACTGAGTGTCCAATATCATCATATCAAAGGAATTTTGGCCCACTCCAGTCGCCCGGAGGCTTTTTATGACTGAGTGTCCAATATCATCCTATGAAGGATCTTCTGCCAAATAGTATGACAGGTTCTACGTCTTTAACTTTTAGACTCCTTCCGTTAAGATTGGTGCCCAGATAATTCTTGGCGCTTACTTAAGAGTGGTTACAATTTTAGCACAGTTAGTGGATCTTTCTCCATCGTATGTGCGAACATATTTTACATACTTTAACAATTACACTTAAAAGAACGGATATTTTTAAGTCGTTTACAATCCAATCTTTAAACGGGAAAGAAGATAAGATTAAACTTCTGATTTTAAAGCGTAAGGAATATAAATTATTTTCATATTCCTCCTTACTTTAATCCATTTTTAATCAGACATCATTTAATATTTATTATTGACAAGTAAGAAAAACTATTTATCCCAATTTCGAATTCTGGCTCACTTCAGTCACTTCATCAAACTGAGTGTCCAGTTCCTTCTTACCATTATTCGGATCTTTTGTCTGGGACAGATATATGTCTTCTGCTGCAAGATAGATAACATCTTCAGTCTTCTCCTCTTGTCCCAGTTGACATCCTCAGGCTCTCGTGAGCGCTTGTTCCCACCAGTCTTGGTAGCGGTGACACCATGAACACGTTCATCATCATCACTCTCTTATACCAGAAAACCATTGCCATATCCCGATTTGGTCACACAACTTTTGACCGACATCTTTCGAATACTAATAGTAATACTATACAAATATTGCCTGATTACTGTTGGGCATTTTTGCTCTATGGTACTTTATAAAGCAGTACGAGAACTATATGACTATTACAAGTATTCGAAAGGATAAACAAAGATTCAATAATTCAACTAGTAATCTGAAAATTACAAGAGAACCACAAAACTGAAATTACAATTTTGTTGAAGACGGAAAATTGGAAACTGTTTTTCGTTATTGCTGAGTCGAGTGCGGCACTCTGTCCTTAAGACAATATTGCCCCGTATGTATCCTTTATACGTCCTGGACAATTTGTCTCCCAAGATAAAACAGCAATGGAACACTTGAGCAAAGGAAACTCAAGAACTACCGTGAAGAATATTGAGTAACGAAATGATGCCTTGGAAGGTGTAGGGAGAAACTGTTTTGCTTGTGTATTTTTCTGTATTTTCGTGTATCATATATGTGTGTTCTTGGTGCTCAACAATGGTGTAAGGGGGTGTTTATATAGGTGATGGAGGGGCTGAAAACTGCCTCCATAATAGCCAAATAATGGCCATTATGGAGGTAGTAAAGTCACCAACATAAATGGTGAAAGACCAACGGATTTGGCCATTATAGGAGGAGTAATTCAGCCAAAATAAATGGCTGAATTGAGTGCTTGGCGTTTCTGCTTTGACTGTCCAAATTATGACGTTCTGGAAACTTCAGGGACCAAACTGTACATCTGAAAGAATTCTGGTCCGAACTGTACATCTGGAACTTCTGGGATCAAACTGTACTTCTGGCAAAGTTCTCTGGCCCAAAAAGATAATATCAGAAGGCCCGTGAACCCGTGAACCCGGACCGGACGGGCGGGCGGCGGCGGCGGCGCGCGTGTGGTCTTTCCTTGAACCGAAGCACATCTAGGTCCTCCCTCCTTTAAACACATGGGATACCCCTTGGGGTCCCAAACCCCAAACCAATTTCGAGTCTTATATACACAACAATTCTTTCTTCCTCTACCGATGAGGGAGAATTGAACACAATACCACATTTTCCATGCTTCAAACACCTTACTTCGTGGACCAATATCTTTTTCATTTCTCAATGAAATTTGACGATTCTTGGGACTACGGTTATCTACGCACTTAGTAGATCATGCATGTGTGAAGAACCGGATTCTCCAACATACGTAACACTAGTGTTTAAGCCGTTAAAGTTGGTCGGTCGCAACTCCCGCCAAAGGCTAATTTCCAACAATTACCCCCCTCCTTTGATGACTTGTCACTGCCACACGGGGACAACCTTACCGTTGCTCCAAGGCTCCCCTTCAAAAACAAATCTACGATAGAAACGGAAAAAGGATCCCTATGTTAGACTACATGATCAAAAGGTAGGCATCATGTAACATAGAGTTGAAACACTTCAGCATGATATACTTACTTTCTTAAGACATTCCAAAGCATATGAAGATTTAAGTTAAAAAATCACCCTACCAAGGAAAGTCTATCTCAAATCAAATGTCAAAGAAATGAGTCATCATCTTCTTTACACAAGAGAAACTGAAACTCACCATAGCTTCCAAAAAAAAGTTCCCCGAAGATGGGGTCATAATCACCAATTTAGATACAACAACCTGAGTTGAGAAGTATCATTGTATAATTAGCTAAGGTCATCCTATCTAGTGTGTGGTATTAACAAATTTTCTGTTCATTCTGCTAGAAGGATCTCCATAGCCGATAAATACAATAATCACAAAAAACTCAGGTTGTTCAAGTAGTACCAGATCAACACTGATATGCTGGGAAAAGGAAGACAGATGAAGAGTTTACCAGTTTGTTGCTTGACTTTGTTCATCTTGGATATGATATCATAGCACCTGGTGAGAGCTTGAGGTGAGTGATGGTGATATCAATCCAAAGCAGCAAATTTCTTGCAAATTCAACATGTTGTTCTGAATTTCTTGTATTTCTCCCACATGTTTAGCTTTTTTCTTCGTTAGTTTTTCTTTATTTAGTAGTTAGAGTATTTGTTTTTGTTTATTTTGAGTTTGATGGATTCCTTAAATATTTTGATTTTTATGAATAAAATACCAACAGCTTCCAGCTGTTTGGTTTTGGTTAAAAAAAAAATCACCAATTTAGATAGATTGAAATTCTCTGTATACACTACAGCCGTTCCAACTTTTACTTTTTCCATTTCTTCTAAATGTGCTTGGTATTGTGCCTGCATAATCAGGACATATCAATAAAAGGAGAAACAGAAAATTAAAGCTAGCAACCTTTAGTTTTTTTTTGTTTTTTATCCTTTCCTGTAGTGATGACTCATAAGCGGGTGTATGGAGTAAATCTTATACAATATACCCAAAATGAAATAGGATTTCAATCCAACAGAAATTTGCAAACACTCCGGTAGACTATACAAATGGATAGTAACAAATATAAATGGACAGTAACAAGAAAATTAGATAATCCTACATAATATAAATCTGAAAATAATCTACTTCAATAACGAACTTTGCTATGCATGGAACAAGATCAATTTTCTTTGGGACAATAGTTGTTGCATTCTTTCTTACTCAAAGGAAGTGTTTGATGAAAATGCACTTTTTACTTGTAAGATGTATCTACATGACAACTACAATTCCGTAATTCTGGTTTGTGCTAAAGTCATTCAGTGTGCTCTTACCTTTGACATCACTGAGGAATTTATTAAAACTGTGGAGCTAAGAAGACTATGAATTTTATTGCCTCACTGAACTTTGCATTGGGAGATGGTTTATTCTTAATCTCTGTGTTTTTATCAGAGGATACTAACTCTTCATAGGGATGCACCTAATGCTCCTGTGTTTAGAAATCAACCAGAGGTCAAAAAAGCTTTTCTCCATGGTGGTTTCTGGAAATACAATGCAAAACCTTCGCCGAGGATTCTTTGGACAATGACGAAAATGAACACACTATTCATGATGTTTATTGAAATGTGTGACCATCTGATCTAAAAGCTTAAGCTGTTAGATTTAGATAGAACATACTTTTAATATTTGATTATATTCTCAACACACCCCTCACTTGTGGCTTGATTTTTTTTCATGGTCCAAGCACGTAAAAATTCTTTTTGACAATGGGTGGCGGTGAGGTTCAATCCCAGGACGTTTGGCCTGCTCTGATATCATATTGAAGTGTGTGACCATCTGATCTAAAAGCTTAAGCTGTTAGATTTAGATAGAACACACTTTTAATATTTGATTATATTCTCAACAATGTTGTTATTGCTGGCCAAGATATAGCTGCAGGACTGATTAGGATGGGGATCCATCAAAAGATTCAATATCTCTTGGAGGTATGTCTCTTCTGATGGAGGCAGGCTTCTTTTTTATTCTAGCTCGTGATCGTGGGAGCAACTTGTCCAATATATGAATCAAACTCAAATTTTGGACTATTTTAACACAATAATATGAATGTTCCCGCGGCAGTTCAATTTGCGTTTTGTCTATTTTTTTGTTGTTGTTGTTGTTAGGCGTCAGCTTTTCATAAAATTTCTACATTAAATTTAAGTTTTGTAATCTGAACATTTAAATAATTCCTAAAGCACACACATCCATACAATATGCATGACATATAAAATACAATCATTTAGCATTATTTAACTTAACATATAACATCAGAGCAAATAAGTGTAGGAGTTACCTTGTACAGTCGAAGCAGTCTCACTTTTTTCCCCACCTCGAGCAATTTTCACTTGCAAAAAATATGTGCTGTCAAAAAATTCAGACCATTATATTTCAATTAAATAAATCACAAATATCCGAGAATGTCGTTGAAAGTATATTTATGTTCTAGATACAATCTGTATTAGGACAAATGTACTTTATACACATTCATATTATTATTAATGAAGATAATATTTTGGTATTTGCAATTATTGAATTATTATTTGATTGTTTGTAATTATTCATTAATGTGCATCCCTTGAGCTTACGTTGTCATTAATAGAGTGAGATATTTTATGATAGAGCGTAACTCTTAAAATAGCCTCGACTAATGATCATCGAGAATGAGATATCGATGATATGTGATAAGTCGACATGTGATCTGCATCACATCCTTAGAGAATGTAGTATGTCTCACCTGCTACGAGTAATGGTTACTCGTGATGGACACATTGATACTTTGGAAGTATTGGTATACCCTGCTGATATACTGTTTGTTATACTTGTCTAACGTATGATCAGCGTGTGGGAGATAGAAGTCCTTAGACTTGAGGTCAATACACGCCTTATCTACAAAGTAATGTACTTTGATCCCGTCCTAGGCTCAAATGCCTTGTAGGTTGAGATACGACTTGTATTGGGTACATTACGATGTGGATTGAAGGTGGTAGTTGAGCCAAGATTAGGATTCATTCCTCGAATGTATGTTCGAGAGAACATTCGGATTCTCAGTGATATTAGGTTGACTAAGTCGTTGGCCAACGCAATAGACATATTTAGATTATGGTCTAGTCGTCGACTAATATAGATGAGATACAATGATTAAGCCATTTGGATAGACACTTGACAAATCCTAAGTTTGATCGGGTTTGTCGTGAATGAAATGATTTTATCTTACCACATAAAGGTTAAGTTTACTGGATTCGCGTAAACGTACTTCACATATTGAGTTCGTCTTCCGGCGCCGTCTAGGAGTTCCGCGTAGACCTTAATTTGGTTAATGTCAATATGAGAAGGCCTGTTGGGTCACACTATGTCGATTGTCCATTTCTATCTAAGGATGTATTGAGAGAGTAATTAAAATGTTCGATTTGGAATCGAGACATTTAAATGAATAATGATTACATAAATTAAGTCAAAATTGGATTTTGGATTTAATTAAGAATGCACGGAAATTAAATCGAGACAGTGCAAGTGCACGTCGAGCGCCGCGACACCCATACCCTAGGCTCGCGGCGCCTCTGCGTCGATTTTGGGCCAGGCCCAAAGTCAAACCCTAATCCAATTTTGACCTAATTTTCAACTATAAATAGAGGCATTCACTTTCATTATTCTACACTAATTTTCAGAATAACATTCTAAGTCTTAAAGACTTAGAATAAAATACTCTCTCGAACCTCTGCCGGATTTCCTAGCTTTCCGAATGAGGAGTACGTTGAAGCTTGAAGCTTGCAATTGAAAGGGCAATCGCGTATGCACCTTATAGTAGATAAAGATTCTAGATAATACAACTTGTAAGTTCATGCTTTATGTTACAAGTTTAATTGTTGTATAACCATACTAGAAATGTTGTTGGGGTAAGTAAGAAACAAAACTTTTAAACTTCCATTGTGCCTTATGTGCTTTATACCCAACAAAACCCTGCAGTGGTATCAGAACTCAGGCTGGTTTAATGGTTATATAACAATTGAATAAAATAATAATATGGGTTGAACATAAAATTGGATTAAAATGAGATTTCTTGAAATCCTACGTATCTTGAACAAATGTTGACCTTTTGATATTACCCTAAGTTATCTCCTACGCTAACTCGAGGAAGTCATTCCAATCTAACTCGAACTAAGCCAAAGTGCGTTTTCCGGCTCATTGCACGGTGCACGGCTAAGAACGAGTAAAAATGGATTATGGTTGTCGCGCCCTATTTTGACCTGCTCGGGTCAAAGCGGAGCGCGGACGGATAGTCCGGGTGATTCCTGGGTAAATGATTGAGGAGTCGCCACCTAATTATTTTTTACGGTGAATTAGGACACCTAAATATTAAACGAAGTGCTGCCATGTAACTCCAATTTTAAGGTCTGCGAAACTAGTGAGATTCTAGGTAAGGGTTCTTTATTATCCTAAAGGGAAGGGGTTAGGCATCCTTTAAGATCCGCTAACTTGCGGTTATCCGGAAAAACTCAGGTTAATTATTGGTAGAAATAATGCATGTTTTACAAGTATAATAGATTAAAAGACATTTGCAAATAATTAGAAAAAATGATGCATTTTTAAAAGATAGATAAATGTAGAGATTTTTCAAAATATGCATTTATATGATATCTAAAGAGAAATACATGTAGAGTTGAAAAAATATGTATTTTGACAATTGATAGTAAAACAATTTATTTATAATGCCAAAGAAGTAAAATTTTGGGAATCATTGAATTGTAAATTGACAAAAGATAAACTTATTCGTTATGATTAGTAAAGCAAATAAAAGATGACAAATGTTGTTTTGAAAATCTTGAATACGCGTGACGAGCCTAAAATAAATAAACTAGCGAAAGATTTCTAAGTTTGCGAGCCTACAAATAAATAAGCTAGCGACGGGTTTCAAATCTTAAACTAACCTATGAATAAATCCTAAGTCTGCCTATTCTAAGCATTTCAATAATTACATAAGTGCGATAAATAATATTACCATACAAAGCGAGATAAAAGCTAAATTAAAGAAAGAAATAACAATAAATAAACTCCGAGGAATAATTGCCTTTATTTACTTTAGTCCCTGCAAGCTGTCAAGAACAAACGGTTAGAAATAGTTAAATACAAATAACTTCATATCCGTATTCAAAACAGTGAATGTTTTGATCGCGGAGGGCTCAGACTTAAATTTTGAAAAGAACATTCCAATCACGTCGTGGCTGCAAACATATGACTAATGTAGTTTATTTTGATTGTCTCGCCTACTAAACGTGTCGGTCTCTCGGGTGAAATAGAAAAGATCACTATAATCACGTCGTGGCTGCGAATATATAACTTGTTGGTTATTTTAGTCACCTCGCCTACTAAACATGTTGATCTCGGATAAAAAGGTTTAAGTCTTCATCATTGCCCAGAAGTTATATTTTATATAAAAAAATACATAGTTGGCAATTGAATAATAAAAGAAGCAATTTTTATGAAAAAATCTTTCAAGGTTGCAAATATGATAGAATGCAAACCTTATTTTTTAGGATTAAAGAAAATGAATAATAGATAGCCAAATTATTTTTTAAAGATATTAAAGCATGCATAACGAACCTAAAAAATAGAACAAAGTAACTAGAGGCTAAGTTTGGAACACACAAGACGGTCCTAAACAAATAAAGCTAGCGGTTGGTTTCCAAAAACGATCCTAAGAAATAAACTAACGGCAGTTAGACTATCCTATTCATTCATCTATTCGCGGCCTAATTATTCTAAGCATTCTAACAATCACACAAGCATTAAAATAATTATTACATGCCCAAGAATAGAAATAACGAAATTAAAGAATAATAATAAAAGAGGAAACTAGGGAGGATGATGATGTCATCCCGCCCTATTTGTGTAGAAATTCCGAGGCCGGAGAATGCAAGGAATGTGAATGTGGTTCTTCATTTTGGACGAAGTCATGATGAGTCTCATAACGAGACTCTTCGTTACTCCCGATGCATTTCATGTAAATAAAAGAAAAAGAAAAGGATTAGTAGACGGAACGAAAATATCAACACATGAATATTCCTAATACATACATACACGAAATATACAACATTAAATGTACATAGGAATGAATATTCATGGCCTTCTATTCTACATACTTAAGACATTATTTTTTTTTCAGATTTTGGCACATTAAAGTAGCCGAAGAAAAACTATATGATAACACAACCGGTTCTAAATTTAAACAAAAATAAAAGAGGCAAGGAAGACCAATGTATAAATTATGTATACATACATAATAAATTCCGTTGGACTAATCTTAATTCTTAAAGAAGCATAACATTCATAAACTTAAACTAAACGCACATACTATTATATTAAACATGGATAATATATTCCTTTTAAAATTGCACATATTAATCTAGAATATAACATGTAAATATCGTCATTTTAATCAATTAAAGTATGCTTGTTTTTTATTTATTAGGCAGCCACCAAACTAACAACTTACACAACATACAATAATTTGAATATCAACAATCCGCTAGGTGTCCTAAGAGTATTTAATCAAGCCATAGCTCTTCCAAACACATATTAATCTTACATTATCCGTATTGCATTTAACAATGAACCCAAGATACCTTACTAAAGCTAATGACAATAATTAGTTAACCAAAAAATCGAGGCAATATCATCTATCACGTATCAACTCCAAATCAGAAATGTCCCAACGACATAAATACAATTATAGAAGCAAAATCGTCTCATTATCATATTAATTAATCAAGACTACATTACTTAGCAAAATATCATACTAAATCAAGCATAAACAACACAATCAAATAAGCTTTAAGAAATATAGAAGAATTGGAACGAGTCTAACCTTTTCCGGGTAGCGAACCGAGGCGTGTTTTGAATCGTTGAATCCGCTCGGAAATGTTAGAATTCTGATTTTGTTGTAGATTTTTTATGAATTCTGATTTTTCTGGGAATACGACTCTGTTTTCTGATTTTCGGATGTTTGATCCGACCCGGAATGACCCGACTGACCCGAAAGGACTGACCCTACAGTTGACCAATCTTAACCGAAAAACAGTGAAAATAGCTAAAAATTCAGATTCTTCAACACCAAAAACCAATAATTTTCGACCTATATTTTCGGAATCTTTAAGTTGAAGAACACATGCAAGAACAAAGAGGTGTTCTTAAGAAGATTTCGGATTTTTTTTTAGTGAAGAACAATACAAACAAATACAATACAACCAAAACTTAAACCTAAATTTCAAATTAAAATTGACCTCAAGCAAGAAAGAAAAAAAAAACCTTTTTCAATCCCAAAAATCCTCCCCTCGAAACAGTGCAAAAGGGGGGGTTTTATAGGTCTCAAACTTGACGTTCGACCCCCCCATACCCCCCTTTCAACTTTGAGTTCGAATTTCAAATTAAAGGGAAACGTTGATGATTTTGGAGACGGTTTTTTAGGGGATAGGGTAGGTCTGAAGTGACGAGTGAGGGGTTGGTGGTGTCAGGGGTATGGGGAGGTGCGGCGTAGGCGTGTCGGCGTAGGTCTTGGCGACGTGGGGTAGGCGTGGGGTGCGGCGATTTGAGAGGAATAGGGGTGTTAGGGTTTGTAGATTTTTGTTTTGTTTTTTTCTTGGTTTAGGGAATTAAAAAGGGGATGGGTATAAAGTTGGGCGGTAGAGTGGGTGGTTCGGGTTTGGCCGATTGGGCCTTGGGGGAATTAAAGGAAAAGGTTTGTTGGGCTTAGGAGTTGGGTTGTGGGAATTGGGGGGTGAAATAGAGGGAAAAGGTTTGTTGGGCTTAGGAGTTGGGTTGTGGGAATTGGGGGGTGAAATAGAGGGGAAGGGAATAAGGGGAATGGGTTTGGGCTATTGTTTTGGGTAGGAATGAATGGCTATGGGTTTTAGAAATATAAAAGGGCTTAATATTAAAATATTATTTTTGTTTTGTAAAAGATGTGAATTATTTAAAATAACATAACGACGTGACAATAATAAAATATAATATTTGCGAAATGTTTAATGCTTAATAAAAATGTAAATGCGATGCAATTTTGCGAGAATAAATAACATAGAATTTTCGGATAACTTATGATTATTATAAAATGCAAATGATATAAAATATGCGAATAATAATAATAATACGAAGATGCACACATATATGCCTATATTTTAAAATTATTTTAAAAGTGTCAAAATATTAAAAATTACGAATAAAATCATAAAAGATGGGACAAAATTGGGTGTCAACAATGGTTGAATGGGCGTTATTGATAATGGTGGGTGATGAATAAGGACCTGTGAATTGATCCCTAAATTGGATTTAGGGGTTGAATAATTTTTGAAAATCAACACAAAAACGTTTGTCAGGACGTCGACACCGCGGCCCTATGATAGGGCGCCGAGGTGCTGGCTAGGGTTTCAAGGCGGCGTCGCGGCTCCATGGTGGAGCGCCGCAACGCTAATGCAAATTTCCAGAAGCCGAAAGGCTACTGCCTCAGTGGCGACGCGACGTTGATCAATAGCGTCGTGGCCCCACCTATCCAGAAACAAAAAAAAATCAGAGTTCAGAATGTTTAACCCAAGATTATTATTATACAGTATATTATTTAATAAGTATACTGTTTATGTGCTAAATGTCAAAATGTTGTCATTTACATTTTTAGAATAGTGTCTGTTATAACTGTCTGGGTAGGCGGCGCCCAGTGTTTGATTAAACATTCTTCTATCATGCATATTGGGTTGACGGTTCCCAAAACTATATGTGTAATTAGTTTTGCATGATATTAAGATGTCATATTGGATGTGGCATTAAAGTGTTGATCTTGGTTAGAACCCTGAATTAAAATATTCCCCAAAACTTTAAATATAAGTCTAAATAAACGTGTCGTCTATTATAATTGTTAGAGTGCAAAATCCTCTTCGGCGATACGAGTATTTATGCCAAAGCATTTGCTCTAAGTCTACGAGGACCCAGACTCTTTCATAGATGTGTTTTAACGTAAAAGCAAATGATAAACTTTTGTGGGTATTTACACCAAAGTGTTTGCTCACAAAGGCCATGTTTGCTTAGATACATAAATGCAGTTGTGTAATGGGGTTGACTTGCTTAGACAAATCTTGGCGCCAAAGTATCGGACTAATCTAAGGACGCAAGATTAAATGTAATAATTTGATCAACCAAGAGTTGCAAATAAAGTTTTGCAATCGATTTAGAACCTACCAAGATATGTTATTGAAGTTATCAACCAAAGCAAACGCGGAGATAGTATATGCTTGGATCTTGGCCCATTATGACCTCAATTAATATAGGTCTGTATTCTACCATAGGATCGTAGAAGTATGTTAAAATAGTGGGAGCTAATTAAACAAAAGGCCTTGTTGATTAGCCTAAATGAATGTGTATAATAGGAAATAGATTTTGAATTTGATTTTCGGTCTATCTAATTCTTCAGATTATAAAAGATGTCGAGCTTGTCGTTGAAAATGTTGATTGAGATGAATAAACTTACTGGACCGAACTACCTTGACTGGTTAAGGAATTTGCAAATAGTATTGAGACAGGAGAAAATTGAATACGTGTTGGACACAGTGTTCCCAACAGTCCCTGCGACAGATTTTGAAGAATATACCTCCTTTGACAAAGATGCTTACCAGAAACATCTAGATGATTGCATTTCGGCACAATGCGTAATGTTGTCTTCCATGTCGATGGAACTTCAGAGACAGCATGAGAACATAGGGCCCAATGAGATGCTCGAACACCTAAAGAGCCTCTATAACTATCAATCACAGACAATGGAATATGAGTTGCGAATAGAACTCTTAAGTGTAAGCTCAATGAAGGGGGCCCGGTCTCGCAGCATGTGCTAAAGATGATAGGGCTGATAGAGAGGCTTACTTCAATTGGAACGAAGCTTGAAAAGAATGTTGCTACCACACTCATCCTGAACTCTCTCCCTCATTCATTTGAGAACTTCATAGTGAATTTCAACATGAATGGAACAAATGTGATTTTTCCAGAGCTGCACAACATGCTTAAGACCTTGAGTCCTCCACTTCCAAAGGCAAAGTTGTGCTCATGGTGAGCTCTTCTAGACGACCCAAGCCGAAAGGCAAGGAATGGCAGAAGAAGAAGGGAAAGGCAATCGATGTGCCCTCAACTATGAAGCCCAATAGAGGTGTGAAAAAGAAGGTGAACGCAACTAAGGATGAATGTCTCAACTGCCATAGGAAGGGGCATTGGAAAAAGGACTACACGGCACCAGGAGAAGGGAAAGCACCAGGTGCTCCTGCCTTTGGTGGACAAGGTATGCACGTCATTAAAATAAATATGTCTATAAATAACTTTCATTCCTGGGTATTGGATACCGCTTGTGGCTCACACATTTTTACAAATGTGCAGGAGCTAACTGATAGCAGGAAGGTTGGACCGAGAGAGGTAGACCTACGCGTTAGAAATGGAGCACGAGTCGATGCTGAGCGCATATGGACTTATAGATTAAATTTACCTTCCGGCTATTGTTTAGTGTTGAATGATTGTTTTATGTTCCCTCGTTAACGAGGAATATTATTTATATCCTAGTGTTGGACATGGAGGGCTTTTCCTCATATATTTGTAATGGCAGTCACGTACTGTCTTTTAATAATGTTATATATGGAACTGCTCCTCTTGTGGATGGATTATATACACTGAACTGTAGTCAAGAGATTTTCAATGTACAAAATAAATGAGCCAAGACAAGTAATAGAAACTCTACCTACCTATAGCACTGCAGACTTGGTCATATCAACGAATCAAGGTTAGCAAGATTGAAGAAGTTAGACTACCTCGAACCATTTGACTTGGAGTCTTATGGTAACTGTGAATCTTGCTTGAGAGGAAAGATGACCAATAAACCACTTTCTGGGAAAGGTGTGAGAGCCAAGGAGGTGCTTGAGTTGGTCCATACTGATGTATGTGGGCCATTCTCGACTCAAGCTAAAGGAGGCTTTCCATACTTCATCACTTTTACTGACGACTTCACAAGGTATGGGTATATGTATCTTATGAGACACAAATCCGAGGCTTTTGAGAAGTTCAAGGAGTACAAGTCAGAAGTAGAGAAGCAACTTGCAACAAGTATCAAGACCCTTCGATCGGATCGAGGAGGTGAGTACTTAAGCAAGGATTTTCTAGATTACTTAAAGCTGTATGGAGTCCAATCTGAATGGACACCTCCAGGAATGCCACAAATGAACGGTGTTGCCGAAAGGAGAAATCAAACCTTATTGGATATGGTTCGATCCATGATGAGCTCTTCAGCTCTACCGACATACCTTTGGGGACATGCTATACAAACCTCTATATACATTCTGAACAGAGTTCCTTCCAAGTCAGTAGAAAAGACACCCTATCAGATATGGTGTGCCAAGAAGCCAACTCTTAAACATATGAGACCCTGGGGTGTCGTGCTTATGTTAAGAAGATGATCACTGACAAGTTGGAATCTAAAAGTGAAAAATGTTAAGGAAACTAAGGGATACTACTTCTATCTTCCTGGAGAACATAAGGTCATTGTTTCCAGGAACGCAACTTTCCTTGAAGAAGAATATGTCTACAAGGAACATAGCTGCACATTTATAGAATATGAAGAAATTCAAGAACCACAAGATAACACAGAAAATGAACCCTTGTTGAATGTCCTAAATAAGGATTCAATGGGAGTATCTGGTGAAGATTGAGTACTTAGAATACACCCTTCAGCCAGTGGGAGTGTTATGAGAGATAGTGCAGAAATGGAAGGCTCGCATACACAACCAATGGAAGATGATACAATGGTTGTACCTCATTCCATTCAGGAAATATATGAAAATGACATTCCTGAAAGCTCTCAAGGTGATGGATTGTCCAACACACAAAGACCTTTTCACAATCAGAATGCAACAAACACTGAAACACATAATACTCAACTCCGTAGGACCACTAGGACTCATCTTCTACCTGAAAGACTTAATCTCCTTGTTGAAACACACAATGAGATAGATATTCCTGATGACGATGAACCTACAACCTATATGGAAGCTATGTTAGACATTGATTCACAGAGATGGCAAGAAGCTATGAAATCTGAGATGGACTCGATGTACATAAATCAAGTTTGGAACTTGGTTGATTTGTCAACAGGGGTTAGACCCATAGAATGCAAATGGGTCTTCAAGAAGAAGATTGATGCATATGGCAAGGTACGGACCTATAAAGCAAGACTGGTAGCTAAAGGTTATAATCAACGGCCTGGGGTCAATTATGATAAAACCTTTTCACATATTGCTAAGATTAAGTCCATTCGGATTTTGCTTGCAATAGCTGCATATTATGACTATGACATTTGGCAGAGAGACGTTAAGACTGCTTTCCTCAATGGTAATCTAGTTGAGAAAGTGTATATGAAACAACCTGAGGGTTTTTCAATTGAGTCCAAACCAAATATTGTATGCAAGCTGCAAAAGTCCATTTATGGGCTTAAGCAAGCCTCAAGGAGTTGGAATATTTGCTTTGACAAGGCTATCAAGACATTTAATTTCGTCAGAAGCAAAGAGGATCCATGTGTTTATAGTAAACGCAAGGATGGGAGTATTGTCTTTATTATTATATATGTAGATGACATATTAATAATATGAGACAATAAGACTCTCCTGCAGTCAGTCAAAGAGTGGTTGTCCAGTACCTTCATGATGAAGGATTTAGGTGAAGTCTGCTACATTCTGGGGATTAGGATCTATAGAGATAGACCTAACAGATTGTTGGTGCTGTCACAATCAGTCTACATAGACAAAGTGCTTAAACGTTTTTCTATGGAAAATTCTAAGAAAGGCGGTCTACCTATGGGACATGGCATCAAGTTATCTAAGAAGGATAGTCCTTCTAATTCTATAGAACTTGAACGCATGAAAAAGATCCCATATGTTTCGGCTATAGGATCGATCATGTATGCCATGATCTGTACTAGGCCAGATGTGGCCTTTGCACTTAGTATGACTTGCAAGTTCCAGCAGAATCCTGGGAAAGAACACTGGAAAGCAGTCAAGAGTATTCTTAAGTACCTTAGATAAACTAAAGAATATTTCTTAGTCTATGGTGGACAAGAGAAGCTGGTATGTACTGGGTACACTGATGCTAGCTTCCAGACAAATGTTGATGACTACAAATCTCAATCAGGTTACACATACATTTTCAAAGGTGGAGCAGTAAGCTGGAAAAGTTCCAAACAAACTACAACTGCTGACTCGACAACAAAAGCTGAGTACATTGCTGGATCGAAAGCTGGTAAAAAAGTTGTAGCGATATCTGAGTTCCTGAAGGAACTAGGGGTTGTTCCAAGTGTCACTTGTACAATAACGATTTATTGCGACAACAATGGTGTGATTACGCAAGCTAAGGAACCAAGATCAACCAACAGAAACAATCATGTACCAAGGAAGTACCACATACTCAGGGAGATGGTGGAGACTGAAGATATTAGATTAGACTATGTTTCCACAAACAATAATCTAGAAGACCCATTCACTAAACCATTAAGCTTAGTCAAGCATAATGGTCATTTTGAGAATATGGGCATTAGATATGTTGGAGATTGGCTCTAGGCCAAGTGGGAGATTGAAGGTATATTTATGTCCTAGAGACAATCTGTATTAGGACAAATGTACTTTAAACACATTCATATTATTATTAATGAAGATTAATATTTTGGCATTTGCAATTATTGAATTATTATTTGATTGTTTGTAATTATTCATTAATGTGCATCCCTTGAGCTTACGTTGTCATTAATAGAGTGAGATATTTTATGATAGAGCGTAACTCTTAAAATAGCCTCGACTAATGATCATCAAGAATGGGATATCGATGATATGTGATAAGTCGACATGTGGTCTGCACCACATCCTTAGAGGATGCAGTATGTCTCATATGCTACGAGTAATGGTTACTCATGATGGACACATGGATACTTTGGAAGTATTGGTATACCCTGCTGATACATTGTTTGTTATACTTGTCTAACGTATGATCAGCGTGTGGGAGATAGAAGTCCTTAGACTTGAGGTCAATACACACCTTATCTACAAAGTAATGTACTCAAATGTCTTGTAGGTTGAGATACGACTTGTATTGGGTACATTATGATGTGGATTGAAGGTGATAGTTGAGCCAAGATTAGGATTCATTCCTTGAATGTATGTTCGAGAGAACACTCGGATTCTCAGTGATATTAGGTTGACTAAGTCGTCGGCCAACGCAATAGACATATTTAGAATATGGTCTAGTCGTCGACTAATATAGATGAGATACAATGATTAAGTCATTTGGATAGACACTTGACAAATCCTATGCTTGATCGGATGTGTCGTGAATGAAAGGATTTTATCTTACCACATAAAGGTTAAGTTTACTGGATTCGCGTAAACGTACTTCACATATTGAGTTCGTCTTCCGGCGCCGTCTAGGAGTTCTGCGTAGACCTTAATTTGATTAATGTCAATATGAGAAGGAATGTAGGGTCACACTATGTCGATTGTCCGTTTCGATTTAAGGATGTATTGAGAGAATAATTAAAATGTTCGATTTGGAATCGAGACATTTAAATGAATAATGATTACATTAATTAAGTCAAAATTGGATTTTGGATTTAATTAAGAATGCACGGAAATTAAATCGAGACAGTGCAAGTGCACGTTGAGCGCCGCGGTGCCCATACCCTAGGGTCGCGGTTTCTCTGCGTCGATTTTGGGCCAGGCCCAAGGTCAAACTCTAATCCGGTTTTTGACCTAATTTTCAACTATAAATAGAGGCATTGACTTTCATTATTCTACACTAATTTTCAGAATAACATTCTAAGCCTTAGAGACTTAGAATAAAATACTCTCTCGGACCTCTGTCGAATTTTTTAGCTTTCCGAAGGAGGAGTACATTGATGTTTGGAGCTTGCAATTGGAAGGGCAATCGTGTATGCACCTTATAGTAGATAAAAATCCAGATAATACAACTTGTAAGTTCATGCTTTATGTTACAAGTTTAATTATTGTATATACCAGAAATGTTGTTGGAGTAAGTAAAATACAAAATTTTTAAACTTTCGCTGTACCTTACTTATGTGCTTTGTATCCAACAAAACTCTACAGTCGTGAATAGCGAAATTAAAATACACAAACTAGTGGAACAATGTAAACATGGAGAAACAAATTTAAAGACCAATCTGGTTGCAAAACCTCCATGCCAAGGAAGACTAAGTAATTAGAAAAAGATTTATAATCATGTAACAAGAACCAACAATAATAACATGCATCTTTCGAAGCCAGAGAAAGAGAAAGAGCTAAGCACTGTTAGTTTTTTCTAGCAAAAAATCATGGGTTTACCAACAAAATTGTATAAATCAATATGTAATTCGTATTTGCCATTGATGCCTTTCTATTAGCTGAATTCAAAAGAAATGAAAATGGGTTTCCACCAAACAACGTCCACAAGGACCAATTGCAATATTAAGGCTTAATCTACGATTTTAATGGGGCAAATAGTAGGATATATACCTTCTTGTGATAGAGAATCCTCAAAACGTAGATTAAGCCTGCATTACAAACGTAGCCATGGCTACAAAAGAACTGTTGCATGTGATAGAGAAGCCTCAAATCACATACCATTCCTGTTTGCTAAGCCAAGATGCGGGTCTAGTTGTCCCTGTGCACAAATGACGGAATCTGCTAAGTGTTAGTATAGCAAGTGGTTACAAAGCAAAAACTAAAAAAATCACTCATAACATTAGGGGTGGCCAACCGGCGGGGGTGGGTCGGGGTGGGTGTTGGAAATTCGCTTTTGGTGGGCAGGTGCGTCCACCCATATTTAATGAATTAAACACTAGGGTTTCGCATGTTGGAGGCTTTGTCTCTTCACACGTGCATAATCTACTAAGTGAGTAGATGACCGTAGGGCCAATAATCATCAAATTTCGTTGAGAAATGAAAGAGATATTAGTCCACGAAGTAAGGTGCTTGAGGCATGAAAATATGGTGTGGGCCAAATCTACCACATCGGTGGAAAAAGGAAGAATTGCTCTCTTTATAAGTCTCAAATTTGGCTAAGGGTTTGGGACCACAAGGGGTAACCCATGTGTTTGAATGAGGGAGGACCTAGATGTGCTTGGGTTCAAGGCTAAGCCCACACGCGCGCCGCCCGCCCGTTCCGTCCGGTCCATAAACAACCCTCCTTCAATGGCCTTAAACAACCATTACTTGGCTAAATTACTCCCTCCTTCAATGGCCATTAACAGCCATTATTTGACAGTTGAGGAGTCCTTCCCGTATGCTATATATTGAAGCCTTTTGGCTCAATTGTGTGAGGGATATAGACACACAAAACAGACAGAAAAATGAGACACAATATATATACACAAAGACAAACAGAAGAGTAAAATTCAGTCCAAAATGTGAGCAGAAACTTTGGGACAAAAACAGAAAACTCTTCCTTCCTTTTCTATTCGTCAGCAAGTCGCTTCGTGTTTGTGTTCTTCGTCAGAATCAACCTATTTGATTTGTAGTGTTGATTAGTTGTTGTTTTAACTTGGGAGACTATTGCCCGTTAACGTAAAAAGATATATACGGGGCAATCTTATCTTAAAGACAGAGAGTCATCTCTCGACTCAGCCATAGTTGTAACAATCCAGATTTAGTGTTTCTTAATTTTAGGTTATCAAGATTCAAGACTCAACAAGCTTGCGGCAGTTCAGAATCTGCCTATTTGTTTATCCTTTCGAACACTTGTAATATTTATTTATTTTTCGTACTGCTTTACATATCCAACAGTGGGTCGGGGCGGGCTTGGTTGGATCGGGGCGGGGGGGCGATCTTGGCGGGGCGGGCTTGGCGGGATCGGGGAGGGGCGGGACGTGTGGTGGGCAGGATTGGTACACGGCGGGACTGGCGGGATTCACCGATGTCCCGTCCCAATTTCGGTCCCGTCGGAAAAGGGTAGCGAGCCGGGGCGGGACGGTATCGGGTTTTTGTATTTTTTTTTGCACTTATTTTTTAAAAATAACATATATATAAAAAACTCAATAATTAAACAAGATAGTATAATAAAAAAATCTCAAGATTATTTTTGTGCCTCTTATATTATTTACTAGAAATTTGATTTTTTTGTAATACAAATACAATTGTCAAAATTGCAACTTTGTGTTGTTCAAAAGTTGCAAATGACATAGTAAAATTGCAATTAAAGAAATTACATTTTGAAAAAAATCTGTTCTAGTTTCTTTATAATTTCTTGTGGTTCTTCGGTTGGAATTGGTATTTGTTAGTCAAATTGCTCCACGTCGCTTCCTGCTCCCTCGGAAAAGATTTCGTTGAAGTTTTCATCTTCTTCGTTGGTCTCCGGTTGGTCGCACCTCCTATGCTCCACACGAATCCAGTCTCTGAATAATACTGCAATCTCCAAGCTGTCTCCGGCTAATGAGTGTATGTGCTCTCCTATTTGATATCTTCCGGCAGAAAAAATGCTTTCAGTTACTGTTGATGACGCTTGAATGTTCAAAACATCTCGGACCATCATTGAAAGTGTCGGAAAGGTCTTCTCATTCCCTCTCCAGTATTTCAGCAAGTCTTCACGTCTTTCTTCATTGACAACTGCTTGGTACGGTATACTACCATGCAAAACAAAAATATCAAACTCGCTAATTTGGTTAGTAGTGTTACCACCGCACATTTTATTTCTGAGGCTTTCAATACTAGCTGCAGAAACAACATGTCTTTTATAATAATAATAATAATAAGAAGAAGAATTATAAGAATTATAAGAAGAAGAATTAGAAGCAGAAGAAGGAGGAGGAGGAGGAGAAGAAGGAAGAGAAGAAGGAGAAGGTATGGAAGTCGGTTGGTTGCTAGCACTTTCTTATTGGTAATACTTATATACTTTTTTGCATTCATCTTCTATGCTAGACAACACTTCTTCTTTAGTTAGTTCAATAAGTGGTGGGTCATTTGGATATTTGGGAGTTTGAGGTGGTAGTACTGCTATACAATCTTAAATAGTTTCAATAAGTGATTTACATCCGTCTATTTTAATAGTCGGATTTAATACAGCACCAATAATATAAATAGTGGGAATAGGAATAAAATATTTTCTTATTTTGATAAACATTTTTTAATAGCTGCCTTATAATCTGATTTATCCATATATTTATTAAGTAATAAAAATATTAGAGCTATATAAAATAACATAGTTGAAATAGTAGGATAATATATACCGGAAAATTCTTTTGTTGCTTGAAAAAATTTCTCTAGAAATACAATAAGTTCGGAAATTTTTTCCCGATTGCTATCTATAACCATATCAGTTGGATTTTGATTATGGGTGTTAAAAATAAAGTTATAGGTCTTCTATAGTCATATGCAACAAGTGGTTGCTCGTACAAAGAATTCCACCTAGTGGGTACTTCTTCGGAAATTTTTCTATAAGGTAGTTGACAACCGTGACAAGTTTTTTTATAATCTTTTTTCATTGTATTCTATTATTTATAAAAATAAAGTTTATATCATATTGTGTTTTACTAAGAATGTCTTCAAAAAGTGATAGACCATTCTTTACAACTAAGTTATATATATGGCACGCACATTTTTTATGAAAATGATTTGAAAAAGATGGAGTTAAACTATTTTCTAAAATTGTAATAGCATAATTATTAGAAGAAGTGTTATCTAATGTAATAGTCATAATTTTATCAGTTATTCCGTAATAATCGCACACTTGATGAATATTTTCTGTAATAAAAGTACTAGTGTGCCTATAATCTATATATCTATATGCTAAGCTACGTTTTTGCATATACCATTTATAATCTATCCAATGACAGGTTAACGTTAAATAATCATGATCGTTAGTACTACGGCCTATATTAGAAGTGATAGCCACTTTGCCATTAAAATGATATAATGAATAACATAAATACTGTTGATATTCATGTGCAAATTTAAATACATCTCTCTTAACAGTTGATCTAGGAAAACCAGTAAAAGCAGGATTATACATTTCTCTAATGTAATGAATAAAACCAAGAGATGAAGGAAATGAAAAAGGCAAACCCTTCACAACAACTAATTTTGCTATTGCTTCCATATCTCTATGTTTATTGTAATTATGGCCTACAATTCCCCCCGTCGTGGGGTTAATTTGACCATGTACTTGGTCCGGGACAATATGTGAACCTTGTTCCGATGGAGAGGACGTTTGCGCACCTGGTTTTTCAGCCTTGTATTGGTCAAACCTAGCTGAGTGATCTCTTTCTATGTGTCTCATTAAACCCCCTTGTCCCACCCTGACCTTTTCCAGTTTTAAATGTAAAAACATATTTACAAATTTTACATCTCGCTGCTTGATTGTGTATGTCCCTATCAAAAAATTCTCATGCATCTGATTTTAATGGTCGTTTTGCTGGACCTCGTCTCATACTAGGGGGAATATGAGGCATTCCAGTTGGAAGTGCACTAGTGGGTGTGTCATCTAGATTAGTCGGTGTGTCATCTTCTAAATTAAAGTCTTGTTGAGTTCCAGAAAATATCTCCTCGTCTAAATCTAATGGTATTGGAGGAAAATGTTCAGTATCCACAAAATCATCCTGTGTACGGATAGGATGACTAGAAGAAGTACCCCGACCCTTGTTACCCTACTAGAAGAAGCATTACCCTTATCCTTAAACATACATGTAATTCCTTTCATTTTAATTATGCTAATAAATAGTTAAAGATAATAAAATTAAGTGCGCTAAATAAAATAAAGAAATAATAATAATTAATGAAGGAACGAATGTACCAAACGCCAACGTAACGCCGACATATAATCGAGAGGTTGAAAATTAAAACTTTGCTCAATGGAAGATCCTCAAGCTAGTTGCCAACTTCACTCCTAAATGAATAAATAAAATTGAATATTTAGTAGGCAATGTAGACTTGTAGAGAGATAAATTAGAGATTGTAGGAAGATTTGTGAGAAAGATGAAGAGAAAATGAAGTATTTATAGTTGGAAAATTGGGTTAAAGTGTAAATATAATAACTTAGGGGTTAAAAATAAATATTAAGGGGATAGGGGGGTTGGGGGAGGGGGGAGGCCAAAAATGGTCGTTGCACAACAACCAAAATATAAAATGGTCGTTGGTGCAATGACTATTTTGTGCAAAGAGGAGGGATCGGTGCGGGCTGGCGGGATTGGGGCGGGCCGAGTTCGAGCGGGACGAGACATTCCAGTCCCAGTACCGTAATTTTTTTTTTTACATATCGGTGCCGGGGCGGGATCGGGCTAACCCGACCCACTGGCAAATTGAGAATTAGACACGTAAAATGTGAAGGGGTAGAAGAAGGGGCACTTACCAGAAAGAGATAGTTCCAAGAAAAAAGGTGACGAAGAAGCACAACGAAAGAGAAAGTAAAATTGAGAATTAGACACGTAAAATGTGAAGAAGACATAGGGTCTGCCACAGTGGACACGTGTGGAGAACCAAAAAAAGAATTGAAGAATGAACCATTACTTACCCTTACTTTTCATCTCACTTACGGTAATGACATTGTAGAATTATATTAATCTTCCTTGAAAAGCCTTTTTTATTAATATAAATATATATAGTGTATACAATGTGGAATCCTAATACAATAAGGATCATATATCTACCATAATTATACAACACTATATATTACAAAATATATACTGAATATTTTATAATATTGCTAATACATCCCCTCAGTCGGAGCGGGAGGAGGCCGAACGCTGAGACTGGATCTAATGTCGAGAAAAAGTTGTCTAGGAAGGCCTTTCGTGAAGATATCCGCATACTGGTACGAAGAAGGCACATACAACACCTTAACATGACCGATATCAACCTTCTCACGAACGAAGTGTATATCCATCTCAATGTGCTTGGTTTGCTGATACTGAACGGGACTATGAGATAAATATATAGAGGATATGTTGTCACAGTAAACCAAAGACACCTTACGCAAATGACACTGGAGCTCCAAAAGAAGGTTTCGGAGCCAGCAAATCTCAGCAACAACATTAGCAACGCCTCTATATTCTGCTTCTGCACTCGAGCGGGATAGAATGGCTTTTCTCTTGAAAGACCAAGAAATGAGATTATCCCTTAAGAACACACAGTAGCCAGAAGTGGAGTGTCGTGTGTCCGGACAGCCTGCCTAATCTGTATCCGTATATGATAGCAACCTGGTCGGTGCAAATGGGTATATATGCAATCCATAATCAAGTGTGCCCTTAACATATCGAATGATACGCTTAAGAGTAGTAAAATGAGGCTTCATGGGCATGCATAAACAAACACACTTGATGAACAACATAAGCAATATCAGGTCTGGTGAAAGTAAGATATTGAAGTGCACCTGCAAGACTTCTATAAAGTGTCGGATCGGATACTGGATCACCTTCAGCGGCACTCAGCTTCGATTTAGAGTCAACCGGAGTAGACATGATCTTGCAATTTACCATTTTAGCCATGTACATAATCTCCTCTGCATACTTTCACCGACATAGAAATATCGTATCTGCAGATCTAGTCACTGATATCCCAAAAAAGTAACTCAACTTCCCTAAGTCAGTCATGGCAAATTCAGTTTTAAGCAGTGCAATGATCTCATTTTTCAAAACATCAGATGATGCAGTGAGCATAATATCATCCACATATAACAATAAATAAGCAATGTCACTACCTCGATGAAAACTAAAGAGAGAATTATCACACTTGCTGCAAACGAACCCATTTTGCATGATGTAATTAGCAAAACATTCATACCACGCTCTGGGCCTGTTTCAAACCATAAAGTGACCTACGAAGATGACATGCATAATGAGGGGCTGCAGGATGGACAAAACGTAGCGGCTGATGCATGTAAACTATTTTTTTCAAGTCCCCATGTAAAAAGGCACTCTTCACATCAAGCTGATGAATTGGTCAATGCTTACACATGTCAATACTCAGAACTATGCAAATAGTAGCCAGTTTAACAACCGGGTTGAACGTCTCACCACAATCAATACCTTCCCTGTTGATTAGTATCATTAGCAACAAGTCTCGCCTTATATCGCTCTAAGTCACCACTGTCTATGAATTTGTGACGAAATAGTCACATGCATCGGATCACATTCACCCCATACGGTTTAGGAACCAAATCTCAAGTGTGTTGTTTTGTTAAAGCATTAAATTCCTTCAGCATGACCGCATTCCAATTAGGGTCTAGTTTGACTATTTTGTTTTTTGGGAATTAGGGATATGGTTTGTGTTGATAGGTTAAATTGGACTTTGGGTTTGAAAATACCGTGTTGGGAACGAGTTTTCATTCAGTGTGGGGGCAGGGGGCAGGGACAAGTTCGGTAATTGTATGGGGTGCCGGGTATGTATTAGTCTGCGGGTTCGGTACCCGTGATGCATTGACTGTCGGAGTTTGGTGTTGGGATAGATCGACTGGGTAGAAGATGTGGTTGGTGGTGTCGGGTGTCAATAACGGGCTGGTGGTGTCTGGTGTTAGTGACGACTTGGGTGATGTGGGGGATCCAGTCAGAGCCGGTAGGTGGGGGCAAGTCGATGGTGGGTTTAGCGAGGGTGGGTATGTGGGTGGACTGTGTGACTGTTCCGATGGGTAGGTTTGTGTCGGGTTGCTGGGATGGTGACTGTTCTGATGGGTTGGTACGGTATCTGGGTCGATTTAGGTAACTGGAGTAACTGCAGGTGGTGGTGACACAGGGGATGGCCGTGGGTCGATGGGATAGTGGTAGGGTTGTTCAGGGACTGACCAACCGATTCTGCGATGATAGCGATGTGTCGGCGGTGGCGGAAGGTGGCCGAAAATAGTCGGCGAGCGATGAGTGTTTCTGAGAGATGTGGATGCATGGACAGTGGTGGTTGTTTGATAGAGTTCAGTGAGTATGTCGGGTGAGGTTTGTGTCGGGTTGCTGGGATGGTGACTGTTCTGATGGGTTGGTACGGTATCTGGGTCGATTTAGGTAACTGGAGTAACTGCGGGTGATGGTGACACAGGGGATGGCCGTGGGTCAATGGGATAGTGGTAGGGTTGTTCTGGGGACAGCCAACCGATTGTCGGTGATAGCAGTGGCAATCGGCGGTGGCGGAGGGTGGCCGAAAATAGTGCTGGCGGTGGCAGTAGTGTTTTACAGCGATGTGGATGCAGGGACAATGGTGGTTGTTTGATAGAGTTCACGTGTCTATTATAATAATAATAATATATTTAATGTAATTTCATATTAGATATTTTATTTAATATAGTGTCACAAGTGAAGTCTGTATCAGATAAAATTTTGGCAAATCTTATTCCCATTTTTAGAAGTTATTTTCTATAGACGTTGGCCGAAGGGTTTTCACGTGTGTTTATTGTGGGATTGATTTTAGATATTCGACCAATTCAGTTTTAAGTTGTATTTTAAGTAGGTAAAGGAAATACTGTAATAAATAGTTATTAGGTACTTTTTTAGTTCCAAAAAAATTATTTTAATTTGATTTTGGCATGACGTTTAAAAAATATAGATAGACTTTTAAATGTGTCTTCAAGATAATAAATTTTAAATATTTATATAGCTGTAAATCATCTTATAAAATTAAATTATTTTTAAATATAAAAATATGTTAATTTTATAGAATAAACTAATGAGTAAAGTAAAATAATCGTTTAGAGACGGAGGATTAATTTAATATTTTTTTACCATTAACTCTTTATAATATCGTCAAACCCCCTTTCTTTGTGTGTCTCTCGAAACCCTAGAACCGTTTCCCCCTTAGATTCTCTCAATCTCTATAAAATTCCTCTAAATCTTCAAATCTAAGCTCTCTGTAATCTCAATTTACAGCTGGATTTGATGATTCCTTTCACGAGTAAACCATAGTTTATTTTTTGGTTAAACCTAATGGAGGGCTCTGTATCGGTTACGGATGATCTCGGAGCCCCACCGGAATCATGGGAGGTGGCTGACTTGGATGCTAATATGAGACGACTTATACTTAATTCTTCCAAGAACAAGGATTCCGGATCCTCATCTTCTTCTACTGTGCACAATAATCAATCTGAGCTGCTTGATTCCTCGGGTTCGGGTGGTGTGGGTTCGGGTGGTGTATCGGAGGATGTGGTTAGCAGCGTGGATCAGTTTCTTCGTGAGGCTTTACAAAATCCTAGAGAGCGTCTTTCCGGTTAGTATTTTCTGATTATTATGTTAATTTGGATTAGGTAGCTGATTTTTTTATTTGGTTGTGAGATATACGTTGAATTGCTTTGTGATTGTTTGTATACGTGAATTGACTTGTGTACTTGTTCAGTTTGTTTTAGAGTTAATGGTCAAAAACACACCTCAACTATCACTTTTTTCGTGAGTTTTCTACCTGAACTATGAGCTGTGAGTTTTCTATCTGAACTATCATGTGTCCGAGTTTCCTACTTGAATTATCAGGTGTCCGAGTTTCCTTCCTTCATGAACTATCAGGTGTATGAGTTTCCCGCCTGAACTATCAGGCGTGTGAGTTTCCCGCCTGAACTATCACCAACTATTTATTAGAACACATCTCAACAGTTAGTTGTTTATTTTTCATACCTGAGCGATGAAGTAGGAAAAGTGAACAACAATAGTGTGTTTTGATAAATAGATGGTGATAGTGTAAGTAGGAAACTCGCACACCTGATAATTGTAGGGAATTCACAAAAAAGTGATAGTTCAGGTGTGTTTTTGACTCCATTATCTCTTTCTTTTACTAGTATTATTTGCTTCAGTTTATTATTTTACTTTCTCCAGCCCAATTTAAGTGTCTTAGTTTGGTTGGGCATGAGTTTTAGAGACAAGGGGAGACTTTTGAATCTTATAGTCTTAAATAAAAAATGTGTGCAGTCCTCTCAATCTATGTTGGAAATGAAAAACTTACTAAGTATAGAAATAGACTCTTTTTTAGACAGACTAGGGAGAAAAGTAAGACACTTAAAATGGGACGGAGAGAGTATTTGGTATTTCTTTTTCTTAGTTTTCTATTACTGCTTGTTGTCTCTTCTACTTCGTTTTTCTTACTATCTTGCTGTTATTGCGTTTGTTTCTGCCAAATGATGTGTTTATGCTTTACTTGAACCGATGGTCTATCGGAAACAACCTTTCTACCTGCACAAGGTAGGGGTAGGGTCTGTGTATACTCTACCCCTCTGTGCTCGTAAACTCGCTGTCACATTGCTGTTAGTTGTGTCAATCAGTTAACTATAGCTGAATTGTAAATTATTTGGGGTTGACGGTATGAATCCCAAATGAACGGAATGTTATCCTAACACCTTAATGAGAGGACGAGCCACCTATTGTAGTTCAGTTTGTTGATCATCCATTTGGTAAACATGAGCCAACTGTAGTTTATGTGGTAAATTCCTTTATAATAGGTGTGTAGTAGTCTTTCCTTTGTGAATTGCTTCTGATTTGATTCCGAGGAAGGTGCATTTTATCCAGAGTACATTGGAGTGGTGAAATGATCAAAGACATTGCAGTGATGAAAGAACGCATAGAGGACAAGGCATCTGTCCTTGCTTACCACCATATCATTTTATTAGAAAGTTGGGCTATATTGGAGAAGTAAGCTATCTATGCCTTCCACCAAAGTTTAAGCTTTGGAAAGTACTTTTTTTAATGTCATGTTGCGTGTATTTCAAGGATAGTGGAGCTAAGGAATTGAAAGAATACATAATCTTACCTTATCAAAAAGGAATTTTCTGTTAAAAAAAAGAATACATGCCAGTGAGCTTGGGAGGTAGATTCTACTAAAATCCTTGCAGAAAGGCTAAGACGGTTACTGGGAAGCTACTGCTTGACACTCAATTAGCTTTCATCAAAGGCAAGCCACTCTCAAATGCAGTCATTGTAGATATATGCCAGGACACAGAAATAAGACTATATTGTTGTCTAAGCTTGACATTGAAATAGTATTTGATCATGCTAACTGCTAAGTGGACGTTTCTAACCATCTATTGGTGGAAGACCTGGGATTTGAAGAAAATGGGATCAACTAGATTTATTTGTGCATCTCTACAAATGTAATGTCAGTTCGAATATATGGTACACCAACGCGATTCTTTCCAACAAAAGGGGCCTCAGTCAAGGTGATCCCTTCTCTCCTTCACCAGAATATTGAAGAACGTCAGGTTGAATAACTGATTCAAGAACTTCTCTGTGGGGACCAGAACTCACAATGTGGCAAACATTTCACATTCTATCGCACATCAAACACTGGTTATGTGTGATACAAATGAACACTACTACCATCTATGATACCAGATTATACTATTTATAAGTGTAAACACCTAAGTTTTTACCTTTTTTTTAATCAAAATAGAGGAAATGGGAGGGTAAAACCTTAGGTGTTTACACTTGTAAATGGTGTATATACTCCTTACTGACAACATGCGTATGTTATCCATGTTTAAGTATGTGGGGAAAAGCCTGGGTAAAACTGAGGAACATAATGGGGAGGGCACGAGGACAAAAAGCCTTCCATTTGGCAAAATGGATCAAATCCTCAATAATGAGGGAGGGAGGGTAGGAGTCAACAATCTGCAACACTGGAGTAAGAGTTACTTCTCAAATGTCTATGTAGGTTCTGTTGGCAAGGTTATGCCATATGGAATCTGCTGGTCAGAGCAAAATATGGTGCAAGGCCACCGTGTCGACAATCCTGCAACTAACCCTGTAGTGCTTGGAGGATGGAAGCATATTAAAGGCTTTTTTTTGGGGGGGGGGGGACCTTTTGGAGAAAATACTATAAAAACCAGGGGATGGTAGAAAATCATATTCAGGTAGATGCTTGTTTAGGACATGCCTCGTTAAAACTCTAGAAGAGCACCCTGAACTGCTCATCTTTGGTAGAGATACTAGGTCCACAATTGCAGACTCTAGATCTAATCAAGGTTGGATATAACCTTCAAAAGGAACTGCGACAATTGGAATTTGGGAAGAATGATTCTATTGCCGCAGTTGGCTTTTTGGACAAGTCTACTGCTGCGGTTGTTACAGTCAACTCCTGAACTAACAAGCTGCAGACTCTATAGTGGGAAAGGATAGAGAAAGAGGGGTAGTTCACAAAGAAATCCTGCTACAAAATGGCTGTCATCTCACAGTGTATCTCCACCTTGCTAGCCCGAGAAAAGAAATGGGAAATCTCAAGCTTTAATTAAGGTTGCAGATTGCTTGTTCAAGGCCTATTTAATTATAAACAACTTGCAGAAAGGACTCTCTTTTTGCAGCAGATTGCTTTTATGTGAAGAAGACTCTGAGGAAGTAAGTTCTCTCTTTTTCCGTTGCGCTTTCAGCCGAAATATTTGGAATGTCTGTGACCTTTTTTGAGCTTGAATTGGACGATGCCAAAGAGTCCCACTAAGTTGCTGCAATGCTGGATCAGAAGGCTTTACAAAGTGCAACACCATCAGCGCTTGCAGCTGGTGGGTAGTCTGTAGGGAATGGAATTCTGGAATGTTCGAGGGCAGTCAGAATGTGTACTAAAACAAAAATACAGATGTGATCTTTGCTATCTTTTTGGTGTTGAATGATGTGCACGTAGTGAGAGGCTCTTATAGACTTCCACGACTCCCCGAGGAGCTGAGTTTTTACATCAACATCCGTGTGCAACCCCAGTACTCCTTGTGCTGATATACATCATTGAAAGTCTTTGCTAACTTGTCAAAAACAAAAAACAAAAAAGATAAAACCATTTTATGTAATCTAAAAGCAGAGAAGGGCATGTTTTTGAAGGATTTTTTATTCCATTTTTGGCTTTAGTGAAGGATAACTTGAATCTTTTCCACCTTACTAAAAAAAGAAACTCGAACCTTTTCAACCAGAAAACACCATATTCTCTATTATATATATTCTCGGTCATGTAGTCTTACTTGTGGGATTACACTGTAGTCTTAGCTGATATCTGAGATAGGCTCTTGGTCACTGCATATCAGTTGTATGATGCACTTATATAAAAATATTCATCTTATAATGCTTTACTTTCTCTTAGGTGCTTTTTCTATTGTTAGATCTGGATGTGTATTATTTTTTCGACAATGTTGCTTTATCCCCTGTGTTCCGTTTTGAGATAGCTAGATTATCCTTAAATATGTCACTGTTTGCATTTTATTCTCTTTTCCTTCTTTTTTTTCGTGGGGAGGGGGGGTCGATCTTTTTAGTTGAATTGATTTTTTTTATATACTCAAAGTGACTTGTATTGCCTTTTCTCAGTTCTGAGGATGGAGCAAGATGTTGAAAAGTTCATCAGGGATCCTGGTCGACAACAAATGGAATTCCAACAGCTGCCCACCTCCTATTTGCGATTGGCTGCTCACCGTGTGGCACTGCACTATTCACTACAATCAATGGTTTTGTTGGACAATAATCTACCTGATGGATCGGGTTCCAGAATTATTGTGCGCAAGACTTCTGAATGTCGGACGCCTTTGATTCGCTTGGCTGACATTCCAGTGAATTTGCCTCAAGGAGCTACTGGTGTGGTTAAGGTTGCCATAAAGCAGAGGCCACAGGAGGGTTCACAGTCAGGTGGTTTGAATTCAAATTCATCAAAGGGAAATTCTGCCTTAAGTGTTGAGGAAAGAAAGGAGGAATATAATAGGGCTCGAGCACGTATTTTTAACTCTAATAGTTTAAGTGGGAGCTCCAATGTAAAACCTGAAACTGAATCAAGGTCACAGGATACTTTCCACTATGGTCCAATAGGCCTGCCACAGTTGGAAGAAAAAGCCAGTCCAGCTGCCAGCTCTGATTTGAATACTGGGCGGGGTCTGATTGATACTTCAACAAGTAGCAGTAGATCAGCTAGAAGGAGGACAGAAAAGGAGCCAGTTGGTAGGTCTAAATCTTATAATAAGGTGGCTATCTTTCGCGATCGGGAAATTGACCGGAAGGACCCTGATTATGACAGGAGTTATGACAGGTCTTTCTTAGTAGCCCTCTGCTATTTTGTGAATATAGTATAAAGAACCCCTCCCTCAGTTTGTGTTTTGTGTACGTGTTGGCGGTTCAGTCACGTGGTATCCCTTTTAACATGGATCGAGCAGATGGTTTACTTCTTTTATCATTGCGTTTATGGTAGTAAAAGCACTGCTTTATTCTATGAGATGTTTAATTACCATCACTTTATCACGTGATTACCTGTTTATCATTATTGGTGCATTTTTTTGCCATGTACTCTATATGAAATGTTACAATGGATTATTTCTGCAAAATCTTTATCCTATTGATGTTTTACCGACTAATCTGGGTAAATGCTTGTTTGTGGTCATGTTGTTCTAGATTGATCAGTGTTACACTACGAGTGATTTGAAGTATATGTGGGGACTTGTGATTCTTTCTTTTATTATGAGTCTGACTTCTGAAGTTCTACCACTATATATCCTTTGCGCTTTGGATTTTGTGTAGATCCTTTCTGTTTTTTTAATCGGATTGAATAAAACCAGAGGTTTGGGTTATAGTATGCATATGAATACGTAAGGGAATAGCTTTTAAGAATGCCATCTTTTCTGTCTGTTGCCTTAAATGCAGGATAAGATTAGGTTAGGCAAAAAAACTGTTTTTCTTGCCCTGACCAATCAGATTTGATGAAAAATCATAGCCGTAGTGATTCTTTCTGGATTCGAATGTAATGAAATTGTCATAATACACTTCACTTTGGGACACATGCACATAGCCGCTGCGCGTGGCTAAAAATCAACTTGTGTTTACAGAAGGGCAACTCTGTTCACAATTCCCCTTTCCTTCTTTCTCCGTCATGATCCCCTCCGGACAGTTGGAATTTTTGTTTATCTGCTTTCTGTGAAGAACAAATAGCAAATCTTGAGAGTTATATATTGGAAAATAGGACGTGCACATGTCCAGTCTCCTGGAACACTCTACTCTAAATGTACCTTTTCTGTCTCCCGTAAAAAATGGTCAACATCTGTTTCTGGGCACCAAATAGAAACTAAAAAGGCGAAACAAATTGTTTAATAAGACTATGGTGCCGTTTGTAATGTTGGAATAAAGACGTAAGCCCTGGAGACTGCTATTAAAGCTATGAAGTAGACTCTTGAAGAGGGAAACAAGAAGCTGAGACGAGGAGAAGAAGAAAATACAGAGGAAGAAGAGAGGCAGAACCTGATTTGAGAGAAGCTGCTAGCATTTTGAAGCTATGGTGGTTTGGATCCGCTAGTCAGTTTGCTTTATCCCCTCTGTTCCTTCTCTCTATTGCATACTGCTGATTCTCTCTATTGCATAGTTATATATTGGAAAATAGGACGTGCATACATTTTGATGCCACTTGAATTCTTTAATGGGAATGTGTGTTGGCATTTTCCTCAAAAGCTTTTAGTAGTACTTGTGAGGTTCTTTATGCTGTACAGAATTATGTGCAAATATACATCCAACTTCTGTTGTGTTCCCTTCTATTTCACAAATTGTCTGTTCGTGCTTGTGGGTATTTTCACTACAATGCTCACGGCGTTTATCTTGCAACTTAGTAGAGTCTAATGGGGTGGTTGACTTCCTATTTGCAGATACATGCAAAGGTTTGATCCTGGGTTTGGATTCACTGGTGGCCCATATACAATTCAGCCCATGTATGCTCCTGCAATTAACTACAACACTGAGTTTCCCCAGCTTGGATCTGCTCTTCGGTCTCCCATTTCCACTCAAAACCAACCTCGTCCACTTCCTCAACATTTACCTGGACCTTGGGCAACACCATCGACTCCTGGTATTGGTTATGGTCCAGCAGAGAGCATGATGCCTCCCCCTTTTAGTCACAATCATATTAATGCGCGCTCAAGCTCAGCTATATATTTGCATTCATCCCAGTATCCTTGTCAGCGTCCTGGAATGACTTTTATCCATCCGCACGAGCAGGTTCACCAACCCTTCTCACAGGTATGGCAAACAAACTTTTTCTTTTCACTTCAATCATTTGGGCTTGAACCCCAGAGACCTGGACAGTTTAAGGGGAGTTTGTACCAACTCATATTTCATGTGGTGAAAACCTGTTTCATAACTCCTGTTTGACCTAACATGTTCACACCACCTGGGGTCACACAGTGAGATGATAATAGGATAAGCTTTTGAAGCAAAGTTTAGTGAGTTTGAGGTAATATTTTTAGTAAAGAGCATGCTGGGATCCTTCATATTTAAGTGCTTGGTTACTAGATGAAGGATTTAGCGATGCAGATGCAAAAAGTGGACCCAGTGACAGCTACACTTACCTTCCGGTAGGATGCTTGTTGAAGCTACGGAATCTTGTTGTGCTATATTATCTTATGTTGGTATGTGCATAAGGAATTTTAGCTTGTAGAGGGGCTCTTTCCTTTCACATGATATTCTATAATTATTCGTCAGTGGTAGTGTTTGACATTTATTTTTCCACTTATGGTTTGCTTCATCATTTGATTGCTCCTCTTCATGGTTTTCCAGTCTCATCAACTACAACCTGATGGTTTTGGATTAGCCCGGCCCCGTTGAGGGGCACGGGCCATGCCTGCACCCTGCAACATACAATTCAGCTTCTTGAGGGGGATGCTGAGCGGCAATATGTTGCAATTGGCAGGGTGCAGGCATGAACAACTGAGACCTGCTTGAATGGATTGTTCAGCTTGCAGTATTTTCCGAATCCATCCACCAGTCTCAGTTTCACAGAGCCTCCTGTATCGCTCTGAGGATGCTCACATGTCCTGGCAGTTCCGTTGCATGGATGAGCACTAAGCTATGATGCTGACTACGGCGGCGATGATGATGACAAATTAAATCAGCAAGAGTTCAGAGCTGGCAACATTAGAAGTTTGATCTGTTTTAGGTTTATTCTCATTCTCCCTTCTTTTTTTTTTACCCTTTTTAAGTTGTCTGTTTCTACGTGTGAAGTAATTGTAACCAAGTATTGTTTGATTTATTTCACAGACTCATCAAAGCTCCAAGCAGAAAGGAAATTTGGTTAGAGATTTAGAGTAAATGTGTCAACAGGACAATGAAGCCTTTGGTAGCTTTGGTGCCAGACTGACAGTGATAACAGAGAGCTCTGCACATGATGTATTTAAAAGAAAAGTATTTCCCCTTTTCTTTTCTTTTTGTTGGGACAAAATATTCAACTGCTTTGGTCTTTCGCTGACTGGTTTGTAGCTGAAGCTTTTTGTTTGATCAGATCTCTTTCATTGCGCGTCACCAAAATGATCCTAACTGGCAATTATATGCCAGTATTGCTGTGGTTTGTCCACAAATCCTAGTTTCTCAATACGAGCAATGGGATGAAGCCAAGTGTGAGTGTGTTATCCATCACAATCAACTCGACACTCGGTGGTTGCATTAAGTCGTTCCAGTAACCAGGAAATAACAGTCGGGGGGTTGGGCTTGACAGGACATCTTGTGTCCCATCCCTATGCATGTGTGATTGTAAAAATAAATTGGACAGGATAATCCCCTAATTCCTAAAAAAGCCTTGCGAAAAGTCAAAAAACGTAACCGACCAAAAGTAAACCCAAAATTTTGGTAGTTTTGTGCAGTTTGTAGATTTATCAGGCCTGGGCGATTAACAGACGAACTCTGTATGGGTAGTCGTAAAGCTAAATGTTTTATTTTTTTTATTATAACATCTATGTATCATGGGACTCTTAGGTGTTTCTATGACAAGTTGCCTAATTGTCGGCTTTCGATGGCTTCTGCAATATTGCGTAATAAAACTTCAAATTTTGTAATACAGTCCAACGTTTTTATAATTGTCATTCGTTGTAACAACATTTCACTACAACGGTTTGATTTTTTTCGGAATTGATTTTTCATGTTATATTTTACTTCTGTATAGCAACATTCTAGCTATAACGACAATGACATCCATTATAGCGGTACGTAAAATTACCTTTCTATAACAGTTATATTCAAATATTGTATAATAATATTTTATAAGAAATATGTTATGTATAAAAATAAAATATTAAATATTTATGGTAATCATCATTAATGTCATATAGTAAATTTCAAGTACGAATATCAAATAAAAATAAATTCAACTTATGATAAGCAATTAACATTCTTGTAGAAGTACGAACAAATGTTAAGACCTTTATCATTTTCCATTGTTGGAGAAATACCGGAATTCTATCTATAGATGACAACCCTAATATTAATAGTGAAAATTTAGAACTTGTTGAGGATGTTGATAGTTTGTCATCACTTATAGCTCAAATCTCAGACGATTTCAATTTCAGGATTTGAATTTGAAGTTGTTGATTAAGGATGAATTAGCACTTCGCATTCTACAACCTTTGACGGTGACACATTAATTATCACGGTACTAATATCACAAAGCTCAACGTTGAGGCGTCCACGCCTAGATTTGATATATTAGTGTTAGACAATAAGTATGTAGAAGTGGATTTTAGTAGCCAAATGGGATAATGTCTGGGATACCTATCTATGAGAAATAGATAAATAGAAAAGGAGAAAAAACAAGAAAGAAAAGTGAAACTGATAAATGGATTAATCTAATCTTAGATAACTTGTAGAAAGACAATGTTTATATGGTGACTTAAAAATTATATTTTTAGTGCTCAAGACCATTTCTTCGGGCGATAAACGTGTTCCTAATAACTTTGTTATCTAATTTGAAGAAGAAAACAAAACACTTCACACTTTACCAATAACGCATTCTACAAAGCCATCATAAACCAAGATTTGTCTGTTTTCCCCTTTTAGGCCTTGTGAGAAGTACTTTGTTCTATTCTCTATTGTTTCTATCTTTCATCAAATCAATGAACTCATTTTAAGTTTCCTTTGGAACAGATGAAGATCCCCCCCCCCCCCCCCCCCAAAAAAAATGAAATCTTTACGAACTCTTTTGTTGTGCCTTAAATATGAAATTTCTTATATTCAAGGAAGTATTTTAGCTAAGTAGTTAGTTCTCGATATATAAGTAGTTAGCATCGCATTTGCGCACTAACAACATATGTAACGCTTAGTAAGCGGATGCCTAATGATTCTCTTGTATCAGAGGTGGACCCAAGATTTGGAGACGAAAGGGGCACCACCAAAGGTAGATGCATGTTAGTCGGAGCGATATCACGTAACACCGCCTTGTCTGAAAATTTCATTAAACACTCATAGACTGGTGGTGTGGGCACCACTTTTCATACGATATGTTGCATGTTCAACACTCGCAATCAACACATTCTTATGCATTTTTTTAAATATCAGCTAAAATGAAAATGTTGTAGCCCGACTTGAACTCGGGTCGCGCGCGTGCGCAAAGCCTGAGGGGCACACTGACCAACTGACCCGGTCCGACGGATATAATTGAGGGGTCCTTTAAATATATAATGGATATTCAAGTAGACACATATTTATATACATAATTCTTTTCAAAGTCAACGGGTGCACGTGCACCGTCTCCTAATAGGTAGGCTCGCCCCTGTCTAGTATAGGTTTGAGCTAGCTTATTATTGCAAAAAGGAGAAAAAACTTCAGCTTGCTAATATGGTTGAAAGCTAGCTTCAATCGAAACATAAGAAAGTTGTGGAATGCATAAGCTCCTTTAGAGATATAGGAGACCCAAGAAATGGGTAAAAACAGAAAGATCGAAACATGTAAATACTATTTCAATTGTGATGCAGGGGAAGCATCAACAAAAGTATACAACAATACACCTAGTAAAATCCCACAACGTGAGGTTTGGGGAGGGTAGAGTGTACGCAAACCTTACCTCTACCTTGGTAGGTAAAACAGTTGTTTCCGAAAGACCCTCGGCTCAAGACAGAGCAAAAGCAAAAGCAAAAGCACAAGCAAATCAAGATAAATGGTCAGATCCGATCAGTATGAAAGCATCAACAAAAGTATACCTTTATTATTTTGTTTTCTTTTCTCTTTGAAAGCCAAAGACCTACTATTTAAGGTCAAAGTCGATATTTTCAGGATCATGTTTGGGCTTGATTCATAAGTAGGTCATGCAACAATATCTGGGAGACCAATTTCCTTTATTATTAGTAGTAGGTTAAATTGACCTATATATTTGTATACTTCCTCTCTCTCAATTTATGTGACACAATTCAAATTTTAAGAGTCAACCAAGTTTTTCTTTGATCGAAATTCCTTTATATGCCTTTCAAATATTTTAAGTTATTAATTATTGTGATTTATAGCACTTTTTACGTAATTTTCAAATATATAATTTAGATTTCAAAAAATAATTAAAGCTTCTATGTCAGAATTAACGGTCAAAATTTAGAAGTTTGAATCTCGAAATTTCGATAGTGCCACATTAATTGGTATAGAGGGAATATTTTTTTCACCATCAAGTAAATTTATAACATCATATAACTCTTTCTGACAAACATGATATGGTCACACAGAAAATAGGGTAATAACATGCTATAGCCGTTCAAGTTATATACATCTTCAATGCAGAGCGAATCCAAGATTTCAAGAGGATAGATGCATCATCAGGGGCGGATCTAAAGGGGCGAAAGGGTGTTCACCCGAATCCCTCAACAAAAAATTACACGATATATATAAGGTAATATTTTTATTTTTATACATATATATATAGATCTTGAATCCCCCCTAAGCACAAGACTAGAAGTTGGCTCAGTGATTTAGGAGTTTAAAATTTATCTTGAGGTTCGAAGTTCAAATCTCAAGCACTACATTTTTATTTGCATTAGAAAAGGGGAAATAAAGGAAAAGAATGTCCACTCAGCCATGGTTTGACCATGGGTTTCTTTAGTCAATATTAGATATATTTATAAGAATTTTACACATAATATATCGAGTTTAATTGGGTGACCATGAGTTTACTTGACCCATTTTTTACACATAAATTCACCCTTGCTTTAATGTAACATTCTTTTACACTATCAAGTCATTCAAAAGATATCTATAGGTAAGCCTTCTTAAAATGCGGGATTTGTAACCTTAAAAATAAGATAGTTTACCGGTTATAAGAAGTAAAGGCAACTTGATGGATGGTGTGAAAATTCTTCACACTGATGAATTCTTTGTTTACACTGCATGTATATGACAAAAATACATTCCATAAATCTAGAGGTGGTTGCTGCAAGGGGCAGTTAAAACTTAAATTGACACAAGGATGTGTGAACAAAATTGAGGTTCCTCACATGAATATTCACTCATGTTATAGCCTCAGCAATCTCCCGTGCTCAAGCCTTGCGTAAGCATGTTTGTGTCTGCACCACAAGATGCATTTTTTCTTCTCAATGAGAGAATGTCTCTTTCTTGGCTTTATTCTTTAACAAACTTATTACATAGCAAAATCCACGTGCAATAGTGTTTTCCTTCAAGATTAGCCTAAGGGCGTGTTTGGGTATGGTTCAATTTTTTCATGTTTGGTAAAATATATTTTTTTAGGAAAATCAGTTTCATAAAAATTAGAAAAATGACTTCTCTTGTGAAAGTAGAAAAAACAAATGCAATAAGTAGCATTTCACAATTCACACTAATTGTCTCCTCCTCCACCCCAGATACAGAGCCATGATTTCAACTTTATGGTTCTCAAATTTAGAACGATGACTTCAATTGTTAAAAACTGAATTCTAAATTTAATATTTGTACATACTTAATGAATTTCTCAACACATAAACGTTATTTGAGCAAAAACTATTGGGTATTAAACCCACATCCAAGCTTCTAGGTCTGCCCCTGACCTCAACCCCTACCCCTACCCTGTTTGCCTAAATAATACTCCTATGAAAATGCTCTGGAGAGAATATTTTCTGCTTACCGACAAGGCCGTAGGGAGAAAATTAGTCGTTCGGACGAACCCAATAACTTTTGCTTAGATTCTGTATTTGTATTAGAAAATTTATTAAATATGTAAAAATATTTAATCACCATCAATTCATTTTCCGTGGAAAATATTCTCCCTCACACCAAACACACCCTAACTCTCTCCCACTTTTAAAGCAAAATCTAGCGTCTTCTTCGTAAGAGGAGAAAACAGGGAGGCTTTCTCTTTCCCTCGATGGTTAAAGTGCACTTTGACCTGTGTTTTATATGAGGATAAAGAAAAGTGTGGGGGCTTTGCTGATCAGGTAATGAATACTTCTTCCTAGTGAACTGCGCTATTCTCGTGTGACTTTTGGCATGTTTATCAATTAGTATGTACCAAGTTTACATGCGTATGCCTATATAAGCATATGTATTTTTTTCAAACAACGCCCAGAAAAATAGATCCACTCTAAAGGTACTGACCCTCTAAGTTCCTACTAACACTATTTTTTTTCTGGTTCTACTTGCTCAACTCAAACTTCACATGCTTGGTCCTTGTTTTTTTTTTTTTTGTTCTTCTAAGAATTATGTCTTCACTAAAGTATCATGAAATAAAAGTGGACCAATTGTTGCATTCAGTTCTGTTGGTGAGAATTGGTTTGCTTATAGATCCTTGATTAGTAATGACTTCAAGAAGAAGAAAAACTAACTATTTCTGTTAACACAAAGCCCGGATATATCATTTTATATTCATTACAGCATTTGTCTTCATGAACAATACTGCTTACTGTATATGGAAGATAGTTTTCAATATTATCTGCTCTGCCTTGTGATTCTGTATGAGGTGTCCTAATCTGTTTTTTTCACTTTTGTCAAGATATCCTTCAGGGCAAAGCAAGCAATACAGCAATGGACAGACAGAATTCAGAGCTGTACCTGCGCAACTGTCAGATTATGCGGGAGAATGAGAGGCTGCGGAACAAAGCTCAACGTCTCAACCAGGAGAATCAAGCTTTGTTATCAGAGCTGAGACGGAAGTTAGCAGCTATAAATGCCAAGCGGAAACCTGAATTTGAAGTTGATATGGCTTCGAGTTCTGACACTGATCAAATGGAAGCCAACAAACGTCAGGCACTGGAATGAAAGTGATTGTTTTTCCAAATCACTTCCTCCAGGCACTTTGTGCAGTTCAAAATTATGACAATTTTCAATTTGGGTTTTACCAACGTCATAGCAATTACCAGGAAATGTGCCATCTGAAACTATTTATTGTTGCATTTGCCCCAAAATAATGTACTAGTTTAGTAATCAAATCAAAGTGCTTAGCTAAAAGATTTACTACCAACTGTAACCCCATGAGAAAAATAAGGAAAAGAATTATGCTATAAGTGGTTGTGAACTGAAAAGCTAGGCTTATTACTTCACCAATTATCAGTCCACATTCAACTTCCTGTCTATGCTTGAGAATGTCTGATAAAATGCCTTGAAGTGCTTGTATGCAATATCTATATCTTCCTTTCCACACATCTCTCTCACGCTGCAATTGCAGAAAAGCAAAGTGAAATTTATGGATAATTGATGACCAACTTAACAAAGCAGGTGACCAACTAGAACAAGGAAGAAGATAACTATTAAGAGAGTCAACTGTCTGTTGGACATTTTTCTTTCAGGATTACTTCAACTCAAAAAAAGTTGTGTATAACATCTTATCCTTACTTGATAATATAGATCATTCTACCGAATATGGGCACACGCCAAATTCTATGTCGGATGATGCATGACAAAACTTGAAGTAAACTATTTATAGACTGCTGCCTCTATTGCATTTCGGGTAAATACAACTTAATTGGAACTAAAAGTAAGGAAATAATTTTCTGCTTTTGGAAGTCTGTCAGTAGCTTTTTTTTTTTTTGGTGACTGGAACTATAAGTAAAGAAATAAGTATTTTTTTTGCTTTCAGAAGTTCGTTCATGGAGTAGTATGTTTTGCCTAATAGATACTAGTGACTGGCGTATAACCAATTTTCAAATAAGTGGAAGAAAATTCTTGGAAATCACCGGGTAGCACAACATTGAATGGAGATACTAAATAACTAGGTACCTGTGCATGGATAGCTGAGCAATACCACAATCAACAGTACGGATTCCAACTCCTGAAGCAAGTATCGGACCTATAGTTGATCCACATCCCATATCATTTCGCACCACAACGTCCTGTAAGGAGTTAGAGAGCTGGTTGCTTTATACAAGTTTATATACTTGGATCTTAAAAAGTTAATAGAATTCATACAAAAGATTTAGCAATGAGGCTGCAGCACATGTGGAATTTTCTCTAAGATCATTGATATAAATTCCTATATATATCAGTTTTCTTTTTGATATACCGAGCATACAATTCCTTGTCATACACTTATTGGAAACCTCTTCCTGTTTGGAATTGGTTAATTTACAAACTGAATACATCAGAAGAGTATTATAGCTAAGATTGTGCCTAGCCTGTCTTCTTGCAAAAGATCTAGAGAAAATACTTAACAAAGGACTAAACTACACGGTCTTTAACATGATATTCTCTCTTGACTGAATTCAACAAAATGGAAGGGCTCCGTTTTATTTGATGCAACTCCTTTATTTGGTCTCTAGACATCTAGCCCTCTTATGTGCTCTTCTTTCTTGTGTATAAATTAGGGTTGTCCAGTGGGCCGGGTCGGCCCGATCCCGTCCAGCTACCGCCCCGAGCCCTTTAAAAAAGGGATGAAAAATGTCAATATCGGGGTTCGAACTCGGGACGGGACTAGGGCTCATCCCGCCAGTCCTGATCTCGCCCCCCGTCCCCCCTTGCAGAAACTAACCGTTGCACAAACGATCACTTTCGATTTTAGCCGTTGGCAACAGCTAGTAACGGCCATTTTGGCCCCCCTACCCCCTTAATATTTATTTTTTAACCCCTAAGTTAGTATATTTACACTTTAACCTTATTTCTCAACTATAAATAACTCATTTTCCTCTTCATTTTTCTCACAAATCTTCATACCATCTCTCTAATCTCTCTCTCTACAAGTCTAAACTGTACACTAAATATTGTATATTATTTGATAATTTCTATCAAAGTTCAAAAATTGGGAGTGAAGTTGGCAACTAGCTTGAGGATCATCGAGCAAAGTTTCAATTTTCAACCTTGATTACACGTCGACGTTACGTCGGCTTTTGGTACCTTCGTTTCTTCTTTAAATTATTATTGTTACTTAATTTTAATTATCGTACTTAATTTCATTAACTGTAATTATTTATTTGCATAATTATAATGGAACGCTTTGGACGTTTTTCTGATAGAGGTACTAACATGGGTAAGGGTGCATTTTCTAGTAATCCTAATTACGATGATTTCACTCATGTAGATGAAACTGATTTTTAAAATATTAATATTAATATACCATTAGATCATGAGGTATATTCTGCATCTGAATCAGACTTTAATTTAGAAAATGAATTAGAAGATAATTTAGATAACACACCCATTAGTGCACCTCCACCTCAGGCTGAAACTGAAATTGGAATGACTCTTATTCCCCCTAGTATAAGTAGAGGACAAAAACAACGAAAATTAAAAACACATACATCAGATTTTTTTGATAGGAACATTCCGAATCAACTAGCTATTTGTAAAATTTGTCGCGAAGTTTATAAATTTAAAACTGGAAAAGGTCAAGGTGGGACGGGAGGTTTAATGAGACATGTGAAAAACTCTCACAAAGCAAGGTATAACCAATACTTGGCTGAAAAATCGGGTGTGCAAATGGCTTCTGAGTCGGAACAAGGTTCACATAGTGTCCCTAACCAAGTACAGGGTCGAATTAACCCGATGACGGGGGGAGTTATAGGTCCGAAATATGATAAACACAAAGATCGGAAAAATTTAGCAAAATTAGTTGTTGTGGAGGGTTTGCCTTTTTCATTTCCTTCATCTCCTGATTTTATTCATTACATTCGAAAAACATATAATCCTGCTTTTAACGGTTTTCCTAGATCAAATGTTAGAAGAGATGTTTTTTAAATTTGAGCATGAATATCAACAATATTTACGTCATGCATTGTATCATTTTAATGGCAAAATGACTATCACTTCCGACATAGGCCGTAGTACTAAAGGTAATGATTATTTAATTGTTACATGTCATTGGATAGATCAGAACTGGTCTATGCAAAAACGTATATTAGCATATAGATATATTGATGATAGGCACACTGGAGCTTTTATTTCAAGAAATATTCATGAAATTGGTGAATATTATGGAATTACTGATAAAATTATGACTATTACATTAGATAATGCTTCTTCTAATGAATCTGCTGTAAACATTTTAAAAACTAGATTGACTCCATCTTTTCCGGATATTTTTCATGTTAGATGTGCATGTCATATTTATAACTTAGTTGTAAAGTATGACCTAAAACTTTTTAAAGACATCCTTGATAAAGTACAATTTGCTATCAACTTTATTTTTAAAGGTAATAAAATACAAAGACACAAAGTGTATAAAAAACATGTCTATGATTGTGGATTAACTTATAGGAAAATTCTAAAAGAAGTTGCAACTAGGTGGAATTCTTTGTATGAACAATTAGTTGTTGCTCACGAGTATAGAAGACCTAAAACTTTATTATTTAACGTCCATAATCAAAATCCAAGGGATATGCTTATAGATGATGATTGGGAAAATATTTTGGAACTTGATGTATTCTTAGAGAAATTTTTTCTAGCTACTAAGGAATTTTCTGGTATTTATTATCCTACTATTTCATCTATGTTATTTTATATAGCTCTAATATTTTTGTTACTTAATAAATATATGCCTAAACCAACTTACGCTCCATCTATTAAAAAATGTTTTTAAAATTAAAAAAATACTTTTTTCCTATTCCCACTATTTATTTTATTGGTGTCGTATAAAATCCTACTATTAAAGTAGACGGTTGTAAAACACTTGTTGAAACGATTTATGAAAGCTTAGAAATACTTCCAACTCCAAGTCCAACAGACCAAACCGAAGAACCAACTTATGAACCAACTAAAGAAGAGGTTATGTCTAACATACACACTGAATGCAAATATATAGATATATATATATGTATTACCAAGAGCAAAGTGCAAATAATCAACCGGCTTCTGTACCATCTTCTTCTACTTCACTACAACCTTATAAAAAACATGTGGTTTCTGTTTCAAGTATTCAAAGCCTTAGAAATAAAATGTGTAGTGGTTCAAGTTCTTCACAAATTAGCGAGTTTGATGTTTATATTTTGCAGGGTGTTGTACCGTACGAATCAATTGTCAATGAAGATGGACGTGAAGACTTGCTGAAATACTGGAGGGAGAATGAGAAGACATTTCAGACACTATATATTCAAGCGTCATCAACATCTTCTAAAAGCGTTTTTTCGGCTGGAAGGTTTCAAATAGGAAAACACAGACACTTATTGGCGGGAGACAACTTGGAGATTGCAGTTTTATTCAGAGATTGGATTAGAGCGGAGCGTAGAAGGTGCCGTCAACTAGAGATCAACGAAGAAGACAACTACAACTACAACGAAATCTTATCCGAGGAGCAGAAAGCGACGTCGAACAATTTGACCAACTTTCAATTCCAACAGAAGATCCTCAAGAGATTGTGAGGAAATTAGAAAAAGTATGATTGAATATGTAATTTTTTTAATGACAATTTTACTATGTGATTTGCAACTTTTGAACTACGAAACAAAGTTGCAATTGTATTACAAAAAAAATCATGTTTCTATTAAATAATATAAGAGGCAAAAAAACAGGATTGAGATGTTTTTATTTACTATCTTGTTAAATTATTTAAGTGTTTAAATATAAAAAAAATCCCTCCAAATCCCCCTTCCCGACCCGACCCGTCCCCTCTGATAACGGGATATGGGACGGGACGGGACCACTTCCCATCCCCTTAATCTCCCCATCCCGTCCGTCTCGGTCCCGACCCACCCCTCGTCTCGTCCCATCCCGTCCCACTGGCCACCCGTAGTATAAACTCGTATCCATATTGAAAAAAAATCACATAGTTATAGGACAAGTGTTAACATGGTTTCACATTGTCATGGAAATCCTATTTTCCTTATGCAATACGAGGGAAAGATATTAGGAGCCATGCTTTCAAGCATACACTGAGGAGGTGAGGGGCCACACAGGGACACACATAAATGGCAAGGAATCTCTTCATTTACATGTAAATGCCTAGATAAACAAGGAGTCTTGTACTAATAGTGCCTTCATTTGTATTGAGGTAAGACCTAGAAAATACAAGTTAAGATAATCTGCATTTGACCTATACAACAACATACCCAATGAAGTCCCACAACGTGGGGTCTAGGAAGGGTAGAGTGTACGCAGACCTTACCTCTACCTTGGTAGGTAGAGAGGTGGTTTACGAAAGACTCTCGGCTCAAGACAAAGCATAAGCACAAGCAAAGCAAGAGAAACGGTCAGACCCGGACAAGAAATTTAAAGCAGGATGAAAATGATGGTAACAAAAGTGAATACATGATAAAGCATTCTGAAAAAGAAGCAGTAACTAACACAGGTAAATAAGATAAACAAGTACACGAAAGAACATACAGCAGCAGAAATCAAATGACAGGAGACTATAAAGCAATACTGCGCCTACTAGTATGATAGGCTAAGCAGGGCTACAATAATAACACTACAACTACCAGTATGTAAGCGTAAGTAGGACTACGCTCAACTACTTACTACCATTCTACCCTAATCTGTGTCCTCCACAACCCCCTATCTAAGGTCATTTCCTCAGTAAGTTGCACCTGCGCCATATCCCATCTAATCACCTCTCCCCAATACTTCTTCGGCTTACCTCTACCCCTTCTGAACGTGCCCATAGCCAACCTCTCACACCGCCGCGCAGAGGCATTTGTACCTCTCCTCTGCACATGCCCTAACCATCTCAACCTCGATTCTCGCATCTTATCCTTCACCCAGGCCACTCCCACTCTGTCCCGGATATCATCATTTCTAATTTTATCCCTCTTTGTATGCCCACACATTCATCTCAGCATCCTCATCTCCGCAATTTTTATCTTTTGGATGTGCGAAGTCTTGAGTGGCCAACACTTCGCCCATACAACATAGTCGGTCTAACCACCACTCTATAGAATTTGCCTTCAGGTTTTGGTGGCACTTTTTTATCACACAAAACTCCAGATGCGAGCCTCCATTTCATCCATCTCTCCATTCTCTTGGATAATAGACCCGAGATACTTGAAGCTTCCTTTCTTCGGAGTGACCTCAGTACCAAGCCTCACCTCCACGCCTGTCTCAGCACCATTCTTCAAGAATTCTTGTCGTCTTAAAAATGACATTAAACAATTCAGTCAGCCACTCCAAACCTACCCTGCATGCGCTCTTCCAAAATTCAACTGGGATCTCATCAGGCCCGGGCGGTCATCCCTTGCGCATCGTGCGAACATCACCCTTAACCTCATCAACCTTAATACTTCTACAATATCTAAAATCCCGGTACCTTTCGGATTGCTCCAGATCTCCTAGCACAATGTTTTTATCTCCTTCGTTCAAGAGTTTATGGAAGTAAGACTGCCACTTTCGCCTAGTACGTGTGTCCTCCACCAGTACTTTGCCATCCTCGTCCTTGATGCACCTCACGTGATCCAAGTCACGGATCCTCCTCTCCCTCGCCTTGGCTAGTCTGTACAACTTTTTATCCCCGCCTATTCCACAAAAATGCGTTCAAAAGCCGCCGTTTTCGCCGCCGTAATTGCTAGCTTTGCCTCCTTCCTCGCCATTTTATATAATTCCATACTCGTCCCTTGCGCATTCTGCGAACATCACCCTTAACCTCCTCAACCTTAATACTTCTACAATATTTAAAATCCCGGTACCTTTCGGATTGCTCCAGATCTCCCAGCACAATGTTTTTATCTCATTCTTCGTTCAAGAGTTTATGGAAGTAAGACTGCCACCTCCGCCTAGTACGTGTGTCTTCCACCAGTACTTTGCCATCCTCGTCCTTGATGCACCTCACGTGATCCAAGTCACGGATACTCCTCTCCCTCGCCTTGGCTAGTCTGTACAACTTTTTATCCCCACCTTTTTCCTCTAATTCCACATACATGCGTTCAAAAGCCGCCGTTTTCACCGCCGTAACCGCTAGCTTTGCCTCCTTCCTCGCCATCTTATATAATTCCATATTTGTCCACTTCTCCACCTCAACCTTGCTTTCTACCAATTTCGCATACGCCACTTTCTTTGCTTCCACCTTCTCTTGAACTTTACCATTCCACCACCAGTCCCTTCGATGCCCACCACGGCTACCCCACGAGACCCCTAGCACTTCTCTAGCTACCTCCCGAATGCAACTGACCGTCATGTCCCACATACCGATCGCATCCCCACTACTCCCCCAAGCCCCCTGACCATCAACCTCTCCATCTCATTTGCACTAGCCATGGTCAAACTCCCCCATTTGATTCTTAGCATGTCATCCACAACCCTCCTCTTCTTCTCCATCTTGATCTCGAAATCAATCACCAAAAGCTTATGTTGGGTTGTAAGATAATCACTCGGAATAACCTTGCAGTCTTTACAAAAATCATTGTCAACCTTCCTAAGGAGCAACTGAGTATTAGCTACCGAACTACGGAAAGTCACCAAGTGCTCCTCCTTCTTCAGGAACCTCGAATTGGCTATCATCATCTCAAAAGCTTTAGCGAATTCCAAAAGTGAGACTCCTCCCCCGTTCCTATCCTCGAGGCCAGAGCCTCCATGCACGTCGTCATAACCCCCGGAAGTGACCCGATATGTCCATTGAAATCGCCTCCTACAAATAACTTCTCAGTGGGTGGTATACCTCCCACCACCTCGTCCAAATCCTCCCAAAAGCGCCTCTTCACCTCCTCGTCCAAGCCCGCCTGCGGCGCATAAGCACTAATAATGTTCATAGTAAACCCTCTAACTACCAACCTAATCGTAATCATCATGTCATTGACCCTCCTAAACCTCTACCACCTGATCCCTTAGCTCTCTATCTACTAAAATGCCTACCTCATTCCTATACCTCGACCTACCTGAGAATCATAACTTATACCCGTCCACATCCTTAGCCTTAGGTCCTACCCATTTGGTCTCCTAGACACATGCTATATTAATCCTCCTCTTCTTAAGAATCTTAACTAGCTCTATGGACTTTCCCGTTAAAGTCCCAATGTTCCAAGAACCTATTCTCAGCCTAGCATCTCCCTTAGCCCACTTAACCCCCCCTAACCCTCGCCCCGTCCCCGACCGAGAACATGACCCTAGTCTACCATCATTCACCAAAGCCACTAAAGCAAAAAAAATACTAGTCAAAGGTTAACGCTAACACACACGGGAACCAATACTAAAGAACAAGTTAGCAAGAATCTAGAGGTAAGTCAGGCTTCTACATACCAGAATGATAAAACAAATGACAAGAATGGAATGTCAAGATTCAGCAAGGCGTAACAGACAAATTTAACAACAAAGATGAACGACAGAAAATCAATACGGCAACCGGAGATACCAACTCCAGGTGAATAGAACATGTTCCCTGAAGACTTCTTCACCGTTGGAGACTACTGTTCACCACCGGAAGCCGAAAACTACTGTTCACCACCGGAATCTGCCGGAAAATGTGGGTACCTGTGCAGACTTGACCGGAAACCTACTGTAGAGGGGTTTCCGGTGGCACAGTTGAGGAGAAAAGAAACAAGAGAAAGAGAGAGAAGAGAAGAGAAAAGAAAAGAAAATAGAGGAGGGGGAGGAGACAGGTCTGGCTGGAAAACTTACAGATCTGGCCGGAAATAGGTCGTCGGCAAAGTGTACCTGGTCGAAGCCGCTGTTAGTATTTCACTGGAGCACCGGCCAGAAGAGAATGCCTGGTCGGACGCCGGGGCGTGTCGGGCTCATCGCCGGAAAAGATCTGGGTTGGAACTGTTATTGTTACTGTTCGCAGATGCAAACACACACAGATGGGGAAGAAATGGCAGGGAGTGAGCAGCGGCAATATTCTGGCCAGAAAGAAAGATAAAAAGGCAGAGAGGAAATATAGAGGGGGAGGAAAGAGAAGAGGAGGAAGAGGGCGAGACCTTACCTGTGTTGTATTTCGCCGCCGGGATGGCGGTCGGCGACCAAGAATTTACAGTAGTGGTTGTGTTACCGTTAGGAGAGAGAGAGAGAAAGAGTACTCTTATAAATTCACCGTTTAAAAGATGAAAGAAAAGAAAACGACTGCACTTGAAGACTAAGAAGAAAGAGCGAGAAAAGTACATGGATATCATTAATGGTAAATTAAGAAGAACAATAAAGGGCAGCCCGGTGCACTAAGATCCCACTATGCGTGGGGTCCGGGGAAGGACCGGACCACAAAGGTCTATTGTACGCAGCCTTACCTCACATTTCTGCAAGAGGCTGTTTCCACGGCTTGAACCCATGACCTCTTGGTCACATGAAAGCAACTTTAACAGTTACTCCAAGGCTCTCCTTCAAATTAAGAAGAACAATATATCAAGAAAAAGAAAAGTGTATAATACGTTATGCCTGGAAAAGAAGATTCTTGTCTCAAAAGATCACAAGAGAAAACCTAAGCAGCTAACATGAATAGTTTGACTAATGCAATCTGGAGTAGTTAGTGCAACTTGTAGTTGAGATAGTGATACACCAATCAATACATTTGCAGCATTAACACGTGGGATTTGAATCCCTAATAGAAGTTACAAATTGACTCCTGAGTAAGGGAAAGAAGAGGATTCAAGGAATAGTTCAAGGCATGGCTTCCGTTCCCTCTTCCTATTTCATTTGATGGTTTCCACTTTCTAGTTCATTTATGCTAAAGCATTTGGAAGTTGAAAATCACCTGTGTTGGAAGGTTGTGGAGTCTTGCAACTTCTTTAAAAAGAAAAGATGTAACTCCACTCGTAGCATAACGTTGATTTGCATTATGCTTGATTACAAGTCCCTTCTGTAATTCAGGACGATGGTGCTCCTCATGCTTATCGACAAAATTAGGGTGAACTCCATGAGCCATATCAGCAGACACTGTTATTTGAATGAGATACTACACAATAAGTTTCACATGATATGTAAAGGAGAAAATGATGTAATTTGACAAGAATGCTGGAAACTGATTTTTCCTCCTTTTTGTATGTTATGACATCAAAAGTTTTTTCCATGTTAGACTCCACAAATTCTGGTAGAACCTATGGACAAGGAAAATGATGTTTTACTTGGCTGGTTTGTATCACAAGTGCAACCACACTAGCCTTTCTATGAAGGAACAAGTTTCGGGGAACTCTTTAGACTAGAGGTGGCAAACTTAACCCATGAAATCATAACCCGCCCAACCCATTCAAGTTTGGGAGGGTTATTAACCCGCCCATTTGTTAGTTTAACCCATTTCAGCCCAACCCATTTCAACCCATCAAAATTTGGCCTGATATCTAACCCAAATTGACCCATTTCAGCCCAACCCATTTCAACCCATCAAAATTTGGCCTGATATCTAACCCAAATTGATCCATGAGAAATCTATCAAAATATGTTCAAAAAGATTGTTTTTTTATTTGATATGTTATATATAGCCATAATAAAGAAAAATAATAATTTATTAGGTACTAAAAAATTATATAAAAAAACAAATAAGGCAATTAAAGCTTAGTAAGAATTGGGCGGGTTGGGCTTTGACCCATCCCATTGCAGCCCAAGTAACATTTGGGCCCATTTATTAACTCAACTCATTTTGACCCGCCCATTTGCCACCCCTACATTAGACCTTCTTGTTACATGGATGCGAAAAAGTTCATCCTTAAGAAAAGGCTGTTAGATTTCTCAATAAATTAATGAATGAATTTTATTGATGAATGAATTGCACTCGTCATGGGAAACCCTCAATACAGACACTTAGTGAGTCCATAGTGCATATAGTGTATACAAGTTAACATAAACTCAAATAACAAACTTATTAGTTTTACTTTGAAAGAGAATACTAGTACACATTTGCATGTAATCAGATTTATATGTTAAGTAAATGAAACTGAAGAGGCGTAAGTTTACAGGGCCCAATATTGAATTTACTGCCTTTTGAAAGAATTATGCAAAGCAACAACCTTTCCCATTATACTGTCTTATTTTGAGCGGGGTCAATTGCATTACTGCTGCAGGAGACGAGGAATAACTGTTCACATAGGAAGGACTTGAGATAATGGAGTGGTCCAGTCATATTCAAAGACATATCTAAAGGCCACAGACATATTAAGAAAAAGTACCAAGAAAAGAGTGGTGAATTGCGCGGGAAAAATCAGATTCTCCAGCAGACTGATGACTTAGACAGTCAGTTATCCGTCTCATTGCCTCAAACATAGTTGGCGCACCAGCTCCTTGGTATGAATCTGAACCAACCTAAAGTCTTGGTAGAGTTAGACCTCATGGTTAAGTAAATGGAAACTGAAACAAGGAATATCAATTCAGACAGCTGATTCAAAGTTCAAGTTCAAGCCAAACCTGACTGTTTGCCTTGGGAAATTTCTACCATGTAAGAGAATGAGAAACTTATTGGTGTTCAATTTCTTGTCTTTTGGTGCAAAAATGTAAAAGCAGCTAAGAAATAGGATATAGAATAGTTGAAAACAGCTTATAAAGAGGATTTAGGATACTGCTTACTGATCTTTATTGCTTTTGTGCTCATTTGGAACATTTAATAAACATGACACAATCTATCTACATTACTAGTTTCAAAAAAAAAAAACATGACATAATCTATCTACATCAGACAAGTGTTTTCAAGACAAAAAAATGGTCTGGTATAAGCAAAATACTTCTTAGCTAGGAATATTCTTAAATTTAGAAATTGAACAAGAACTGATCTGATGTTCCTCAAAATTTACCTCATCTAAGAGAGCATCTGTAGATTGCAGAAGAAAAAATTAAGGAAATCACTGCTAGAACTTTCAGACTGAGCATAGTACTTACCTCTTCATTATCAAATAGAGCGATCATCCGAATTGCAATCTCATTTGATAAATCTTCGGGCAAAGCACATGAATCAACCAGAGCTCTCAAACCACAAAAGCTCGATGCAAGATTATCCAGTCTTCCAGAAAATATGAACTCATTATTTGCACCTCCAAGGCAGCTAGGTTGGGTATCACAAAGATTTAACTCAACATTAACTATGTCATCAATTTTACAGTTGAGCTCATCTGACAAGATCTGCGATCACAGGAAAACATCAATGTTCATATCCAGCAATGCAGAATATTCCTCATCCATCATTCCCTTGTGTAAATCATGTAGCAAATTCTATATGTAGGAAAATAAGTCCTGCTACCACCAAGCAAGCAGACTAATATAGACAAGGCATTCTGATAAACATGCATGTGACAATAAAAGCAACATGATCTACCGAGAATCAAAAATCAAGACAGGTTCCAGCTTCTCCATTGGCTAAAGTATGCTCACTAGACATTTAAATGCATTTGTTTTTGAAGACTACTAGCAGCTAAAGCTCTGTGTTTCCAGTTGGTTATCCTTGAAATGGAAGATCTTTTGATCCACCAAAACTTGAGCCTAATTTAAGCTCATTGGCAGAATTTTTCCTTAGAAGCAGATAGAGAACCCGCTTTTCGGAAAACTGTTTGACATCTATACATCTTTGGCACAAAAAAACTTTCAACCTCTGACATTCAGCTACCCATCTTGACCATTTATTCGATACATCATTTTAACATTCTCAACACAGCGTCTCTTATCCCCAGACCTCACTTTGTGGAATTTCACTAGGTATGTTGTTGTTGTTGTTGTTGTTGTGCTGATCAATATACTACAGTTTTTCAAAATAAATCTTGATTAGAAGCAACATAGAAAGAGAGGGTTAAAGTACTCACTGTCTTTGACCAGGAAATGAAATAATGAGGAACCCATCGGTCAGTCTACATACGAAGATTAATAATATGATCAAGTAATTCCAGGAAAAAATGCGGAAAGGAGTTACTCTTTTGGTTGTCAGTCAAAAAGTTCTTCACATATCTATGGATTGACTAGGCAACCTAGACAATTTCCTGGACTATAAGTCAGACTTAATGTAAATGATATGAACTACTACCTTCAGAAGGAGTTGATGATGAATATCTTTTGAAGAAGACACATTACTTTTCTCTGTGGAATCAGCAGTTGCATTCTCTGTCTTTGTTGCCAGTAGTGGAATGAGGTGAGTCTCAAGGTTTGGCTTAAATCCATCCTGATTCACCGTTCTACATGCCAGGAAAAATGAACAAGGAAAAGGAGATATCAGCTAAGCCTTCAAGCAAACAAAAACTACACAAATCTGCTTGATTGCCGTTTATGTTGTGGTGACAGAAATCATTGACAACTGTCGCTGATAATTGACCAGTTTGAGAAAACATAAATCAAAAGAGCTCCTCCATCAAGGTTACCCTTTATACTTAGTTATTGATGTTTGTCACAATCTAAAGAAGAGTGGCTAACCTAAAAGGAAGCAATGTTTAAGGGGTTGTTTGGTAGGAGGGATAGGATGGGACTATTAGTCCCATGTTTGGTTGCTGGGTAACTCCTTTGCTATCCCATCCATTCCCATCTATATGGGATAAAAGGTGGGATAAGTTATCCCATATAGAGGGTGATATAAGTTATCCCATCCTATCCCACCCAATCCCATTTATATGGGATAACTTATCCCTCCTACCAAACGACTCCAAAGTGTCTTAGTTTGATTGGGCACGGTATTAGAAAGTAAAGAAGACATTTAAAGCTTGTGGTCTAAAACTAAAGATGTGTGTAATTTACCAAAATTCCCTTTGAATCTTGTGGTGTTAAATATGTCACGTGAAATGTTGAAATTAAAGAGTTACTAAATATAGAAAGTGACATTCTTTTTTAAACAGGCTAAAAAGGAAAGTAAGACACATAAATTGGAGAGGAGGGAGTAATAGAATCTGATGAAACAAGAAGGGAGAAAAAAAAGCGCGAAAAGGATAAAAATCATTTTCTTTCTATTATGTGTTTACTAGTGTTAGAAAGACAATTCAGAAGCTAGCTTAAACAATGCAATAAATGGATCAAATCTAGAATCTTTTTGGATAATTTTAGCCAGTTTCAGACTGACAAACTTGGAAGACATAAAAACAAAAAAAAAGGAAAAAGCAGTTGGCTTCTACTCGGAGAACAAATTCCAAGATATTGTTCTAATTGTGCTACATGTGGGATTACACTGGGTTTGTTGTTGTTGTTGTTGTTGCGCCACAGGTCATAAGAACATTTGGACTTATATTAAGCACGAATGGAATTTTGTACCAGTTACAGTAGCTGGTGTGTTTTTAAGAGCACAGATCTTTACCAGCTGCTTTGCACAAAAAGGATTGGAAAATAAACCTAAGAACAGCCTTATCCGGGAAAAAAACAACAATAAACAGGCTAAAAACAAATTAAGTTTTGCTGGATGAGATGTTAGTTAGACCATGCCTCATGGGAAGGAGGAAAATATGTCTGCGTGTTGAGAGAAATACTTGAGCTTTCAAGGGCACTGAGACACACTTCAGTCTCGCATGCAACTACTACTAACACTCCTAAATTCTGAAGCTCATGGTAGATATTGAAAGACTGACCTTGAAAGTCTTTGTAAGAAGTTTTATCAATAGAAGAGAGGCAGAGATCACATGTTATGGGATCCCACAAATTAAGTCGGTTTTAGTTTTCATTTATTCTGTTATATCCACAAGATTTCAGATTGAAGTGCTTAAAAGTTAAAAGAGTTGCTTTTTGTCTTGGACCAATTAACCTTATTTAATGTGAATTTAGATCAAGTACAAACACAGGTCATTTCTGGAAGGAAGCAATTCAAATTTTCATGAATATTCTCATCCATATTCTAAACACATATTGACACATTAGTGGGACCAATTTGAACATAATACAATTATTGATTCTCCCATTTCAATTTCCTCTACCAGGTGTCATAGGGAAAGAAGGATGAAGCTAAAAATAAGAGAATTTGACTCTCAAAACTTGAGCATGCAGGAGTTATGAGCTCCAGTTTCTTATTGTGTTTGTTCTCTGTGATTGATGTATGGTCTCAAAGCAATAAAAATGGTAGATGATATCAAGAAATAAGGGTTCTGTTTACCTATTTAAGAATGTAACAACCTTCTCACCACAAACAAAGAGCAAGAAAAACAATGAGAAAAAGAGGAAACTTCAGCGGAAGGCAACAGACCGATTAAGATGAATAGCCAATGTAGGAACTCGCAAAAGAGGTCTCGTTATTTTCACAAGCCTGTGCAGAAAGGAACCATCGTCAGCTCTTAGAATAACCCTCCCAGCTACGCTCAAATCCCGATCAAACCAAGTGTGCCATAACCCACCACCATATGTTTGCACATTGACCATAAGATAGCCAGATTTGGTTGATGCAGACTTTGGCTTTAGCTTTAAACATGGGCTATCTGTGTGAGCAGCAATCACGTGAAAGCCATTACCAATAGAATACCTGCAAAGCCAATTCATGTCTCTGATTAAACAACATAAAAATGTAATTCCTAAAGGAGGAGAGAATAAAATGGATGAAAGACTTCAAAATTAGTTCCTAGTGCAGAATGTTAAATTGGATGAGAGTGATAATGTTTAGAGAGACTGCCCCTTGATCTATAACTGGTTTCAATTTGCAGAACATTTCATTTTTTAATTTGGTTTCTACAGGCTCATATATGTAAGAAGCATTGCATGACTAATTAGCAACAGTACTGTAACCTTTAGGAGGTATGTAGTGTTTGCTCACTTCGTTCCAATGGCAAATGCAACCAAAGAGGACATGTTCCGTGTAAAGAAATAGCGCCCACCAGGCTGGAGATCCCATTGCTCATTTTCTTTCAGCAGATGAAATCCTGCGGCAATTAGTTGCCTTTTTGCTTCAGCTATTACAAAGAAGAAAGAACACATGTTAAAATAGTGTATAGGTGAAAGCAGAAGTCCGAATTAACTGCAACAAACCATAAATTCAAGAACTCTATTTAAGAGATCTGTACACTCTCCATACATGCCTGAACACAGAAATGCATCTCTCAGACCAAGACAAAGTTCAAACATTCTGACTGCCCAAGTGTCACACACGTAAAAAATGAATTTCATGCAGCTCAGGTTAACATATACTCTAGCCCGAAGAATAATCACCCCAGTCGGCAAAAACTAATATTTGAGAAGCATCTCTTGAAATGAGGTAGCTTACCATTTTCATTAGAAAAAGTCAAGAAAAATAAAATGGTGAACACTACATTTACCTTAAATGGCAATCAACTTATGCAACAAGCCATATGCTCTATATATGATATTATCATTAAAATGACATCATAGTGGCTACAAAAGCACAATTGAAATTGTGCCCGGGTCAGCTAGCACGCGCCTCAACTAATTCCACGGGGGACATGCTATCTCCCACCAGTACAGGTAACAGGGTAACTCTGTCTGCCAAGACTTGGACAGATAAGAAGACACAACCTTAGTGTTTTTACCTCCGTTGGGATTTGAACCAGAGACCTATGGTTCTCAGCCTACTTCATTGACCAGTAGGCCACACCCTTTTTTTTTTATGAAGTAAGCTGTTGTATTAAAAAGGCATCAAAAAGATACAACAACAACATAACCAGGGAAGTCCCACAAAGTGAGGTCTGGGGAGGGTAGAATGTATGCAGACCTTACCTCTACCTTGGTAGGTAGAGAGGTTGTTTCCGAAAGACCCTCGGCTCAAGACAAGCATAAACACAAGCAAAGCAAGAGAAACGGTCAGACCCGGACAAGAAATTTAAAGCAGGATGAAAATGATGGTAACAAAAGCGAATACATGATAAAGCATTCTGAAAAAGAAGCAGTAACTAACGCAGGTAAATAAGATAAACAAGTACACGAAAGAACATACAACAACAAAAATCAAATGACAGGAGACTATAAAGCAATACTGCGCCTACTAGTATGATAGGCTAACCATGGCTACAATAATAACACTACAACTACCAGTATGTAAGCGTAAGTAAGACTACGCTCAACTACCTAGTACCCTTCTACCCTAATCCGTGTCCTCCACAACCCCTTATCTAAGGTCATTTCCTCAGTAAGTTGCACCTGCGTCATATCCCGTCTAATCACCTCTCCCCAATACTTCTTCGGCCAACCTCTACCCCTTCTGAACGTGCCCATAACCAACCTCTCACACCTCCACGCAGAGGCATTTGTGCCTCTCCTCTGCACATGCCCGAACCATCTCAACCTCGCTTCCCGCATCTTATCCTCTACCGAGGTCACTCCCACTCAGTCCCGGATATCATCATTTCTAATTATATCCCCCTTTGTATGCTCACACATTCACGTTTTTATCTCATTTTTCATTCAAGAATTTATGAAAGTAAGACTGCCACCTTCGCCTAGTACGCGTGTCCTCCACCAGTACTTTGCCATCCTCGTCCTTGATGCACCTCACATGATCCAAGTCACGGATCCTCCTCTCACTCGCCTTGGCTAGTCTGTACAACTTTTTATCCCCGCCTTTTTCCTCTAATTCCACATACAGGCGTTCAAAATCCGCCGTTTTCGCCGCCGTAATCGCTAGCTTTGCTTCCTTCCTCGCTATCTTATATAATTCCATACTCGTCCCTTGCGCATTCTGCGAACATCACCCTTAACCTCCTCAACCTTAATACTTCTACAATATCTAAAATCCCGGTACCTTTCGGATTGCTCCAGATCTCCCAGCACAATGTTTTTATCTCATTCTTCGTTCAAGAGTTTATGGAAGTAAGACTGCCACCTCCGCCTAGTACGCGTGTCCTCCCCCCAGTACTTTGCCATCCTCGTCCTTGATGCACCTCAAGTGATCCAAGTCACGGATACTTCTCTCGGGCCTTGGCTAGTCTGTACAACTTTTTATCCCCGCCTTTTCCTCTAATTCCACATACAGGCGTTCAAAAGCCGCCGTTTTCGCCGCCGTAACCGCTAGCTTTGCCTCCTTCCTCGCCATCTTATATAATTCCATATTCGTCCACTTCTCCGCCTCATCCTTGCTTTCTACCAATTTCGCATACACCACTTTCTTTACTTCCACCTTCTCTTGAACTTTACCATTCCACCACCAGTCCCCTCAATGCCCACCACGGCTACCCCGCGAGACCCCTAGCACTACTCTGGCTACCTCCCGAATGCATCAAGAAGATGCATAAATGATTACAAATCATATAGTTATAACTCCAGATACTGCAAAAACAAGTATGAGTTGGGAGTTAAGAACCAGAAGCAAAAGCTCAAGTCTGCTAAGCCACTGAGAGGGAGCTGATAAAATCTAAAAGGGGGATGACATCATTTACAGGGGAAAGATTGCTCCAACTAAAGAGATTCATCAAACACTTGGGACCTAAGAGAGCAGTTAGGAGTTGAAGTGCCTTGGGTACTGCAGTTAGGTCACACCCTTGGGTACCAGCTGAAACCAGTTAAAGACGCTAAAAGAAACATAATATATGACATTTCTCAACTATTAAACTTGTACAGTAGATACACCTCTCAAGTCATCAATCGCCACTAACAGACCAGGTTTGACTCCTACATTTCTTACTCCTTTTGCCTCAATCATCTTAGCTCTGCTGTCTATCTTATTATAACACATATCTGATCAAAGCAAGTCCAGTTACAAAATTCAAAACCGTTTGAAAATTCACAAACTTAAAAGAACTGTGATGTGAATTCTGATCCCAGGTCCTTAAAAAGGGCAGAGGTGCATCGAGGATGCATGGTTTAATTTTATATACTTGAGTGACCATGTTCCCTTGCTATGTCAGTGGTCACAAAACAATGAGACATATGGATATACATGTGCAGTGCATTCTGCTAACACGTCCAACACGCCTAGTGGAGACGTAAAGTTTATGCACTTCAACAGCTTAAATCAAACAATATTGAATAGCATAAATATTGTGAAGCAAATATATTACTAGATAACAGAAGGGAAGTACTAACCAAAGTGAAACAACCGATAGTTTACATAGTAACAAATTTCATAGATAATGTTGTAAACCAATAAATGTTATACAGGAATCAACTAGCAGATATTACTTATAACTAAGTTCTGCGAAGGCAAGGTGGCATAGATAGATCATAGACAATGCACCAACATAGAAAACAGAAATAAGATGATGTGGAAAAGTAAGAAATGCAATAGATCTGAAAGATGGTTGCCCATAGCAGGCGCAGTCATAAGTTTAGATAAAATTAGGAAGAGTGATTACAGCTACTCCAAACGTTTGGAGAAGAAAGGTTTAAGACATGTTAACTTTATTGGTACACTGTTGGGTCGTTTGGCTTACATGCTAGTTGAGGGAATTACAGTGCAGAGATTTTTTATGCGGAAAATAGTAATGAAGGGATTGTTAACAGTGAATAATATTGTAAGGACTGTTATGAAGTGACTAATAATATTACAGAAAATTTAATTCAGGGATTACCTACTTTAAGGGCATTTTTGTCTTTAAACACTTTTATCTCAGCATTACTGATACATCTATTTTCCACATTCTATCTCGCACAGAATAGTACACAGATTCCTGCAACTTAATGAGAGTATTATTTAATACGGCCAACCAAATGTTGGTTGCATTAATTGTGCAGAAATTAAATTTTATCATACTAATAGCTAAACGTTGCATTAATTATGGGAGAATAGATTTTCTAATCCATCCAACCAAACATTGTATTATTTTATGCAAGATTTTATGTTAGGATTATTTTACCTAATCCAACCAAACAAAACCCCTAAATTTTAAACTAGGATAATAAACAGTATGAACAATTGCTTAATTTAGTTAAGTAAATAATTAGGAAAATTAATTAAGTCATTAGACCTTGCAGCATTTTCCAATAAGATAAACTAAAACCATGAACTCAAGAGACTCGTGATGCTACAAAAACACCTTGTCAGATGTTAACGCAGCTGCTTGATCACGTCACCTGATCCATGCCCTGGTACTAATTTACTTCTCTCACCAAGTTTATTCAGTTGTGCCGTTTGCTGAGAAGTGTTTTTGTCGTTAAGTCAGTAAGTAAAGGTAAGACCATATAAAAATCTAGGAGACTGCTCCCTTGGCCTTATTCTCATTAACGTGAAAGGAGAGGAAAAAAGAAGCTTCATATGGACAACCAATACTGCTTAAATAGTGGAAAGCTCACCTATAAAAACTTTGTATTATACTATATATCCATGTATTCATCATGATGTTCTGTTCTTCTCTCACATTTCTATCGCTCTTGGAGAAATTATCTTTGCTATAAAGGCTACAATTTGTCTCCTTTCTATATGATGCACCTTAAGAAACAATATTGGTGTAGTGCAATAGCAGTTATTACATCTATTTTTTTCCTGATAAGTACGCTAGTTCGATTAGGGAGGGAAAAGACAAATGAAAGGACTTTGATTATTGCATTAAAGTGCAACATACAAGTATGTCTAAAACAGTCATGGAACCCTGTAGAAACTAACTAAACAACTACACTTTCTGTTAAATGACCTTACTGTCCTGAGATCATTTAACAAAATCCTTATTTAACTCTCAATTAAACATTTTTGTTGACAAACCTTTTCTTTCTTCACGCATTTTACCTTTCATTTTCCTCGACTCAACCAGACCAAGCTGTAAGTGTGGAGTCCCCTTATCCCACATTTAGACAAAGGACCCCTCTTTTGCCATTAGACTAAACTCTCTCTTCCAATTCAGTTCTTTATCCTTCAACAATTGGTTATTCCATATATTGATTTGGCAGAAAACCTTTTTCCTTAGATCCTATTTGGAATCCATATCCTTTCATCGAGTGATTCTCTCTATTAAAGTCATCAAAAAGGAGTTGTGGGAATTTTTAAAAGGAGAAAAAAATGTAAAAAAGGAAAGCACAATCAAACCTCAAGTCCAAATGAATATAACGTTTCCCTTACCACCTTCCGCTAGTAAGCAACATTAATTGTACTCTTTTCTTAGTTACATTATAAAACAGAATCCATTTTTCTCATTCGCGTGTTTTGCTATTAGGCCCAAGCACAAAAATGCTAGCAAATTTAAGGCGCATCAGAAAGTGAATATCCATCTCAATAATTACACATTAAAAATTATGGCCGTCCAGTGAGTCAGGTCTGCCTGATCCCGCCCCGATACCCAAAAACAAATAGGTGTCGGGGTTCGAACTCGGGACGGGACCTGGGCTCGTCACGATCCCGACCCGACCCCCCCCCCTTTGCAAAAATAATCGTTGCAACAATGGCCAAATTTCAATTTTGGCTGTTGTGCAACCGCTATAACGGCCATTGCAACCCCCCCCCCCCCCACACACACACACACACCCACAAACCCCCCATATCCCCTTAATATTTATTTTTAACCCCTAAGTTAATATATTTACACTTTAACCCTATTTCTCAACTATAAATACCTCATTTTCCTCTTCATTTTTTTCACAAATCTTCCTACCATCTCTCTAATCTCTCAATTTATCTCTCTACAATTCTACATTGCCTACTAAATATTATATTTTTTTTGCTCATTTATATCAAAGTTCAACAATTGGGAGTGAAGTTGGCAATTAGCTTGAGGATCATCCATCGAGCAAAGTTTCAATTTTCAACCTCGATTACACGTCGACGTTACATCGGCGTTTGGTACCTTCGTTCCTTCTTTAAATTATTATTGTTACTTAATTTTAATTATCGCACTAAATTTCATTTACTTTAATTATTTATTTGCATAATTGAACGCTTTGGACGTATGATTAAGGGTAAGGATAAGGGTGCTTCTTCTAGTAGGGGTAACAAGAGTTAGGGTACTTCTAGTAATCCTATTCCTAGTCCCAATGATTTGATTGATTTCACTCATATAGATGAAACTGCTTTTTTAATGATATACCATTAGATGATGAGGTTTATTCTGCATCTGAACCAGACTTTAATTTTGACAATAATGTAGATGACACACCCACTAGTGCACATCAACCTCAGGCTTAGACTGAGTCTCAGCCTGAAACTGCAACTGGAATGCCTCTTATTGCCCCTAGTATGAATCGAGGCCCCACAACACGAAAATTAAAATCAGATGCATGACATTTTTTTATAGGGACGAAGAGAATCAACTAGCTAGATGTAAAATTTGTAAAAATGTTTATAAATTTAAAACTGGAAAAGGTCAAGGTGGGACGGGAGGTTTACTGAAACATGTACAAGGCGAGCACACAGCTAGGTGAAATCAATACCTGGCTAAGAAATCGGGTTTGCTAATGCCATGTGAGTTGGGACAAGGCTCACATAGATAGGGAAAATATGGCAAAATTAATTGCGGTGGAGAATTTGCCTTTTTCATTTCCTTCCTCCCCTGGTTTTATTCATTATATTCGAGAAACATATAATCCTACTTTTAACGATTTTCCTAGATCAACTGTTAGAAGATACGTTTTTAAATTTGCAAGTGAATATCAACAGTATTTACGTTATGCATTATATCATTTTAATGGCAAAGTGGCTCTCACTTCTGATATAGGCCGTAGTACTAACCGTAATGATTATTTAACGGTAACATGTCATTGGATAGATCATAATTGGTCTATGCAAAAACGTATTTTAGCATATAGACATATTGATGATAGGCACACTGGAAGTTTTATTGCACAAAATATTAATAAAATTTGTGATTATTATGGAATAATTGATAAAATTATGACTATTACATTAGATAATGCTACTTCTAATGATTATGCTATAAGACTTTGAAAAGTTCGATTAACTCCATCTTTTCCTGATCATTTTCATATAAAATGTGCGTGCCATATTTATAACTTAGTTGTAAAGGATTGCCTAAAACTTTTTGAAAACATTCTTGATAAAATATAATTTGTTATAAACTTTATTTTTAAAGGTAAAAAAATACAAAGACGCAAAGAGTATAAAAAAACTTGTCACGATTGTGGATTACCTTATAGAAAAATTCTTGAAGAAGTAGCGACTAGGTGGAATCCTCTATATGAACAACTACTTGTTGCTTACGATTATAGAAAACCTATAACTTTATTATTTAACGTCCATAATAAAAATCCAAGGGATATGCTTGTAGATAATTATTGGAAATTTTTTTTAGAACTTCGTGGAATTTTAGAGAAAATTTTTCAAGCTACTAAAGAATTTTCCGGTATTTATTATCCTACTATTTCAACTATGTTATTTTATATAGCTCTAATATTTTTGTTACTTAATGAATATATGGAAAAACAAACTTATAAGGCATCTATTGAAAAAATGTTTAAAAAATTTAAAAAATATTTTTTTCCTATTCCCACTATTTATATTATTGGTGTTGTATTAAATCCGACTATTAAAGTAGACGGTTGTAAAACACTTGTAGAAACGATTTATGATTGTATAGAAGTACTTCCAACCGACCCAACTGAAGAACCAACTCACGAACCAACTAAAGAAGAAGTTACGTCTAGCATACACACTGAATGCAAAAAAGTATATATGTATCACCAACAACAAAGTGCAAATAATCAACCGTCTTCTGTACCATCTTCTACTACTTCGCTCCAACCTTATAAAAAATATGTGGTTTCTACTGCTAGTATTCAAGGCTTTAGAAATAAAATGTTTAGTGGTTCAACTTCTTCACAAGTTAACGAATTTGATGTTTATGTTTTGCAGGGTGTTGTACCATACAAATTAATTGTCAATGATGAAGGACATGAAGACTTGCTGAAATACTGGAGGGACAATGAGAAGACATTTCCGACACTAGCAAAGATGACCCGAGATGTGTTGAATATTCAAGCATCATCAACAGCGTCTGAAAGCGCTTTTTCTGCGGGAAAATTTCAAATAGAAGAGCACAAACATTCATTGGCGGGAGACACATTGAAAATTGCAGTTCTATTCAGAGATTGAATTCGAGCGGAGCGTAGAATGTGCGGTCAATCGGAGATCAACAAGGAAGAAAACTACAACGAAATCTTGTCTGAGAGAACAGGAAGCGACGTCGAACAATTTGACCAACAACTTTCAATTCCAACCGAAGATCCTCAGGACATTGTGAGGAAATTCAAAAAAGTATGGTTAACTATGTAATTTTTTTAATTGCAATTTTACTATGTGATTTGCAACTTTTGAACAACATCACAAAGTTGTAATTTTGAAATTGTATTACAAAAAATCATATTTCTATTAAATAATATAAGAGGGACAAAAACAGCCTTGGGATGTTTTTATTACACTATCTTATTCAATTATTGAAGTGTTTATATATATATATATATATATATTTTAAATTAAGTGCAAAAAAAATGAAATCCCGACCTGACCCCTCCTTGCCCCGTCCCCCAACACCGGTCCCCTTTTCCGGCGAGATGTGGGACAGGACGGGACATCTACCTGTCCCGCTAATCACGGCCCACCGGTCCCGCGGAGACCCGATCCCAACCCTTCCCCTCGTCCCGCCGGGACCCGCCCCGCCCCGGCCCATTGGCCACCCTTATTAAAATCTGCACTCACAGGCTAAAGAACATGGCACCTTAATATAAACACAAGACCACAACAAGTTGCACCTTCATAAATATACCTGTAGCGTGAAACTGAGTCCATGATTCATTCAGATAGTCCAACAGGTCGCCGACAATTGACGGGCTCGATTCAAAACCTTCAGGACTCTGCATTCCAATTAAGAAATTGTCAACATTTTTTTTACTATTGATGACTGTATATACGGATCTGTCCCAATCTGTTTGCCACCTTGCCGTTTAAAGAGTCAGATCATTCTCTTTTTTAACAGTCTTATCAATACATGATTTTTCAAATATTTTCAGTTACAAAAAAAATGTGCTTTCCTTTTCATGTAACAAACATGTACTTTTACTTCAGAAAAGTTAAACCATATCTGAATTCACACCAAATTTAGATGAATTGACTGTCACACACCAAAATTAATTGATTTTAACTCTGAATTACTAACTCTCTCACTATGAATCATGCCATTTGTTAAAATAAAAAAAATGTATTAAAACTTGATATTCGAGTTCACACCAAAAAAAATTAGGTGAATTGACTCTCATACACCGAAATGAAATGATTTAACTCTGAATTACTAACTATCTTCCTCTGAATCATGCCATTTTTATTTCATAATTAAAGTATTAAAGACTTGATAATCGAGTTCACACCAAAAAAAATAGGTGAATTGACTACCACACACCGACATTAGATGATTTAACTGAATGACTAACTCTCTTACTATGAATCGCGCAACATTTTTATTTATTAAATAATTGATATTCGAGTAGTACTAGGATGAGTGACCCCTGGGAAGTCCTCGTGTTGCATCCTCCTTTCCCCAGACCCCACCGTGAAGTCCTCGTATTGCATCCCTCCTTTCCCCTAGACCCCACCGTGAAGTCCTCATGTTGCATCCCTCGTATTCGAGTTCACACTAAGAATTTAGGTGAATTGACTCACACAACGAAATTAAATGATTTAACTTTGAATTACTTACTCTCTACTATGCATCATGCAACATTTTTATTAAATAATTGATATTCAAGTTCACACAAAACAAATTAGGTGAATTGACTATGTTATCCCGGTAGTCATAGTTATGTCATTCTTTTTTAATGAAGAAAGTACTGGTTTAAATTGAATTAGATTAATTCAATATTTTTAATTTAGATGAACGAAAACTATATAAAAAAAAACTACTATAAGTTACCGTGCTTCTTTTCGTATTAATACGAAACATAACATCTGAAAACATTCCTCATAGTCCATGCACTTTAACTCTCGAAAAGCGTAACCAGTAAAAGTAATTGATAATCGAGTTCACACTAAAAATATAGGTGAATTGACTCTTATCCTGGCAGTCCGGGTTATATCATTCTTTTTGGATGAAGAAAGTACTCGTTTAAATTGAATTAGATTAATTTAATATTTAAATTTAAAATTTAGATGTACGAAAATTATATATAAGAAAATATTATAAATTGCAGTGCTTCTCGTATTAATATGAAACATACTCCCTCCCTCCGTCCCTCCGTCCCTCCGTCCCTCCGTCCCTCCGTCCCTCCGTCCCTCCGTCCCTCCGTCCCTCCGTCCCTCCGTCCCTCCGTCCCTCCGTCCCTCCGTCCCTCCGTCCCATTTTAAGTGTCTTACTTTCCTTTTTTATTTGTCCTAAAAAAAAAGTGTATCGTTCTATATTCTATATTTATGAAGTTTTGACAAGTTTAAGATCACAAAATTTAAAAGCATTCATTTATTTCTTAAACTTTGTGTTCATTCAATCTAAGGCATTTAAATTGAAACAGAGGGAGTAACATGCAATTTAGCTGTCGTGAAGTGAAACATGACAAGTAAAAGTGAATGGAGGAAGTAATTGAGTAAATTTAGGTAGAGGAAGAGAGAAGATTGACCTCGGGAATCAAGTCCGATGAGCTGGAGCAGAGTGGTGGTGACGTGGCGGAGAAGTTGCGGAAATGAATCCGGCGTGGATTAATGTTGTTGATAATGGAGAGAGGGAATTTTGAGAAAAATGGATATGGTTGGAGGAATTGGAATCGAGCTATGGCATTGGCCGCCATTATTGTGCTCCAAATGAACTGGACTGAACCTCTCAATTTCCCTTTTATAGCAACCGTTGATTTTACCTATTTGAAGGAGTTTTTTTATTTCTATACTCCTTCCGTCTCAAATTATTTATGTTAATTACTAAAAATAATTAGTTATCTCAAATTATTTATCATTTACAAATTTAATGTATAATTGATAAAAAAATTATTTTAACATTTGTCATTAATGAAGATAATATATAAATAGAGTAAACATTTAATGAAGAAAATTTATAATTTAGACATAAATAAGACTAAAGTAGATCAAATATAAAAGCAACAAATAATTTGAGACATAGGGAGTATTATAATTACTGTACTGATTATGGATCATATTTACTCTATCCCAAATTACATGACAAGGCCTTGAATTTTTAGAGTCAAATTTCAATTTTGATCAGAAATTAAGATATAGAAGTTTAAATTTTTTCAAAATAAAATTTAAAAATTATATAAAAAATATTACTATAAATGATAACTCAAAATATTTATAACCATAAAAAATTGTAGCTAAAGAAAAATTTATATGAATCTCGAAATCGGAAAGATGCTACATATATTGAAACATAGGGAATTTTACATAATGAAACTTTCCTATACATGTGCCAATGCTACAAAATAATTTAAGATAACTTGGTAAAAATGATTTTTTTTCTCATTTTCGCGCTGTGTTTGATATTCACATTGGAATTTTAGTTATTTTGAATCTAAGTTGTATAAAATTCATTAAAAGAGAAATATATACTAATTTGAATTAGCGAAGTATAAGCATCTTACTTGATTTTTTTTTATTTTCAAGCTTGAATGTAAAATCTCTTATTAAGAATATATATAGCGTAGTCATTTTATGAGACCGCCATAGTGGTGATAATAAAAATAAAATAACTAGTAACGTTGAGAAAGAAGTAACATTCTTAAAAAGAAGTGACGTATTGCGGACGTGGGAGTGGAGATTGATACATAAGTCATTCTCAAGAAATGGAGCTTCAGGTATTTTGGGTTAATAAATCAAGAAAATTAGGAGATCAACGGTAATGTCACATATCGTATTCGAGCAAGTTGGATGAAATTGAGACTCGCATTCGGTGTCTCGTGTGATAAGAATGTGCTATCAAGACTTAAAGTAAGTTTTATAGAGTGGTTGTTAGACCAATTATGTTGTATGATGCGGAGTGTTAATCATTCAAGAATTTGCACTTTCAGAAAATGAAAATAGCATAAATGAGAATGCTTAGATGAATATGTGGGGAGAGACAAGATTAGGAACGAGGATATGTGGGATAAGACCTTCGTGGTGCCAAGATGCGAGAAGAGAGGTTGAGATGGTTCGGACACGTGAAAAAGATGAACGAGATGTCCCATTGAAGAGGTGCGAGAGATAACCCATTGAGGAGGTGCGAGAGGTTGGTATTGATAGTCCTAAAGAGAAGTAAATGTAGACCAAGGAAGAATTTGAAAAAAATGACTAGACGGTATATGACACACATTTAGCTCACCGAGGCCATAATAAGAGAGCATAGAGATCGAAAACTAGAGTAGATAATCGAGAGTTTTCTCTCTTTTACGTGGAAGAACATATAATGTAGAGCACCTTATTTGACCCATCTCCTCCGTACTATTATTATTATTATTGTACCATTATTCTATTCTTCAGTTTTTGTGTTGATGTTATTTCTTTTACTTTACTATTTTTGCTATTAGTATGTTTTCCCTTTGATATTTTTACTACTGATTCTTTACTCTTGTATTTTTCAAATCAATTTAAAAAAATATTTTTTATTGAAATTATAGTCTATCAAAAATAATCTTCTACTTCACAAAAATAAAAGTAAATCTTCGTATATCCCACCCCAAACTTCTGAGATGAGTATGTTGTTGTTTTAAAAACATATAATAATATTAGTTTTCTATTCATGATATGATCTATTATAATGTACCACCGGGTATGGATGTTTATTTTTATCTCGATTGAATTAAGGCAATTTAGAAAGAATCACATAATTTTATTCTCTATAAATAGTTAGTCCTACCTCTCTATAGGTAGTATGGTTATTTATTTTTGGTAAAGATATAGATATACCTTCAACTTTACTATTTAGAGTAAATATATTTTCGTTAAAAAGTAGTGGATATGTACCTTTTTCGTTACGAAAGGGGGGGGGGTAAATATATCCTTTTTGAAGTTTTTTTTTTTAAAGTTTATTTATTTTATTTTCAAATTAAAAAATAACACAAGACTTTTAAAAAAGATATGTTCATTTTTTTAATAGACATATTTTTCAAATAATTTATTTTTGGGATGAATCGAGTCTCATTCATTTAAAAAAATGGTTAGACATTTCAGAGATTTTTATAAACAAATTAGATCCGCAGAAAAAAATATCATGGGGCTTAGCCTCAAAGCTTGGAGTTGTCTCTGTTGAATCAACAAATCGAAGCTTACTCTTGTATTCAATCTCAACTTCGATCCAGTTTTAATCTCCAAAAAAAAATCCAATTTCTAGATCTCCGATCAATGGCGAAGGAATTTAACGTCCCGCCGGTAGTTTTTCCGTCAGGTGGTAACCCAGGCCCACAACAACGCCGTCTGCCAACGGCACCGTTTCAACCACCAAAATCATCAAACCCTAGCATACCTTTCATGTCCTTCGATGTGGGGTCCGCAGCCGCTTCCACGTCATTTTCCACTCCTCAATTCGCTACAACTACTATAACCGGCGGTTCGACCGGGTTCGAAGATGAACCGCCGTTATTAGAGGAACTAGGTATTAACACAAAGCAAATTTACCAAAAAACCGTATCGATTTTAAATCCATTTCGGGTTAAACCCGATCTACATGAAGATGCTGATCTATCTGGACCGTTCATTTTCCTTATGACATTTGGGCTTTTTCAATTACTTGCTGGAAAGCTTCATTTTGGAATCATATTAGGATGGGTGATTATGGCTTCGTTGTTTCTCTATGTAGTTTTCAATATGCTCGCGGGGCGAAATGGTAATTTGGACTTATACAGGTGTGTTACAGCTTGTTTGAATGGTTGTTACCTATTGTTTTGATTGTTATTTTAGAATTTATTATATCGTATCATTAAATCCATAGTTACTTACCAACTAAAAGTCCCATTTTGTGTAATGACCTTTGGTGTTATTGCATCCTTATCTTATTTCTTTTTTTCATTTTGTCTCTAATATAGAAGATATTTTACTTGACACAGAGTTTAAGATTGAAAGGTATACTTTTGAAATTTGTAGTCCAAAAATAAGCCATAGATATTTGGATATTTGTGTGGCTAGAAAGAATTTCATTAAGGGTAAAATGAGAAGTTTAAAGTTAAATTATTACTAAATATAGAAATATATCATTCCTTTTAGAACTGATCAAAAAGGAAAGATGGTCGTATAAATTGGGACCGAGTGAGTAGCTAATAATCATGTTTTATCCTTTTACCCTGCCTTTTTATAGTAGCTATACCCGTACCCTACTTTTTTGTAAGTTTATCCTTCAAATTGCTTGAGCTGAGGGTCTCTCGGAAACAACCGCTCTACCTACCAAGGTAGAGGTAAGGTCTGTGTACACTCTACCCTCCCCAGACCCCACGTTGTGGGATTTCACTGGGTATGTTGTTGTTGTTGTTGTTGTATCCTTCAAATTGCTTATGTAACGGAAAACGATACAATCTATTCAAATGTTGTATTCATCAAAACAAAACAATACCATAATATAATACGATACATTATGAAACAACATGTAACAACCATCCAAACATGATGTTAGCCTGATTGGATATTGTATGTTGCCTATTTGTGATATCTTGTTTGAATAAAGAAAATTTAGGAAGAATCACATAATTTATTCGGGAAATTTTCAAAAATATACTGCCCTAACATAAAATGTTACGCCAGATACCCAATATACAATATTATACAACATTATGCATGTGTAAAAGCATTATATATAGGGCTCGTTTGGTATGAGGGATAAGGGATAAGTAATCCTGAGATTAAATTTGGGATGAGTTTATCCCACGTTTGGTTGGGGTAAAATCGCGGGATAACTAATCCCGATATTAGTTATCCCGTGATTGTAGTGGGGTAACAATCCCGGGATAACTTGTTCCCCAACCAAACGAGCCCTATAATGCAATGTTGCTTGGATTCTTCAAAAGTGTCGACGGTGCGTGTATTTTTGGAGGATCCAACACGGGTGCGGCAACAATTAAGGAGAGTCTGAGCAACATAGCTATAATGTATCAACCTTGTATAAAAAGTGTTTATACACAAATATGGGCTAAACCGGGTAATAAACTCAAAATATGGGTTACATGGCGTACATATTTTCTTCCAGTAGACAGCGTAATTTTTTCAATTTTGTTATTCTCCATACATATTTACCTGTCTAGTATGATTTTTTTCTTTGGGAACTCATGAAAAATACTTTATATTCACATGATACATTAAATTTTCCCTTTATTACTTCCTTAGCCTCCAAGCTTCGAGTTCTCGCTATTAAATTAATCTCGCTATACTACCAATACCTGGTATTGGTGCTAATTTAATCTCGCTATACTTGTACAGGTGTGTCAGCCTGATTGGATATTGTATGTTGCCTATTGTGATATTATCGGCGATCTCATTGTTTTTGCCTGGTGGATTGGTAATCAAGGTTGTGACGGGACTTTTCGTGATATGGTCCACGAGAGTTTGCACTAGGCTTGTGGTTGAACTGGCATCGTGTGGAGATGAGCATCGTGGGCTGATCGCGTATGCTTGTTTCTTAATTTACATGCTTTTCTCTTTGCTAGTGATATTTTGAATTAGATTCATGTGTTGGTATATTGCAGTTTATGGCTCGATCAATTTTTTAGTACTTTGGAGGCTTTAACTTATGGGGTTAAAGTTTGTTAGTTCTATTCGGCAAAGATGAACATAAAGAACTGAATTATGTAGTTTTAAATTCACAATTTGTTATAGTTGGAGGAGAGTTGTGGTTTAGTTTCTTCCCATGTTTTGGCAGGTTCCAAATGTTAAATGATGTACTGATGTTTACCGAATTCATTATTACCAGGTCTGAAAGGAGCAATTTTTTTTTGTAATTTCTTTCTTTTTTCTATGATCCAAATCATTTTATGAAGTTTCTTCAATTTCCTAGAATTTTCCTTCATTTTTCCTGAAGACTGGAAATTACCTTAAAACATTAAGAGAAGATTTCAGTAGTGTCATTGGATGCTGTACTCCACTTTAGTTGGATGCTATTGTGATATTATCGGCGATCTCATTGTTCTTGCCTGGTGGGTTGGTAATCAAGGTGGTGACGGGAGTTTTTGTGATATGGTCCACAAGGGTTTGCACTAGGCTTCTGGTTAAACTGGCATGTTGTGGGACGAGCTTCGTGGGCTGATCGCGTATGCTTGTTCTTAGTTTACATGATTTTCTCTTTGCTAGTGATATTTTGAATTAGATTAATGTTTTGGTATATAGCAGTTTATGGCTCAATCAATTTTTTAGTCCTTTGGAGGCTTTCACTGATGGGGTTAAAGTTTGTTAGTTCTATTTGCCAAAGATGAACATAAAGAACTGAATTGCTATGTAGTTTTCTCACGATTTGTTATAGTTGGAGGAGAGTTGTGGTTTAGTTTCTTCCTATGGCTGGAGAGGAACAAAGCATGTTTTGAAGGACGTAAAATTCACATCTCTAGAGTAAAAAATAAGTGTTTGCATAATCTTTTTTTCCGGTTTAATAGGAATCCGTTAATTAGTATGGACCAATACATGGATTTTCTGGAATTGTTAGGAGAGAGAGTGATAGCTTGTTTGCTTGATCTTTGTATGAACCCTGTTTCCTTTTGTACCAGATTGGTACTTTATTAATAGAATCTTACCTTGTCAAAAAAAAAAGTTTCTTCCTATGTTTTGGCAGGTTTCAAATTTCTTGAGATTCCAAATGTTAAATGAAGATGTACTGTTGTTTTATGACTTCATTATTCCTAGGTCTGAAAGAAGCAATATTTTTTTCTTGCCTTTTTCTATGATATCCAAATCAATTTTTGAAGTTTCTTCAATTTACTAGAATTGTCCTGCATTGTTTTCCTGAAGACTAGAAATTAGCTAAACATTAAGAAAGGACTTCAGTAGTTTCATTGTATGTTGTACTCCACTTCGGTTGGATGCTATGAAGACTACAAAAGGTCTGATCTATGTTTGAGATGCAGTGGGAGCGAGAGCAGGTGAGTGAAATCACAATAACCATACAAATGATATTGATGGTGGGGTTGTTGATTGATTCTTATGTGTCATCTGTTAATGGCCTTCTTATCAGCATAAACAACTCTTTAGGGTGATTTCAACTTGCTTTCACCTTTTCATGCATCCTTCAAAAAACACTTGCTTTTACCTCTTCATGCATATTCTAGAGAAGTTTAATGGCAATTAGTGATGTTAGAGCATGTTAGAACAAGCTAATGATCTGTTTCAACAATCCGGAGAAAATGTAAGATATTGGACTCAGGCTACCAATGAATGGTTTCTCGAGGCAAGGGAATCATTTCATTTTGGGTGGGGGTAGAGTTATATATCAGTCATTTCATTTTGCCTGGGGGTAGAGTTATATATCTATGACCTCTTGAGTTGGTTATTGTGTATTGAAGCTTATAGCTCTTATCCCAGAATCTACTTGAATGCTTTGTTTTTGTGACTAGGAGTAAGTTCTTTGTCAAGGTCTAGGACCAAATGTTTAGGCTTGTGGTTAGAGATTTTAGACGATTGCAAGCCAACTTTTAGTTGATGACAGTGTTAATTTGTTAATTGTTTATTTATTGGTTGTAAGCATAGGTCCTATTAAACTTGATTGTTTTAATCAGTGACGAGATGTCTTCGTCGTATATATTAAAGAATGCCCCAGCTTTTTTGAGGTAGCCAAAGGGCTTGTGATTGAACAATTTCTTGTTCAAGTATGATCCACAAAGGTGAACTTTGTGCATTAACATACATAGGCGTGGAGACCATCTCTTTTCAGTATGTAGTGCCTACTTGCCTCCATCAATTTTGTCTACAGAAGTGTCAACATGTGATATGGTAAGGTTTATGGTGTTAAAAAGAGATGTTTTGCAATTGTGCAGCTTAGTGGACAAGCTGTTTTCACCTAATAGGCAAATGAATTCTGCAAAGGTTCAGCCTAGTCATCTATAAATACCTAATGTGATGGATCCAGCGTCAAGGTTGATGATGTTTTTACATCAATAATATTCTTACATTAACTATGGATAATACCTAATGTAGTGGGGAAAATAGGATCAAAAAAGCATTTGATTCAGTGACCTACTTGCTCATTTAGTTTTTACCTGGTTTGCAAAAGGATTATACTGAAGTATAATCTGTTTGTCAGTTTTTTTTTTTTTGTGATGAAGTAAAGGAAAAATTGGTTGGAAAATCTGTCACTGACCTTGTTTTGCCTGCTCTCTCTCTCTCTCTCTCACACACACACACACACACACAAAGAGAGAGAGAGAGAGAGAGAGATTCATCTGCTAGCCTATTTGCTAAATTTAGGTTGAACGACAATCGTGGGACTCTATATAGAGACATTCATCTGCTAGCCTATTTGCTAATTTGTTTTGACCTTAGATTGCTGAAAGTAATTTATCGTTGATTTCAGCTTTGAACTCTTTCTCTAGAAAATTTTCTGTCATTTGCTACAAGAATACCCCACAAGGTAGGGGTAAGGTCTGCGAACACCCACCCTCGTCAGACCCCACTTTTGGGAATATAATGGGTATGTTGTTGTTTGCTACAAGATAGTTTTAGTTTGGGGGAAGTAGGTGAATTAGTTGACTTGATAGGCAATGTATAAGAATATAGGTTTTTGGACAGGGTTTTTTATACCATTTTGCTGTTTGTAAAGATCTAAACTTAGCACCTTTTTTGGGGTGCTTAAGTTTTTGTTTCATAGTAATATACAACTGTTACCTTCCTAAAAAAAAGATAGTTTTAGTTTGAGCAAAAACATCACTTAACCAAGAGACTGGAGCAAACTGCAGCAATTTTCTGCAATTGTATGTGGTTCAAGCAGATTGTGCTGTTATTGGTGCCTTGGGCACATCACGAGTAATGTTTTTGGTGGTTCATCTTGTCATTCTTCTTTTTTATCTTGTGACCTGTGTATCAGAAACTTCCCTCGATGTCCTTTAGCTTGTTTGTTGTCTATACATGCCTCTTGATTCTCTTGTTATACTGAAATTCGTGGAATCTTCAGATGCTAAGTTGATTGCGCGAATAACAACAGTTGAAATGATCTGGTAGTTATTTTATGAACACAGTCCAGCAGATCTCATGCCTAGCATCGGATAATAGAACTTTCTTTGATTTGAACTTGTTTTTCAATGTGCATTGCATTTGTCGTTGCAGTTGTTTTCGCCACCACAGAACTAAGGTAGTTGGCTCACTGCCTAATCAACAATTGACCTCCTGAATATCACTAAAGAGGAGTCGAGTGCGGAGAGTACTCAGGTATCATTGTCCGTCTCCAGCGAAGCAGTGACTGGGTCTTGATGAAAAAGTACTACTCCTACACAATTTGTACGACACATTTTACTTTTTAGTCAATCTAAAAAAAATAACATTTCCTTATTTGACAACAATTTAATTTTTAATTTTAACTTTTACGCTTTCACTAGTTTTACACGACAAAATTTAAAGCTCTTACATTATTTCTTAAACTCCGTGCCTAGTCAAACTATATCATATAAATTGAGACGGAGGGAGTACTTTTTTTGGCATTCAGTGATAAAAAATAACTTTTCGTTATATAAACATGTGCAAATACTATAGACGAAATAATAAAATGCCCAAGCAAAACGCATATCAAAATGCACAAATGAAGCACAATAAGATATGCACGAGTACTACCTTTATCAATTGCATGATCACAAATTCACACAACATGCACAATAAATATTACTCCCTTTCTTATCATTTATATGACACATTTTTTTTTTAGTCAATTTAAAAAAAAATGATATATTTTCTTATTTAGTAATAATTAACTTTAAACTTTATATTTTACGCTTAACGAGACGATCTATAACCATATAAATATCTTTGACTTGTTATAGCCTACAAAATTCAAAAATCTTTCTTTATTTTTTAAACTTCGTGTCGAATCAAACTATATCGTATAAATTTGGACGGAGGGAGTACTGTAAAACTTTATCAATAACCGGCCTTAACCAATGCCCAACTGTCCATGGTATCTGTTGGCACTTGCGCACATAATTTGTGCATACACCGTTATATATCTTATTCCACGTTGGTTGGTCTCTAGAGGGAAGATTCCTTCCATACGTATAACCAGAAAGTGTCTAGCACACTCGAGCGTGATCTCATACCGACATTCTGACTAACAACAGGAATGTGAGTTCATAAATTCTAACACAGATATCTCACATAAACTATGTGAATCATACACTCCGTCTGTTCCATAATAAGTAGTTATTTTAGCTTGTGTACACCCTTTAAGAAAGTGTTCACTCCTAGAAAATTATGAGTGCTTTTACTAATTTACCCATAATCAATGCCTAGAAAAAATATTGTAGTTAATGAATGTTGATTATTTAAACAAATGCAATTTTGGAAGAACATGCCCAAAGTATTCTTGAAATTCTAAAAAACCACTTATTTTGGAAAAAATTGAAAGGCCTAAACAAATTGTGGAACGGAGAGAGTATGTAAATTACAGTACATATATGTTACTACAATGAACTACATTGCAGTCCAAACCATGTAAGTATACACTTTAGTTAACTGTGAACAAAGACAACTCTCATTCCATTTCCTGACGTCGCAAGTTTCATTTTGCTTGAAGATGACCTAATGAATTTGAAAGCCATTATGAATTATGGTTGCTCAAGAACATGCTGGTGCCAATGGCCCTATTTAAACTTGTTGCTAAAGTTCTTTTTTGCCTTGGTTTTTCCTTTTTTGAAAAAAAAAAAAGAATTGGTCGAATTGTCTTGGTTTTCACCTTTCAAAGACATTGGACAAATATTGATGTGAAGGAGAGTCTATTCACCTGAAACAAAACTTCTTGTCCGACCCTTCCTTGTTTAAGTTGTTCTTGTTTTACCTTTTTAAAGCAAAATATGATGACTTAAACACTAACAAAATAAGTTATCGATGGGATCAAATGTAACTTTTTTAGTAACGCTAATTATGCTTATGATATATCGTACAAGTATAAAATGTTACTATAAATCGTCTACATTGTTGTAATCATATGAGAAGCAACGCTTCTGTTTATTGCTAGTTATTCACATCTTTAACAGCCAAATTTGGTACAAAATATCTAAATAGTGAAGCCAAAAATGAAGCAAACATTTAACCAATATTAGTGTGCGAGTAGTCGTCTCCAATCCTGTTCTAGAGAAAAAATATGCTTCTTTGAAAGCTGCTTATAGAAAATTTCGTGCACGTGAGAAACACACGGGCTAATCGTATTCCAATTTGCTTAGTTCCTCAATTCCTCCGCGGTCTGGTTACCTTCACTTTCAATTTGAGAGCGGTCTGTCAATTGCAAAAAGATAACCACCTACAACCACAAAGGATGCAAGTCCACTGCATGCCATCCGCAATCCCAAGCCGCGAAATAAGATATTCCTATCTGCAGGATGGATCCCGGTCCATCTCTCAAATCTCTTCCCAGGCAGTTGCCATTTTAGAAACCTCCTCTCCATGGATACAAACTGCACATAAAGAGTGTTAAGGAAGAGGATAACCCAAAAGGCCTGAAAAGAGATACCACAACTATTCCTATGAAGTATATCACAATAACTAAGAAACCCGTGTTTTATACATCTAAAAACGTTGAAAATCTGGGGACAGCAGGTCAAAAGTAGTTGAAGCATTCAGTACAATGGTAGCTGCTACAGGACCTGATGTAACAGATACTCAAATTATACGGTTACAAATACACATTCTCATCTACTCCACCCTCCAACCAACGACCACCAATACTAAACCTCATAGACAATGCATGTATTCCCAAATGGGAATGGGTGCTAAAAAGTTCAACCTACAGAAGATATATCATTTGCAGAAGACCTATACAGTCTCATGATTTTGCACCAGGACTGTAATTGCCACATCATGAACAAAAACATTTGACATCAACTAATGAATTCCTGCACAGATCCTGTCAGAGCAGCAGCACTTGAGAAAAGCTATACACCCACCAAATACAGATGACTTAGAAATTACTTCAGGCTTGACTAGAGCGAAATGGATACAACGGATTCATATAGCAAACGTCAAGTAGTTTGGGATTGAGGTGTTGATTATTTGATTAACCGTTGGCATTGTGCACACCCCCAGTTGAATTGACAAAAGAAGTTTGTCTAACACACCAACTCATCCCACATCATGTCTATTGCCAACTCACAGATTTTTATGAGCATAACTAGCAAATACGTATTGTACTGTAAGTAGTAAGCTCTCAAATACTTGTACCATATTCCCCTACATGAATTGACCACCCAAGATTTCTTTGAGCATTAAGGTATCTAGGTGGATATTCATGAAGCAAAATATAATACAGGTGATCAAATACAGATGATTGAATCCGTGGTAAGGCAACACACACCTTGGGCAGCACAATGCATTGTGAACGAGATCTGGCGGTATCAAAACCATGAGAAGCAGCAGCAGCAAGTGAACCAGAGAATCCAGCTGTAAGACTAACAGCTAAAGGAGACAATGGACCAACTTCTTCATCAGATCTGAATGAAAACAAGGTAACAGTTAAGAAGTATCAAAGGTATTTAAAACTGAATAGGGCATGTGTCTATCTTGGGATAATGAAGTGACAAGATAGACACTTGGCATATAGCAGTTTTATTCTAAGGGAAACCCATTTGTCAAGCATAACTTGAGCTAAAAACAACAGAAAGATAAAAAGGTTGAAGTGGCTAGCCTGAAAGCAACAGTTGTGACATGCTTTATTCACCACACCATTTCAAGTCAGATATAAATCCAAAGTATCTCAGCGGAGTCTATAAAGATGCTTAGTACTGTGAAAATTTAGAAAAAAACTAGTTCAAGTCCCAACAAAGGCAACAAAGAGTTAGGTGCTTTTCTTCCTAATTAACTAAGCCTTGGTACGCAGAGTAATCTAGTATCTGTATTGGTGGGAGGATGTTGGTACCGGGTAGAATAATCGACATAGACGCAAATTGACCCAGAGTTATGGGGTAGTTTTTAAATGTTACTCCCTCCGTTCCAATTTATTTGAAGGTCGTTGACTTGGCACGGAGTTTAATAAATATGAGAAGACTTTGCAATGTTACAAATTTACCCTCACTGAAAAGAATAATTTAAATAGAAAAAGAAAGCAATTCTGACATGGTAAAAGAAATCAATGACTTTCTCTCTCCTATGGTGTCAGTTCATTAATGTACTCTAATGCCATAGAGTCAAAAAGCATTATCAGATGTACACTTCCTCTCCATCTCCCATTTATTTTCTCTCATATACGATGGAGTCTCCAAAACAAACTCACACCAACTCAATCAAAGAAGATGACTCCAAATTGATAGAGATCTTGGTGAATCAGGTCTGTATTTTATGTGTAAACAATTTTTTCTCTTGATTTCACCTATAATTTCAAGAAAAGAGATTACCCAAAATTAATTTTGAAATCATGACTGTGCCCTATCAATCTATTCTCTGAAACCACTGCCAAAAAAAATCATTTGAGCTAAGGACTCTAAATTTTTGCTGATTTTGAATTTTAACAAGTGATGAGTTTATAGAAGCACAATGACATTTGTATTTGTGTCTTCCTCCGCTGGTATTGCATCACTGCTTTCTATTCATCTCCTGCTCTGTATTTGTATCTGTGTTTTCCTCCGCTGGTACTTGATCACTGATATGGAAAATATAAAATGAGTACTGTATTTCCACTAGACCCAACTACAAAAAGGAGATTAAATTTGGAAGAATGCCGAGCAGTCACAGATTATCTTTTGAAAGAAAGTGATGGAGGAAAGGTTAAACATGGTGCTATAGCACGAGCTGTTACTTTGTTCAACACATCAAAGTCAACTGTTGAACGTATTTGGAGACAAATTAGATCATCTATCGCTAATGGTGATGTGTTAGACGTGTCTTCAAACCTTGCAGGCAATGTTGGGAGAAAGAGAATACAAGTCAACATTAACCAATTCAAAGAAATTCTGTTGTGTCGTCGAACAAATATTTGGTCTCTGGCTTGTGCAATAAACATGACAAAGTCAGCTGTTTTTCGGCGTATGAAAGAAGGTTCTATTAGGCCACATACCAATGCCATAAAGCCGCAATTAACCGAAGAAAACAAGAAGGCGCGAGTTCAATTCTGCCTCTCAAATATTGATCAGGTTACAATCAACTCAAATCCCATGTTTAATGATATGTTAAATGTTGTTCATATTGATGAAAAATGGTTTTATTTAACGAAAAAATCTGAAAAATACTATCTGTTCCTTGAAGAAGAAGAGCCTAATCCTTATCGATCTTGCAAAAGTAAGAATTTTATCATAAAAAATATGTTTATGCCTGCAGTTGCGCGCCCCAGATTTGATGAGAACGAAAATGAGTTGTTTTCAGGAAAAATAGGAATTTTCCCATTTATAGTGAAGGAACCTGCTAAGCAAAATAGCAAAAATCGAACAGCAGGAACTTTAGAAACAAAACCTAGTTTGTCTGTGACTAAAGATATCACAAGAACTTGTTTGATAGAGAAAGTTCTTCCGGCCATTAGATCAAAATGGCAAGCTTCAATGTCAAATGGTCCAATTTTTATACAAGATAATGCAAGGCCCCACATATTGATGTTAACGATCCAGAATTTAATGAAGCCGCTCAACAAGATGGATTCGACATTCGACTTTGCTTTCAACCTGCTAACAGCCCTGATCTAAATGTTTTGGACCTTGGATTTTTTAGAGCAATTCAATCTCTTCAATACCAGATGGCTCCTTCAAATGTTGATGAATTAGTGGAGGCCGTTGAAAAATCTTTCAATGAAATGAAAGTAGAAGGACTCAACCATGTATTTCTAACTCTACAGTCTTGTATGATTGAGGTGATGAAACCTAATGGTGGCAATAACTACAAAGTGCCTCATATGAACAAAGAAAACTAGAAAGAGAGGGAGATCTTCCGCTTCAAGTTTCTTGTGATATTGATATTGTCAATCAAGCTTTAAATCTACTTCAACAATGATTGGTTGCTACAATGTCAAGACAATCTATTTTTTGCACACTTAGTATTTCTGGTGGTACATTGTAAGTTTAACTGTTGAAGTTAGAATGTCATTTTGTAAAGTGTATTAGGAGTAATATTATGGTGTATAATCCTTCATGATCGTTATGTAACATTTGCACTCAAAATGCGGTTGTATTATAAGAGTACTTATGATATGCTGACACACTTCAATACTTTTGGTTAAATTGTGAGATTTAGTTCTAATGAGAAACTTTCTGGTTGTAATTGTTCCTCATCTTATGACATGCTCCTTGCATTTAGTGACTTTTTTTTTTGAGTAAGTTGATTCAAAAAATTCTCTAGTAAAGAAATTTTTACTTCTAGGTAATTCTTTAACTTCAATACTGATCATTGAAGAAATTATTTTCCATTTCTACAGGTGTAGTATGAAGTGTACCTTTTTTTTAGTAAATGGATGAAGGCCTCTTACAAATATTCTCTGTTATTTATTTTGATGTTAAAGAAAGGAATATAAAAAGATCTCTCACAATGGAGAACAAAGAATTGATGCTTGAGAAAGAAACATTTACAGAAGAAAAAAATTAAATTTGCGTAGGTTGCAAATTACCCTTTTTTGTTTTGAGATTTTCTAAATGAACACATTGACAAAATAAAACAAAAAAGCTCTGTAAATAAAAAGGAAACAAATTGCAGAATTTCAGTTATACGAAATGCCACCAAATGCAATGGAAAAAAGAGATGAATGGAGAAATAAAGTCTTTGGTAAACAAAACACAAAAGCTGACTCATGAAAAAGAAAAAAATCATCGTACTTTACTGCAACATTTTGACTTTTCCTTACAATAAAGGAGGAAGTAGCTTTTACACAAATGGGACCCAACAAGGGCAAAATAGGGAGTGTGCCATTAAATACTTGACAAATAAGGAAATGTGTCATTCCTTTTGGGACTACTAAAAAGGAAAGTGTCTCATATAAAGTGGGACGGAGGGAGTATTAACTTTTTCTCTTTTTTACTTTTGCCTTATATTACTATGGTGCAAAAACCTTGTTAGTCTAACGCACATCGATTTAAGGATATTCTTCAAAATTTTATAATATGGGTCACCGTTCTAGTTTTCTGTTTCTTAGATAACATCCAATCCAAACAATTTCGGGAAAAGGATAGTCATCCAAGCAAAAAGTTTTTACCAAATAACTTGTTTTGGCAAATACGTCTAAATATTTCTTCAAAGAACATATCAAGAAAACATCCAAACGCCAGAATTTAAAACCAGGAGTAGAACAAACATTTTGAACAAGTTAACATAAGAATTGAAGCATACCTAGGTGGGGGATTCATCCCAACTGCTTTCCATTCAAGCATTGCTTGATGTAGGAATTGCCACGTTGAAAAGAATATACCACCAAACACACAATCTCGAGCAAGTCCAGATCTCATACCTCTCCAGAAAGCACCCCATCCCTCCAAAGATATGATGTCTAACGGCCTCTTAACATCAGAGACAGATGGGGGTCTACCAGACCCTGTCATCATCCATGGATAATCTTTCAGGGCAGCAACCAAATTGGGATGTTTGGTGGGCAGGGTGGTCAAAAGACCAACTGTGTTGTTCAATGCCTTAATGTCCCGGGAATATCCCGGTAGCAATTTTGCCATTAAAGGTGAAACAACGGCCTTTTCAACAAGTGACGTGGAGCTGGGAATTCGGGAGGCAGAAGTAACCTGAGCACGGAGCTTAATAAGTTCAAATGGAGAACTTACTAGTGATTCCACTGCTCCAGAAGCAATTCCTGCCAACAGAGCCTCAGAGACATGGACATACTTGTCTTCTCGACCATCTGATTAAGAAGGGAGTGCAGATGAAAACACTATATGTTAGCACCCAAACCTCTAATAATGAGAAAAGAAGCGAGCGATACTAAAAAATATTCAATTCATTCGTATAATAAGGTAGTGCATCATTCCAACATTCCCTTCTTTTCCACTGCTATTACTAGTTTCATTGAAGAAGACATTCTTCTCTCGTCCCAATTGCGCTTCGATGGCCAAATTGACCAATTCTTTGTTCCATTTGGCATATTATTCAACTCTTTTTATAACATCTATACATAAAAACTATGTAAATATATTACTGATAGACAAAGCTCTAAACTTCTAATCATATAGTTGAGATAGTAATAGTTAAAGAACTCTTATTTTACTCCAAAAATAATGGTGTTTTCATATTCTCCTTGTTGACATAGAGAAACAATTGAGAACAGTTCTCGATATGGTCCAAGACAAACTGAGGTCAGAAATTTATTAAAACCATTTGTTTTGGAATATGGTAAAATAGCTTCTAGATGGGGTCCTTTGATGGATGTCGCACTGACCTTTCTTAAGGTACTTTATCTATTATTTGGATGCTTCTTTCCTATACGTTTTCTTCTATAGAGTGAACGTTCAACTTCCATTTACAAGACAAGCATCTAAACCAACATATCATGCAAACATCCTGTTTGGTCTAGGTATGGATTTTCTGGTCAGAAGACCGACAAAAAAGTTGAGTAATAAACAGCTAAGCAACTGAAGAAATCATACCTTTGTAGAAAGCTGTTAATATTTCATAAACACCAAAGCGAGATCCAAAACCCAATGATCTTCCAAGTGTCAACCACCCCACACCACTATACAAGCCTTCAATGTTCATACAAGATTAAAAAACATTTAACATTTAAGAAAGATGTTGATATAAACAGTCGTCAATACAAGAAATTTATGAACTTTTTTGGTCGGTTTTTATCAGGCCTATAATGCATGTATTTATCATGAAAACATTCATAAAATTGACACATCATCCAAATAAGGAATAACTTTGGCCATGAAGTAAAATGAGAGAGCATACTAGCATCACCTAAATTACCACAAAATAATAATAGCTGATTTGAGTCACCTGAGCTTCCCGACAAAGTTCTAACCCTATTGAAGACATCAGCACCAGTGAGTTGTTTACTGCTACCTGATCCCACCTGCATTTCATTCCACAGAACATACAACCAAAGCACAAGGAGACATTAAACATACTGCCCTCAGTGTAAGATAATATATTTAAGTGATGCTCAGGGTCATCAATTTCCACACCTGTACAAGAACCTTAAGGGTATCAAGAGGGTAGCTGATAGCAGTGGCTAATGTAGCAGATCCTGTAGCAACAACTGCATGTGTTGCAAATATTGGGTTCTTCAAAAGTTCGTTCATTCGATAGATTAACGTGGATGACTACGTGTTGGAATTGCTCCTCTCCTCGAGTCACAATCAATATATTGAGAGATTCACAATTCCCTGCAATTGCCATTAGAGTAACACAAAGAGTTAGTACTTCATATACTCTATCCAGTAGGTCCTTCCACATACTCATTCCAGGTCCATCATCCTGTTTTTCTAAAAGGAAGGGAGAGAGAATTTTGTTTTCCGGAACACGGAAATGTTCTTTTCTTTTTTGAGACAAAAAAGGCTTAAATAGTTCTTAGAGTACAGGGGCAAGTTTATTTTGATCCTTGATATATGATTTTGAAAATTAATAGTCGTGTATTGCTACTTATATAGAAGCCACAGTTGGTTCAAGAAGATGTTTGGGGTCCTAGTCGGGTCAAGAAGATAAAGCAAGAGAACTCACAGATGTGACAAAAAGAAGATGGAAAGGACAGTCTAATCCTCGTTGAAACTAGCCGGCTTGAGAAGAAATAGGAACTGATTGTATAAAGGGGAACTAATCTCCTCGGAAAAACAAAAGGTCTGCAGCGATATAAATGAGGTTAACTACAGGACACAAATGGGATTGGTTAAAAACAATGAGGACAATTTGGAACTAAATCAGTATTTTCAGTTTGCCATTCGAGATGTGCCAAGACCTAAAGCACCAAAACATGTAACTACCTAAAATGGTGGTGTAGGCTGTAGCAGCTGGTTAGGACAGATCCGACAATTGGAAAAGGATTGCAGGTTTTTTCGAATATAAGTAACCTCATCTTTTCCTTTAATTTCCCTAGTGTCCTGTCCTTTAAAAGACCTAGAGCCCAATTGGATTGGCTGAATTTAAGCAGCTTTTAAGTACTAAGTGCTCAAAGTCAGCTTTCCAAAGTTCTATGATAATGCTAGAATTAGTAAGTACCAAGAGATACTGGACCCAATTTCATTTGGTAAAAAGTTGAAGGAAAAATGAGAAAACTCACAGTAAGTGTAAACTATCTCACCACAATTGAATTGAATAGAAGTATATAAACTTGTCTGACTAATTTAAACTGGATATGGTATTTTCTTATAAACCAACTTCTTAAATTAGCACTTCCATATTATAATATATTACACTAACAATTTACTATAATAACAATTATTTCGGGGAAGTTGCACTAGCTAACACAGAATCTGCCACTCTGGCATAAGTTTAAATGGTTTTAAATGACAGTAACTGATTTCTTTTCCCTTAGTGCATCACTTCCTCCAACATGTTTGTTTGGCCATGAAAAAAAAAATAGGATGTTAACAAAGGAAAGACCGCTAAACCAACTTCTTCCATGTAGTGCATCAGTCACTGTGTTTTTCTCCTTCGCACGTTACAACTATACAGAACTTATTTTTGGGGTGAGGCATAGAACTGATCAGAAATAAGAAGGCGTACACACCACAATTAAGATGTAGGAAGGTTCTCAGTGGTTAATTTTAGAGGAACTTTGTGGGAAACCAGAACAAGAATATTGTGATTATTTTAAGGAGTTGACGTTGGCATAACTCAAAGGTACAGGATTCGACAAAGAAGCTATCCCAGAATAACCTTCCCTGGATCTAGATTTACTCTTTAACTACGACCAACAACCAGTTATGGCCTCATTTCTATTTTTTTCCATTTTGATAACCTTGGTATCGGGGCTAACTTGTGCGCACCTTGACTAATTACACGGGATACCTGCCACCTCCCACCAACAACAAGTATCAGGTAACTTTGTCCACCAAGGCTAGGACAGATGGGAAGAAATCACCTAATGTTTTTCTCTATTGGGATTTGAACCTGAAATGTCATAGCTATCAACCCACTTCATTGAGCTTCATTTCTAGTTAAGTCAAACATTCTAGTCATAGCATGAGAATCATAAACCTGCAGTTTCATCATAATTATGGTGCCATTTACTTTTCCTTATGACAGAAATTACTATTTTGCAGCAACTAAGAAAAATGACGTAAGCCAATGTGTAATGTGTTGGAAATATTGTCTGATAACATAGATTACCAGATTTTACAGTAACCAAAAAATACCTTGGAATCTGCCTAACACTAGTACAAAATTTCCAGAGAAATATGTTCTAGTCCGTATCAAGTAAATTTCCATAGCTCAAACGCACCTTCCTTGTATCTCAAAGTACAACTATGTATAACTTAAAGCAACGATTCATTCAAAAAGAAAAGAAAAGCTGAAATTAGAAACAAAAATCAGCAATCACAATACGGCAAACTCGAATGAAGACCGCGAAATCAAATTGGAACTGAAACCCTAGATTTATGCATTTAAACTTGATATGCACAACAATGGTGAGACACTCGTCTATATGGACATTGAAAGCAAAAACAAAAGCAGCAAAAATATGCCAATCAAATCGAAACAATGAACTCTTACCGTCGATATGCCACTGAAATCTAACAGGCTAGGGAGGAGATTACAAGGGTATTATTGGAATTAGAAAAACTTATAAGGGTTAAAAAGGTAGTAAATGACGTAGAGAATTTCAAATACCCTCTTCAAGGATCACATTATCATCATTTGTTACTCTTTCATTTGGAACCGATTTGTCTAAAATGCTTCACACGGGTTGTTATGAGCATCTTGCAGGTAATATAAAATAGTTGCATCACCAAATGCTTCTAGCATGATTTGAATTATACGAGAATGATAATTCATCACATATTTCTTACTTGTTTATTCTTTCCCCCGTTGTATTAGAAAAACTAAAATATATTTTCGCTTTCTTTGGAAAATCTATCTGTGTGCATCATGGTAGATTCATTAATCATATATCGCACAACAAAAACTATTAGATAAAAATATTTGGTTCCTGACCTTAAATCAATTATGATGGGAGAATTATCATAATTTATTGGTCTGAAGCATACAAACGTGTTGTATGCAATATAACATATCTCAGACCAACACATTAAACTTTATTCTATAAGCAATGGTTTAGCTATCTACCGGAGGACATTCAACGTTAAACCAGTTTGAATATCAACCATCATTATCAAGATGAATTGTATTGATTACATAAATTGACTTTGGGACCAAGTCAATTTTATTCTATAAATAGAGATGTTCCCTTATTGTATTTTATCTCTCAAAAGAAATAAGAGCTTTCTTCTCTCTTTCTCTAAAAATATTATTGCTTTAGTTTATTATTTTATAACACGCTATCAGCATGAGACTCTGTCTTAATCACTTGCTTTTGAATTTAATTTTAATTATAAGAAGCAATTCAAAGCCACGATATCATTTGGTGCATCGGTTGAAAGCGAGAAATAATCCTATGTTCTTCTGTTTGAATTGCAAAGCTACGGAGAAAGCAACAAATGTATTGGATACTACTGTCAGGTAATATCATTCTTTTATATTGAAAGTATGTATGTTCTAGAGACAATCATTATTAGAGATAAATGCACTTGAACACATTCGTATTATTAATAAGATTAATATATTTATGGCATTGCAATTATTGAATTATTATTTGATTGTTTGTAATTATTCATTAATGTGCATCCATTGAGCTTACGTTGTCCTTAATAGAGTGAGATATTAATGATAGAGCGCAACTCTCAAAATAGCCTCGACTAATGATCACCGAGAATGAGATATCGATGATATGTCTGCATCACATTCGTAGAGAATGTAGTATGTCTCACATGCTACTAGTAATGGTTACTAGTGACGGACACATTGATGCTTTTGAAAAGTATTGGTATACCCTGCTGATAAACTATTTGTTAGACATGTCTAGAGTGTTATTAGCGTGTGGGATATAAAGGTCATTTGACTTGAGGTCAATACACACCTTATTTACAGAGTAATGTACTTTGACTCTGTCCTAAGCTTAAACTCCTTATAGGATAAGATACAGTTTGTGTTGGGTACATTATGATGTAAACTAAGGTGGTAGTTGAGCCAAGAATATAATTCATTCCTCGATTGGATATTCGAGAGAGCACTCAACTTCTAAGTGATATTAGGTCGATCAAGTCATTGGCCAATGCAAGAGACATATTTAGAATATGGTCTAGTTATCGACTAATATAGATGAGATAAAGTGATCAAACTATTTGGATAGACAAGTGGAAAATCCTAAGCTTGATCGAGTGTGTCGCGAATGAAAGGAATTTATTATCTCACATAAAGGTTATGTTTGCTGGATTCATGTAAACGTACTTCATATATTGAGTTCGTCGTACGACACAGTCTAGGAGTTTCGTATGGACCTTAATTGGATTAGTGTCGATATATGAAGGCCTATAGGGTCACACTATGTCGATTGTCTCTTCGATCTAAGGGTGTATTAAGAAAGTATTAAATATTCGATTTGGAATTGAGATATTTAAATTGATAATAACTATGGGATAATTTCTATTAGATAGAAATTATTTAATTAAGTCAAAATTAGATTTTAAATTTAATCAAATGTGTTGAATATATATTAACGAAACGGGAACGAAAATGACGTAAGACGCCGCGACGCCGACCCAGTAGTGGGCCTAGTCAGACTGGCCCACTACACCTCGGTTTTTGGGCCAGGCTTAGAGCCCAACCCTAATTCATTTCTGACCTAATTGTAACTATAAATACAACACTAAACCATTGTTATTACATACGAATTCTCATAAGCAAATTCTAGACTTAGAGTCTAGGATAAAACTCTCTCAAACCTCTGTCAAGATTTCCTGGCTTTCTTGACAAAGGAATACACCATAGCAAGATACTTGCAATCGAATGGTACATTCGCGTGTCCACCCTTTAGTAAAGACTCCAGCTATTACAACATGTAAGTGTTCTTGTTTTATGTTACAGATTTTGATTGTCATATAACCATACCAGAAGAAATTGTTGTGGTAAGTAAACAAAATTTTAAACTTATGCTGCTTTACTTATGTGTTTTGAACCCAATAAAACACTACAGTGGTATCAAAGCTCAGGCTGGTTCAATGGTTATTTAACAATTGAAAGAAATAATAATATGGGTTATACATAAAATTGAATTAAAACAAGGCTTCTTGAAATCCTACATATCTTGACCGAACAGTTAACCTTTTTGATATCACCCTAAATTATCACCTACTCTAAATCACAGAAGTCATTCCGTTCTAACTCGGACTAAGCCAAGTGTAGATAACCGGTTCATTGCGAACATGGTGCATGACGAAGAACGGGTAGGAATGGATGATGGTCGATATGTGCGTTATTGATATTGGTGGGTAATGATAAATGATCTGATCCCTAAATTAGATTTAGGGTTTGGACGATTTTTAGAAAATCAACACGGAAACGTTCTGTCAGGACGTCGGCGCCGCGACCCTTTGGTAGGGCGCCGCTACGCCTTCTAGGGTTTCGAGGCGGCACCGCGACTCCATGGTGGAGCGCCGCGGCGCCAGTCACGATGACAGGCAGGGGTCGCGGCTCCTGTCCGAGATATGCGATTAAAAGCTTCGTTTTAAAATTCTGGACTACTGGACAGGAGGCGCCGCGGCCCTAAATACATTACAGAAGTCGAAAGGCTTCTGCCTTGCCAGCGCCGCGACGCTAATGCATTGCAGAAGCAGAATTTCGGCTTCTGCCTCACTAGCGCCGCGACTCTAATGATTACCGTCGCAGGTCCACCAGTCCAATTTTTTTTTTAGTTCAAAATGTTTAACCCACGATTATTATTATACAATACATTATTTGATAAATGTACTGTTTATGTGCTAAATGTCAAAATATTTGTCATTTAAATTACTAGAATAGCATCCGCAAATAATTGTCTAGGTAGGCGGCGCCCAATATGTGTTTAAACCGCTTAATATCATGCTTGGCAAGGCGGTACCCAATATGCGCTTAGTTTTGCATGATAGTCAAGATGTTTTGTTGGACATATCATGCTAGAGTTGATCTTGGTTAAAACCCTAAATTAAAATATTCCCCAAAATTTAATACAAGTCTCATTTAAAATGAACGCGTCGTCCGTTATAATTGATTGTAGTGCAAAATTCTTTTCGGCGAGATTAGTATTTATGCCACAACATTTTCAAGTCTACGAGGACTCAGACTCTTTTATAGATACATGTTAAATGTAGAAGTGGGTGATAAACCTTCATGAGTATTTACACCACATTGTTTGCTCTATATGGCAAAGCTCACTTAGATACATAATTGCAGTCGCATAACGGGGTTGACTTGCTAGGTTGTCTTGGCGCCACAGTGTCGGATAAGACGATGGACGCAGATCGATTGTTTAGAACATTCGGTCAAACAAGAGTTACAAATTATTTGTAATTGGTTTGGAGACCTACCGGGTTATGCTATTGAAGTTATCAGCCACAACAAACACGGAGATAACATGAACATGGATCTTGGCCCATTATGAACATATTTGATATGAGTCCGTATTCTTCCATGGGATCGAAGAGTATGTTAAAATAGTGGGAGCTAATTAAACTAAAGGCCATGTTAATTAGTTAACGAATGTGTTCAATAGATATTATATTATAGTATAATTTCAAGTTTATCTATTTCTTCAGAATTTGTATAAAATGTCGAATCTATCACTGAAAATGTTAGTCGAGACAAACAAGTTGATTGGAGCATATTACCATGACTAGTTGAGAAATCTGCGATTGATATTAAGACTAGAAAGAATTGAGAATGTGTTAGACACAGTGTTCCCCACAGTCCCTGCTGAAGATTCTGCTGAGTATGCCATGTTTGACAAGGTGGCTTATCAGAAATATCTAGACGATGCTACCTCGGCACAATGTGTAATGTTGTCCTCCATGACTTTGGAGTTACAGAGGAAACATGAAAATATGGGCCCCAATGAAATACTAGAACACTTGAAGAGTCTTTATGACTCACAGTCTAAGACAATGGAGTATGAACTGTTGAGAGACCTTTTCAAGTGTAAGCTGAACGATGAGGGTCAAGTGTCATCGCATGTTCTGAAGATGATTGGGTTGATAGAAATGTTGGCTTCGATTGGAATGAAGCTGCCTATAAATGTCTCTGTCAACCTGATCCTGAATTCACTTCCTGGTTCATTTGATGATTTCATTGTGAACTTCAATATGAATGGGACCAAGGCAAGTCTTCTAGAGCTTCACAACATGTTGAAGACCTTTGAATCATCTACCTCTAAAGGTGAAGTAGTGTTCATGGTGGGCTCTTCTAGCAAGTTTAAACCCAAGGGTAAGAACATGCAGAAGAAGAAGGGTAAGACAGTTGCTACACACACAGTTTTAAAACCTAGAGGAGGTGTTCAGAAGAAGGCGAATGTAGCTTCAGATGTGTGCCTCAACTGCAAGAAGAAGGGGCACTGGAAGAAGGACTGTACAACTCCATGAGGAGGTAAAGCGCTAGGTGCTTCTAACTCTACTGGACAAGGTATGTTTGTCATTGAGATAAATATGTCTATAAGTAACTCTCACTGCTGGGTATTGGATACCGCTTGTGGCTCACACATTTGTAATAATGTACAGGGTCTGATTGACAACAGAAAGGTTGGGCCTTGGGAGGTAGACCTGCGCGTTGGAAATGGAGCACGAGTGGATGCTGAACGCGTGGGAACTTATAGACTAGATTTACCTTCAGGCTTTTATTTAGAACTAAATAATTGTTATTTTGTTCTCTCACAGACGAGGAATATTATTTCTATCCCAGTGTTAGACATTGAGGGGTTTTCCTCATTTATTACCAATGGCAGTTATGTACTGTATTTTAATGGTTTTGTTTGTGGAAATGCTCCGCTTGTGAATGGTTTGTATGTTCTAAACTTTAGTCGTGAAATTTTCAATGTGCAAAATAAATGAGCTAAGATAAGTAATTCAAGAAACCCAACCTACTTATGGGACTGTAGACTTGGTCACATAAATGAATCAAGGATAGCAAGATTAATGAAGTTAGACTACCTGGAACCATTTGACTTGGAGTCCTATGATAACTGTGAATCTTGCTTGAGAGGAAAGATGACCAACAAGCCACTTTCTGGGAAAGGGGTGCGAACCAAAGATGCACTTGAGTTGGTCCATACTGATGTATGTGGGCCATTTTCAACTCAAGCTAAGGGAGGATTGCCTTACTTCATCACTTTTACAGACGATTTCACAAGGTTTGGGCATGTGTATCTTATGAAACACAAGTCCGAAGCCTTTGAGAAATTCAAGGAGTACAAGTCAGAAGTAGAGAAACAACTTGAAACAAGTATCAAAACCCTTCGATCAGATCGAGGAGGTGAATACTTTAGTAAAAAAATTCTGGATTACTTGAAGCTTCATGGAGTCCAATCACAATGGACACCTCCTGGAACGCCACAAATGAATGGTGTTGCTGAAAGGAGAAATCGAACCCTATTAGATATGGTTAGATCCATGATGAGTTTCTCAGCTCTACCAACATACCTTTGGGGCTATGCATTGCAAAGCTCAATTTATATTCTAAACAAGGTTCCTTCAAAGTCAGTAGAGAAAACTCCATATGAGATATGGAATGGCAAGAAGCCAGCACTTAAACATATGCGACCCTGGGGGTGCCCTGCATATGTAAAGAAGATGCTTACTGACAAGTTAGAATCTAAAAGTGAGAAATATTATTTTGTGGGGTATCCAAAGGAAACTAAGGGATACCAATTCTATCTTCCTGGAGAACATAAGGTCATTATTTCCATAAATGCAACTTTCCTTGAAGAAGACTATGTCTACAAGGAACAAAGCTGCAATGAGATAGAACTTGAAGAAATTCAAGAACCACAAGATAACACAAAAGTTGTAACCTTGTTGAATGACCAATACAGGGATTCAGTGGGAGTATTTGGTGAAGATTGGGTACTTAGAGTACGCCCTTCAGCCAGTGGGAGTGCTGTGAGAGATAATGTAGAAATGCAAGGCTCTCACACACAACCAATGGAAGATGATACAATGGTTGTACATCATTCCATTAAGGAAATACATGAAAATGACATTCCTGAAAGCTCTCAAGGTGGTGGATTGTCCAGCACACAAAGACCTTCTCACAATCAGAATACAACAAACACTGAAATGCAGAATAATCAACTCCGTAGGACCACTAGGACTCATCATCCGCCTGAAAGACTTAAGCTCCTTGTTGAAACACACAATGAGATAGATATTCCTGATGACGATGAACCTACAACCTACAGCGAAGCTATGTTAGATATTGATTCGCAGAGATGGCAAGAAGCCATGAAATCTGAGATGGACTCGATGTACATCAATCAAGTTTGGAACTTGGTTGATTTGCCAACAAAAGTTAGACCCAGAGAATACAAACGCGTCTTCAAGAAGAAGATTGATGCATATTGCAATGTACAAACTTATACGACAAGATTGGTGGCTAAAGGTTATAATCAACGATCTGGGGTCTATTATGATGAAACATTTTGACCTGTTGCAAAAATTAAGTCCATTCAGATTTTGCTTGCAATAGCCGCATACTATGATTATGACATTTGGCAAATGGATGTTAAAACTGCTTTCCTCAATGGTAACCTAATTGAGGAGGTGTATATGATACAACCTTAGAGTTTTACATCCAAGACTAAGCCCAAAGCATTATGCAAGCTACAGAAGTCCATTTATGGACTTAAGCAAGCCTCAAGGAGTTGAGATATTTGCTTTGACAAAGCAGTCAAATCGTTTGACTTTGTTAGAAGCAAAGAAGATCCCTGCGTTTATAGTAAGCGCAAAGAATGGAGTATTGTCTTCATTGTTATATATGTAGATGACATATTAACAATGGGGGACAATAAGACTCTCATGCAATCAGTTAAGGAATGATTATCCAACACCTTCATGATGAAGGACTTGGGTGAAGCCTGCTACATTCTTGGAATTAGGATCTATAGAGATAGACCTAATAGATTGTTGGGGCTGTCACAGTCCATATACATAGACAAAATGCTAAGATGATTCTCTATGGAAAATTCCAAGAAGGGAGGTCTTCCTATGGGTCAAGGCATCAAGTTATCAAAGAAGGATAGTCTTTATACTATTACAGAACTTGAACGCACGAAAAGAATCTCATATGCTTCAACTATAGGATCTATCATGTATGCCATGACCTGTACGAGGCAAGATGTAGCCTATGCACTTAGTATGACTTGCAAATTCCAGCAGAATCCTGGGAAAGAACACTGGAAAGCAGTCAAGAGTATTCTTAAGTATCTTAGATTAACTAAATAATATTTCTTAGTCTATGGTGGACAAGAGAAACAAGTGGCTACTGGTACACTGATGCTAACTTCCAAACAGATCTTGATGACTTCAAGTCTCAATCTGGATATACCTTCATTTTCAATGGTGGAGTAGTGAGTTGAAAAAGTTCCAAGAAAACTACAACTGCTGATTCGACAACTGAAGCCGAGTACATTGCTGGATCGGAAGCTGGTAAAGAAGCTGTTATCTGAATTCCGGAAGGAACTAGAGGTTGTTCCAAGTGCCACTTGTCCAATAATGATTTATTATGACAATACTGGTACGATTGCGCAAGCTACGGAACCAAGATCAACAAACAGAAACAAGTATGTACCAAGGAAATACCACATACTCAGGGAGAAGGTGGAAACTGAAGAAATAAAATTAGACTATGTTCCCACAGATGATAATCTAGCTGACCCATTTACAAAACCATTAAGCTTAGTTAAGCATAATGGTCATTTTGAAAACATGGGTGTTAGATACATTGGAGATTGGCTCTAGGCCAAGTGGGAGATTGAAAGTATGTATGTCCTAGAGACAATCATTATTAGGGACAAATGTACTTGAACACATTCGTATTATTAATAAGATTAATATATTTATGGCATTGCAATTATTGAATTATTATTTGATTGTTTGTAATTATTCATTAATGTGCATCCCTTGAGCTTACATTGTCATTAATATAGTGAAATATTAATGATAGAGCGCAACTCTCAAAATAGCCTCGACTAATGATCATCGAGAATTGGATATCGATGATATGTTATAAGTCGACATGTGGTCTGCATCATATTCTTAGAGAATATAATATATCTCACATGCTACTAGTAATGGTTACTAGTGATGGACACATGGATGCTTTTGAAAAGTATTGGTATACCCTGCTGATAAACTATTTGTTAAACATGTCTAGAGTGTTATCAGCGTGTGGGATATAAAGGTCCTTTGACTTGAGGTCAATACGCACCTTGTTTACAGAGTAATGTACTTTGACCATGTCCTAAGCTTAAACTACTTATAAGATAAGATATGGCTTGTGTTGGGTACATTATGATGTAAACTAAGGTGGTAGTTGAGCCAAGAATATAATTCATTCCTCGATTGGATATTCGAGAGAGCACTCAACTTCTAAGTGATATTAGGTCGATCAAGTCATTGGTCAATGCAAGAGACATATTTAGAATATGGTCTAGTTTTTGACTAATATAGATAAGATAAAGTGATCAAGCTATTTGGATAAACAAGTGGCAAATCCTAAGCTTGATCGAGTGTGTCGCGAATAAAAGGAATTTATTATCTCACATAAAGGTTATGTTTGTTGGATTCATGTAAATGTACTTCATATATTGAGTTCGTCATACGACGCAGTTTAGGAGTTTCGTATGGACCTTAATTGGATTAGTGTCGATATATGAAGGCCTATAGGGTCACACTATGTCGATTGTCTCTTCGATCTAAGGGTGTATTGAGAAAGTATTAAATATTCGATTTGAAATCGAGATATTTAAATTGATAATAACTATGGGATAATTTCTATTAGATGGAAATTATTTAATTAAGTCAAAATTGGATTTTGAATTTAATCTAATGTGCTGAATATATATTAACGAAAATGACGTAAGGCGCCACAACGCCTGCTAGGCTGAGCCGCTACGCCGACACAGCAGTGGGCCTAGTCAGACTAGCCCACTGCACCTCCATTTTTGGGCCAGGCTTAGAGCCCAACACTAATTTATTTCTGTCACGACCCGACCCGATGGGCCGCGATTAACCGCCCTAATGACGTCATTATCCTGACCTGTCACACATAATCCAACTAACACCTAATGAGTCTGAAATCCGGCAGCATAATGCTGCAATAACAACATATGACAGGGTAGGCAAGCCGACAAGGCTTTCTTTACCCCCGAATGTACGTGCCTCCTGAGGAGTCACAACTAGCCAACACAATACAACAGGCAAGCCGACAAGGCTGCCACTAGATAATATCGTATATACACGGGGACACCTCAACACAGAGTACAATAGCATGACTGACCAAAACAGAGTTATAACCCTTACATAAGTACAACCCACAACTGTCTACATACCTCTATAAGAAGGACAACGACATATGACGGGACAGGGCCCCGTCGTGCCACTAAATATACATAAATCAAAATTATGGGGTTTTGTACCAAAATGGTAAAGCTCTGGATCAAAGGAGCTTTCCAAACAGCTGCGCAGGAACCTAAACCGTAGGGTCACCAAACTGAGCACCTATACCTGCGGGCATGAACGCAGCCCCCCGAGGAAAGGGGGTCAGTACAAAATAATGTACTGAGTATGTAAACATGAAATACTGCAAATGAGATCATAAGTAGCCAATGGATAACAAGAGGTCAGTATAAAAATCAGGATCCAAATCCAACTGTGTCATAAACAATAAAAGTCAGTTGTGCCTTATAAAAATGAGAGTCAAGTCAAGAAAACATGAATGCATGTCCATATACATATATATACCTGTAACATAACCCGACCCAGTAATGCGGAACTCGGTGGAATCATATCGTAACCCGGCCCCTATTAGGACTCGGTGAAGTCATATCATAACCCGACCCATTCTGGGACTCGGTAAAGTCATATCATAACCCGACCCATTCTGGGACTCGGTAAAGTCATATCTCATCTATGGATCCATCCTACGTAACCCGACCCTCTAGTGAGGGACTCTGTAAAAAATGCAAGGTTGTGCACGAACATAACCCGGCCCGGGACTCGGTGAAGTGAAGTAATAACACTTAGCACGAGTAGATTTTATGAGTAACCATATGCAATCAAAATTTTCATTTGACTCCCAATAAAATCATTATAATAATGTCATAATAAACTCTTTACTGAAAAATCATAGGCACTTCTCATAACTAACATCTTTAGGAATTAAACTGTATAAGAATCATGTACGTCCGCCGTACCTTCATTAAATAAAAACTATGCCAAAGAAAGAAGGAATAGTTCACATACCTCTTAGATGAACTAATCAACTCAATATTAGAGTACGTCTCGTTTTTGAACTTCAACCTATAATAATGGTAATACGTTCGTCAATTCTATGATCACTGGCATACTTTATATCGAATAACGACTTCCTATTCTATAAAAATTCGAGCAGCACTTCCCTTGTTTATACGTATTTCCACAACTTCCAAACGAGGCTAATAACATCAATAGCCAAGCACCAATTAAGGGGACAACCAAAACAGCAACAAAGGGGATTTACACACCCACTTCTCATGTAAATTTAGCCTCTTAATCCACATTAAAACAACCCACAAAAATAGTCCATGCTCCAACAACAATGAGGGAAGAATGTGAAGCATATCTACACCTTTCTACACCCTTATTCCTTTAGGACTTACATTAGCAATTACCACACTTAAACATGCATAATGGTAACTAAATTTTTAGCATTATAACACCACAAAATAGTCCCTAAAATAGTCCATATCCATCTCAACATGTCCAACGATTTCATGCAAGTTCTTGGCCACAACATGTCATAATTCCATAGCTCTTCTCTTAACTCCTAAAATCCAATTCCATATTTCAATACTTCCATATAACTAATTTAAACTTTAATATCAATGTTTCCTTTCAATTTCATCATGCAATTAGTGATAATAATAACAACAATAACCAACGAATCCAACAATCACCAAAATCTGTCCCAAATTGGCAACTAGCCCAAAATTATCACATGCATTGTTTAAATTCCAAATTTTCCTTTACACAAATTCATATCCTTAATTCTAACAATATGCATTCCAATTAAATTATAGAAATAAGAATTTTATACCTCAATTTCATCCAAAACAGTCCGCACAATTTGCTCACTGCCCGGGTCCGAAAATCCCCAATGTTTTCGTATTTCTTTCCCTTTTTGTTCACTTCTTCAACTCCAATTGACATGCAAGTGTTTTACAATGTTAAGCCATCATCCCCACACATTTTTCTTCCAAAATTTCATCCCAAAATCTCGAATTTTCTGGGCAAATTCTCGGCAAGCAGTGGCTGCTTTTGCCACTGTTTTTGCCACTGTTTTTGGTGTTGTTTTGGCTTCCAATTTTTGGTGAAAATGTAGTCTAAGAAGAGGAGATAAAAACCTTAAATTTGGTTATGGGTGGAGGGGTTTTTCGGCTGGCTTGGAGGAGAGAAGAGGAGAGTTTTTTTGGTTAAGTTAGAATGAAGATGAAGAGGTGAGTGTAGGTTATATAAAAAAAATTTGATTTTCTTATTACACTTTGCCCCCCCCCCCCCCCCCAAGTTCTTCAATTAAAAAAATCTCAAACCCACTTCTTTTAATTTTCGAGAATTTCATAAGCCTCGTATCCTCTTGTATACTAATTTCCGGTATTTGAATCCTATTTCCTTAATCTTACGAGGTGTAACAATTTCTGACCTAATTGTAACTATAAATACAACACCATACCATTATTATTACATACGAATTCTCATAAGCAAATTCTAGACCAGAGTCTAGGATAAAACTCTCTCAAACCTCTGCTAAGATTTCCTGACTTTTTAACAGAGGAATATACCATAGCAAGGTGCTTGCAATCGAAGGGTATATTCGCGTGTCCACCCTTTAGTAAAGACTCCAGATATTACAATCTGTAAGTGTTCTTATTTTATGTTACAGGTTTTGATTGTCATATAACCATACCAGAAGAAATTGTTGGGGTAAGTAACAAAATTTTAAACTTCCGCGGCTTTACTTATGTATTTTGAACCCAACAAAATACTACATATATTGCATAAGAATAGATATATATCGTGGTGATTTATTTGCTATGCTAAAGATTAACTACTGTCAGGTAAGATGATAATCATTGGAAATTTTTAAGTGTTTAAATGGTTGTAAACAATATTTATTTTATATTGCATTTCACACAAGTTTTTAAAATTTGCTTCCAAAAAGCAAACACTTTTAAACGTGGGGGAAACCAGAGACTAAGTACCTACTGCTTGAATATATTTGCTGACAGAAAGTACGTGTCCTACTTGGCTACACCTACTAATATTGTTTACAGTGGTTAAATCCATGAATATGTGGCATATTGGTCAATTGTTTATAATTCTTGTAGTAGCTTGCTTTGTCTTTTGCTACTGATAGTATAATTACTACGTTAGATTCGTTTGATCTATACTACGTTAGATTCGTTTGATCTACGGAAACTAAATGAGCAACCCAACCTATACAAAGGGCATCAAAGCTCCTTGACTAGGTTGGAGCTATAAAGCTTACCTTATTTATTATTATTAAAATTTGCTTGATTATATATATTCTTCAAAGTTGTTCCCAAAGAACAATAATATTATTAAGAGGCATAATGATATTAATTTCATATACCATAAATGGCTAAATGAGAGTTTGAAAGAAATAAATGATCACCAGAAGTGACACTATTTTCTATGCATTGTTATGGCTCTAAATGAAGATGTGTTAGAGAAAAATTCTCTATATTATGTGTGTCTCGATTTGCTTCTGGAGTAGCAATATCTTAAAATAGATTTTAAGCCATCACAATTTGATATCTGATCAACATATAGATGAATGAGCCGACTTGAGTTTATGGCATTATAACGATGCTTAAGGCACGTTCATATAATTATGTTTCATTCCTGAAGAATGAAAACTTTTGATAAGTGTTACAAATAAAGGTCCATTCCCTGAAGCGAATGTGACAATATATATTAAAGCATATACTATAAATATGAATGTGCATTTGATTGTGAAAACATCACGACTCATCTCCAGAATATGTAGAATAATTTAGAAGAAATATTATGAATATTCTATGGTTTACTCCCGAAGTAGTAAACTCAGAAATTTTCTCCCGAAGTAGCAAACATTAACCTCTACTCTCGAAATAGTAGAATTTTGAACTCTGCTCTTGAAGTAGTAGAACTTTGTGAAAGCTACTCCTAAAGTAGTAGGACTCTAAATTTATTCCTGAAGTAATAAATATTATATGAAATCTGCTCCCAAAATAATAAGACTTTGAATTTTACTCCTGAAGTAGTTAATTTGAAACTTACACCTGAAGTATTAAGACATTATTCTGAAGTAATGTCTTTTTGTGCGCGAGCAAAATAATGAGCTATAGATGCGCGTTATATATCAAGCCCATTCAAATAATCAGATTTCATTCTCCGAAGTGAATGAAGATATACCACAACCTACCTCTTAGAGAGATAAAATAATAAAGGAAATACAATGTGGTATAAGACACGTACCCGTCGTACGTAGAAACATCATGAATAAGTTTATTAAATATCATTCAAAGGCAAAAGGAAGCAGAGTAGAATGCTTTCTACCATAACCATGTTGATACATTATGGTTAGTTGTTATGATTTCCCCGAAGGAAATAAACATTAATGTACCTCTTCCTGAAAGATCTGATTACTATGTGGTTACCGCTTTGATACAAAATATTCAGATGCAAATGGCTAATCTCCATGAATGAGACATTGAAATACTAAAGTTTAGAACTTAGTGTTTGCTTTTCGTTGTTTATGAATTTACAACTATCTTTAAATGTCCATTTGATTTCCGTTTTCTTTCATGACACCAGTAGTGTCTTACCAAATGTTCTTTCATGATACCAGTAGTATCTAAGCAATATTTGATGATATAATGCTAATGATCAAGATCTCCAGAAGAGCTAATTATTTATTTACAAGAAATCATGACACTAGCAGTGTTCAAATAATATCGCATTATACAATTTACATTGAAATCTCACAGAGAGGTTATATATGATATCCCCATTCATCCTAGATCATAATTGTTGTGACCAGAACACAAATTATGGTAAACCTGAAGTTTACTAGCAATAAAAATAGTTATCATATTGAGACTACATATGATTAAAAGATTGAATATCTTCAAGTGCTACAAGTAAGAATTACATATGTGAAACTTTACCCGAGCATGATGAGATCACATGCTACAATAAACCAGAAGTTTATTGATATAAAATCTCATGCAATAGTAAACCAGACGTTTACTAAAATAAATAGTGCTCGTCGGTGTAAATTTGAAGTTTACTAGTACAAATAATTTTATCAATTGACGTGATAATTTTAGTCGTCATGATTTAAATCTGATGTGCTAAGTTTGTATTCCGAATATATTTAAGAACTAGAAGATTCTTCCATAATTAATTTGCTTGTTCTCATGATAAGTTGATTACATCAGCTAATGTTGGGATTGAATTTCCTAAATTTTGTAAAATATAAAAGGTGAATAAGGGTCCGTTCACCTGCATTGTGGTGTCTTAAATAGATGCATCTATGAGACGGTCATATGTGCATGTATTGTCAACCTACAGTTTGACATTTACGAAGTTGCTTGCTCAAAATAATTGAGTTGAGAGCACAATTTTCAGATTATGTAATCAAGACAATTCATCTTGATAATGCTCGTTGATATTCAAACTGGTTTAACGTTGAATGTCCGCCAGTAGATAGCTAAATCATTGCTTATGAGAATAAAGTTTCTTGTGTTGGTCTGAGATATGATATATTGCATACAACGACATTTGTATGCTTCAGACCAATAAATTATGATAAATTCTCCCCTTATAATTGGTTCAAGGTCAGGAACCAAATATTTTCATCTAATTGTTTTTGTTGTGCGGTATATGATTAATGAATCTACCACGATGCATACAGATGGATTCCCCAAAGATGGTGAAAATGTATGTTAGTTTTTCTAACATAATGATGAGAGAATAAATAACTAAGAAATATGTTGTGAATTATCATTAGTATGATCCTCGTTCAAACGATAATTCAAGTCAAATTCTAGAAGCATTTGCTGACACAACTATTTCATATTTCAGCTACAAGATGCTCCTAAATGTCCCTGAAGGATAGGGTTTACAACATGTGTGAAGCATGGTAGACAAATAGGTTCCAAATGCAATAATCCTTGAAAAAGGAGAGGAGCAAATGATCATAATAAGGAGGCAATGTGCTCTTAAAGATCTTACGACATAACACTTCATAAATCTCATCGAGGTTCAGGTACCTGAAAAATAATGAAGTGATAAGATCTCTGTAAGTTATGTCTAATTGCAAACCGATATAAAATGATATCTCGCCGACGATATCTTTGATACAATATAGTGCGCAATATTGTATAATATTATGAGGATCTGGATTCTACATCTCTTAAAGCATGTTGATGTAAAAATAATTACCAAGTAAATACATCTTGGTAAGGGTAAATTTACTGGACCTGCAGTCTTGACAACAGAAGATGTCATGTAAATTGAATACTAAATAAAAATTATCTCAGGCTATATGGCTTACGTGACAAAATTTATATAATTTTTTTTGAAGAATTCAAAATGCCTGAAGCATATACAAGTTATTGAAAAACTTGTTTGTAATCCTTAAACATATTAAATGAACTAAGGTTGATGTACCAGAATTACCTAAATAAATATTTATTGATGAGGGATACAAAGATGACTCTGTTTACCCTTATCCCTTTATGATATTTAAAATATTTCATAATGTTGTGCAAGTTGCTGACTTGAATATTATTAGAGCTTTGAAGAGTTTTCGGAAAGTAGTAGACTACATGCTAAAAGAAGTTGAAATGAGAAAATTAGATTGGTCCTGAAGTACCATATATTTGTTCAATTGATGCATTTATTTATCTTGCTATAACAATGAGCATGATATAGTTTCTTCCTTACATGGAGATATTGAAATAAGATCAATTGCATATTGTCGATTTGATGAGATAATTTTTCCAAAAGCAGGGGGAGAGAATAATGAAATAAAAAGAGAAATTTAGTGGAATAATCCACCATTGTCTCATCTTGATCCACATGCTTTTATTAGTGGGCAAGGGGTCCAAATTTTTATTCACTTGCAGAAAATAGCAAATCAAATGCCAGACTCATTTACAGATTTAAAAAGGATTACCAAATCACATATTTCTGCAGAGAATGTCTCAATTCGGATTGATGTCCCTGTAGGACCATCTACTAGTATCATGGCAAATGAGTTCAAAGAACGCCTGAAGCGTGATAGTCCATTGGGTTCTAAGGATCGGAATCCTAGAAAAATAAAAATAAATGGCCAAGATGACACTAAGAAAGAATCTCATAAAGAAATGCAAGATTTGATCAATCATGATATTCTTGAAGAAATCAATGAGCCGCAAATTCAAGAAAATGAAGAAATATCAATAAATCCAATTGATGTTAAGACTAAATTGAATCGCTTGAAAATAAATGTAGTTTGAACTGTGAAAAAATACCCATAACCTTATATGAAGATAATGCAACATGCATTGCTCAATTGAATGGAGGATTCATAAAAGGAGATATGACAAAACACATTTCACCAAAGTTGTTCTTCACACACGAGCTCTAAAAGAATGATGATATCAACGTGCAACAGATTCAGTCAAGTGATAATATGACATATTTGTTCACTAAGTCTCTACCAACTGCAAATTTTGAGAAGATGGTCCACAAGATTGAAATGCGAAGACTCGAGCATTTGGACTGAAGTTCTCATTAGGGGAAGTTAATACATGTTGTACTTTTTTTTTTCGTATAAGGTTTTGTCCCACTGGATTTTCCTTGTAAGGTTTTTAATGAGGCAACCAAAAATATATTATTAGAAATGTGTACTCTTTTTCCTTCACTAGAATTGTTTCCATTGGTTTTTTAATAAGGTTTTAATGAGGCATATTATCTATCAAAATAGACATCAAGGGAGAGTGTTATAGATATTATCATATATTGTGGATGTTTATCTTTAGGAGAAATATTAGGATAATAACTTTGGGACCAGGTCAATTTCTCCTATAAATAGAGATGTTCCACTCATTGTATTTTATCTCTCAAAAGAAATAAGAGCTTTCTTCTCTCTTTCTCTAAAAATATACTTGCTTTAGTTTATTGTTTTATAACACTCCATAAATATATTACCTCCTTTTATCCCAATTTATGTCATAGAGTTTGAGAAGGAACGAAAGACTTTTAAAACTTGTGGTCCAAAACAAGTCATATGTACTATTTATGTGGATGTAAATTATTTTTATTAAGGATAAAAGGAGAAGTTTTAAGTTAAATTATATCTAAATATATAAATGTATAATTCTTTTCAAGACAGACTAAAAATAAAAGTATATTACATAAATTGAGACAGAGGAAGTACTCCTTTTTAAGGCTTGTTTGGAAATTACAGTGTAATAATTAGGTTGTGTAATTATAATAATTTAATTATTTGTTATAACATAATTATAGTGCATTTTCATATCATATTTGATTTTACAAGCATAATTACGTAATTTGCCTTTTTTAAAATGAAAGTGTATCACATAAATTGAGACAAAGAAAGTACTCTCTTTTTAAAAGTAAAATCTACTTCTAAACAATTAAATTTACTTTTTTCAAATGAACATATAATTAAGATTTAATGTGAAAGAAATAATCCCTTGATTATTTTCATTAATGAATGAGTATATATACAATTTACAATTTTCATAATATGGAAAATCCTATTCATATTCTACTCTTAAAACCTTATTATATTTGTACAAGAATTCTATAATTATGGTAAATATACAATGTTATCTAAATACTAAATATACATGGCTAACTATAATATGGTAAGTTTGTATACACAGTTAATCACAATGTATATCGTGATATACACACAACTAATTTATGGTAAGTGTTTCCTTGTATGTCCGTGATATACATGGTATATACAAGGTAGTGTATATCACGTGTATATTTATCACACCCCCACAGTAATAGCGGGCAGTCTTCGTACGCTGTCACTGTCCCTAAAATCTTCAAACAGAACCGAGGAAAGACCCTTAGTAAAGATGTCTGCAATTTGATACCTGGAAGGGACATGGCAGACGCGTACTTGTCCACGAGCTACCTTTTCGCGAACAAAGTGGATATCCATCTCGATGTGTTTAGTGCGCTGATCTTGAACCGGATTACCAGAAAGATAGATGACACTAATATTATCACAATAAGCCAAAGTATCTTTCTGAATGGGAGAATGAAGTTCTAAGAGAAGATTACGTAACCAACAGGATTCAGAGACCACATTGGCTAGCCCTCGATACTCGACCTCGGCACTAGAGCGTGATAATGTAGTCTGACGCTTCGCAGACCAAGAAACCAAGTTATTACCAAGAAATATACAATAGCCAGACGTATAATGTCTGGTATCGGGACAACCAGCCCGATCAACATCTGTATACGAGACAAGTGTAGACATCGATGAAGGATATAAATGTAAGTCATAATCAAGTGTTCCCTGGATATATCGAAGAATGCGTTTGAGCGCATTCATGTGCTCAACCCTGAGATCATGCATAAACAAAACACATGATGTATGACATATGTAATATCTGGTCTCGTGAAAGTAAGATACTGAAAAGCCCCTGCAAGACTGCGATAGTGGGTCGGATCCTCGTAAGGCGAGTGGAAGTAGACTTGCATAAGGACATACCAGATCACTCAATGATATCACTCGCGTACTTCCGTTGTGATAAGAATAACCCACCGGCATGACGAGAGATAGCAATCCCCAAAAAGTAACTTAAGGGCCTCAAGTCTTTCATAGCAAACTTAGAACTGAGCATTGTCATGATAGACTTACGCAAAGCATCAGAAAAGGTAATCAAGATAATATCATCCACATACAATAATATATAAGACATGGAAGTACCACGATGATATATGAACAATGAATTATCAGACCTGTTGTATGAAAACCCAATAGATGAAATATAGTATGCAAATCTCTTATACCAAGCCCGTGGGGCCTGCTAAGCCCATACAAGGACTTCTTCAATAAACATACATGATGAGGATATTTGGGGTCTCGAAAACCCAAGGGTTGTTGCATGTAAACGGTCTCCTTAAGATCACCATATAAGAAAATATTCTTCACATCTAACTGATGAATAGGCCAAGCTTTCAAAATAGCCAGATTGAGAACAATGCGAATAGTAGCCGGTTTGACCACCAGACTAAACGTCTCACCACAATCCACGCCAACCTGCTGAGTCTTACCATCACCTACAAGATGAGCCTTATGCCTTGCAAAAGAACCATCTGAATTATCCTTAATACCAGAAGGACGGGGTACCAACTCCCACGTCTTATTTTCAATAAGAGCATCATATTCGTCGTTCATAGCCAATTTCCAATTTGGGTCATTTAATGCGGACACTAGGTTACGGGGTAGGGGGATTTAAGAATATTAGAATTTAGATTAAAATATCTTTTTAATTTAAAAATATCTCGTTGACTACGAGTGGCCGGTCTATGACTTGGTGGAAAATTGGGTGGATTTTTGGAGGAACTCGGATGGGAGACGGGCTGGCCAGCAGGCAGTGGACCTGCTGGCCAAATTCTGGAAACATGAGCCGAGGGAGAAGCAGAAGCTGAAGTTCGAACAATGTTGGTATTGGGCTGGGCAACTGGCCCAATTGTCGAAACTGGGACAGAAACAATACTGGAAACAGTGGGATGTGGCGGAATAGTAGGTCCATCGGGCAGTGGGCCCTCTAGCGGAGTTTGGGTGCGGAACAAATCCGATAAATGGTGGATAAGATACGAGGAGACCTCGCTGGGCCGAGAATAGTAATTGAAGCAGGTTCGATATTGGGCTGGGCAACTAGCCTAATAGCCGAAACTGGGGCAGAAACCGTGGGATATGGTGGAACAGTAGGTCCAGCGGGCAGTGGGCTCGCTGGCGGATTTTGGGTGTGAGACAAGGCACCCGAAATAATATACGGGGAGATGTCGTCATCCAAAAAATTATACGAACTAAGCACATGATTACTCACTTTAAAAAACGGAAATTGGGTTTCATAAAAAATAACATGGCGACTAATGATGATTTTATTAGAGGATAAATCAAAACATTTGTAACCACGATGATTAGACAGATAACCCAAAAACACGCAAGGGGTAGAACGGGCTTGAAGTTTGTTAATTGTAGTTGTCGAAAATAATGGATAACATAAGCACCCAAAGACCCTAAGATGGGAATACGAAGGATTTTTATTATGGAGGACTTTAAGAGGAGACGTACTTACCAACCCTTTGGTAGGAAGTATGTTAAGAAGATAGGTAGCAATTTGCATAGCATGATGCCAAACGGAAGGGGTTACGGAAGTATGGACCAATATAGTTCGGACAATGTTATTAATGGTACAAATTTTTCTTTAGGCTTTCCCATTTTGTGATGACGTATGAGGACAAGAGAAACAAAAAACTATGTCATTAGTATTACAAAAATCCCGAAACACTCCATTATCATATTCTTTGCCATTATCACATTGAATATTTTTTATTTTCCTGTCAAATTAGGTACGGATGAATGCTCTAAATTTTAAGAATGTGGAAAAAACTTATGATTTTTTCGCTAATGAAAAGGTCCATAAAAAAATTAGAATAATCATCCAAAAATAGAACATAATAACGATGGCCCACAGAACTTAAAACGGGAGATGTCCATAAATCACTATGAATAATATCAAATGACATTAAAGTACGAGAAGTAGAGACTACAAATGGTAATCTAATATGTTTTTCTAAAGGACACGATTGACAAATTGGAGTACTATGCGTACCCTTACAAGAAATAAAATTATTTTTATGCAAGGAAGAAATAATGGATGACCCAGGGTGACCCAAACGTGCATGCCACAAGGAAGGAGCTAGAGCTGCAAAAGTAGATGGCAAGACTTGACTCGAGAGACTGGATACGGGCGTGATAGGATAAAGATCTTCCCTACTATCACATCTCATGAGAGGTATCCCCATCTTGAAATTCTTCACATAAAATCCAAATGGATTAAAATCAACAAAAACCCAATTATCAGTGGTGAATTTACGGACAAACACCAAATTTTTAATTAAGTTAGGGGCATGAAGGACATTTTTTAAGACAAGAGGTGGATGTGGGGGAGACAAAGTTTTATGATCGTAACCACGAATTGGAATTGATTTGCCATCACCAACAATTATGCCACGATTGTTGCTCAAATTGGAATAAGACAAGAGAGTACCTTGGTCGAACGTCATGTGAGAAGTGGCGCCGCTGTCCATGTACCAATTTGCGTTTGGAGGATTCAATTCAAGTGTGTGCATTGCGGCTTCAATGTCGGTCGGAGTAGGGCCCACATCATGATGGCATGTGGAGGCCGAGGCCCAAGAAAACCTGCTTGCTGCCCCGACTCAGTGTTGTTACGAAAGCTACTAGACCACGTCGGATTGGGCCGAAAGGAATTCTGGGCAGCCCACTGGCCAGGGCCGATGAAACTAGAAAATAGGGGATATTGGGCCACTGGCCCAGGTCCACGGCTGGGACCAATTGGCCTGTGGCCCATTGCCACCATACCGGGGCCCACTGCCACTATTCTGGCTGCCCCACCAACACCGGAAGCACTATGATTGCCACCGTGTTTTTCGCCATTATTTTTCTGATTTTTCTTGCCTCCAACGTGAGCACAATTTTGACCCGAATTATCAACAAAACCTTGAGAATTAGCGGAGGACGTCATCATGACCCCGAGACTGGCGCCGGTAGCCGCCTTTTTGGCCAAACCGGCTTCTTCTAACGTTAGCATCGAGCGGGCTTGATAAAAATGCGGAAGTGGATTACTTTGACGAAGGAGAGTCCCCACGCCATTATATGTCTCAGATAGGCCTGCAACCATTTGTAGAATAAGATGATTATTAGTAATGGGCACTCCAACGTTACATAGTTGGTCTGCCAATTCCTTGAGCCGTTTACAATAAGCTGAAACATTCAGAAAATTTTCCATGCGGACTTGGGAAAATTCCTGCTCATGGGTGACAATGCGGGAATGTTAGTTATCTCGGAATATATAACTCAATCTATTCCATGTATCCATAGCCGTAGTGTCCGACTCAATAATTGTCTGTAAAAGGTCGATAAAAATTGTGGAATAAATCCACTGAAGGACGGTAGCATCAAGTGTAATCCATAACTGAGGATTCTCCGCGGGTGTAGGGGTAGCGGGAGGAATTATGTGATGGAGGACTTGATGTGAGATGACGTGAATTTTAAACAACTCTGTCCATGTCACGTATTGGACGTTTTCCATCTCAAGAACAATATGGATGTTGTTGTAAGGGCAGTATGAAACATGTACTTTAACGTAGACATAACAAAAGAACAATAGGTGGAAGAGGGATTTGGAAGAAAATTTGGGAAGAGAGGAGATAAGATGCACGGTTACCGAGAATTTGACATGAAAACTGAGGCAGCAGAAGAGAGGAAAATCGGTAGAAGCACCTAGACCTCTGATACCATGAAAGAAATAATCCCTTGATTATTTTCATTAATTAATGAGTATATATACAATTTACAATTTTCATAATATGAAAAATCATATTCCTATTCTAGTTCCAAAACCCTATTCTATTTGTACAAGAATTCTATAATTATGGTAAGTGTACAATGTTACGTAATTACTAAATATACACGGCTAACTATAATATGGTAAATTTGTATACACAGCTAATCACAATGTATACCGTGATATACACACGGCTAATTTATGATAAGTGTTTCCTTGTATGTCCGTGATATACACGATATATATAAGGTAATGTATATACCGTGTATATCGCGTGTATATTTATCATAATGCATGACAAATTCAGCCATATATGCAAAATATACTAGGAGTACTATATTTACCCTTCGCTAAATTTTTTTATTATCAAATATGATGTTTAGATCACAATTACCCTTAATACGAACCACTGACTAGATAAACATACACACATGGAATAAGAAATAGTTAATACTTTAACCCGACTTAATTATTTTATCATTTTTAACCCGCGATCCGTTTAGTTAAAGAGATTCATCACTAACCCATCAATCCTTTGCTTCTCTTTCTCTTGTCACCTCTTTTATATTCATTAATTCCACTTTTATTAAAAAGTCATTTACGAAAACCAATCGAAGAAAAGAGCAACAACTTATGATAAATCTCAGTTTTACATTTGCACTTTGATTATTCATCATCTAGAGTAGTGATTAGACCGACTATGTTGTATGTAGCGGGGTGTTGGTTAGTCAATAATTATCATGTTCACGGGATGAAAATTACAAAAATAAGGATGTTGCGGTAGATGTGTGTGCATACTAGGAGGGACATGATTAGAAATAAAAATATCCGGGACAAGGCAGGTGTGGTTCGATGGAGGATAAGATGTTGAAAGTGAGGCTGAGATGATTCAAACACGTGCAGATGAGATCAGATGCCCTAGTGCGGAGGTGTGAGGTTGGCTATAGATGGTTTCAGGAGAGGTAGAGTTAGACCGAATAAGTATTGAAGAGAGGTGATCAAACATGACATGGAGCAGGTCCAGTTTACCGATGCCATGACCTTAGATAGAAAGTTGGGATAATTGAGTGTTGTCCTACGTATTATACTAGTAGTAATGGTATTACTCTTATAGTTTTTTGTCCTTGTATTGCTACTTGATATCTGTTGTTTCTTGTACTTTGACCATTATATTCATTTTTTTCAGAATGCTTTATTATGCTTTTATAGTATTTTTCATCATGACTGTTTATACTGGTTTTGGATCGCGTGTGCCAATGGTCTATCGAAAATAACCTCTCTATATGTCGAGATAGGCCAGGGGTAAGATCTGCGTACACTCTACCCTTTTCAGACTCTACTTTGTGAGATTTCACTGGGTATATTGTTGTTGTTGTATTATTCATGTAAAGAATGGATCTTGGGCCTAACTTCAACCTCAAAAGCTAGCTTGTGGGGTGAGGATTGTTCAAGTCCATATAAGGAGTTCATGCTACCATTCCATTTCTTGAAAAATATTTTTTAGGAAAATAAGTTGATTTTTTATTTATTTTTTCTGTTCGATACGTAAAACATTTATTATAATTAAAACAAATATTGTGGGAGGTGGGGATGGGGGCTAACGGATGGGAGTGAAGATAAGGTGTGTGGGAGGGTTGGGAGGGCACTATGAGTATGGAAAGCCACTTGTGAAATTTAAAGAAGTCATTTTCTCATTGTATATGATGAAAATCGGTACGATAGGTGGCATGGTTTGGGAATGAAAATCGAATGAAGTGACAATTTGTATCGGTGGTAAGTTCGGGTGCCGTAACAAGGCGATTGACAGTCGAAACAGGTGAAACCAAATGGCGACCGAACCTGGAGACATCAGGTGGAAGACCAAAGGAGCTCAGCGCTTACCCGTTCCGGATATGGCGCCAGCCATTAATATTTTCTTATTAAGTGACCGTTTTTGTCATTTAATTACATTTAATGAGGGTGTAATTCTTGGACATAAATGCCTTGTATTGTTAGCTATAAAAGGAGTCCAATCTTCATGTTGGAAGGGCATCTCATTCTCATTACTGAAACTCGTATTATTACATTCAAAAATGCTCTTGTTATTGGCTCGGAACCGAAGCAGTTTAGATAAGGATCGGATCAAACTCTTAGTTAAATTACAATCAAGATTATGGCAATCCAGGCTAATTACTTACTTATTACTGTCATTTACTTATTTATTATTAATTATTTATCATACTTATTTGCAAATCTATCCACATATCCTTAAAAATACTTACAAATTCAATTGTACTTTTTTTGAGGTAAATAGTTTGGCCCCCACTGCGGGGCTAAGAATAATAGTGGTGATTTGGTTCAAACTTAAATTTCACTTGTTTCTTTCGAGATTTTTGTGGTTACAAGTCAAAACTAAGTACTAACAATATGGCTAGTAAAATCAACGCTGAGATTAGCAACCACAAGGACAATAACAGTGACAATGGTGCTCACAACGTTAATAACAACAATGGAGTTCCACCCGTCGTTCCACTCATTGGTCCACTGAATGGGTTCCGCTCATTGTTCTACCAAACGACATTCCGTCGAATGGTGTTTCACCCGTTGATCTAATGAATAACAACAGTCTCGTGATTTCACCTCGATAATCTAGAAGATCGCATTAGAAGACACCGGATGATGAAATAAATTTGGCTCAAATCTTTTATATGCTATAACTCAGTTGAAAAAGAAAAGAAGCAGAGCAAGCGTATAGGATGAAGCTCGTCCCTTCCACAATGATGAACCAGGACGAGAAGAGGATCGAGTCAATGAGAATGCCAACGGCTCAGAGACTAATGAGTCCTCGGAGGTCTTGAAAATGCTTGAAGCTTTAACTAAGCGAATTGACACCAATGAAAAGAAGGTTGAAACCTACAATTCATGGATATACAAGATTTCTAAGGCACATATGATACCGAAAGGGCCAGACTCGAAGAGATACATCCAGTTGTCATTCCTACCAAGTGCACCATCGAAGTTGATACCGAAGAGATTTAAAATGCATGACCTCCCGAAGTATGATGGTACAACAATTCTAGGGGAGTATGTGACGTCCTATACTTGTGCAATAAAGGGCAATAACATGCATTTGGATAGGATTGAATCAGCATTGTTGAAAAAATTCAGCGAAACGCTTTCTAAATGAGCAATGACATGGTACTCTATGTTGCCTGAATATTCTATTAATTCATTTGAAATACTTGCAGATGCTTTTATAGCTCGGAAAGTTCAAGCAATAAAAACATATATTTTTAAAATTGCTTAGAAAGATATGGAGTTGTTGCGGGAGTTCGTGACCAAGTTTTTAAAAGGAGCGGATGTTTCTTCCCCGAGTACCGGATGAATGGAAATCTAAAGCATTCACCAATGGGCTGAATCCTAGGAGCTCCAGTGCCTCATTCAAATTAAATGAGAACATGTTTGAATTCCCGGTAGTAACATGAGCAGATGTGCATAACAAGTACGAGTCTAAAATCAGGATAGATGATGATCAGCTTGAACTTCCACCAGGGTCAGCAGGACGGAACAAAAACTTTGATAAATTAAAGAGGGTAGTCGAGTCGGAGCCGAAATCTTCAAAGGATATCAACTCTATGGGTAATCGGAGAGGTCAAATTTCAGATCGGATCGATGTCACAACAATCGCAATTTTCCATCAGACAAAGGAGATAGGTGTAATGATCGAGGGTCTACCAGTAAGGATTTGCAATTCAAAAATGATACCGGTGGATCTTCTTCTAACATTGTGGAAAGCCCGAGGCTGTCCGAATACAATTTCAAGGTAGCCAAGAGCGCTTTGGACAAACCCGACTTAAAGAGATCCAAACTTGATTTGTGATTACCATGAGACTCATGGTCATCGAACTAAGGATTTCACTGGTTAAGGGATGAAGTGGCCCGTTTATTGAACAATAACCATCTGCATGAGTTCTTAAGTGATCGTACAAAGGGAAACTATAAAAATAGAGAAGCAAACAAGCAGACATAATCAGTGGAGCCCCATCATGTCATAAATATGATTATCGAGGGGGTGGATGTTCCGAATGGAGCTATCATGACCACAAAGAAGACGAAAGTGTCAATAACTAGAGAGAAAAGATCCAGAAATTATGAACCGGAGGAAACAATATCTTTCAATGATGAAAATACGGAAGGCATCATTCAACCTCACAATGATGCGCTGGTAATTTCTGTCCTCATTAATAAATTTAAAATTTAGCAAATTTTAATTAATCTAGGTAGCTCGGCCAACATCATCCGATGAAAGGTGATGGAGTAGTTAGGGTAGTTGGACCAAATTGTGCTGGCAGCCCGAGTTCTAAATGGTTTTAACATGGAAAGTGAAACCATAAAAGGGGAGATCATTCTTTCAGTCAATGCAGTCTGGACAATTCAACAAATGAGGTTTTATGTCATAGAAGGTGAAATGAGGTACAATGCTCTATTCGTTAGGCATTGGATACATGATATGAAAGTTGTGCCTTCGACGCTACACATGATGCTGAAATTCCCCACACCGGAGGAATCAAGGCGATCTGAGGGGAGCAACCGATAGGTTCAGGCTCACGGTTAAAGGACATAGTTAAAGGGAAGGAGGTGAAATAGCAATCACAGGGTTCAGGCTCGCCATGTCCGAAAAGAAGAGGAAGAACAGATAAATTCTGAGGATGAATGAGACTACTTTCGCATTCCGAGGTCATTTGTGTTACTAGATGATCAGATTCCATGAAGTCGACCGTAGAGGAGCTGTAGCAAGTCATCATGTTCGTGCATCTACCAGATAAGAAGGTATACCTGGGCACTGGATTAACCTCGGAGTTCAGACTTAAATTAATTGAATTTCTTAAAGCTAATGCCAATTTCTTTCCTGGTCCTACTTAGATATGACAGGTATCCCATCGGAGATTATAACTCACTTACTGAGTTTGAACTCGAGCTTTCCCCGGTAAAGCAAAAAAGGAAGTATATTGCCGACTTCAAACATAAGTTCATCACGAAAGAGGTAACAAAGCTTTTAAATATAGGTTCCAATTAGGAGGTAGAGTATCCGTATTGGTTAGCAAATATAGTGGTCGTACCTAAAAAAGGAAATAAACTGCGAATGTGCATAGATTTTAAAGATTTGAATAAAACATGCCCAAAAGATTATATTCCTTTGCCACTCATCGATCAAATGATTGATGCTACATCAAGGCATGAGATGTTGAGTTTTCTTGATGCTTACTCAGGGTACAACCAAATTAGGATGAACCCAGAGGATCAAAAGAAAACCTCTTTTATAACGAGATTCGAGACCTATTGCTATAATGTAATACCATTGGTTTAAAAAACGTCGGAGCAACATATAAACACCTAGTTAATCGCATGTTCGACGACCAAATAGGTAACACAATAGAGGTTTATAGATAGGTGTGGATGGGCTGATCGGAGTAGTTATTTCTCACCTGATGTCCCGAAGAGGTGATGATATATTAGTTAAGTCCTTGGAAGTAGAGGACCATTTAAAGCATTTACAGAAAATATTTGACATACTTCAAAAATACAACATGAAGCTGAATCTAGAAAAATATACTTTTGGAGTTGGCTCAGGCAAGTTCTTGAGTTTTTTGGTTTCAAACCGAGGAATAGAGATCAATCCGGATAAGATCAAAACTATTGAGGAGATACCAGAGGTGCTTAAAGATGTGAAGGCGGTACAAGAACTCACTGGGAGGATAGCCGCTCTAAGTAGGTTTATCTCTCGGTCCTCAAAGAAAAGTCATCGATTTTTCTCTTTGTTAAAAAAATGAATGACTTTGAGTGGACACCAGAGTGTCAGCAAACTTTGAGGGATTTGAAGAAATACTTGTCTAGTCCGTCGCTATTGCATAAATCGAAGGCAGACGAGCAATTGTTCCTGTATCTGGTGGTGTCTAAAGTGGCTGTAAGTGCGGTTTTGATTCGAGAAGAGAAAGGTACGCAATTTCCCACTTACTATGTTAGTAGAACACTAGCTAGTGCGGAAACTAGGTATCCTCATTTAGAAAAACTGGAATTTGCATTAATAACGGCTGGTAGAAAACTAAGACCTTATTTTCAATATCATCCTATATGTGTAGTAACAACTTATCCACTAAAAAATGTGATGCATAAATCTTTACTGTCTGGTAAGTTAGCCAAATGGGTAGTATAAATTAGCGGGTATGACATAGAATATAAACCAAGAACCGCTATAAAGTCTCAGGTTTTAGCAGACTTCATAGTAGACTTTAAACCCGAAATGATTTCTGTAGTAGAAAGAGAACTTTTATTAACCTTAGGAAAAACTTCGGGGGTCTGGACATTGTCTACGGACGGAGCTTTGAATGTGAAAATGTCCGAACTCGGAGTAGTGCTTAAGGCACCTACAGGAGATATTATGAGGAAACCACTAAGAATTGTAAGATTAATTAACAATGAAGCCAAGTATGAGGCTATGATTGCATGTCTAGAGTTGGCACGGAATCTGGGAGCAGAAGCCATCGAAGTAAATTGTGATTCACTCTTGGTTGTTAATTAAGTGAACATGGTGTTCGAAGTACAGGAAGAAATAATGTAAAAATACTTGGATAAAATTCAAGTGATATTGCATCGGTTCAAAGAATGGACTATGGAGCATGTGTATTGAGAGCAAAACAATGAGGTGGATGCCTTGGCTAATTTGGAGTCATCCGTTGAAGCGGAGGAGTTTAATTCGGAAGCAGTTGTGCAGTTGCTTAGTTCCGCGATTGATGGTGGTCATGGTGAAGTAAATACAATAAGTTTGACTTGGGATTGGCGCAATAAATACATCAACTAACTTCGGGATGGAAAGTTGCCTACGGATCCGAAGGAGTCGAGGACCATTAGTACTAAAGCAGCTAGATTTTGTTTGGTTGATGGTTAGTTGTACCTAAGGTCTTTTATGGTCCTTTAGGAAGGTGCTTAGGACCATGTGAAACTGATTACGTGATGCGCGGGGTTCACGAGGGGACTTATGGCAATCATTCATGAGTAGAATTATTGGTCCAAAAATTGATTAGGGTCGGGTACTATTGGTCTGAGATGGAGGAAGATACAAAGAACTGTGTCCGAAAATGTAACGAATACCAAAGGACCACACCCATGATTCATCAACCGGCAAAATTAATACATCCAATTTTATCACCATGTCCGTTTATGAAATGGGAGATGGATATCATTGGGCCACTCTCATGGGCATCCGGAAAGGTACGTTTTATCTTGTTTATGACTGATTATTTTTCTAAGTGGGTTGAAGCCAAGCCCTTTAAAAAGTTAAAGAAAAACAAGTCATCGATTTCATTTGTGACCACATCATTTGCCGGTTCAGTATACCAACGGAGATCATTTGCGATAATGGATGTCAGTTCATTGGGAAGAAGGTGAACAACTTCCTTAAAGGGTTGAAAATTAAGAAGATAGTATCGACTTCGTACCACCCAAGTGTGAATGGGCAAGCGAAGTCAATAAATGAAATAATTATTCAAAATCTGAGAAAGAGACTAAATGAGTCAAAAGGCAAGTGGAAAGAGATTTTACCGGAGGTGTTGTGGGCATACAGAACAACACTAAAAATCAGTACTGGTGAAACACTATTTTTTGGTTTACGGTGCAGAGGGCTCTAATTCCAGTGGAAGTTGGTGAGTTGAGCTTAAGGTTTAGCCTTGCAACTGAAGAATCAAACAACAAAGCTATGGCTGTCAAGCTCGACTTAACGGATGAACACCGTGAGTTGGCATTGCTACGGTTAGTGTCCCAAAAGCAAATGATGGGTCGATACTACAACCGAAGGGCTAATCTTAGACACTTTCAAGTAGGGAACTTGGTTCTACGGAAAGTAACCCTTAACACCAAAAAATGCAACAAATGGAAATTAGGCCCGAATTGGGAAGGTCTCTAAAAAGTGTTAGGAATAAACGGTAAAGACTCGTACCAGTTGGAAGCCAAAGATGATCAAAAGTTGCCGAACAACTGGAACATTGCACACTTGAAGCGTAACTACTGTTAATGTATGTGTTTTACTTGAATTTCATTTATTTCGATGAAACTAACTTTTGCAGGAGCAAAGCCAGAGTCATGGGTTAAAGATCGAGCAGAAGTTAGAATTAGGTCTGAAAATACGTGTTGCACTCTTTTCCCCTTATCACGGTTTTTATCCCGAAAGGATTTTTTCGACAAGGTTTTTAATGAGGCAACAATATAAAACGTGTTACTAAGTTACTGAAGACCGGATAAATAATGGGGAATGGAGACTGCCCGGTATTGAAAAGCAAGTAGTGTTTGAATTCTCATAACTTTGAATACAAACACTAGGGGATTGCCATACACTCGACAAAGAAGTTCAAAGTTTTGAAGCTATTTGAAGTTCGGAGATTTTTTAAGTTTTTTTTAGGACTATTGTAAGTGTTAAAGATCGAATGAATCTTGCCAGTTGTTTAACTAACATTTTTATCTGAAATTTGCTTCGATTATACTCATTTGCATACTCTTGTCTCCAAGTAATCGATAAAACCTTTAGGCTTATGAGCTAATGAATTTGTTAAAGACTTACGCGCTAATGACTTTGTTAAAGTCCTTAACTAGGGACTGTCGTCGTAAATACATCTGGAACAAAAATAAGTGAAGTACAATTCTAAGGCATCAGTTCTATATGAACCCAGCCTATTCTTAAAGACACTTGAAATTGTCTAAGAAATTAGAAATAAATGAAGTTCCAATATTCATGACCGAAATGAATAGGAGACGTCTTATTCATAAGCATAAAAATAAGGTCCTTATATTTAGTCATTGAATGACCCAAAACTGGAAGAAATTGTTTGGTATGAAGCAAACTAAAAGTAAAAGTTTGTGCAATTTAAGTTATTTTTTAAGACCGAAAGGAACTTTCATTTGGCTCGACACAAACTAAATGATGGTTTGTTTAACTAAGACTTTGAAGCCGGAGTCAGTTAGCCCAAATTGGGTTTAAATTTTATGTGGCTAAATTGTTGAAAAACAAGGAAGCATAAGCATTCTGTAATCATTCCAAGTTTTCCAGGCTGCCCATTCTCTTTGAAAGATAGAAAAATCTTGACTAGAAGTGATATTCATTTTATATACAAGGCCAGTAAACGGTCATAGCAAAACATGTTCAAAGGGTACAAAAAAAAGGGAAATAAATATAAAGGCATAAAAGCCTAGATCTTAATCGAACTTAGATTCAGAGTCTTATGGGTCATCCTCGGAGCTATCTTCATTCAGCTTGTGGTAGGCTTGGAGCTCGAGCTTTTTGGCCTCCTCAATCTTGTCATCAATCTCTGAGATTCCGTCTCGAGCCTGCTCCAAAGTGTACCTCCGGACGTTCTATTTTATATGATCGATTTTTAGTACTGTCCGGGGCACCTCGACCTCCACATCGGCGAGATCCTAGTCTTGTTTAGTCGAGACTTGAGCAAGTTGGGCCAAAATCTCAACATATCTCTGGTTCGAGGCCTCGAGCTTATTTCCAGCCCTTCGTTGGTTGGATTGATCCTGGGCCATCTTCAGTGCAGCAAGGTCGACAACCCTATCCACATCCATTGCAACAAGTTCGGCATTAAGGCGGTCGAGTTCAACATTCAGAAATTTTATTTGTTGAGCTTAGTAGTGCCCAACCTCTTCTTGTTCGCTGAGCTCTTGAGTGAGGAATTCGACGTCTTAGAAGATTTTTTCATTCTCTTCATCAAAAATTTTGTTTTCCTCAGTGACAAGCTCGAGGTCATTCATTGCTCTGAGGTAGTCGCCAAGCCCGGTCCAGTTCAGTTTGGATAATGGGCAAGTCACCGACTTGCTACAATTGTGCCTCTTTCTATTGAAGAAGCCCTTTGAGGTGATGGATATCTTTATCTTGGGCGTCCAGTTGCCCTTTGAGGTGATAGTTGTTATCTATGCATCAGATGAAGCCCGCTTATCAAGTAGAAAAATGTTATTTTCTCTTTCGAGCTTTCTTACTCGATTGAGCATAGAAGATTCCATACTTGCATTTTTTATTATGAAAAAATATTTTCCCCTTCCTTGCCCAACTATTTTGAGTATCGGCAAATAACGAATGACTGTAAAATTGAAAAATGAGGGAAGGTTAGAAATGAAAAAATAATACAAGTACCAACTTAAGAAATCAAGAATGATACTTACCCGGTTGGAGGCATGCATACCATTATTGAAGAGACATTGCTATGAAATATTTTTCATTTTTTCCCTATCGAACTCCGATATGAGGGGCCTCATATAATACGAACCCCAACCGGCCAGGATAAGAAGTTTGTGTCCTCGGGGAAGGAAATAGTGGCATATATCATTTTCCTTAGGTCCACACTTGGTGCCGGGAAGACGTTCACAAGCTTAGAATGCGAGCTGGCATGATTCTTAGGAGTTCGGGTAGACTTTGTCATTTTTTGAGGAATGACCAGGTGAGCAAACACAGCGGTAGTTGTTCGCTCGGCCTGAGTCATGGAGGTACCAGCTTCATCAAAGATCCGGTCAAAGTCTTCTTGCCCAAAGTTCTGGGCCGGTTGTGATGATGGATGAGGAGTTAAAGTGGAAGTTTTGGGTTTCTTAGCCAACGATTTCTCATTCGTGGCTTCATCGTCATCCTCGATGATGGCTGGCTCGGGGATCGATGGCGTGGTGGTAGGAGTAGCTGCGGCATCAGTTTGCAGCATAATTGGTTCGGTTGCTACAGTGGCATCATGCTCTTCTCTAACTTTGGCGTGAGAGTCTTTCGCCGGAGTAGTGGTGGTGGCCTTTCTCACCCAAACATCTTCTGGTGAGATGCCGTGTTTTGACTTCGGGAAGGACCACCCGTTTCTAAAGCTTTTTTTCTCTTTGAGCCAACCAAAAGTGATTTTGGAGGCTTTGAGGATTTGGACTTGAAGGATTTCTTTTTTGGTACTTCAGTAATACGCTGAATCGATGTGGCTACATCAAATATCGGATTAGGGACAGTTGGAGCAGCGGAAAGGTTGGACCCCGGGGTTGAGGAGCCCTTTGTTAGACCTGCATGTTCAAACAATGGAAGAAGTGAAAAAGTGTACAAGGTTGTTATTAAAGCTAAAAGAGGGAGTTAGGAAAATACCAACCGTGGTTTCGGGCTACCCATCATTTATCAGAAAGTTCTTTCCATGTCCGCTTTTTATGCGGATAATTGTTGATAGTTTTTTGACCCAAGTATGAATGTTATCTACGTGAGCCTGAATCCATTGAACGACTGAAAAGATAGAAAAATGGAAGATTAAAAGGTAAGTTATCTAAATTAAAAAAAAGGCGTTTTGAGTACTTACGATGCATGTTCCATTCCTCTGGGAAAGGCATATACCTAGGCGGGATGATTTCTGTGGTAGGAACCGCAATAAAATGTTCCATCCAACCTCGATCTCGATTTTCATCGACACTCGAGACGATGGGGAATTTGCCTCATTTGGACAGCTGGACGATCCCGCCATGAAAGAATCGAGACACATATAAATAGATCAAATAATCCAAAGTGAAACACTCGTTAACCAAATTGGCCAAGAAGCGGAGGCAGGTTACAATCCTCCAGACATACGGATCAATTTGTGCAAGACACAGATTGTGTGTCCTGCACATCTCAAGGATCACGTCGTCGATTGAATGGACAAGTTTGAAAGTGAAGGGGTATGTGTATACGTTAGATACCCAGACCTAAAGGTGGTGATGTCTTCCTCTGGGCCATGAACAATAATCCCGGAGAGATATTTCTAACCACAGTCATCTCAGACTCTCTTGAGGTAAGAGGTTTTGATAGAAGATGGCCAGCTTTTAGCCTCTCCCCCGATCAGATTTTTTGGAGGTCGTTTGAACGACGAATTTAGTGTCAAAGTGGAAAGTTGATGGGAGCATATCGAAGGCTCTGGGTTCAAAAGTGACCTGAACTTCAGAGGGGTCACCGGCGTCGATGGTTTCATAAGAAATCGGCGGTGGAGAAATTGCCGGAGATGATTGTTTGGAAAAAAATCGGGTAGATTTCGTCATGGTAATGAAGGTATGGAGGTTTGAAGATTTGAAGGTATGAAGTTTTGAAGATATGAGGGTTGAAAATTTGAAGGTATGAAGGTTTGAAGTTATGAAGGAATGAAGGTTTAAAGATATGAATGGTTGAGTTTATGAAGGTTTGAAGATTTGAAGTTTTGGTGATTTGAAGATTTGAAGGAAGCTCCGTGTTCGAAGGGTTAGAGAGATTTACCAGAAGGTAAAAATTGAGAAAAGAAAGAAAATGAGATTTTATAGGGACGTGGTCATCATTACAAAACGCTTCGGTTCATGAACCGAAGTGACGGTTCAATCAGAGGGTGACACGTGTCCGAAGTCACAGAGTGATAAGACGTGAGTCATAGGGAATTGGAAGCGTTCTGTTTTTCCGCCTGTTTTGAACTAATTTGAAAGGAAGCTTGCAAGAGAAGATATCAAAGAAATTATTTCTACTTCCCATCATTTCGGTAAACTTTGATCCGGAAAGTGTGAGGACTATTTGTATACGGTGAAAACCGATACGACACGTGGCATGGTTTGGTAATGGAAATCGAAGGAAGTGACAATTTGTATTGGTGGCAAGTACGGGTGTCGAAACAAGGCCGGTTGACAGTTGAACTAGGTGACACCAAATGGCGAGCGAACCTGGAGACATCGGGTGGAAGACCGAAGGAGCTCAGCGCTTACCCATTCCGGATATGGCGCCAGCCGTTACTATTTTCTCATTAAGTGATCGTTTTTGTCATTTAATTGCATTTGATGAGGGAGTGATTCTTAGGCATAAATGTCTTATATTGTTAGCTATAAAAAGAGCCCAACCTTCATGTTGGAAGGGCATCTCATTATCATTACTGAAATTCGTATAATTACATTCAAAAGTGCTCTTGTTATTGTCTCGGACCCGAAGCAGTTTAGCTAGGGATCAGACCAAACTCTCAGTTCAATGATAATCAAGATTACGATATTTCAGGCTAATTACTTACTTATTTGCTTTCATTTAATTATTTATTGTTAATTATTTATCATACTTATTTGCAAATTTATCCACGTATCCTTAAAATCACTTACAAATTCAACTGTATTTTTTTTGGGTAAACACTCATTTTTAAGGAATTTAGTTTAACATAATTTTTTTCAAGATTACGACATTCCAGGCTAATTACTTGCTTATTTTCTTTCATTTAATTATTTATTATTAATTATTTATCATACTTATTTGCAAATCTATCAACGTATCATTAAAATTACTTACAAATTCAACTGTATTTTTTTGGGGTAAACACTCATTTTTAAGGAATTTAGTTTAACATAATTTTTTTAAAATTTTTTTAACCAACCAAACATAAAAAAATTGAAAAATATTTTCGGGCTCCTCCCCACCGAACACACCCATAACGTGGGAAATTAGTTTTGAGGGGCAACTATGGTCCAAAAAATTAACAGCGATGACATTTTTTGATACCCAAATTTAACAAACGATAAAGGAGTCTATTTAGAATTAGTTAAAGGTAATTTTGATCAAAGAAAGACCATAAAAATCTCCAACAAAATGAAAAATAGCACCTAAAAGAGAAAACAAATGGAACCGTACTTTAAACGCAAGTTGAACCCATATAAATATCAGATTGGCACTTCAGAATAATCCAATGGTGGTAACTTCGACTGAGGACATGGAGTATGATCAAACGAAAGCTCACAACATCAACAATGGCGAGTCTTCATGGAGCTCATCAACGAACTGGACGATCTCTCGTGGCTCTCTCGAAGATTCGATCACCTTCGACTCTTCCGATTCTCCGATCGATGATCCTGAATCAACTACTCACGTATCACCTCTTATCCTACACCGACCTTCACCAGATTCTTCCCCTTGCGAAATCAAGTGTAAGTTGAAAAATATCAAAATATCGTAAATTGTTTACCGATAATATTGGAGTATTTACTTGTCTATGTTGTAATTAGTACTACATTCAATTTGACTGTGGATTGTGAAAAATCAAAATATCGTAATTGTTTACCGATAATATCGAATGTTTAGTACTTGTATATGTTGCAATTAGTACTAATTATGCAATTTGACTGTGAATTAGTATAGTTAGAAACTTGTATCACCACGAAATCAAGTGTAAGTGGGAAAAAAAAATACCGTATTGTTTACCGATAAATTTGAATATTTATTACTTGTAGATGTTGCAATTAGTACTAATTATGCAATTTGACTGGAATTAGTCTGGTTGGAAACTTGTATCACCAGATTCTTCTCCTTGCGGAATCAAGTGTAAGTGAATAAATCAACATATCGTAATTGTTTACCGATAATATTTGAGTATTTACTTGTATATGTTGCAATTACTACTAATTATGCAATTTGACTATGGATTCGCTGGTTAGAAACTTGTATCACACTTGCGAAATCAAGTGTAAGTGGATAAATCAATATCGTATTGTTTACCGATAATATCGAATATTTATTACTTGTATATGTTGCAATTAGTACTAATTATGCAATTTGACTGTGGATTAGCTGGTTAGAAACTTGTATCACCAGATTCTTCCCCTTGCAGAATCAAGTGTAAGTGAAAAAAATTCAAAATATAGTAATTGTTTACCGATAATATTTGAGTATTTACTTGTATATGTTGTAAGTAGTACTAATTATGAAATTTGACTGGGGATTAGCTGGTTAGAAACTTGTATAACTAGATTCTTCCGCTTGCAGAATCAAGTGTAAGTGAATAAATCAAAATATCGTAATTGTTTACCGATAATATCTGAGTATTTACTTGTATATGTAGTAATTAGTACTAATTATGCAATTTGAATGTGAATTAGCTGGTTAGAAACTTGTATCACCAGATTCTTCCCCTTGCAAAATCAAGTGCAAGTGAAAATATCAAAATCTCATAATTGTTTATGGATAATATTGAATATTTATTACTTGTATATGTTGCAATTAGTACTAATTATGGAATTTGAATGGGGTTAGTTTGGTTAGAAACTTGTACGTTTCTGTCGGTGCTAGAAATCCTTAGATTGACTTACGATTGTGAAATCAACTGTAAGTGAATAAATCATCAAAATATCGTATTGTTTACCGATAATATCGAATATATATTACTTGTATATGTTGCAATTACTACTAATTATGCAATTTAACTGGGATTAGATGGTTAGGAACTCGTATGTTGCTGTCGGTGGTAGAAATCCTTAAATTGACGTACCGTTGAAATCATGGACACATATTACAGCCAGAACATCTTTATAATGACTTGTTTGTCTGGATATTTTTTGGTTGCTATAGCGAGATGCTGTTATAGAGAACATATAATTTGACATAATATGAAAGTCGGTTCCAAAGAAAACTTGGCCGTGATAGTTAAATGTTGTTATAGAGAGGTCTGACTGTATTCATATAGGCGATCTGATATCACCTCTTATCCTCCACCGAGCTTCATCAGATTCTGTGCCTTGCGAAATCAAGTGTATGAAAAATCAAAATCTCGTATGTTTGCCGATAATTTCTAATATGTACTTGTATATGTTGCAATTAGTACTAATTATGGAATTTGGCTGGGGTTAGTCTGGTTAAAAACTTGTACGTTGGTGTCGGGGCAAGAAATCCTTAAATTGACTTGCCATTGAAATCACGGACACAGATCACAGTCCAACATCTTTATAATGGCGTGTTTGTCTGGATAATTTTTGACTGCTGTAGCGAGATAGAACATATAATATGACATATTATGAAAGTCGGTTTCAAAGAAACTTTGGTCGTTATAGTGAAATGTTGTTATAGAGGATGGTTGTTATAGAGATGTCTGATTGTATTCATATAGGCGATCTAACTAGTTTGAGAATGAGGTGCAGTTGATTGAGTGATTATTTGTTTTTTTAAGCATGAGAAAAAGAGATTGCAAATTTTATGAAATTTGATTACTTTGTAATAATGAACTCAATTTCTGGGATTTTCTATTGTCAACAATAATTTCGAAATTACAACTGAAAATTGAACAAAATGTAAATACTAAGAAAATTCAAAGAAGAAGAACAACTCTACGCCATGACCAATCTCATGAGCCGTGCAACTCGAAATGAAACTAAGATGAAATAGAGAAGAAGGAAATAGAGAGAGATAAGAAGGGGAAGAAAGGAGAAGGAATTGCGAAGAGAGAGTTGTCAAGGGCGCGCTTAAGCTTTAAAGTGATGCGCAAACATGTTGAGCGCTTTGCCTCGCTTAATGTGCGCTTCAGTGTCATCATCAAGGTTCCAAGTCATACTTTTCCTTGCTAATGAGCTTCTCATGAAGAGGCGACACTAAACAAATTGATATTTCACTTTATTGTGATTTTTTTTGTCAATGTTTTTGTCCATATATTTGTTATTCATGCTTGTTATTATTAGTCTTGGACTAAACATACATATTCTTACTTTTTCTCCATTTGCGCCTTTTTTCATTAAAGCCCACACTTTATTTACACTTTGTGCTTAAAGCCCCAATGGACCTTAGAGCTCTTTTGCGCTTTTGATACACTGGAGACTAGAGAGAGGGCGAGATCACGAGGGGAATGAAATAGGAGGAAGGAATAATACCGGATTTTCCATAAGCTCCCAAGTCCCACATCAACTCACTTATATTATATACGGTGTTGACAACAAATCTGTTCCCTTATTCCAGATCAATCTGAGCTGTTCATTGCTAATATTGGTTAACTTCAAACCTTGGTTAATCCAACTAAACTGTTAATAATCCCTCTCCTAACGACGTCATATGGAATAAAACCGCCACTTATTTATTTAAGAACAAGAATTATCATAACATATTCATCCACTTGGGGTGGAATCAGTATATACTCTCAGTTTAGTAGCGTTAAGGTTTGGCAAAGCTCTTGGATTATAGTTGTTATAGAAAATTGGGGAAGGAAAGCTAGTCTTGAAACAATAAAATCGCGGAGTTAGGCTTGTTCTAGTGCCAAAGTACCTCCACCAACCAACCTGTAGGTTTATCTCTGTGTGTGTTATGTTGGGAACCACTGTGTTTCTGTTGGTGTGCTTAAACAAAACAGCATAGAGATTTATTTCTACTTACCTTATCCGGGAAAAAAACCTTGAGGAGAAGTTATGTTTATTTGAAGTGTTCTTCAATTAAACAATCACTTAAACCAAGTTTGCCTCAACCAAAACTAGTTGGGGTATTAGGCTCCGCTATATTGTATGCTTGATTTTCAAAAGTATTTAGGATGAATAATAGAAAGAAGCCGCGGTGCTGTGAAGTGTAGGACTGTATAGTGACTTGCTGATAGAAGGATCATAAAATCCTACTACTAAGAAAAGGACCATCTGCCAGACAGATTGTCTAAATAAGTTGATGCTATGCAGGGCTCTAAAGGTGCTTGCTTTAAGACCAAAAGTATCTGTCAATTAAATTTGTAAATTTAAGTCACTACTGCAACTGGAGTTCATGAAATCATTTGGTTCCCTTGATGGCCTTCGTTTCTTTGTTACAATTTTGGTTGCATGAATTTCACTTGGGAAAAAAGTAAGTTTTGTGTGTGCAAACTATTATTTCACTTAGAAATACTCCTCAAGCTAGCTTTTCAAACTTCAAATTCTCTATTTCAAGTTGAAGTTGAAATAATGAGCCAGATTGTAAAACACACTTGAATAAATTTCACATTGTGAGAAAATATGGGAGAAAATATTATTATTGAATTGTTGTGTATCTACATGATTACACTAACTCTATTTATAGACACTCCATTACAATCCTTTTCCTAGTAGGATACTATATATGAAATCATATTCCTATTCTACATTACAATCCTTTTCCTAATAGGGTACTATATATGAAATCCTATTCCTATTCTAACACTCCCCATCAAGCTGGTGCATACAAGTCATATGTACCGAACTTGTTACAGATGTAATTAATATGAGGACCAGTGAGGGACTTGGTGAAAATATCTGCAAGCTGATCACTCGACTTCACAAATTTGTAACAATATCACTGGAGAGTATCTTTTCTCTGACAAAGTGATAGTTAATCTTAATGTGTTTAGTTCTCATGAAATACTAGATTTGGAGCGGAATGTCGATAAAACACTGAGTGATCAGCTTCACTACGAGTCATGCCAAACTCCTGAATTACTGTGGTGAACTTTTCAAACCAGGATCGAGGAGATTGTTTCAGACCATAAAGTGCTCGGCGCAATCGGCATACCAAGCTAGACTCTCCATGAGCAACAAAATCAGGTGGTTGCTCCGTATAAACTCTCCTCTCCTCAAGGTCATCAGGGAGAGAATAACATACTCGAGATCTTTCAAGATAACCTCCTCCTCGTCACTTCTTCATGGACTGTGATGTGCGATTTTCTGATATCCTCTAGGGTTTTAAAGTAATCACATGTCTTGAACTTTCAATTCTCGTATTTTTGGAGTTTAACATATCAAAATTGAGAGATGTAGCGAAATCTGACTTGAAAGATGGATTGAATCTGACGGACAAACCCAAGAAGAAAATCACAAAGATCTAGCCGGAAAAAGGTGCATGCGCGGCGCGTGGATCTGATGCGCTAGCCAGAGTTGTCACTTCGAGCGGCACGTGGTGGCGCGTGAGTGTGTATTGTTGTGTATCTACATGATTACACTGAGCTCTATTTATAGACATTCCATTACAATTCTTTTCCTAGTAGGATACTATATATGAAATCATATTTCTATTCTACATTATAATCCTTTTTCTAGTAGGATACTATATATGAAATTCTATTCCTGTTCTAACACAAATATTCCAAATTTTATCTATGGACAAACGGTAATGTTAAAGAGGCCGTCCAGGTTACTGCTGCAGTTTCATCATACCTTATAATTAATTCTCTGCTGGAGAAATATGAGAGCATTTCGCCTCAAAGGCAAGTCTGAAGATTCTCGAGGATATTGATTACACCTAGCAAGCTACTTTGGGTGCACAGTTTTGGATTGTATCGTGGAAATGCTTAAGAAGGAGCTGACCATAAGTTTTGTTGATCTTGTTTTTGGTTTGGAATAATCAGTTTTATGGTTTATCTTCACTGTAGATTTCATATCGATTGTGACATTGCGTTAGATTTTGAATAACAAGTGACAAGACTTTGATGTCCTTGACGTCTTTTCTAGAGAGTTCGAGATCAACTTTGTTGGTTCCATCTTGAAATATATTTTCTCAATAATCCTTTCTATAGCATTCGCGGGACCGGCCCTTTTTCGAATCCCGCGCATAGCGGGATCTTAGTGCACCGGGCTGCCCTTTTTACTCAATACTGACTTGCACTATTCACTGCCCTTGTAGTCATCTTGATTGGCTTTTGAGCCCATTCCCAGTGATTGTCGGCTTAGATGTTTTTGTAGTAGGTAAGATAATGACAATTTTTTTTCTTTTTGAGATAGAAAAGAGGAAGGAGCATATTTGGCGAAGCAGTAGTAGCGCTATATGCTCACTGGTTTCACTGCCCTTGTAGTCATCTTGATTGGCTTTTGAGCCCATTCCCAGTGATTGTCGGCTTAGATGTTTTTGTAGTAGGTAAGATAATGACAATTTTTTTTCTTTTTGAGATAGAAAAGAGGAAGGAGCATATTTGGCGAAGCAGTAGTAGCGCTATATGCTCACTGGTTTCTTATTTTCGGAAGGAACGGTGTTTGTTGTGAATTTGCTCAGGTGTGCTGGACTCTAAATTGACCCTATATAACCAGGATGCTGATTTTATTGTGATAAACTAGCTACCCAAGCTTTTCTAATGGGTATTCTGAATTTAATATGTTTGAGGTTACAGGGGGGAAATGCAGTTCTTTTCTGGTCATCTCTTCTCACCTTAACCAGGATGCTTAAAGTTTTTCAAAGCTACGCCTGTACCTAGGTTGCATATAGTCTTTAGTGAGAGTGGTTACCCAAAGAATAATCTATTTGCTCACTGATTATATTCTGACGCTATCAATTTCTGTATCTGCAGTATGCTTTATGCAAAAGCATGAAATCAGGCAGGTCTATGTTCGGAGTACTGGTCGTGTTTATGAGATATATTATGCACCTACTCTGCAGAGCGACAATGAGTATCTATGTACGGTCCGCTGTACCGTAGCTGAAAGAGATGGTGAATTTCTCCAAGCTAGTGAGAGTGAAGTAGTAACTCCGCAATATTTGAAGGAGGATTATATAGGAAAACCAACAGAAGGTAGAGTCACAGCTGACGCCAAACTTTGCCCCAGTGAAGATGATTGGGTCGAGGTTAAGGTCCCTGATTCTCCTTTCATTGGGAACAAGGTAAGCTGCCTACAAAAGCACACAACAGGGAATGAACAAAAAAGTATTGAGGTAGCACTAGTAGATGACATGCATACTTGCCTTGTTTAGTATAAAGAAAACAATGAAAAAAGGTATAAAGGGGTAAAGAGAACTGTTGGAAACTTAGTGGACTCTATTGGAGATTTCTGAGTGTACTGTTATCAACTATATTGGATTTTAAAGCATCTGACATAGATGCTTCTGTCCTATAGCGTTTCTTAGAATGTTAATGGCCAAAATTTTACCAAGTCTGTTCTTTTCTTTCATCTGCTTTAGGGAGAAAACAGCTAATTTGAATTACAAGATTGTAATATTGTTTCTGACTGCAGATCTTATCTTGCAGGATCTATACGAGGCCACAGCACAAATTGATGACGTGGATCCCTGCGTATCACTTACGATTCGCTTTTTATCACTTCCAAATAAAGGTTCTATATGCATTGACGAAGTTTACATATTTGGTGACCCTATTGACTCTAATGAGGTGGAGAACCCAGCAGTTCCTATGGAAAACCAAGCTAGTTCTTTCATGGCCATGCTTATTCCCACCCTTCTGCAACTATCTAAATCAGGCATCAGCGAGAAGCAGCAGGACAAAGATGTTTTTGATAGTCAAAGAAAGGAAAATGAAGTGGAAATTGCAGTGAGGACATCTGATTTTGCCGATGCCAAGAAAGAAAATGAACAAGGGAAGAGGATGAGTGATGATCATATATTGCAGTTGGATGTCACTGACAAGCCTGTAGCCGAACCCACACATTCGCAGCCTCTGGCCCACCAGAACTTAAGCAGAGAGAACCACAATATCTCCACCACGAGTAATGATGCATCACAAGGCCGTATTGTAGGAGCCATTGAACAACTTCTTGACCGAGTGAGCAGAATTGAAAATATTTTCTTGAGATTTGAAGAAAAGATGGTTTGTCCAATGAACAGCATTGAGATGAGACTTCAACGACTGGAGCAGCAAGTAGAAATTCTAGCTAAGAACTCCCAATATTCTGGAGTGGCGTCCTGCACAAGAATAACAGCTCCTTCATTTACCTGCAGTGAGTCCAATTCTAGCTCTTTGTATAATGATGGAAGTGAAAATCGGTCTTGTGGGGCATCAGAACTGGAGAAGAAGGATCTCCCTTGCAATAAGTTGTCCGAGCCTTCTGATGACATGCCTGTTTCTTCAAATCCTTCACATGTTCTTCCAAATCTTGTGATTGCCGCCCCTGAGTTTTCATGTGAAGAGGATGAAGAAGAAAACGATATTGTTGAATCAGCAAAGGTTTCTTCTCAAGAGTTGCAGAAGCAAGTTTTATCTATTGATGATGCTTTAGCTGCAGCACTTTCTGGATTTCTGTCCACATCCCATGTTCTTCCACCAGATGATGGGACTTCGGAAGTTATTGCTTCTGGATCTATTAGTGAGGGAGTAAAAGAGGAGAATGAGTCTTCCCAATCTGCCCAAAGTGCTTTAGTTATCTCTCATGACTCTGCTTTGGAAGGAAATGACAATGACAGACCTTCAAAGTATACTCAAATTCTTGCAGTTGCAGCTCCTGACTTTAGCGAGGATGAGTACGAATTTGAGAATGCAAATTTCATCATTGCTTCTTCTGTAACAGCTCCTGAACTTGCAAGCGAAGGAAATGGAAATAATGAAATCACTTCTCCAAGTACTGGAAGTCAGGACCTCGGAGGCTTCATTGATCTTAACAGAAGCAAGAGCATGGATAGCTCAAGTTCAACTGTTGCTTCTGAGCCATATGCTGAGCAAGAGAAATTTCTCCATGAGAATGTGCACCTTAAAGAAACTTCGGGAGTAATTGGTTCGAAAGATCATCTTTATGCACAAGAAAGTATCTGCAGATCGCAGGATGATCCCACTGCTTGTCCTTCAGGTCAAGATGATAAGGTTGCAGAGACTAATGTAAGAGATTCAACCAATGAGCCACATATGGATTCTCGTAATCTAGAAAACGCTGCTGAATCTGAAGAACATGATGCTTCGAAAGGTTCCCCCGTGGACTTTATGCATAATGTTTGTGAATATTTAAAACCTTCTGATCTGGATTTTGACATTCCTATCTTAGATGTGAAGTTCACAGCCAATGAAGACGGTGATACCAAGTTCTCACTAGAAGTTCTTTTAGGTGACATGAGAGATGTTAATGTTGAAGCTCCTTGTGTTGATGAAAGCGCTGATAATGCTGTCACTAGTGAAGGAACGACTTTCACTGTTATGGATGATGAAGAACCACCGAAGTGTTCTGCAGGCGATAGCAACCCTCTGGTGGATTTTGGAATTTATGCTACAGATACATTCACTAATTCGGAGGGACACAGTAATCCTAGTATATCCGGCCACCAGGAGGTATTCATCGGTCTCATCTGAGACCTACTTTTTGAAGTGTTTAGTAAATTGAGCTTGTTTGTGACTGATTTTTCTCTGTTTAGTTATAGTACCCTAGTTGAATGTTCTTCTTTTGTTCCATTGAGTCGTACTAAGCTCATATATCTCCACAATTCCTGACAATTGCCCTATTTGTCCTTCCCGTCACGTTTTCTACCACATCGTGTCAAACTAAGTTTTACCATAATATTCCTCTAAGAACCGATATGGAATTGATTCAGTTATGGAATCATGAATAGTCATTGGTTGGGCTGATGTATAAACATTCTTGCCTAATCGTTTACCTTTCTCTTGTGATCTATTTCCTCTCCCGGAGCTGAAGTGATAACAAACAAAATGCAATAACAAGTAATCACAACGAAAAAATTAAGAATATAGGATTAAGAGGATAATACAAGAAATTAGATGAGAGAAAGGATACAATTAAATTAACATTTGATTTTTAGAATTAATCCTAGGAAAAGAGATTAAACTTCTCCTATTGGATACAATTAAACTAAAACATTTACTTTTTGTACATATTTAGTGAGTTTTTTTTAACAAATACAAAGTTTGGATCAAAGCAATTGAATCTTGTTGAACACCGCTGTTTATTTTAATTGATTGAATGAAATGGAATAATAGAGTAAAATATGTACGTTTCTAGTATATGGCACGAATTCTACGTGTAATATTGGTACAACAAGCTTGATCAGATTACATTAGACCTTACATACACCGTTATTACATCGATCTTTGATCAGATAATATTGAATCGTAATACAATCTGGATCATGCCTCCATTAAAAGGTCTATCACACACGGATTATTACTTTATGGCCCTATAAGTTAAATGTGAAGTTCCCCCATTTCAATAGCATCATCATTTTCCTATACCTAAGGGTCCGGTGCGAGAAACAAAAAGAGGTCCTTTTTTATTAAAAAGGTTTGTTTTTTGTTTAAAGAGGGGAACTGTTTGGGACTTGGGGCCAAATCTGATTTTGTGTTTTAAAAAAAACTTTTCGCTGCTCATTGGATTCAAACACACGACCTCACTAGGGAAGGACTTTTAAAGGGAGCCCACAACCACTAGGTTACATCTCTCACTGATAAAATGGGAGACATTTTTAATACATATCTTAATATTTGAAACTAGTAAAAGAAAATGAAAATTCTGGGGAGGCCCCGCCGGACGGGGGCCTATGCGGCGGCGCTGCCTCGACCGCCCCACAGACTGCTCTGATCATCATTCACCACCTACTTAAACATGAAGAAAACAACCCTTTCTCTTCATAGCTTTCTAATATTCATTTCTCAATATGTGATCATAATCCAATCCAAAGTCTCATACCCTCCTTGTGAAATACGCAATTGTACTGGCAATGGATGCAAATTACCAGAAGATCCATATCAATATGAGTGGTCAGAGTTGGTATATCAATATGAGTTGGTAGGAGTTGAGATCATGCAAGCCAAATCCATAATAGAACGTACCAACCTTCAAGTTGCAGGTGTCGTGCTAATGTATGGATGTCTTGAAGTTGCTGATGTGTGTTGCAATCGTGTTTGGCTTTGCCCCGATGAACATGGTAGTGTTAAATCACCACCAAGAGTTGGTTGATAAAACTTTGCCGATAGAAAAATTAGATCAGATTACGTATCAGAATTATCATTCTCAACTTCAAAAATGTGTAGTATAAAAATTATTTTCTAATATAATGTTATGTAGATCTGATTTGTTTTAAATTCGTTTTGAGAGAAACATAAACAAAAGAGAAACCAAAAGAAAGAGATTCGACATGAATAGCAAGCCATAAATCTATAGTATTCAAGATAGCAACCCTATCATTGAGCTACTACTAGACACACACATCAATCAGTCCAAAGAGAGTTAAGATAATTAAAACGAATGTCAAAACATTTATAAGTAATATTCAATCCCAACTTAGAACATTGATATCACTAGACAATAAATATTAAGTACAAAACATATTTGTATGATCACAGTGAACAGACCAATTCCTCTCATTATATAGAGTAGTAATATAGTATATTATTTTTACTTAATTTGTATACACTAATTCTAAATTCTGAATTCGTTTCTACATGTTACAAGGCTAGAATAATATTATCGTCCATAGCCTAATTATGCTATTGTTAAAGGGCTATGGTAGTTTTTTTTTTTGTTTAGAATTGCTGCCCCCTCCATTCTTTTGGAGACTTTTATTAAATTCTTCTTTAGCACACTACATAAATCTTGATACAACTCTCGTCGATAGCATCGAAATGGTTCGTCCCTTCCAATTTAGCAGTCATTTTAGTTAAAAGAAAATTAAATTATCCCAAACAATTGTTATTTTAAGAATTTAAGATTAAAATTGGCAATTATTTCCAACTATACTCTTAATATTAAAAAAAAAAATAATAATAACAATGCAAGTGTTTAAGAGGAAAAAAATCAATCCACTTTTATTAAATAGATGTAACTTAATAAGCTATATCTTATATTTATGATTTTCTTAATGGACGCGAAAAGAGCTAAAGCGAAAGTTTAAACATGACGGGAAATGCCCCTAACATATTAGAAATGACTTAATTTTCTCTCTTTTTACATATTGGATCGCAATTGCCCTTAATTTTCAGGTTAAAAATGCCCATCCTACTACCTATTGGTCCCCAAGTACCCTTTATAGTTAAAAATGTCCTTTTTAATAGAATTATGAAATGGAATGTGGGGTACGACCAATAAGCGCGTGTTTACACAAACTGCGTTTTAACTTATTTTTCATGATGAAAGTAAATAAATACAAAAAAAAAGTGTTTAGGGGATCATAGGACCCCTCACATAGTTTAAATGTATAGTTGACAATTTTATCATAATTTAATTACTAGTGAATTTGTCTGCACTTCGCGTGGTAAAAGGACAATAATAAATTAAATAAATTAAAGGATCTCTTTTGTAATTTTTACTCAATAGAAAATGTAAATAATGTTCTTATATATGCATATAAAATTATTTCATAAATTTGATTAAATCACACATATGGGTGTGATTTTCGTTCATTAAGGATTATATATAGATAGGCTAATCAGCAGCAAGCATGAAACTTGGTTATACACTTATACTATTTTCTTCACCTTTTTTTTCTTCTTTCCATTCTCCTCCCTTTAATATATCAAGGAAAATAAAAAGAGAAGAGTTTAGTCTAACAATTATTATCATTAGTAGTTAATAAAATAATTGTTAATATTCAATCAATATTGACATTAAATATAAATATATATACTATCAAGACGAAGTGGTACATAAATGTTTTATTACATATATTGCGATATGTTTTTCCTTTTTCATTTTTCTTTGATTTATTTTAATTCCTCTAAGGTACAAAAATTTGTAGTTTTTCACCTTCTGGAATCAAATGGCCATGTTCTTACAAATATCTTATAATTTTTCTCTTGTAACTTTTTCTTGAAATAACCTTCTTTGCTCTCTAAATGTTTTAAAAATGTGTTTCTTTCTGTAAATAGCTTCTAGTATGCAATCCATCACTTCCTTTTAAGTTGAAAGCAGAATTCTCTGAGGAGATATACAATTCCATTCTTTCTCTCATTTTTTTTTTAGTAAAACAACCTTCAATTTGTATAAGTTGATTTATATTGGTGATAACATGTGTTTCATGATAAATTACACAATATTATTAATTTTTACGGCTAATAATTTCAAAAAATTCTCACGTGATTTCGTTGCGCATACCAAACACTACAATGTGTCATTTACTAACATTATGTGATTCATGAAATGAATGGTAAGAAACTCTAAAAGATTACATGCTTATTATTTGATTGACTTCTAACATGTTAGACATGCATGTCATATTTCACTCTGGCTCTAATAATTAATAGCTAAAAAGATATCTACTAAGATTTTCAGGATATCACTTCTAATAAATTTCGTGTTACACCATTAAAATTATTGAAAAGAAAAGGGAAATAAAAATTAACATACATAAAAGTAGAAACACACTTTTTCATTCTGTCATAAGAAAGAGAACATGAGAATTCGTGGTAGCACAAGAAATAGAAGAGCAAGTTAATAACAACGATTTTATTTAGTAGCTAAATCACATGTATGTTCAAACATCTATATTCAGAACATAGAAGTTCTCATCTTCCTCTCCCAACGATTTCCTCAAGGCTTTCTTATTTTGTTATGCTGCACATTGTATCTTCATCGGTTCAATCACATGGGAGTCCTTTGATCTGATGAGATCAATTTTAGATTATTTTTTGAGATAAATAAGAAATATTACAAAATATAGTTAAATGTATTACCTGATAAACTAAATGTAGAAGAAAGAAGAAAACTTTTGAAATAAAAGATTAACCATCTAAATAAATAAGAAGAATTTAATCTATTTATTTATACTGATCACACAAAAACTCACACATAAAATGACCGGAGGAAATAAAAGAAATATAAAATAAGAATATTGTGACACAAAAATAAGGTGAGAGACAGCTGAAATTATAATACCTTGACAAATTTGCTTTCACTATCAGAAACCTCATACCCATGAAGATCAAAATAGAAAATTCCACTTCCAGATCCTTAAGCAGAATGAAATAAAAAAGAAGAGAACAGCATCAATTGAAAAACATAATTATCAATCAAAATAACACATCAATGAATTACCAAAAAATATAAACATGGTAACTAAAATTACACTCACCAAATCAGAAAAATAGAAGACAAGTAATAATTAAAAAAATTATCATCAGGCAAAAATAGCACATCAATAAAGTATCAAAAACTCAAAAATAAGGTGATAAAAATTACATATAGAGTAGTAGGTTAAGAAAGTCACTTAAGGGAATAGAAGCACAATCATAGTAAAATTGGATGTTTCAGATGAGAACCTAAATAAAAAAAATAAAAAAAATCAAGAAATGCGTCAAAAGAATAATGTTGTAACTGCTTTGTGATGGAATCTAATTCTGTGAATTTGTAGTCAAGAATTCGTGTCTTACCCAACTTAAAAAATTATTAGCAGATGTAATTATGATTGCAAATTGTTAAAAGGAATGACAAAGTACCATAGAGTAGAGCGAATAACAAAAATGATTGTTTGAAGGAATTCTTTGGGTGCCATATTATCACATTAAGAATAGTATTTCAGCCTTCCCAACAACTTTAGTATCACAATTTTATCCATTGATATTCTTGTTATTTATAGATAAATTGAAGCATACAAATTTAGGTAAAAGAAAGTTAAGGAGACATATTATTTAATTAGAGAATGCAAATAGTTGGAGGTTTTTTTTATAACTCATGAAATGATATTGATGGCCTTAAAGGTTACTAATGAGAGAGTGAAAGGCAATAAAAAGTAGTTAATATATTGAGTAATTGCAAAAAGTGAGTTATGTAGATTGAGAATTATTTTAAAAAGTGACTTTTGAATTATTTTTAATAGCACATAGGTGTAGAAAAATAGAAAAAAAAGCCCAAAAAGGAGAAAAAAGATAAATAGCAATGGAGGTCATAGAGAGATGTCACGGCACCTTGTCTATGTCTAGCTTTATTATATAAATAGATGTTTCAATGCCTTAGTTATCTATAATACAATGGGAAATTCACACGAACGCCCCTGTTTTGAGGTGGTCTTTAATTTTTGCCCCTCAAATTGCTGGTCTTTAATTTTTTTCTTTCCAAACTTTAAGCAACAAAAAAATAGTCAAAAATATTCTTGACATCAAAAACAAGAAAAAGAAATTCGACCTATCCTTATCTATGATTTACTTTCGCAAGGCAAAGTATCCAGCATAAGTTCTGTAGGAATTAAGTTATCCGACATAACTTCATTTCTACCGAACTTATGACGGACAAGGCAGAACTTATGCCGGACAAGGAAAAGTTTCTATAAACTTATGCCAAACAAATTAGTTACTACACAATTATGTCGTATAACTTCATTTCTACAGAACTTATACTACACAAGGCAAAAATTTTATGATTTCTATAAACTTGACTTTTGATATGATATTTGTTAGAAATTTGGAGTGGATGTTGTTTAGACTTGTTGAAAATAGTCCAAGGAGGTTGTCTATAAAAGTTAAAGTCATTCGGTGGAGATTTGGACTGACTGATTTTAAATAAAAATTACAACTGAAAATCGTAGAAGAAGTTCATCATTGTAGCTAGTGACATTTATATATTGTTATACACTTTTATATAAATTTGATATATTGCTTAAATAAGTGTATAGATATTGTAGAATAATGTATAAATATCTTTCAAAAAATGTTGGATATGCAAATGTAAACTTAAAAATATGGTTACCTAGGTACAATGTGTTGTGTTGGGCTGCATATTTATGAAAATTTCCCAAAAAGAAAGAGATAACTTATGAATGATTCAAGATTTGATCTTTATGGTTCTGACTTTAAGAACAATGACTTCAAATAGTAACTAGGTTATGAATTTATTTTTGGTACATGTAGTCAAACCTCTCTATAATATCGGGCCCGAAATTTTTTGTTTGTTATACAGAATGGTTGTTATACACTTGTAACAACATTGACATTAAAATAATAGTTGACTGTTATAAGAAAAAAAATTCATAAAATCTAATTTTTTTATTTATTAATGTTATAAAAAATAACAAAATTATTTAAATTTTAAATCTCAAAGATATACCTACGATTTTGAGCAGCATCTATGTACTTATTCTTCTTGCTAAGGATATGGGTGACAGTTTGGCGATAATCAATTGCAAATTTCTGTTTTAGTTGTTCATGGGGACGATCGGATTATCCTCTTTGTATTGACACAATACTACCTTTGTTTATAAAGAAATAGCTTGACATTTAGACCCCATTGACATGAACAATGCTAATAAAGAAGGGTTCTGAATTGAATGAGTTTTGGTTGTCCTATTTGAAGCGAATGCAAGCCATTATTTTAGAATGAGTAATAGTGAAAGGATTAGATTTTTTTCCGTTTCAAAAAGATTACAAGGAATCAAAGATTTGTCTCTTTGTTTGCTCTAAAGAATAGTGTTTGCACTGCTTATTCACATTTTTCATAGAAGACAATGAAATTGTTAGATTACAAATATGTATTCATATTCTGTCATAAATATAGTATATTAAAATATTAAATTAAATATTTGATCAAAATCTCTAGACTTATTATTGATAATAATAGATATTCCATTTTTATAAAGATGATCAATTATTATATTACCAAAAAAGAAGATAGTTGTTATATGGGGGATAATTTCACAAAAAACGTACTATTTTAAAGTTGGTTCTTGTTGTTGTACGTAAAATGTTGTTACAGAGAAGTAAAATATAACATAAAAAATTAGTTCCGAAAAACTTAATTGTTATAGAAATGTGTTGTTATATGCGGATGATGTTATAGAGAGGTCTGACTGTATATTTAATAAATTTTTAACACATATACGAAGTTTGGATCAAATGTACTGAATTGTATTTTCAAATCTTCCTTTAGCGTTACTTACTATATACAATGAATTGAAATACATTAATTGTGTAAAAATATTTGCATTCAATATATGACCTAAATTTTACATGATGTATTGTTACATCAATTTTGATCAGATTATGTTGAATCACAATGCAACACATTAATTATTGTTTTATGGCCCTATAAATTAAATGTGAAGTTCCTCCTCCATTTGCATAGCATCACCATTCACCAACAACTTAAACATGAAAAAAAAACCCTTTTTCTCTTAGCTTTTTATTCATTTCTCAATATGTGGTCTTAATCCAATTCATTTCTCAATAGTACTGGCAATAGGTGTAAATTACCAGGAGACAAATCCAAGACGAACTGAATTCATATCAATATGAGTCCCATAATTGGTAGGAGTTGAGGGCATGCAAGCCAAATCCATAGTAAGACGTACCAATCAACGTGTTACCGATGTCATGCTAAAGGTTGAATGTCTTGAAAGTGGTGACTTGTGTTGCAATCGTGTCTGACTTTGCCTCAATGAACATGGTCATGTTAAAACTCTGCCAAAAGTTAGTTGATAAAACTTCATCAATAGAAAAGTCAGATCAGATTATGTATTGAAATTATCATGCTCAACTTTAAAGATATATAATATAAGTTGTATTTTTAGTAATGTATGTAGATCTGACTTGTTTTAGTTTTTTTTTTTTGTTAAAAAGAAACATAAACAAAAAGGAAACCACGAGAAAAAGATTTAACAAGAATACCGAGTCCTGTATAACTTCTCTACGAACCAAACGACCCCTAATAAATTGAATTTAAGGTCAAATTGGTCTTTGTTTCTTTGTTACTTAGTTAGGACTCCGTAGCTAAAAATAATATTTTTAAAAATGGGAACTTTATTGAATTACCAAATTTTACTTTAGCTAGTACATTTTTATGTAAGAGATCTCTGCTAATCCTTCTTACTTCATTGGTCTAGTAGAAAACATTTCATCAATACTATGTTGAAGAAAACAAAATACATCAATTATTAACCGTCAAGCAATCAAGAGAAGTAGAGAACTGAAATCTGATGGAAAATAAAGTCAAGAATTAATGGGGATTTAAGCACGGTCTCACACTTACAATTTCCTAAAAAAAAGGGTCACCACCAATAGTTATTGTTAGTTATACCCGTGATATACATGGGTTTGTATACCATGTATATCACGGTTTCACAAGGCAACTTACCATATGTGAAACCGTGGTATACACGGTATACAAACCCGTGTATATCACGGTTTTTGGAAGACTTTAGTTAGTGTAAATATTGTATTAAATTAGCATTGTATACTTACCATAATTATAGGATTCTTCTACAACTAGAATATGGTTTTGGAAATAGACTAGGAATATGATTTTTCTATTATGAAAAATTGTAAATTGTATATATACTATTTCATTAATGAAAATAATCAAGAGATTATTTCTTTCATGGTATCAGAAGTCTAGGTCTAAAATCCTCTCCAATTTCTGTCCACTTTTGCATCGATATCCAAGCCTCTCTTCTCGGTTTTCATGCCCTGGCGGTACCTTCCCTTTTCCCAAATTTTTCTTCTCAATCCTTACATCACGTTTTGCGTTGCTATTATGGCTAAGAACACGTTTCACCCTGCCCTTACTGTTTCTAACATCAAGAATCACATCCCTATCATTCTTGAAATAGAAAACGTTCAATACGCGACGTGGGCTGAACTGTTCAAAGTCCACACTCGCATCAAGTCCTCCATCACATTATCCCCGTGGCTCCTGTAGATACGGAGGTGCCTAAACCCGAGGATGATCTTAAGTTGTGGACGACTCTTGATGCTACCGTTCTTCAGTGGATTTACTCCATTATCTCTACCGACATGTTGCATGCACGTTTGGGTCACCCTGGGTCGTCTATTGTTTCTTCCTTACATAAAACAATTTTATTTCTTGTAAGGGTATGCGTAGTACTCCAATTTGTCAATCTTGTTCTCTAGGAAAATTTGTTAAATTACCATTTGTAGACTCTACTTCTAGTACTTTAATGCCATTTGATATTATTCATAGCGATTTATGGACATATCATGTTCTCAGTTCTTTGGGCCATCGTTATTATGTTCTATTTTTGGATGATTATTCTAATGTTATGGACTTTTCCGTTAGCGAAAAAATCACAAGTGTTTTCCACTTTTTAAAAATTTAGAGCATTCATCCGTATCCAATTCTAACGGAAAAAAAATATTCAATGTGATAATGGCAAAGAATATGATAATGGGTTGTTTCGGAATTTTTGTAGTACTGATAGAATAAATTTTCGTTTCTCTTGTCCTCATACGTCCTTACAAAATGGAAAAGCAGAATGCAAAATTCGTATCATTAATAATATTGTCCGAACTTTATTGGTCCATGCATCCGTACCCCCTTCCTTTTGGCATCATGCTATGCAAACGACTACATATCTTCTTAACATTCTTCCTACCAAGGGTTTGACATATTCATCCCCCTTCAAATCTTATATAATAAGACTCCTTCGTATTCACATCTTAGGGTCTTTGGGTGCTTATGTTATCCACTATTTTCGTCAACTACAATTAACAAACTTCAAGCCCGTTCTACTCATTGTGTTTTTTTGGGTTATCCGTCCAATCATCGTGGTTACAAATATTTTAATTTATCGTCTAATAATATCTTCATTAGTCGCCACGTTATTTTTGATGAATTCCAATTTCCATTTGCTAAAGTAAGTAGTCTTGGGCCTAGTTCGTATAATTTTTTAGATGACGATGTCTCCCCATATATTATCCACAATTTCTCAGACTTGTCCCACACCTAAAATCCGCCAACGGGCCCACTGCCCGTTGGGCCTTCTGTTCCACCACTACCCACGGGTTCTCGCGATTTCGGCTATTGGGCGGTTACCCCAATACCAAAGCGCCGGTTTCGCTTTTGTCCTAGTTCTCAGTGTCGATGTTGGGCCAAGAGCCCTTCGTCGCCGACCCCATCCCGCGTCCGCATTCTTCCCAAAATCCACCCAATTCTTTCCCGAGTCATAGACCAGTCACTCGTAGTCAATGAGGTATTTTTAAACCAAGATGACATTTTAATCTAAATTCTAATGTCTCTAAATTTGCCTCTACCATGTAACCCAGTGTCTGCCTTAAATGACCCGAATTGGTTCATCCAGTTTTCCATGTTGAAGAAATACCATACCAATGGGTCCTACATCATTCAATGGGACTATGTGTCGCTTGATCAGAATTTGGAGGTCTAAAGAGATTGCTTTTGTGAAGGTGCAATGGAAGCACCGTCCTGCTGAAGAGGATACTTGGAAGACCGAGGTTGATATATGGAGCAGATATCCTCACTTTTTACTAATTTCGGTACATTTCCCCTTTTGTTTCTCTTTGTTTGAGGATGAACGTTTGTTTAATTGGTATCTAATGTAATGATCAACATGTCAGGTCATTTTTAGCTAAAGACCCTTATTTGACTAAAATATCTTTCCCATACACTCTGTGTGGAGTGTGGGACTTGCAGAGATAGGTAGTATGATTCCCGATGTGCCTTTATATGATTTTTTGGAAGAAAACCCAAGTTGATTAGGTTTGAAGTGAAATAGTTGACCCAAGGTTGACTTTTGAGTATATGGTTCGTTTTTGAATTTTGTTTCTTTCGGTAGGTCCAGAGCGTCATTCATAACTTAGTCGAGTCTTTGGTTCACTTCCTAAGGTGTTTGAATGCATATTGTGACCCTATTTGTAAAATTGTGAAATTTGAATATTTTAAGTGATTTCGTAGAAAAGTGAGTCTTAGCTCAGTCGTATGAGAAATTTGAGTGCCCGAGTGCGTTTATAGCGTCGTTTATCCTTGGGTAGCATGTTTTGTTTGTGTCCGGGAGGTATCGGGAATGTTTCGGGTGTTCGGTAGAGAATTGGCTAAATTTTATTTTGCTGGTCTCTGTTGTGCCGCACTAGCGGGCCTTTGGTTGCTTTTGTGGGGCAGCCTTTTGCAGAGTGGTTGGGTCGCAGATGCGGGCCTTGATGAAATAGATGTTTCTGCTTCTGCAGTCTTTGCTGTGTAGAGGTGATCCGCCTCTGCGGTGATTTTCCCCACCCCTGCGTCCTTTGGTACATTAAGTTATTCCGCTTTGGCGGTGAATTTTTCGTCGAAGCGAAATCGCTGTTTTCCAGACCTAAATTTAGTGCTCAATCCGAATTCATTTCCCCTTGAACTCATATTGGGATTGGAGCACGGTGAAGAGGAGATTTTGGGACTTTTCTTCATCTTCCATCTTTGGGATACGTTTTTCCATCTCATTTTAATTACTTATCCTTAATATGTCTTCTAATCTAAGTGGAATTGATAAATTGGGGAAGAATAAACCTAGGTTTCCATATGAGAATAAAAGAGCTCAATTCGTGAAATTGAGGCTTGTTAATGACCTTTTTGCTTTGATATTGTAAACTTGAGCTGATTTATGTTAGTAGAAGGTGATGTATTGTTTAATTTGGTAGGAATCCAATTTAGAATTGGGGAAAATTTAGGGTTTCAATTGGGGAGTTTTTCTAAATGAGGAATTGGAAGCCCAAACGTGATTAGTTCTCAAATTAACTTAGGGATATGACTATAGAGTATTCTCAAGGTTTGTGAATAATAAAGTTCTATTTTTTACCATCGTGGGCTCGGGGCCGATTTGGGGGTGGAATTTCAGGTTGATTTTAAAAAAACTAAGTCCTTGAGCATGTATTAGATTACTTTATTAACGTAGAATATGTATTAGACTACGAGTATTACGAGGCGCTTTGCAAGGGCAAGGCCTTGGCAGATGACTGAGGTTTGTGGCACCTGCTTGGCTCTGAGGTAGGCTACGATTTATTCTTTCTAGACTCTAATAGAAGTATTTAGTTGTTATAAATATTGAGGGGTATTGGGTGTGTTTAGGGGTCCCACCTTAGTGACTTTGATGAGCACTTCCGTTGGTACCGATGTTGCACTGTATTGATGAGTGATTTGGGAAATCAGCCTTAGGGTTGATTCCGACTGCTGTTATGTGGGCTTGTCGCCATTACTTGGGCTTGTCGCCATTGATTGATAAATTGTGTGCTTACTTATCACATATGCTTATGATATGAAGGACTGATTATACATAACTACATGTTATTGAATTTTGAAGCATGTGTTACCCATCTCCTATATATTGATTGCTTCTCATACATCATGATCATTTGCCTTACTATTGTTGTTGCATTCATACACTCATGGCTATTATGATATTGAAAGTGGAGTGGTATGGAAATGTTGTGGGTCCAATGAGATAAAAAAGGTAATGATATTCTTATGAGATGATTGGAAACATAGATATGAGGAAAATGATTGATATGGATCGACAAATGAGTCTTGGGCTCTAGTAAGATTTTTGTGTTGAATTTCGGTTGCTAGGAGCAGTATATGGATGATGCGGGTCCTTTATGGGTCATATCTATAAGAAAAAATCTATAGAGTGTGTATACTAGGTTGATGGGAAGGTACCTTGCATTTGCATGTGAATTGTACATGGATTTGATTGATTATCATGACTTGGATTGATTATCGTGATAAGGTGAATTCTGTTGATTTAACTTCCATGATATCTGGATTTGTTGAGTATTGAACTCTTATGTGAACAAATGGCTTAAGTGATTATTTGAACTGTGTAGAATAGGACTGTATGAGAGTCAACTTGGTATTTATGTCAGTTACATATCATTCGTCGTTGTCGGCCTATGATGCCTACAGGGGTATATTGTGTACTCATGCTACACTTGCTGCATTTTGAATGCAAATTATATGCCTTCTACTAGTGCAGGACCACGTGGCTGAGTCCGGAGTTGGAGAGATCGAGTGTTCGGGGTGAGCTTATTTCTCCACAACATGCCCGTGACACCTTCTTTACGCATGTCTTTATTTGCATTCGAGAGACATATTCAGACTTTTCTGACTTATTATTTCTGCAGTTAGTGCTCTTGTATTACATAATAGATCTATGAGGTTGTAATAATTAGATATTGGATTTGGCTACTTTTATTATGTTATGTTAGATAGCTTTTATAAGTACATCTCTTATTTTCCGCTTATTCTTTTATGGAAGTGGTTCGCCTATCGGTAGAAAAAGTGTAGGTGTCACCACAACGCCCGAAATGAGTCATGACAGAAGGTCTAAAGGAGAATGTTGGAGTATATTAAATATTAATTAAAGACTAAATAAAAGGTCGGAAGAATAACTTTTTAAGTTCAACGGGAAAAGAAGTGATGCTTAAATTTGTTTTATCTGTATTTCCTGTTTATGTTTTATCATGTTTTTAATTTTTGAATAATTCGTGTAATGAGATCACGACTATATTCTGTAGCTTCTGGTGCGGGCATGATGAGAATATGAGGAAAATGCATTTTTAAAAATGGGAGAACCTTTGTTTAGCAAAATCGAAAAGGGGTATAGATTTTAGTGAGTTAAAAAATTTAATCAAGCCTTGTTGGCGAAACTCGCTTGGCGAATTTTCACTCAAGAAGATTCTCTACTTTTTAAAATTCTCAAAATTAAATATTTTCAACTTACATTTTTCCTCAAAGCAATGTGTTCTTCCTCTAGCTCATGGATGTGGAATAGTATTATTTGGGATAGAGATATTTTACAAATAAAGCTTTAGATGGAGGGTGGGATATGCAGAAATTACTAAAGTCTGGACAAATTATCTATTCCATTTTTAGTATTCAGTTAGCAAAATATTCCTCAACGAATTCTAGAAAGTCTTAATATACCTCAAGCCGAGCAAACAAACACAATAAAGCCTTCACTTTATAGAGTCCCCCGAACGCTCACAACATCGATCCAAGCAAAGTTTAAGTCTTTCGGAAGCTCTACCGCGTCCAAATTCACTAAACGAGTTCAATATAGTCAAAATATTACTCCACAAGGTTAACCGAGTCCAATTATACCCATATTGCAATACTTTAATTCAGAACCCAAAACAAACTAGAAATGGTAACCCCTAGCACCCAAGGACAAAACTGAAATTTTTTATTTAAAATTTGGTTTGCCCATAACCTATATAGTCTAAATTCAGAAAGTCTATCAAATCCAACAATAAATTGACATTCAAATCTCAAAAATACCATTTCTTAACATTAGGGTTCAAACACTCAATTTCCCACCAAATCCATGGACTAAAACACTAAATAAAAATAATCAAGAAGAATTATTAAAATAAGGATTAAAATCTTACCCCCACCCCCGCCACCCCGCTTCCTTTCTAAAAAAAGTTGATAGCCTTCAAAATCATCTAAATCCGAGCTCCCTAACTTCCAAAATAGGAAAATGAAGAGTAAAGTCTCTTGGGTATTTAAAATCTGCCCAGACCTATCGCAACAGTTATTTAAGATATGGCGGTGGTTTTTTGAGTTATGGCAACGGTTCCGGCAACTTTGTTTTGCACTAGCAACTATTCATTTAACAAAATTGACCATAACACCCTCATACGACCTCGCAATTCAACGATTCTTTTTGCTTATGTAATCATGATACAGATCTAATGGATCAATCGAAACACATTAGAGCTTATTTTTCTCAATATGGTACTCATTATGCCCAAAGAAACGATGCCAAAATATCAAATACGAGCCTGCCACAACCCAATACATCTAAAACTTATTGGAATCTAACTAAAATTTACGGACAAGTTCAAAATCATTATACGAACTTGCTCGAACTCTAAAGAAATTGGTACAGAATCGTCTTGACCCGATGTTGATCGTGGTCAACTCTAATCCTTTGATTTAACTAGTTTCTCAACCAATGACCCAAACCGAACCCCTCTGAACCCGAACCAACTGCTCGACTAAGTCATAAATCACATTCTGAACCTCATGAAATTGACGAAACCCTCAATCAACCTGTTAACCCCCGATGTTGACTTTGATCAAACGTTTCCACTTCTTTAATTTAAGAACTTCCAAATTTATATTTTCTTCTCTGTTACTCACCCAATTGCTCCGGGAATCGCGTCACCCATAGTCGCAAAACATAAATATAATCTAAAGCTACATGAAGGGTCTTATAGAGAAAATGAGTCCAAAAGCTCAAAACGACATGGCGGGTCGTTACATAATCGAAGTACAATAAACAATATATAGTAATAGAGATCGACGAGAAAGAAAGTACAGGAATAATGCTACGACTTACTAGTATGAAAGAATAAGCGAGACAACGCTCTACTATCTAGTAATCTTCTACCCTAATCGGCGTCCTTCTCAACCTCCTACCTAAGGTCATATCCTAGGTAAGTTGAAAGTGTGCCATGTCCTGTTACTTATTTTATTCTTTTGTTAATTTCACAAAGAGTTACATTAATTTTACCAACATGATATATTTGCAACGCATAATTTGTGTTAGATTATGAATTAAAAGTTGCCTTAAATTATTTTACAGTGATCGTTGACAAATCTAATACTCACAACAAATATTATAGGAAATATTTAAGCTATTGTATAACATGATACAATCAATTAAAATATTAAAAATATTTTTAAATCACACTCTCCAATATAATATTGTGCATACGACACAATACAAAATGATAAATTATGAATGGATTGGTGACAACAATCCAAACAAAACCAACTAGAGTTGATACTCTTGGGATCAGTAGGTGTCCACTTCCAGTAGCTAGGTATACTCAAGTTAAACACTATCAAAAGAATTGAAATTAGCTATGAACTACGTCGCTAATTATTTTTTAGCTATATAATTTATCCGTTGCTAATGATTAATTTTTTAGTAGTGAAAGAAATTTCTTAAATAACTTAGGCTTTAAATCACAACAAACTTTAAAAGAGATGTAGTGAAAATGTTTACAAAATATTTTTTTCTACAAAAAATAAAATATTCATAAAATGTCTTTAGGAATAAACTCTTGAGATGTATAATTAATTTTTTGAGTTAAGTACTCCATGAATCCACAGTAGGATTTGCCTTCCACTAAATTAGCATCTCATCAATTGAGAACGGTTTGATATTTTTACTATAATTGGGACTAAATCAGATTTACTAAATTGGAAACAACTTAATGAGTAGAGAAAAATAGAGACCCTAAAATCTCATTCCTCTCCTATATAAACTCATATATATCTTATCGTTCTCTCATCCCTCACTTCTCAAGATACGGCTGTACATGAAAACTGTTAGAAATTTGTCTTTGGTGGGAAGGTGCGTCCACCCATATTTAATGAATTAAACATTAGTGTTTCGCATGTTGGAGGCTTTGTCTCTTCACACGTGCATAATCTACTAAGTGAGTAGATGACCGTAGGGCCAAGAATCCTCAAATTTCGTTGAGAAATGAAAGAGATATTGGTCCACGAAGTAAGATGTTTGAGGCATGAAAATATGGTGTGGGACAAATCTACCACATCGGTGGGAAAAGGAAGAATTGTTCTCTTTATAAGTCTCATAATTGGCTAAGGGTTTGGGACCCCAAGGGGTAACCCATGTGTTTAAAGGAGTGAGGACCTCGATGTGCTTGGGTTCAAGGCTAAGCCTACACGCGCGCTGCCGCCCGCCCGTCCCGTTCGGTCTCGGTCTCGGGACTTGGGACTTGATGATATTATCTCTTTAGACCCCCAAATTACTTAATATTTACAGTTTGGTCCCTAAACAACCATTACTTGGTTGTTTAATTCCCCTCCTTCAACAACCATTACTTGACACAGAAAAATGAGACAACATATATACATAGAGACAAAACAGAAGAGAAACAACAAGTCCAAAACGTGAGCAGAAACGTTGGGACGAAAAACATAAACTCTTCCTTCCTTTTCTATTCTTCAGCAAGTCGTTTCGTATTTGTTTTCTTCGTCAGAATCAACCTATTTGCTTTGTAGTGTTGATTAGTTGTTGTTTTATCTTGGGAGACTATTGCCCGTTAACGTAAAAGCATATATACGGGGCAATCTTGTCTTAAAGACAGAGAGCCATCTCTCGACTCAGCCACAGTTGTAACAATCCAGATTTAGTGTTTCTTGATTTCAGGTTATCAAGATTCAAAACTCAACAAGCTTGCGGCAGTTCTGAACATTACCTATTTGTTTATCCTTTAAAACACTTGTAATATTTATTTACTTTCCATACTGCTTTACATATCCAACAAGTTTAAGACAAGATTATATTAGTGTTCGAAAGATGTAGGTCGAAAGTTGTGTGACCAAATATGGATATGGCTGTGGTTTTCTGGTAGAAGATAGTGATGATTATGTTGTTGAAGGTCAACGTGCTCATGGTGTCACCGCTCCTGAGAGTGGTGGGAACAAGCGCTCACGAGAGGCTGAGGATGTCAACTGGGACAAGAGGAGAAGGTTGAAGATGTGGTTCTATCTTGTAGCAGAAGGCCTATATCTATCCCAGACAAAGGATCCGAATTATAGTAAGGAGGAAATGGACACTCAGTCCGATGAAGTGACTGAAGTGGGCCAGAATCCAAAATTCGGATAAGTAATTTTTCTTCCTTGTCAAGAATAAGATTAAATGATGTCTGATTAAAAAGAGCTTAAAGTAAGGAGGAATATGAAAATGTTTTCACGAAATAATTTATATTCCTTACGCTTTAAAATCAGAAGTTTATTGTCATCTTCCTTCCCGTTTAAAGATTGGATTTTGTAAACGACTTTAAAAGATCCGTTCTTTTGAGTGTAATTATTAATAGTGTGTAAAGTATGTTCGCACATACGAGGGAAAAAGATCCATTGACTGTGCGAAAACTATTACCACTCTTAAGTAAGCGCTAAGAATTGTATGGGCACTAATCATAAAGGAAGAAGACTAAAAGCTAAAGATGTTGAGCCTGTCACACTATTTGGCAGAAGATCCTTCATAGAATGATATTGGACACTCAGTCAAACAAAGCCTACGGGCGACTGAAGTGGGCTAAAATTCTTTGATAGGATGATATTGGACACTCAGTCGTACAAAGCCTACGGGCGACTGGAGTGAGCCAAAATCCCTTTGATAGGATGATATTGGACACTTAGTCGTACAAAGCCTACAGACGACTGGGGTGGGCCAAAATTCCTTGATAGGATGATATTGGACACTCAGTCATACAAATCCTATGTCCGACTTGAGTAGGGCCAAAATTCATTTGATAAAGATGATACTGGACACTCAGTTGTATAAAGCCTACGGGCGACTGGAGTGGGCCAGAATTCATTTGATAGGAAAAGTAATGGACACCTAGTAAGGTGGGCCAGAGTTTCCAGGTCTTAAATGATTTAAAGGCCTAAAGAAAGGCAGAAAAGAAATTAGACACTCAGTCTGCCAAAGCAACTAGAGTGGGCCAGAGTATCGAGATCACATATGATCCGGTTACGCCCTAACCACGGGCAATAGGTTGTTCATGTGAAGCAATGCCACCTCTAAAGTAGAAGGGGCTGGAGAGGTTGTCCTCAATAAGAAATTACTCCAAAAGGAGGTGATACATGTCCCAAACTTGGTTTAAGGGACGATTTTTGTCAAACTGGTTTGAGACTAGTCCAACAGGTCTATAATAACTAAGAATGGTACGGTATGTCTGTAGCCAAATGAATGATATATTTGTAAATCGTGCATCTATGTCATCATAGATTAAGACACGTTAAATAGAAAGTCATTCAAAAGCTAACGATGTTGAGATTGTTGCCTTCTGTCGACATAAACCCTCAAAATGAATGTGAGGTAGGCGAAGAGGCAAAATTACCTTTCCATGTTCCGTCAAAGGAATAGCGAAAGAAGCACCGCTCCTCTAGAACTTAGTCACACCTACTTGGGTGATTTGAAGTTCATACAAAATAGAGGGGAGAGACAAGTATGTTGTGACCTTCATTGATGACGGTACAATATATTGTATCCTTTGTTTGTTGAAAAGCAAAGATGAAGTTGTTAGAGCGAATAAGCGCTACAAAGCAGAAGTTGAAAATCAACTAAGCCTACGGATTGAGGAATTCATAGTGATAGAGAGGGAGAATGTGAAGCATCGTTCATTAAACGACTGCTCATTACTCACCTCAGTCCAACGGTGTTAGCCAAGTGCAAAGCCGTACGCCCAAAATGTGTGGGGCAAGATGATCCTTACCGCTAATGCGATTCTCAATAGAAATCCGCATAAGGATAAGGATAACCCTCTGTGTGAAACATGGAAATGATCTCACATACAAATGTTGTGATGTGGGGTGTCTTGGTAGAAGTTGGGATACCAAAACAGGTCAAGTTGGACCTAAGACTGTAAATTGCATATCCACTGGATCTGCAAATAACAGTAGTACTTATCGCCTCTTGGTATCAAAGAATGTTGAATTCTTTGAGGATAACTTTCCTTGAGAAGGAAAAAGAAGTAATTGCTCGAGGTTAACAAGAACCCGCGAGGGCCTGACTGTCCAAAACTAGATGTTCCGTATCTACAGAACTCGGAAGTTGTTAACTATCCGGAACTTAATATTCCAGATCTGCAGAACTCAGGAATTCTAGATGTTGAACCGAGACGGAGCAAAGAGGGGACAAACACTTGTTCCAGGCCTTCTAGCTTATATGGTTGAGAATGAACCATGGACAATTAACAAATAATTGTCATCTCCAAAAGCGCTGCTTTGGAAAGAAGCTACAAAGAGAGAAATAGATTCCATCATATAGAACCATACTTGCGTAATGGTTGATCTTCCTCCGGAAAAAGAACCTTTGGGTTGTGAAAAAAGGATACTCAAAAGTGAGTACAAAGTAGATGGATCTACTGACAAGTATAAGGCCTCGACTACTTGTATATGTGATTCCCTGTGAATAGCTTAACATCCAGGGCCATTGCTGTCTTGCGTGGCATGGATGTTGAAACAACCTTCCTAACCGGAGTGTTAGAAGGGGAGGATCAGAGTTGATTTGCTGGACTGTTAGGCTTCTTCCTGAACTTTCATTTTGGTCCCTGAAATGTTTACATTTTGGTCCTGGAAGTTTCATATAAAACAAAAACAATGAATCTGACCACAGAAACATTGACTCTGAAGTTAGAAAGACAACAGTTGAAAAATCAACAGTTTGGAAGTGGAAGTTATATTGAAACAAAAGATATGGGTATCACAGATGACATCTTAGGAATTGGATTTCTAAGACATCTAACGGACTGGTCTAACTCCAAACTCAGTTGTGAGATAATTGACAGTCTCGTTGAAGCCACCAATGAATATGAATCATAGAACTGATTGGAATCATGGTGCACCCATAGACAATGAGCGATATGTGCAGGTCACATGTAGTTCAATGTATTGTACACACTACAATTGACCTGGTATAGGCCTACAAAGCAGTTCAGTTGAACTAAGGATCACTAGTTATTCTGGAAATAATCGATAGAAGGCGTTAAGTCGGATATGACGATATCTGAAATATTCGCTTATCTACGGATCATGGTATTCAGGATGTCCAGTGGTTCTGGGAAAATACAGTGATGCAAACTGGACATCAGATATGAAGAACACCAAAGCCACAAGTAAATGTGTATGGTGGGTCATGAAAACTCCTATAAGCAAACTTGCATCGGCCGATTCATGATGGAATCGGAGTTTATCGCTTTATACAAAGCATGAAAGAAGTTGAGTAACTTCACGACTCCTTAGATGACGTCTCTTATTGGGAGAAACTCGTGCCTTCAACAGTTATACAATGTGGCTAGCCGGTCGGCTTCAGGAAGGACACAGATGATGGCGTCTGGACATATCTGTCAGGATCTGTCGGAGACATAAGACCGTATGGCAGTTGATCATCACGGGTGTCACTTTCTTGATTACTAATCAAAGGATATAGCGGACCCTTTTAACTAAGGGACTACCAGGAGATCAAGTGTTCTGCCTGTCTAGGGGAATGGGCTTAAAACCCAAACAATACGAACCTTTGCGGCGGTAACCCAACCATACTGACTGGAGATCCCAAGAATTTGGTTCAATGGGAAAACTAAGCTGCAAAAGGTTCAGTTGAGCGCTTCGGTGGAAGCAAGAGCACATCGGATGATGATTTCTGTAGGGAAACATGAATCCAAAGAAAATCCCGTGATAGACATTAAAGTGCTACATGCATGGTGGGTAAAGGTTAAGCTTCCAAACCTTTAACGATCCTCAAACGGTTGAGGTTAAGGTTGGAGAAACTTTAAATGCTTCCTAACACTTGTGAAGTGGGGTATAACAGGATACCTTATAGAAGATCACCTATTTAAGTGCGAGGACAGGCCGCCTCAAATGAACGCACTTAAGAATCCAAGTGTGTTCATAGACACAATGGACAGAACAATAAGAATGAAATTGAATAAGGAGAGTTATTATGTTGGTATCATTGTCTTGGCTTATACTAAACACTGACGGTTCAAGATATCACGTTCACCGCGCAGTAAGTAAGTCCGATGATATTCAACTAGGGAAGGTTCAAAGCAGAAGCTACCTCTCATAATGCAATATCTTTTCGCTGAAAGATTGCTGAAAGTAGGCACCATGTGTGCGCGCCAAAATCTCTTTCAAGAGGGGATTGTTGGAAATTTGTCTTTGGTGGGGAGGTGCCTCCACTCATATTTAATGAATTAAACACTAGTGTTCCGCATGTTGGAGGCTTTGTCTCTTCACACGTGCAAAATCTACTAAGTGAGTAGATGACCGTAGGGCCAAGAATCGTCAAATTTCGTTGAGAAATGAAAGAGATATTGGTCCACGAAGTAAGGTGTTTGAGGCATGGAAATATGGTGTAGGACAAATCTACCACATCGGTGGGAAAAGGAAGAATTATTCTCTTTATAAGTCTCATAATTGGCTAAGGGTTTGGGACCCCAAGGGGTAACCTATGTGTTTAAAGGAGGGAGGACCTAGATGTGCTTGGGTTCAAGGCTAAGCCCACACGCGCGCCGCCGCCCGCCCGTCCCGTTCGGTCTCGGGACTTGGGACTTGGTGATATTATCTCTTTGAACCCCCAAATTGCTTGATATTTACAATTTGGTCTCCTTCAATGGCCATGTTTTGGCAGTTGAGGAGTCCCTCCCTTATGCTATATAATTGGAGCCTTTTGGCTCAATTGTGACACACATATACACAAAAAGACACAGAAAAATGAGATAACATATATACACAGAGACAAAATAGAAGAGAAACAAAAAGTCCAAAACGTGAGCAGAAACGTTAGGACGAAAAACAGAAACTCTTCCTTCCTTTTCCATTCTTCAGCAAGTCGTTTTGTGTTTGTTTTCTTCGCCAGAATCAACCTATTTGCTTTGTATTGTTGATTAGTTGCTATTTTATCTTGAGAGACTATTTCCCGTTAACGTAAAAGCATATATACGGGGCAATCTTGTCTTAAAGACACAGAGTCATCTCTCGACTCAGCCACAGTTGTAACAATCCAGATTTAGTGTTTCTTGATTTCAGGTTATCAAGATTCAAGACTCAACAAGCTTGCGGCAGTTCTGAACATTGCCTATTTGTTTATCCTTTCAAACACTTGTAATATTTATTTACTTTCCATACTGCTTTGTACTGCTTTACATATACAACAAAAACAACTTATAATGAGGACGACAAAGATGTTGCAATTCAGTTCCGTCATGAATCCTCTCTATGAGTTCATGAAAATTGAATTAATGAAATGTTGGAACAATTATTTCAGGGAACGAGAAGTAAGTAACTATTTAAATGGCCCAACCCGCCCAGCTTTGCCTGATTTTTAATTTTTTTTTATTTAAACCCACTCTTCCCCGCACCGTAAACGCTATAATCCGCCTCGCCCGCCCCGTTGCCATCCCTAGAGCTACAGTGCTTTGACTCTTTCTTGCAAAACGATGATCTTTTCAACAAATTCAACAGATTTATTCATAGGCGTCTCAACTTCCATCGATAGGCAAAGTTTTACTGTGAGGAAAAGACTATACTAGTTAATGTAAATGAAGATGTATTTGGTCAAATTAAATAATGATAATTGTAGTAGGTTTTGTAAATAGTCTTATTCAGATGTTTACCCTCGGACCCCAATTTGGTCACGCATATATGTAGTGTAGACGATGGAGGTATACTCTTTGGAATTGGCTCAAATGTTCGAATACACACAAAATTTCTTTAGTAAGTTGGAGATCTTTATTTTTTAAAATTTAAAAGTATTTAATAAAGTGAATTAGATGTTGTAATTTAATGTACGTCGATAAAGTACTTAACAGATCTAGAGGGAACATGCAGTGAAATGTCTTTTATTTTTTGCTTTATTGTACTTCTTGAAGAAACACCTTGGCAAGAAATATGATACTATCATACTAGCTAATTAATACTGGGGTTACATTTATGTTATGTTCCACATTTATCATGAATATATTTATTAGATATTAGTATGTTGGCATATGGATAAAGATGATATATAAAAAAAATTAATTCTGTAGAACTCTAATTTGTCTTAAATTACAAAAAAACGGGGTATATTTCATGATATAACAAAACCTCTATCAAGTTTCACTGTGTAGTCGACTAATTTTTATTTGCCATGTTTTAGATTGACGAAATCCCACTATAATCTTATTGAAGATACTGTTAAATATACCCGTGATATACATGGATTTGTATACCATGTATATCACGGTTTCACAAGGAAACTTTCCATATGTGAAACCGTGGTATATACGGTATACAAGTCCGTGTATATCACGATTATTGCCAAGAATTTATGTAATATAATTATTTGTATTTATTGTATTAAATTAGTCTTGTACACTTACCATAGTTATATGATTCTTGTACAACTAGAATAGGGTTTTGGGATTAGAATAAGAATAAGTTTTTTCTATTATGAAAATTGTAATTTGTATATATACTCTTTCATTAATGAAAATAATCAAGGGATTATTTCTTTCATGGTATCAGAAGTCTAGGACTAAATTGCTTCCGCTCTTCTCCAAATTATCTCGGTTTCCGTGCCCCTTCTCGGCCGAAACTGCATCATTTTCCGTGCCCCTCCCTCGGATTTCGTGTTAAATTTTATCTCATCTCTTCCCAAATTTTCTTCCCAATCCCTTTGTTCTTTCGTTATGTCTAAAAACACGTTTCATCCTGCCCTTACTGTTTCTAACATCAAGAACAACATCCTTATTGTTCTTGAGATGAAAAACGTCAAATATGCGATGTGGGCAGAGTTGTTTAAAATTCACGCTCTCTCCCATCAAGTCCTCCATCACATAATTCCTCCTGCTACCCCTATTCCAGCGGAGGATCCTCAGTTATGGATTACTCTTGATGCTACAGTTCTTCAGTGGATTTATTCCACTATTTCTACCGACATTTTACAGACGATCATTGAGTCGGACACTACGGCTATGGCTACCTGGAATAAATTGCGTGATATATTCCAAGATAACCAACATTCACGTGTTGTCACCCTTGAGCAAGAATTCTCCCAAGTTCGCATGGAAGACTTTCCTAATGTTTCTGCATATTGCAAACGACTCAAGGAGTTGGCAGACCAACTCCGTAACGTTAGAGCGCCAGTTACCAATAATCGTCTTGTTCTACAGATGATTGCAGGCTTATCTGAGGCCTACAATGGCGTGGGGACTCTCCTCCATCAAAGTAATCCACTTTCGTCTTTTTATCAAGCCCGCTCGATGATCACGTTAGAAGAAGCCGGTTTAGCAAAAACGGCGACCACCGGCACTAGTCCCGTGGTCATGATGACGTCTTCAGCTAATTCTCAAGGTTTTGTTGATAATTCGGGCCACAAACGTGCTCACGGTGGTGGCAAGACAAAACGGAAAAATAATGGCAAAAATAGCAGTGGCAATCGTGGTGGTTCCGGCGGTGGTGGGGGAGGCCAAAACAGTGGCGACGGTGCTCGGCAAGGTGGCAGTAGGCCGCAGCCCCACTGGTCCTAGCCGTGGGCCCCCTGGCCATGTGGCTGGGCCGGTGGGCAGTAGCCCAACATCCTTTATTTTTTAGGTTCGGTGGGCGACCGGCGGACGCCAGGCCCAATTTTCTGCATTTTACGCCCCTGGGCGGTGGGCGGTCGGCGATCCATCAGGCCCAATTCGAACAGTGGCTTCCACAACTTCGCTGGGCCGGGGCAGCAAGCATGTATGCTTGGGCCTCGGCCACCGCAGGCCCTTCATGTTGTGTGTCCGACACTTGCGAATATTGAAGCCGTCATGCATACACTTGGATTAAATCCCCCAGACCCGAATTGGTATATGGACACCGGTGCCACTTCACACATGACGTCCGACCAAGGTACTCTCTCGTCTTATTCCAATTTGAGCAACAATCGTGGCATAATTGTTGGTAATGGCAAATCAATTCCAATTCGTGGTTATGGTGATAAAATGTTGTCTCCCCCCACATCCACCTCTTGCTTAAAAAATGCCCTTCATGCCCCTAACTTAATTAAAAATTTGGTGTATGTCTGTAAATTCACCACTGATAATTGGATTTCTGTTGATTTTGATCCTTTTGGGTTTTCTGTGAAGGATTTCAAGACGGGTATACCTCTCATGAGATGTGATAGTAGGGGAGATCTTTATCCTATCACGCCCACATCCGGTTTCTCGAGTCAAGCCTTGCCATCCACTTTTGCAGCTCTCGCTCCTTCCTTATAACATGCACGTTTGGTTCATCCTGGGTCGTCTATTGTTTCCTCCTTGTCTAACAATAATTTTATTTCTTATAAGGGTACAAGTAGTACTCCAATTTGTCAATCCTTTCCTTTAGGAAAACATGTTAGATTACCATTTGTAGTCTCTACTTCTCGTACTTTAATGTCATTTGATATTATTCATAACGATTTATGGACATCTCCCGTTTTAAGTTCTGTGGGCCATCGTTATTATGTTATATTTTTGGATGATTATTCTAATTTTTTATGGACCTTTCCGTTAGCGAAAAAATCACAAGCTTTTTCCACATTCTTAAAATTTAAAGCATTCATCCGTACCCAATTCGACCGAAAAATAAAAAATATTCAATGTGATAATGGCAAAGAATATGATAATGGGATGTTTCGGGATTTTTGTGATACTAATAGCATAGTTTTTCATTTCTCTTGTCCTCATACGTCCTCACAAAATGGAAAAGCCGAACGAAAAATTTGTACCATTAATAACATTGTCTGAACTATATTGATCCATGCTTCCGTACCCCCTTCCTTTTGGCATCATGCTCTACAAATGGCTACCTATCTTCTTAACATACTTCCTACCAAAGGATTGGCGAATGCGTCTCCTCTTAAAGTCCTCTATAATAAAAATCATTCGTATTCCCATCTTAGGGTCTTTAGGTGTTTATGTTATCCACTATTTTCGTCAACTACCATTAACAAACTTCAGGCCCGTTCTACCCCTTGCATGTTTTTGGGTTATTCGTCTAATCATCATGGTTACAAATGTTTTGATTTATCATCTAATAAAATCATCATTAGTCGCCATGTTATTTTTTATGAAACTCAATTTCCGTTTGCTAAAGTGAGTAGTCCCGTGCCTAGTTGGTATAATTTTTTGCATGACGACATCTTCCCGTATATTATCCACCATTTATCAGACTTGTCCCACACCCGTAATCCGCCAGCGGGCCCACTGCCCGCTGGACCTACTGTTCCGCCATATCCCACAGTTTCTGCCCCAGTTTCGGCTATTGGGCCAGTTGCCCAGCCCAATATCGAACCTGCTTCAATTACTGTTCTCGGCCCAGCTCCAAATTATGTGCCCAGTTTTGGGCCAACAAGCCTACTACCTGCTGGCCAGTCCGTCACCCTGCCGATTTTATCCCAAAATCCACCCAATTCTCCCCCGAGTCACAGACCGGTCACTCGTAGTCAACGGGGTATTTTAAACCAAAAAGACATTTCAATCTAAATTCTAATGTTCTTAAATCCCCTTACCCCATAACCCAGTGTCCGCTTTAAATGACCCGAATTGGAAATTGGCTATGAAAGACGAATATGATGCTCTTATTGCAAATAAGACGTGGGAGTTGGTACCCCGTCCTTCTAGTGTTAATATTATTCGGTCTATGTGGATTTTTACTCATAAGGATAATTCTGATGGTTCTTTTGCAAGGCATAAGGATCGTCTTGTAGGTGATGGTAAGACTCAGCAGTTGGCGTGGATTGTGGTGAGACGTTTTGTCCGGTGGTCAAACCAGCTACTATTCGCACTGTTCTCAGTCTTGCTCTTTCCAAAGCATGGCTTATTCATCAGTTAGATGTGAAGAATTCTTTCTTACATGATGATCTTAAGGAGACCATCTATATGCATCAGCCATTGGGGTTTCGAGACCCCAAATATCCTCATAATGTCTGTTTATTGAAGAAGTCCTTGTATGGGCTTAAGCAGGCCCCGCGGACTTGATATTAGAGATTTGTAGACTATGTTTCGTCTCTTGGGTTTTCGCACAGCAGGTCTGATAATTCATTGTTCATATATCATCGTGGTTCCTCCCTAGCTTATATTTTATTATATGTGGATGATATTATCTTAACTGCCCCTACTGATTCTTTGCGCAAGTCTATCATGAGCATGCTCAGCTCTGAGTTTGCTATGAAAGACTTGGGGCCCTTGAGTTACTTTTTGGGGATTGTTGTTTCTCGTCATGCAGGTGGATTATTCTTATCCCAACGAAAGTATGCAGCTGAGATTATTGAGTGCGTTGGAATGTCCTCGTGCAAATATACTTCCACTCCCGTCGATACTAAACCCAAGCTGG